>CM069133.1:18295036-19027536 GCA_035221665.1 Okamejei kenojei
GCTTTCAATGCACGCCTGTGACATTGAAAGCAGTTAACACTAATATGGCTATGCTGCAGAGAGAGTAATTAATTCACTTCAACACCAAAACCCAAAGAATTGAGAAAAATTGATTTTATTTCCCCTTGCACTGTACAATGTTTTCTGAATTAAATATTTTTTCTGCCAGTGCTAATCAACATGATATATTTGTTTTATCCAAGTCTGAAGAAGGGTTCTTATCCGAAACATCACCCATTCTTTTTCTCCAGAGATGCTGCCTGTTACTCCAGCACTTTGTGTCGATCTTCGGTATAAACCAGCGTCTGCAGTTCCTTCCTACACATGATAAATTTTATCATTGACTGCATGGAACTTGAATATTGCTTGCATGGATATTTAATTGAATTGTATCAATTTAGTTTGTTTCATTCCATTTTCAACGTGCCTCTTGTTATTATATCAGAATGGAAAAAAAAAGTTAATAATGTTTGTTTTTTCTTAGTGTGATGCTGGGGAACAATGTGCCGTGAGGAAAGGGGCCAGAATTGGAAAACTCTGTGACTGTCCCAGAGGAACCTTCTGCAACTCATTCCTCTTGAAGTGTTTGTAGAGAGCAAAGGCCAAATCTGCGCATTTGCAACACATCCTTGTTACGACAGTGTTTAAATACTTGAAATTAATCTGGCTTATAAAACATAATCTATTTACCAAAAAACAAAGAATGGTGAAATGCATGGACATGTAATTCTACAGTCTTGTAGATCTAGTGTGGGAGATGGTAAATCATGTTTCCACCTTTGCTATGGCACTGTTGCGTACAATTGTGTCTTTTTACTTATGGTTAAAAAAAGTTGTTTCTGCCTGTTGTTAATGAGTTCCAGATATTTCACAATATGCTAAATGTTTAACTTTCAGTCACAGAATGGTGTGACGCATTTATAATACTGTATTTTTGTATTTAAAATGCATTAAACCTACTAATAAAATCAGTTCTAGGCATCGTTTGACCTGTTGGGTATCCTTTCTTTCAGTAGTATACAAAATCTAAGCATAAAGAGAGCTCAAAGATTTTCATAACCTCTTTATATCTCTTCGAATCTAAATAATGAAAAGTGATAAATACATTGGGAAGGTAAAGACCATTTTTATTTTTTCTTTAATAAACAATAATTCAAAAGGCAAAAACTAGATTATTTTTTTTAATAATGTCAGTTTGTAATCATCCTTACCCAAAAAATTCTTTCCTTTTAATGGATCATAATTACATTGCATTTTTCTATATTGGAGTGGCATCGTGGTACAGCTGGTTGAGCTGTTGTCTCACAGCACCGGAGACCCAAGTTCGATCCTAACCTCAGGTACTATCTGTGTGGATTTTGCACGTTTTTCCCTGTGGCTGTGTGGGTTTCCACTGCATGCTGCGGTTTCCTCTCACATCCTAAAACGTGCAGGCTTGTAGGATAATTGTAGGAACCTCTGTAAAATTGCCTCTAATATATAGGGAGTCAGTGGAAAAGTGTGATACGTAGAACTAGCGTGAAAAGATGATCAATAATAGGTCAAAGGGTCTGTTTCCAAGCTGCATCTCTACACTAAACTAAAACCAATTATACAGTATTTCATAAAGTGAATCGCTTTATGTTCATATTATGGCTAAAATATTTACTCGGAATGATAAACTACATTTTTGATCGGAGGAAATACTGCCTCGCCTTTCAATCCTGACCTAATGGTGGCAAGATCCAGCAAAAAATACATTGAATCATGCATTATTTCACGTTTTAATTAAATTCATCATTCAGCTGTAATAAATAAACATCACAGTTTGAAGTAGAAGATTTGCATTGTTGCACTATGGCCTAAATATCAGCTGTAAGGTTACATTGGAAAAGGTTAATTAATCAACAGTGAACACATGGACATCAGGAAACTAACCTGGATCAAATAATGTTCTGGCTCCATCCACTCTTAATACGTGTTACGTGTCTAGTTAGTGAAGTAGGATTTGCATAATCATAGAAACATAGAAACATAGAAAATAGGTGCAGGAGTAGGCCATTCGGCCCTTCGAGCCTTCACCGCCATTCAATATGATCATGGCTGATCATCCAACTCAGTATCCTGTACCTGCCCTCTCTCCATACCCCCTGATCCCTTTAGCCACAAGGGCCACATCTAACTCCCTCTGAAATATAGCCAATGAACTGGCCTCAACTACCTTCTGTGGCAGAGAATTCCACAGATTCACTACTCTCTGTGTGAAAAATGATTTTCTCATATCGGTCCTAAAAGACTTCCCCCTTATCCTTAAACTGTGACCCCTTGTTCTGGACTTCCCCAACATCGGGAATAATCTTCCTGCATCTAGCCTGTCCAACCCCTAAGAATTTTGTAAGTGTCTATAAGATCCCCCCTCAATCTTCTAAATTCTAGCGAGTATAAGCCGATTCTATCCAGTCGTTCCATATGAAAGTCCTGCCATCCCAGGAATCAGTCTGGTGAACCTTCCCTGTACTCCCTCTATGGCAAGAATGTCTTTCCTCAGATTAGGAGACCAAATCCAGAGAAGATGTATATTAGAGCCCTGTTGTTGCTTTGACAGGATTTTTTAATAGGGAAAAAAAAAATGACTCTACTCAAAACAGCATAATTTACCTCAGCTATAGACAACCAAATATTTTAATAATATTTCATGACCTAATCTCACTCATCCTGCATGGAATATTGAATAAAATAAAATTGCATTTCAACTTTAGACACTTATTTTATTGTTTTGAAAATAAGTGTACTGGTTGTACATTTGTTTACATTTAATTGAAGGTTACTTTATATGACTTCTGATGAAAGTCATCCATCTGAAAAGACAACTCTGTTTCTTTCCAGACAGATGCTGGCTGACCAGTTGGGTATTTCACAAGTTCATAAGTTCATAGGTTATAGGAGCAGAATTAGGCCAATCGTCCCATCAATCTACTCCACCATTCAATCATGGCAGGTCTATTTTTTCCTCTTAACCCCATTCTCCTGCCTTCACCTCATAACCCCTGACACCCTTACTAATCAATCTCCTCCTTAGAAATATCCTTAGACGTGGCCTCTACAGCCGCCTGTGGCAATGAATTCCACAGGTTCATTCACCTACCATATCTAGCATTTTTCATTTTTTAAATTCTATATGAGTTTATCTTGCTCGGCTTCAAGAAGTGAAGGGTTGCTCACCTGAAAGAAAATCGCAATGGAAAGTATCAGCTGCTGTTGAAATCCTGGTATACATTTACGATAGCTGTCAAGTTCTGCTTTGATGAATGCTCATAATCCAAAATATATAACCGCCTGGGCATTTTCTCCTTTCAGTTTCCAGACTAATTAAGCTGCAATGCAATTACCTCATCATGCTTTAAGAAAAAATGTCGAAATATCCGAGAGTGGAAAAACTATTTGCTAAGTTCATTTGCTAAGCGGAAAAGAAGATTTACTTCTGTGGAAAGGCTAATGAAGCTGGAACTCATTCCAATACAGATTAAGAAATCTGTTAGTTATTAGGAAAGATTTGAAAGCTTCATTGAGTGAAACGTTCTGTGAGTCTTAGTGGAAGTTGGTTCTTGAATCGCAGATGCGGTTTGCGGCTTTGAAGTCTGGCTCAGTTGTTACCCTTCATGAGTAGCCCCTGGTCTCCAGAACCAGGGTTGCATTACCTCTGGCCTCTACCGGAAAGATACATTACAGGAAGGATGTGGAGACTTTGGAAAGGGTACAGAGGAGGTTTACCAGAATGACGCCTGGATTAAGGGGTATTAACTACAGGCAGAGGTAGGACAGACCTGGATTGTTTTCTCTGGTTGAGGGAAGGCCGGATAGAAGTATGTAAAATTATGAGAGGCAGAGATAGGGCAGACCCTTTTTGATGGAAATGTCAAATACTAGAGGGCATAGCAATGAGGTGAGAGGGGCAAAGTTTAAATGAGATGTGCAGGGCACGTTTTTTACATGGGAGGATGGTGAGTGCCTGAAATGCCAGGGGTGGTGGTTGAGGCAGGTACTATTGTGGAGTTTCAGGGACCATTGGATAGGCATGCGGCTATGCTGGGAATGGAGGGATATAAATGATGTGCAGGCAAGTAGGAGTTGGTGGCTGGCATCATGTTCGGCGCATTGTTCGTGCTATACTGATCTATACTGTTCTATGTTCTATGTTCTCGTTCCCCCAAACTTGAGAAGAGAATGAAAAACATGAATCAAACAGACCCCAACTAGAAAAAAAATAATCCAGAAATAATGTATGAATGTACATCTATGTGCCTACACAGTGAATGGTGGGACTCTGGGGAGTGTTGTAGAGCAGAGGGATCTAGGAGTGCAGGTGCATAGTTCCCTGAAGGTCGAGTTGCAGGTTGATCGGGTGGTCAAAAAGGCTTTTGGCATATTGGCCTTCATCAATCAGCGTATTGAGTATAGAGGATGGTAGGTCATGTTGCAGTTGTATAAGACGTGGTGAGGCCGCATTTAGAGTATTGTGTTCAGTTCTAAGCAACATGTAATAGGAAATAAGTTGTCAAGCTGGAAAGGGTACTGAGAAGATTTACGAGGATGTTGCCAGGACTAGAGGGTGTGAGCTATAGGGAGAGGTTGAGTAGGCTGGGACTCTGTTCCTTGGAGCACAGGGGGATGAGGGGTGATCTCATAGAGGTGTATAAATCATGAGAGGAATAAATTGGGTAGATACACAGAGTCTCTTGCCCAGAGTAGGTGAATCATGGACCACAGGACATAGGTTTAAGGTGAAGGGGAAAAGATTTAATAGGAATCTGAGGGGTAACTTTTTCACACAAAGGGCAGGTTTGGAGGGATATGGACCAAACATGGGCAGGTGGGACTCGTGTAGCGGGGACATGTTGGTCGGTGTGGGCAAGTTGGGCCGAAGGGCCTGTTTCCACGATGTATCACTCTATGACTATGACAATCACTGAGTCACTCCATAAGAAAATCAGATAATAGCCTTGAATCTGCCAAAGTCCCTTTAAAGCATGGGAAATGGAAAATAGGAGGTGTCTTTATTCCAATTACTGAAGGAGGACACATAAGCATGAATAAATAGATAGAAAAGATTCAGTAATTATACACGCATGTTTCTGTGTAAAGGAGGTTCTACTGAACTCATAACTGAATTATTAAGGCATCCAGACTTCTATGCTGTTTTGGTTACATTTATTTTAAAAAAGGCAGGCAGTTTTTTAAATACTGAGATGGAAGTCTCCCTTCAATGGGTGAGACCAATTTTCTGTCATGTGGGTGGCACAGTGGTGGAAATGCTGCCTTACAGCGCCAGAGACCCACGTTTGACCCTGACCTCGGGTGCTGTCTGTACGGAGTTTGTACATTCTCCCTGTGACCGTGTGGGTTTTCTCCGGATGCTCCGGTTTCCTCCCGCACTATAGGTATAGGTTTGTATGTTAATTGGCTTCTGTAAATTGTAAATTGTCCCTAGTGTGTTGAACAATGCTAGTGTACGGGGTGAGCATTAGTTGGTGCGGACTCAGTGGGCTGAAGGGCCTGTTTCCACTCTGTATCTCTAAAGTGTAAAGGGTCTAAATAAGTCTGGCATTTCAAAAGTCTTTTTGGGAAAACAGATATAACATTCAGGTTAAATTGGAATTTGCCATTTCCCATAAGCAAAATAGGAAATCATTTTTATTAAAAAAAATATTAAGTCACTGACAGTAAATAAGATGCAGAAAATATATTAAACACAGAACACGAGTGGCTTTTCCTTCACTATATGGCATAGAGTTTTCTGTAAAGGTTAGTTTTATTGATGAGTGTGTGGATCTCAGGGTTGCCATGGTAACGGAATATATTGCAATAATAATACAAATTTTGCCAGCTGAATATTTATAGATGTCATTTCTGACTGGACAGAACTAATTAAAGCAGATGTATGAAAGTGATTTTAAATGCAATGGTATTATTTTATATTCTATATACTGAGGGTAACTTGCTCATTGCACCATCAGTTTCAGTAGTCCACAAGATTTGGCATAAAATATATCACTATACCCCGTTGCTCTTTATTCCTTCTTTCATTTGGAATTAGATGAGAAAAGTTCTCTCTGCACGTTGGTTAAAACATGAAAAATAGACTTAAATTTTTGCAGCAATATTGACATTACTTTCCAAATATGATTTTGATTTTCCTATTTGTCATTTCTATATTTCAAAACTGTTAATCTCTTTCCCTCAGCAAGTCCCTGGACCTGTGTTTTTTTTGTTGAAATAGTGTGAAACAGAGTTGTGAAAATAGATCAGATTGTAATGTTAACCCTGGCACAACCGTGGTTTAGTGCAGTTTCATTTATTGTCACGCGTGCGGAGGTCCAGTGAAAAGCTTTTGTTGCCTGCTATCCAGTCAGCAAAAAGACGATACATGATTACAATCGAGCTGTCCACAGCATACAGATACGGGATGAAGGGAATTATCTGCCAATGACAAAGACGACCCATGGAGTCTGTCTGGAATAATACGGAGTGAAGATTAGTGGACTTTCATCTATTTGCTAAATGGACAATGGGTCCATTTAATAGGTTGGTCAGATTACAGCACATGCAATGGTTAGGATATGCTCTCTTCAAAGCCCTGTCCTATGGTACGAGCTCATTCCAAGAGTTCCCCCGAGTTTGCCTTGATTTGAACTCGGAGAATTTACGGTACTCGGTACTCGGGGCTCTCGTGGACATTTTTCATCATGTTGAAAAATCTTCACGAGTCTTCCCGTGCTTACCTGCCGTTAACGAGTCTTCCCGAGTACCTGCCGTTAGCGTTAAGAGACGTCCCCGAGCCCCGACGTACCCGCTACGTTCATTCTCCGTGCTTACCACGAATTTGACTTTTTTAAACTCGGGAGAGCTCTTGGAATGAACTCGTACCGTGGGACAGGCTTTTAGTGATTGTACATTGGGTTTGCCTTCTCCTACTTTTCCCTCCTGCACACCTCCCCTCGGGCACTGTGTCTAAAGGGGCTGATAAAAACTATCTTCTGATTCTAGTACTGATTCTATTTCTACTGGGGCTCTGAGCTTCAAAGTTAAGAGTGACGAGATAAAAATCCCTGACCTCTGCTCCATCAGCATGTTCCTTGGACCTCAGTTGAAATGTACTCTACTAACTGGAGTGACCCAAGCGTCAGCAATGTAGAGTGTTAACGAGCTGAGCATGCAGGACACGGGAACTTAATGACGAGACGCAAGGGTGAGTCATTCACTTCCTGCTTCACCGTTCGATAAGATCATGTCCAGCATTTCTTACACTAACTCCACATCGCGTACATAGAACATAGAACGGCGCAGCACAGGAAGACAGCAATTCAGTCCCAAAATGTGTGTGCTGAAGATTTATCTTTGCCAAGATAAACTAATCTTATCAGCCTGCACATGATCCATATCTCTCTGCTCCATACACTTCCATGTGCCTATCTAAATGCCTCTTAAATGCCACTATCGTACCTGCCTCCGCCACCACGCAAGGCATGGCGTTTCAGATCCCCCCCACTCTCTGTGTAAAAAACGTGCACCGCAGATCACCACTGAATGTTCCCCTCTCACCTTGCAGCTATGCCCCCTAGTGTTGGACATTTCCATCCTGGGAAAAGGTTCTGACTGTTGACCCTTTCTGTGCCACTCGTAATTTTATATACTTCTATCAAGTCTCCCCTCAACTTCCAATGTTCCAAAGAATTCCTTTAAACTTTTCCCCTCTCACCTTAAATCTGAGCCCACTAATCCTTATCTCGGTACTATTCCACCCTGGGAAACAGACTGTCCACCCTATCTATGTCTCTCGTAGCTTTGTATTCTTCTATCAGGTCTGCCCTCAGCCTCTGACGTCCCAGAGAAAACAATCCTCTTTATTCTCAAGAACCAAGATGGCGCCTAAGCCAGGAGACTCTCTGTGTGCTGGCCCCAGAGGTGGATTTGCAAACGCACATTACAATCGCTGCACTCTTTTAAACCTCTACTCCAACAGCTGCTTTTCTTACTTTACCCGTACACTGTGGGTGCCTTGATTGTTTGAGTTTGAGTTTGAGTTTGAATTTAGTTCATTGTCACGTGTACCGAGGTGCAGTGAAAAGCTTTTTGTTGCACGCTAACCAGTCAGCAGAAAGACAAGACATGATTACAATCGAGCCGTCCACAATGATCTAACAGTGTGATCATGTACTGTCTTTACGCTGACTAGATAGCACACAACAAAGAGCTTTTCACTGTACCTTGTACTCACAACAATAAATTAAACTTCAAATATACTTCAAACTTTTTAATTTCAGAAAAAAAGTATCTTTGTACGTAGCAGGTCATGTCTTACTAGGTTTTGAGGAGGTGCCAAAGGGGATCGATGAGGGGAGAGTGGTGGATGTTGTCTACATGGATTTTTATAAGGCATTTGATAAAGTCGCCTGTGGTAAATTGTTCCTGAGGATCATGATGCTTGAGATTAACAGTGACTTAGTGGTATGGGTTCAGAACCTGCTCACTGGTTGAAAACAAGGTTGTGATGACCAGTGGAATTCCACAGGGATCTGTTCTGAGATCTCACATAAGTAACTGGGATGGTAATGTAGAAGGGTTAGTACATTTGCAGATGGCACCAAGATTGCTGGGGCCATGGACTGTGAGGAAGACTGTGAAGGTATACAGTGGGATGTAGATTAGCTACAGAAATAGGCGGAGAAATTGGCAGATGGAGTTTAATCCGAGCAAATGTGAGGTGTTGCACTTTGGGAGGTCGAACGTAAGGAGGAAATATACACTTAATGGCATGACCCTTAACAGCATTGATGTACAGAGGGCTCTTGGGGTCCAAGTCCATAATTCCTGACAGTGGCAACACAAGTAGATAGATGCTAAAGAAGGCAGGGGGGTACACAAAAGGCTGGAGAAACTCAGCGGGTGCAGCAGCATCTAAGGAGCGAAGGAGATAGGCGACGTTTCGGGTCGAGACCCTTCTTCAGTCTGAAGAAGGCAGGAGGGTACACAAAAGGCTGGAGAAACTCAGCGGGTGCAGAAGTCTGAAGAAGGGTCTCGACCCGAAACGTCGCCTATCTCCTTTGCTCCTTAGATGCTGCTGCACCCGCTGAGTTTCTCCAGCCTTTTGTGTACCCTCGATTCTCCAGCATCTGCAGTTCCTTCTTTAATGCTAAAGAAGGCATATGGTTTGATTGCCTTCGTAGGTGGGAACATTGAATATAAGAGTCAGGACCTCATTATGCAGTCTTATAGGACTTTGTTTGGAGTATTAGCAAGCAGATGAGGTCAGTTTATTTGACATATTCTTTGGTGCAGAGTCACACAGCCTAGAAACAGGCCCTTCATTCCAACTTGCCAACACCGACCAACATGTCCCATCAACATCGGCCCACTTGCCTGCGCTTGGCCTACATCCCTCAAAACCTATCGTGTGTCCGTACACTGTGGATGGCTGGATTGTAATCATGTATTGTCCTTCCGCTGACTGGTTAGCACAAAACAAAAGCTTTACACTGCACCTCAGTACACGTGACAATAAACTCAACTCAAACTAACCTAAACTCAAACTCAAACTGGAATTCTCTGCTTCAGATGGCGGTGGAGTCCGGTTACTTTCACGAGAGAGCTAGATACTAAAGACAGTGGGGTCAGGAGATATGGAGTGAAGGCAGCAACGGGGTACCGATTGGGGATGATCAGCCATGATCACATTGAATGGCGGTGCCGAATGGCCTACTCCTGCACCTATTGTCTATTGTGTACTGTCAACCATCCATGGTACTGTGTACTGAAGGGCCTGTTCCTGCGCTGTACTATTCTATGTTCTGTAACTGCAGAAATCAAGAAATCAGTAAAATGCCAATTTATATCACTGTTGGCCTCGCGTGTTTAACATTCCATGATTTGGTGGAACTTGTCTTTCATCAGCACTGATTCTCAGAGTTACGCACCGTGTCAGCCTCCCTGGAGCGAGTGATCACTCTTCTGGAAAACTAATATTGCCAGCTTCAGGGCGTGAATAATTTCCCCCTCCCCCCCCCCTCCCAACTGCTAATGGGGCTGTTACACTGCTTACTTAACTTCCTCTGGGAATCATATCCCTCTCCCTCCACAACATCTCTCTCACGGATAATATGTCTCATAATTCTCTGTCTCTTTCACGTCCACTTTAACTCTGCGTTACCAGCACTCTTCACAAAACAGTAGCAGAGACATATTTTAAAAAAATATTGAGATACGTGTCTTTTCTAATGACAATATAATGAGGATTTTTTAACCACAAGTATATGTAAATTTCATTCTCGTTAAACATGGCCAGACATTGCGAACGCACCTATTTATGAATGCAGAGGCTGGAAGGCTGGACAGAAGACTGTATAATTGTGCATCTTGACAGATATAAAATATCTTCACCATTCAAGAGTGAGGCAATTATATTTATATCTGACACCAGTGGAATGAAACTCGATTGATTGTAGCATTTTTAGGTTATTCAGCTTCGACTCTGCGGCCATTGATTTTGTTTCTAGACCAGAACTCTAACAATAGCCGAGGAATTATGCATTTCCAAGGGGGGTAAATCTCGGCAACATGTGATTTGACCAAGACTGCTGAAGTCTAGTTGAATGATTCTAAATCCCTACAATGGCAAGGTGGCTTTTAACTGCAAATTTGAAATGGGTGTAAATATTAAAAGAGTTATGTATCACTGAAACAGATTAGATCTGCATCCAAAAGTGCGGGCTTTATGAGGCAGACCAAAGTGATTTCTCTAATCCCTGAAAATAAATATCAGGGTTTAAGAGTGAAAGCTGCCTGTCATGTTATGTCTAACTCTATTCATAGTTTGTGGTATTTGGTGCTAAATGTCTGCACGGATGGAGCCGATTTTCCATTCGAATTCCAGCAGATGGCGGGGAAATACAATGACGAACTACGGGGCTCAATTGGGTAACACTTGGAAATGGGTGAGAAGTTTGCGATGTGAATGCCTGCTCGGTATAATGCTGCCTGACGTCTATGATGATCGCTGTGTCCAGCAGATATTGGACCTTGGCCCTGCTGCCCTGGCACACGGCAGCTAAGAAGATGGCGCTGGCTTCCACCGATTGGTAGAACATCTGCAGCATCTTGCTACAGACATTGAAGGAGCCGAGCCTTGTCAAAAAGTACAGCTGGCTCTGTCCCTTCTTATACAGAGCCTCAGCTGGACCAGTCCAGTTTACTGCCCAGGTACACTCCAAGGTTTGTGTACTCCCTGGTGAACTACACATCCACACCATTGATGGAGACGGGGGACAGGGGTGATCCTCTCCTCCTAAAGACCACCACCAACTCCTTAGTCATGTCGGTGTTGAGCTGCAGGTGGTTCAGCCCACACCACTCAACAAAGTCGTTGACTGCACCTCTGTATTCAGCTTCCCTCCCACCACAATTGCAGAGTCATCTGGAAACCTCTGCAGGTGGGCAGGAGTCCGTGTTATATCAGAAGTCCGAGGTGTAGATGGTAAACAGGAAGGGAGAGAGGACTGTCCCCTGTGGGGCCCCTGTGTTGCTCAGCACCATGTCCAAGACACAGTTCTGTAGCCTGACATATTGTGGTCGTCCAGTCAGGTAGTTGGTGATCCAGGACACCAATGGAGCGTCAACCTGCATCTTCGCCAGTTTGCTCCCTAGCAGTGCAGGTCGTTTGGTGTTGAAAGCATTGGCTAAGTCAAAAAACTTGACTCTCACAATGTTTCCCGGCTTATCCAGATAAGCATTCACAACAGAAAAGAACATAAACCCCTAGATGGGGACGCAAGGAACTGTGGATACTGGATTTTTGAGCAAAGCACAAAGTGCTGGGAGAACTCAGTGGGTCAGGCAGCGTCTGTTGGAGGCAATGGGCAGGCGACCCTTCAGGCCTGAAGAAGGGACCCGACCCCAAACGTCGCCTGTTGTTCCCTCCACTAATGTTGTCGGACCTGCTGCTTTCCTCTGGCACTTGGTCTTTTGCTCAAAGAGCCCGAGATACTGCCCAAGGCCAGCCTGCTCTGAGAGGCTGTTGTAAAAGATCTGAGTCCACTGTTCCAAGAAGACAGAGTTCCACATAATGTTAATCATTCACTCGGCAGATTATCTTGTTTCGCTTTATCCTGTATTTATTTAATTGACTTTGCTGTGTACATCCAAGTGTTCCCTGGGGTAAAACAGAGGCTCCACTGCAAAGCCACTTTGTTCACTGAAAAGTGGAATATCCATGGACTGAGGAAGGCTAAAGACAAATGCAATGCTTTTTTTCCAGATGGAGTAAGTAACGATTTCATAGTCTCCAACATTATACATGCATAATAGAAGAAGCTTGTCAGTGCGCATACAAGGTGCTTGAGATGCAGATTGGTGTCTACACTGAACTGCAGTGATTGTCACATTGAAATCATGGCTGAAAAATAATTGCCAGATGTATTTTGTATTTTCACTTGATTGACAATCATCTTTAGCTAAATTCTTTCCTTCGTTGTCTATTGCGTCAGAACTCGCGTTAGACGCACAGCAATGTCTGCCTTTGAATTCCCTGAGCATTTTACCCGTCCCACGATGCTTAATGCTAGAATAGAATAATGCTAAAACTTTACGCTTTGACGGGATGCATTGCCGTTCAGTTCCGCAGCCTACAATTTTGCAAATCCCTTTTGGTGGACTTATTATAGAAGCCTTATTATTGTATTACACCACTTCTTCATTCACTAGACAATTTCAAGCTTAAAAATTGAGTACATTGATAATGATGTCTCTCCTTCGATTTCAACTCAGTGACGTAACATAGAAATGCAATTGTTTGGTGCCTATTTCATCGCCAGTATGATGGGTAAGAAACTCAGCAAGGATCCTACGAAAATAGGATCAAATTGGAAACCAAATGTCCATTTATTTTGGATATTACAGGTGCATTAAGGGATCAGAATTCCTATCTCCACTTCACAGACCTATTGCCAGACTAAGTCCTCGCTATTCATGAGGGAGAGGTGCACAGACTTCCCATGGATAACAGAACGTGCTGATCCTCAAAGGCAGTCAACAATATCAATGACTAATGACGTAAAGTGGTGGGGCAGCTCAGCCGTCAGAGAGCATCTCTGAAGAACATGGATAGGTGATGTTAAGAAGTGAGCTGCAGGTATTGGTTTATACCGAGGATAGACACAGAATGCAGGAATAAGTCAGTGGGCCAGGCAGCATATCTGGAGAATAAGAATGGGTGAAGTTTTGGTTCGGGACAGAAGAAGGGCCTCAACCCAAAACGTCACCCATCCTTTTTCTCAGCGATGCTGTCTGACTTACTCCAGCACTTTGTGCCTATCTTATGGATAGATGATGTTTCGGGATGGGACCCTTCTTCAGAAGAAACGTCACCTATCCACGTTCTCCACAGATGCTGCCTGACCCGCTGAGTAACTCCTGCACTTTGTGTATTTTTTTGTAAACCAACATCTGCAGTTCCTTGTGTCCAGCAACAACGCTGACATTACCATGACGTACTGGGGTCCATGGATGATGACAGCAACTTCTATATAAGTTTCACCTTGTCATTTGCTGTTTATACAAATAACCCACCCACGCACAGGGAGCCTGACTCCAGATGCACACATGTCACCAGGTTCCTGACCGCAGGCATTTCTGACTTTGGTCCAGGCCTCATTACCACCACTGCTGGATACTTCAATGATTGCCAGCCACAAAGTATAGAAATACAATCCATCTCAAGACAAACGGGATTCACCGTATGCCAGCGGAGAGAGTTATCAGCATTCGCCATGACAAAGATAGTGCTAGAAAAGCAGCGTCTTTCCGTGCACTGCTCCAGAAGAAATAGATTATTTTGCACTACTATCATTGAACTTATGTGTGATTGTGCTTATGTGTAGTCTGATGTCAGTGGATGGCAGAAAACAAAGCGCATCAATGTATCTAGGTACATCTGAAAGTAAAGTACTATTCGATCGTAAAGTAAAGTACGTTCGATCAGCTGAGAAGGTTGGTGGCTGCAACCTTCCCCCCCTCCATTGATGAACCGTACACTGCAAGGGCCAGGAAGCGAGCGGGTAAGATCATCTCTGACCCCTATCACCCTGGCCACACACTCTTTGAAGCACTTTCCTCTGGAAGGCGACTCCGGACCATCAAAGCTGCCACAGGCAGACATAAAAACAGTTTTTTTTTTTCACACGAGCAGTAGCTCTACTCAATAACCAAAAGTCTGTGGCTTCCTTTTGCTCTGGTATTTTATTTCATTCAGATGTTTAAACTATAATGTTTTATTCTTCGTGTTTTAATGTTTTATGTTTTATTCTTAATTGTTCACTGTATGTCGTGTTGTTACCAAGCCAAATTCTTTGTATGACAATAGACAATGGGTGCAGGAGTAGGCCATTCGACCCTTCGAGCTTGTGTAAGTAGTTGGCCAATAAACATATTCATTAATTTTAATGTGAATAAATGTGAGGTTATCTACTTTGGTGGCAGGAACAGGAGGCAGATTATTATCTGAATGGTGTCAATTTAGGAAAAGGTGGAAGTACAACGAGATCTGGGTGTTCTTGTTCAGCAGTCACTGAAAGCAAGCATGCAGGTACAGCAGGCAGTGAAGAAAGCTAATGGCATGTTGGCCTTCATAACAAGAGGAGTTGAGTATAGGAGCAAAGAGGTCCTTCTATAGTTGTACAGGGCCCTAATGAGACCACACCTGGAGTATTGTGTGCAGTTTTGGTTTCCAAATTTGAGGAAGGACATTCTTGCTATTGAGGGAGTGCAGCGTAGGTTCACGAGATTAATTCCCAGGATGGCGGGACTGTCATATGTTAAAAGAATGGAGTGACTGGGTTTGTATACACTGGAATTTAGAAGGATGAGAGGTTATCTTATTGAAATCCGTGGAATAAAATGATTCTTAAGCTTTCAAGGATTGGACACATAGAAACATAGAAACATAGAGGTGCAGGAAACAGCCTGCCATTCTCAGGCTGATCATCCAATCCCGTACCTGCCTTCTCTCCATATGTTAGCCACAAGGGCCACATAGCCACTGGCTCAAACCAGAGAGGAGCTCGTCTTTTCTCAGTTTAAGGATTTCCCCCTTATCCTTAAGGGGTCCCCAACAGGCCATTTATAATTTGGTTTCTATAAGTTGAGGAACCGAAAGTTTCTTTTTCATTCACCCAGAAAGTTGTGAATCCAGGTGTGGTCAAGACCCTGAATTCTCTGCCTCATCCTTTTGCTATAAAAGACATATTCGAGCACCTGCCATTTCAATCTGGACACCCATGCTTTTTTCATTTAAATAAAGAGATAGATAGAGTTCTTAAAGATAGCAGAGTTGAGGGATATGGGGAGAAGGCAGGAAAGGGGTACTGAATGGCGGTGTGGCTCGAAGGGCTGAATGGCCTGCTCCTGCACCTATTGTTTATTGCCCATTGCCTATTGTATATTGTCTATTCATTCTATTGACTATTGATATCTCATGAGTACATAGACCAGCTGAGGTGTAGCTGGAGTTTTAATATGCTGTTTGATTAGGTAGTAAGGAACCATTACCATTCTAGTTCAGTTTATTGTCACGTGTACCAAGGTACATTGACAGGCTATCGTTGCATGCTATCTAGTCAGTGGAAAGATAATACATTACAATTGAGCCATTCACAGTGCATGGATACATGATAAGGGAATAACATTTAATGTAATGTAAAGTTAGAAAAGTCCGATCAAAAATAGTCGAGGGTCAGAAAAGAGGCAGATAGTTCAGCACTGTCCTCTGGTTGTGGTAGGATGGTTCAGTTGCCTGATAACAGCTGGGAAGAAACTGCCCCTGAATCTGGAGGCGTGCGTTTCCATACTTCTGTACCTTTTGCCCAATGGGATACATTTTGCCACAAGATTAAAGTATTACTAACCCAAGATTAAATTCCATGGAACATCTTTCAGGCTTTTAAGCAATTTTGCAGCGCTTTGAAATATGTGACATTGGATGAGATTTTCACAGGGTGTGTGCGGGAGAATTTTATATTAAATGTCTATTCATTTCAGGCTCAGCGGGTGGCTCTTCAAAGCCACGTTGAAGCCTGTGACATAATTGGCTTCATTTTCTTGGTTTGTAAGTATGAGCTAATTCCTTTTATTCTTTTAGTGTTCTCTACCTAAATTAAACCAAATGTCAAGCTTGTCAGATTAATTAGACATTATAGAAATTATGCTGCAGGTGTCAGGATTATTTAATTACGTTACTAATGTATTTAATGTGAAAAGGTGGCCTGGGATTTGATCAGGTTTGTCATTTTCACTCTTAAATAGAACAATAAATAGCAAGGTCATATTAAATTTTCTAATGAGGCCGTGTGCAGGTTATTATAATAATCTTTCTATTTTGTCAGTGGCACTTTTCTAACAATTAAGCCCTTTGGTTAATACTGTTAATACTGTTTTCACATTAGCTTCTTTATCAATGCTGATCTTGTGGAGGTGTATAAGATCTTGAGAATAGATAGGGTGAATGCACAGAGTCTTTGACCCAGAGTAAAGGTGGGTGGCACGGTGGCGCAGAGGTAGGGCTGGTGCCTTACAGCGCCAGGGTCCCCGGGTTTGATCCTGACTACGGGTGCCGTCTGTATGGAGCTTGTATATTCTCCCCTTGACTGCGTGGGTTTTCTCCGGGCTCTCTGGTTTCCACCCACAATCCAAAGATGTACAGGTTTGTAGGTTAGTTGGCTTCAGTGAAAAAATGTAAATTGTCTCCAGTGTATGTGGGATAGTGTAAGTGTGCGGGGATCACTGGCCGGCATGGACTCAGTGGGCCGAAGAGCCTGTTTCCGCACTTTATCTCTAAACTAAACTAAGTAGGGGAATCAAGAATCAGAGGACATAGGTTCAAGGTGAGAGGGCCAGGATTTAATAGGAACCTGAGGGCTAGGTAACGTCTTCACGCAGAGGGTGATGGGTGTATTGAATGAGCTGCTAGAGGAGGATAGTTGAGGCAGGTACTATAACAACATTTAAAATACATTTGGACAGGTGCATGGATATTATTGGCCAAAATCGGGCAAGTGGGACTAGTTGGCTCATCTTGGTTGGCATGGGCAGGTTGGGCTGAAGAGCCTGTTTGTGTGCTGTATGACTATGGATTGTATGTGGGCAGAATAGATTGGGATGATTTGTCATCTTGTTTGGCACAGGGTTTGTGGGCCGAAGAGCCTCTTCCAGTGCTGTACCATTCTACCTGCCTCAACTACCTCCTCAGGCAGCTCATTCCATTCACCCGCCACCCACCACTGTGTGAAGAAGTTACCTACCCCTCAGGTTCCTATTCAATCCTGGCCCTCTCACCTTAAACCTATGTCCTCTGATTCTTGTTTCCCCTACTTAGTTTAGTTTAGAGACACAGTACATGTTCTGTGTATTTGTCCAGTGTGGTCGTGAATCATGCCTTCAACATGTATGTAGTCTGCCATGTTGCAGTACATGTGCAAAGTGCGATTGCAGTTAATGCACAGACTAGGCACCGTGCTGGAAAGTCATGTCTTAAGTCACAATCTCTTTGTCACCCAGCAGCTATTTAGTTACTCATGGTGGCTTAAATGTGGATGGAAAAGCTGAGGGCAACATAAATGGTCAAAGGAATTCAGCTACACGATCCATGCTGGATGAGTACACACCAGCTGGATATTAAATAGTACAATGTCTTTCAGTTGAAAAACATCTCAGTGGCAACTGCGAAACATTGTCCGTCAACTGATAATGCAATGCGTTCAAGCCCGCTGTCAAGCACACTCTGCCTGCTGCTCTTTAAAGAGAGAGAAATACATTCAATCAGCTCTCGTTAAATAGCGCTAGTGACACCCATTATTATATCATGGTAGATGGCAAACTGTGAGATATTGCAAATATTTCCCTGGTCAACTCGTCCCTTCCCACCCAAACCACCCCCTCCCCAGGTACGTTCCCCTGCAACCGCAGGAGATGCAACACGTGTCCCTTTACCTCCCCCCTCGACTCCATCCAAGGACCCAAGCAGTCTTTCCAGAGGAGGCAGAGGTTCACTTGCACCTCCTCCAACCTCATCTACTGTATCCGCTGTTCCAGGTGTCAACCTCTCTACGTCGGCGAGACCAAGCTCAGACTCGGCGATCGTTTCGCTGAACACCTCCGCTCAGTCCGTCTTAGCCTACCTGATCTCCCAGTGGTTCAGCGGGCTGGAAGATTGCAACCTTCACGTGGTCCGCCCTGTTTCGACTAATGCAATCAACTCGACATGCACAAACGGAAGATCAAATGGAACAAGTTGTCCAACAACTTTAGGCTGTGCACGCCACACAAAAGAAGAAGTGGTTCAGCATTTCAACCCCCCTCCCATTCCCAATCCGACCTTTTTGTCCTGGGCCTCCTCCATTGCCAGTGAGGCCCAGTGCAAATTGGAGGAACAGCACCTCATATTTCGCTTGGGTAGTTTACACCCTTACACCCCAGCGGTATAAACATTGACTTCTCTAACTTCAGATAGCCCTCCATCCCCTCCCCTTTCCCAGTTCTCCCACTAGTCTTACTGTCTCCGCCTACATTCTATCTCTGCTCCGCCCCCTCCGCCGACATCAGTCTGAAGAAGGGATTCGCCCCGACACGTCGCCCATTCCTTCTCTCACCCGCTGAGGTACTCCAGCATTTTGTGTCTACCTTGCAAATATCTCTCGCGTATCTATTCCATCTTCCCATATCTCACTGATCAACCTGCAGTGCAGTACTAATCGGTGGAGTGGAGGGGCAGGACAAGGCATAGCAGGCCATGCTATATCCAGTCCCCCCCATCCCTAACCCCCTCCCCCCCCCCCCCCCCCCCCCATCCCGGCAATCAGTCTGAAAGAAGGGTCCCGACCCGAAACGCCACCTATCAGTGTTCCCCAGGGATGCTGCCTGGCCTGCTAAGTTACTCCAGCACTTCACTGGTATTACCATAGTTCACTGATCGTTCAGTGCGTCACCCATCTCCTCATCCTTGATTCATCACCGACCATGCAGCCGGCTATTGATTTCCGCAAGCGTCCTCAATCTAGTTACAGGTCATTGGTCTCGCTGTTACAAGACATTCTTCCGCTTAATGTTGCAATAAACGTTTGAGATAAAGTCTAAGAACTGCATAATTACTTGCATCATTAAGAAGTTATCGTTGCTTAGAGTAAAGTACCTGCCAAATTTTTTTTCCAGTTTAAGAAATAATTCCGCACTCTGACTGATGAATCATTTGCCCCATAGATTACCTGTCCTTTCCTGTTTTAGATTGTACCTTCTTTTAATTTAAAACATTGCCGATAGAAAGCAATTCTTTTCTCAGGGAAATATGCTCGGTTTGTAGAAATAGAAGGAATTGAACTGTTAACTTTCAATCTATGGTTTGTGCCAATTACGCTGCATCACAATGTGGTGCCTGGGGAAATCTACTTGCCAACAGCCATAGATTGGGTGAATAATAAGGAAGATTGAGCTGCACGCATAGAACTACCTCTGGTAATGATATGAGCAGCAACGAGGCTAGTTAGTAAAACAAGCACACCACAACTGAATAAGGAAATATCAAAATCTGATCTTCATTGCAGATAGACAAGACAATTAAGCATTCGAATGTTAGACACTGATTCTATAGATCTCACAATTGGCGAAAACATCGGTTACTAAATAGCTTAGTTTTGCTGTAGGCATTTAGGGAGATTTAAAGGCACTAACAAGGGATTCTAGTAGTTCTGAAGATACTTGTAACTTATTGACTACACTTCACGTTACCTCTTTGTGTTTCCTGCTGGAGTGAATAAACACACAAAGAAGCAAATAAAATATAGTCTCAAAAATGTATTATACAGGGACCCTCCTGGATTTTTTAATGTAGAATGGTGAAGATGCCAAGTTACAGTTATACTTCTGAAAAAGCTGAGCACGAGTGGATGAAATTATCCGTGAAAGATTGCAAAAGTATTCTCAGAAGCACCTTATCTTCAAATTGTTTACATAATTGGAGTTCGTAAAGATATCAAGATATCTAAAGGGTCAAAATGGCTCGGTACGAGAGCCTGACTGAAGCCTGAATAATGGAATAGATGAAGAATCACGTATAACAAATTATGGATATATCTCCAATGATGGATAACTTTTTTAATACTCCACTCTTACTTTATTTTTCTCTATCTTTTCTTACCTGCAAAAAAAAAGTATAGAAATATATAAGACATAATTGTTAATATTAATAAAATTACGAATGTATGTGAGAAGTATATTCTATTAATATGTACTTATGTCTAATAAAAATATTTAACAAAAAAATAATTGGAGTTCGACCAAATGAGTGAGACTGAGTAGACAGAATGAATTACAGAAGCTCGAACCTTGAGGATAACACAAAGAGCATCTGTGGAGGACATGGACAGGTGATGTTTTTGGGTCAGGACCCTTCTTCAGAATGATTCGGCACCTATGCACGTCTTCCAGAGATGCTGCCTGACCCAGCATCTGAGTTACTCCAGCATTGAGGGAAACAAAATCATAAGGTCAAAAGGGATAGGAGTAGAATTAGGCCATTTGGCCCATCAAGTCTACTCCACCATTCAATCATGGCTGATCTATCTCTTCCTCCTAACCCCATTCTCCTACCTTCTCCCCATTACCTCTCACATATCTATCTCTGTCTTAAAAATATCCACTAACTTGGCCTCCACAGCCTTCTGTGGCAAATAATTCCACAGATTCACCACCCTCTGACTAAAGACATTTTTCCTCATCTCCTTCCTCAACGATCACGTGGGTTTTCTCCTAGATCTTCAAATTCCTCCCACATTCCAAAGACGTACAGGTTTGTAGGTTAATTGGCTTGGTAAAGTGTAAAACTTGTCCCTAGTGGGTGTAGGATAGTGTTAATATGCGGCGATCGCTGTTTGGCACGGATCCGGTGGGCTAAAGGGCCTGTTTCTGGGCTGTATCTCTAAACTAAACTAAACTAAACATCCTTTAATTCTGAGGCTATGACCTCTAGTCCTAGACTCTCCCACCACTCTATCCAAGCCTTTCACTATTCTGTGTGTTTCAATGAGGCCCCCCTCATTCTTCTAAACTCCAGATAGTTTCAGGCCCAGTGCCAACAAGCGCTCATCATAGGTTAACCTACTCATTCCTGGGATTCCTGGGAAGAGGATAAAAGAGCGATGCCAAGTCTCTATTCTTTAAGAATCTCTTAGTACATGTTTCAACATTCTTTGCAGCCTAATGTGCAAAATAATCACCAGCATTTGAAATCACACATCATATTAATACAGAGTTTACAAAGCTTTTACAATATCTCGGTACACGTGACAATAATTGTGGAGCAGCGTTAGAGTTTGCTGCCTTACAGCACGACCCGGGTCCGATCCTGACAACAGGCGCGGCCTGTATGAACTTTGCACGTTCTGCCCGTGGTGGCGTGCGTTTGCTCCGGGGGTTCAATTTCCACCCACACTCCAGAGATGTACAGGTTTGCAGGCTAATTGGCTTCTGTAACGTTGTAAATTGTCCCTAGTGTGTTGGTGATCGCTGGTCGGCATGGACTCAGTTTCCACGCTGCATCTCTAAAGCTTAAAAATGAACTTAAACCCAAGAAGGAAGACGTCAACGACATCATATGTAAGAAAGAACAGCAGATGTTGGTTTAACTGAAAGGCAGACACAAAATGCTGGAGTGACCCAGCGGCTGAGGCTGAGGAAGGTCTCGACCCGAAACGTCGCCCATTCCTTCTCTCCAGAGATGCTGCCTCACCTGCTGTGTTCCAACATCATACTTGTATCAGACCTCACCACTTGTTCCCCATCATGTTACAACTGGTTTCTTTTTCAGATACTTGTCCACATGCCTTTGGAGGATTAATATTATATTTGCTTCAGTCTCTGAAGGAGTATATTTTAACTAGCTTGACAAGACTTTATTTGCCTCTACATAATAACAAGGCTTTATGAACCATCAATGTATCTGCTTAGATATCTGCTTCAATCTGTATATTGTATACAGACCTTCTAAGGAGTAGACCTGAGACAGAATGTGAACGGAAGATGGTGGGTGGGTCTGCTGTGGGCTGTTGAGGAATTTGGGTTATTCTCTCTATTTTCCCATGGTCACCAAACAGATTATGCATTTCGGTGTTGACTGCTTTGGAGTTTGTTCTCCAAGCAATCTCAGCAAAACCTCTGGAGAAAAGGTGATGGGCCAATTTTTCAAATTTGCCGAACCTTCTTGTTTGTTGCTGGAGATTGGAACTGCAGTGTCAGTACTTTAAATCTTGAATCATTTACCTGAACTTATGACATACAGTGGCTTGCAAAATTATTCATACCCCTTGAACTTTTCCACATTTTGTCACGTTGCAACCACAAATGTAAATGTATTTTATTGGGATTTCATATGATACACCAACACAAAGTGGGGCATAATTGTGAAGTGGAAGGGAAATGATACATGGTTTCCAAATTTTATTACAAATAAAAAACTGAAAAGTGTGGCGTGCAAAAGTATTCAGCCCCTGAGTCAATACTTTGTAGACCCACCTTTCACTGCAATTACAGCTGCAAGTCTTTTGGGGTAAGTCTCTACCAGCTTTGCACATCAAGAGACTGAAATGTTTGCCCATTCTTCTTTGCAAAATAGCTCAAACTCAGTCAGATTGGATGGAGAGCGTCTGTGAACAGCAATTTTCAAGTCTTGCCAGAGATTCTCAATTGGATTTAGGTCTGGACTTTGACTGGGCCATTCTAACACATGAATATGCTTTGATCTAAACTATTCCATTGTAGCTCTGGCTGTATGTTTAGGGTCGTTGTCCTGCTGGAAGGTGAACCTCCGCCCCAGTCTCAAGTCTTTTGCAGACTAACAGGTTTTCTTCCAAGATTGCCCTGTATTTGGCTCCATCCATCTTCCCATCAACTCTGACCAGCTTCCCTGTCCCTGCTGAAGAAAAGCATCCCCACAGCATGATGCTGCCACCACTATGTTTCACAGTGGGGATGATGTGCAGTGTTAGTTTTCCGCCACACATAGCGTTTTGCATTTAGGCCAAAAACTTCAATGTTGGTCTCATCAGACCAGAGCACCTTCCTCCACATGTTTGCTGTGTCCCCCACATGGCTTGTGGCAAACTGCAAACGGGACTTCTTATGGCTTTGTTTCAACAATGGCTTTCTTCTTGCCACTCTTCCATAAAGGCCCGATTTGTGGAGTGCACGACTAATAGTTGTCCTGTGGACAGATTCTCCCACCTGAGCTGTGGATCTCTGCAGCTCCTCCAGAGTTACCATGGGCCTCTTGGCTGCTTCTCTGATCAATGCTCTCCTTGCCCGGCCTGTCAGTTTAGGTGGACAGCCATGTCTTGGTAGGTTTGCGGTTGTGCCATACTCTTTCCATTTTCGGATGATGGATTGAACAGTGCTCTGTGAGACGTTCAAAGCTTGGGATATTTTTTTATAACCTAACCCTGCTTTAAACTTCTCCACAACTTTATCCCTGACCTGTCTGGTGTGTTCCTTGGGCTTCATGATGCCCAAGGAACATTGTTTGTTCACTAATGTTCTCTAACAAACCTCTGAGGCCTTCACATGAACAGCTGTATTTATACTGAGATTAGATTACACACAAGTGGACTCTATTTACTAATTAGGTGACTTCTGAAGACAATTGTTTGCACTGGATTTTATTTAGGGGTATCAGAGTAAAGGGGGCTGAATACTTTTGCACGCCACACTTTTCAGTTTTTTATTTGTAAAAAAATTTGAAAACCACGTATCATTTTCCTTCCACTTCACAATTATGCGCCACTTTGTGTTGGTCTATCACATAAAATCCCAATAAAATACATTTACGTTTGTGGTTGTAACGTGACAAAATGTGGAAATGTTCAAGGGGTATGAATACTTTTGCAAGCCACTGAACTTATGATATATATGGACAAATGTCAATACATCAGGAACACCTTTAGTGAATGCTGTAGTGTATATAATGGTAACTGTAACTTTCAGAACTGAGTACTAGAAAGGTATGATTTGTGTCATGTGATATATTCAATATCTCATCAGTCTCGTGAATATGTGTGAGTTTGCGCTGTGTAGTGCTGTAAAATAAAGCAGACCCACACTGGCCTGTACTGAAAACCTGTGCTTGTTTCTATCTACATGCTGAAGCCGTAATATCTTACAATGGTGCTGAGGATCGGATAGCGTTTGTGAACTCAACCTTTAAATACAGTGCAGGACTGTTTTGTAATATGCAGTATTGTTTAACATTTTAAACAGCAAATATGAAGCTGTGTGGCAGTTGTTTGCGAACTGGACAGGATAGGCCGCAGATCCTTCCATGCACGAGACTGTAGTTTAAAACAGCAGATGTACAAATCATCTAGAGTTTCTTCTAAACTTGGGAGAGTTTGTGAGTAACTCAGGAACGTGGGACAGGGGCTTAAGCCCATAGAGATTGCAGAAAGTTGCACATTTCACACAAGAAACCAGAAGTCTGGTGAGACTGTGGTGAGTACATTATCTCATTGAAGAAGCTGCCTCTGCACTGCAATTTGGAGACATTTCTGGATCGAGCTTTGCGTGATAGATTTGTATGTGGGATGCTGGATGAGTGAATCCAATTAAAATTACTGAACACGCCAGCCCTTACCTTAGACTTGGCATGCAAAGCTGCTTTGGACATGGAGATGGCATGTCAAAGTGCACATGAGTTTTGACCAACACATGCTGGCACAGTCAACAGTCAAAAGGCAGTTCCAAAACACAAGCATGACAAGACAGGGAATAGGTCTTCACAGCAAAGTTCTGGAAAAGCGCGGATATGTGCTATCAATGAGTCCTTGAACTGGCAATTATTTGCTTTGGTCAACACAAAGCAAATAATTGCCAGTTCAAGGACTCTATGTGCTGCGACTGTCTAAAGAAAGGCCATATTGCACCAGCATGCACAGCGGCGTCACAGGACATAGCACAACAAAAGGCTCGACAAAACCAAATGCGTGGGATTCACAACCTCGAAGAAAAGTCAGGGAGTAACGAACTTGGACCGTACAGCATCTACGTGTGGGTCTGGAAGGGAAGGCTTTCAGACAAAGGTAAAAATGAACAATCAATACATTACTATGTGTATTGAAACCGCTTCTGATTGCACAATTATAAGCACAGGCACCTATGAATCCAAGTTTAGCAATATACCTATCACAGAAACAAACGTTCAGCTGAAAACGTACTCTGGGGAGTTTGTCGTGCTATCTTAGTGTTGTGACTACAGGGCAAGATGGCGTACTTGGGATGTATAGGCCGACTAGAACTTTCGACAAGAACTGTGAAACCTTTACCTCGTACTGTGAGCGAATGGAAATGTTTTTAATTGCAAATTACATTATTGAAGCTGAAGAAACAGAGGATGATGATTCAATGCAGGTAAGGGCACAAAACGAGGCCACCCAGGAACGGAAGAAAGCCATTCTATTCACTGAAATTGTTCCTGAAGTTTATGAAACTCTCACCAACATGCTAGCTCCAGAGAAAACAAGGAATGTTTCATTTGAGATTGTTCTTTTAAAACTTGATACTCACTTCAATCCTAAAGGCCCTGTCCCACTTTCCCGAGTTTTCACAAACTCTCCCGAGTTTTCCCCTTGATTCGAACTTGGTTCGAAAAGTCAGAGAGTAATGAACTTGGACTGTACAGCATCTCTGCTACAAATGGTGGATCTAGAAAGGAAGACTTTCAGACAAAGGTAAAAATGAACAATCAATACATTACTTGGTGTATTGAAACCGCTACTGATTGCACAATTATAAGCAAAGACACCTATGAATCCAAGTTTAGCAATATGTCTATCACAGAAACCAATGTTCAGCTGAAAACATGCTCTGGAGAAGTGTTGGAGACATGTGGAGAGATAATTTGTGATGTACAACACAAAGGCAAGACTTTGAAGTTGCCAATAGTTGCCGCAAGTTATGTCAATAGGCCAACGTTGATGGGCAAAAATTGGCTCCGCTTACTGAAACTGGACTGGGAATCTGTATTCCAAGTTGAAGTGCAAATACAACTGGATCAGTTGGTGCAGAAACATCATGCCGTGTTCAATGACAGCTACGATGGCATAAAGGGTGGGCAGGCACACATCAGGATCCGACCCGATGCGGAACCTGTCTACGGTAGACCGTGACTAGTACCATATTCGCTGAAAAGTAAAGTGGAAGCTGAAATCAAAAAGTTTAAAACAGATCGCAGTGATTGGGCTACTCCAATACTAGTGGTTCCGTAAGCGGACAACACAGTGAGATTGTGTGGGGACAACAAGGTGACCATCAACCTGGCAGTAGATGATGAACAGCATCCACTACCAACCTTACAAGATCTATACGCTGAACTTACTGGTTCCAAGGGATTCTCTAAGATAGATCTGTCACATGCATATGCTCAGCTAAATGTTGATCGTAAGAGCCAGCATTACCTCATGATAAACACACACACATGGGGCTGTATTCGTACACAAAACTACCCTATGGTGTGAAGTCAGCACCAAAAATCTTCTAAGCTACAATGGACAAGATTTTGCAAGGAACATCACATTGTTTGGGCAATTAAGAAGACTTCCTGATTGTAACTGTTACTGAGGAGGGGAATCTGGAGATACTCAGTGAAGTGTTGGAACAGCTTGATGAATTCAGCCTGGCCGCTTCTGGCTATTCTTGGTCCTCGGTCAGCAATACCTACAATGGCAGCCTCGAGGAAGCAGCGTTGGGCAGGTCTCCTGTCACTACGACCACAGTATGGCTATGGCAATGAGCACCGCAACTCCGAAGAAAATGCTATCGCTGATGCATTGCCGTGCTTGCTTCATGGGGAATGAGATGTGGGCACTGAAGGTGCTGTCCACGTCACAGAGGCAGTGGACAATGACTTTCCAGTCACGGCAGCTGAAATTGCTGTTGAAACTCAAAAGGACACAGCGTTCAAACAAGTATATGAACAGACTTTGTGTGGATGGTCAGAAATAAAACCATGTACTAATGAACAAAAACCTTATCACAAGAGACCACACAAACTGCCATGTGAGCAAGGGTGTATTAAATGTGGTCACAGAGAAGTAGTACCCAATTGTTTAACACAAAGACTACTTAACGAACTCCATAGTGAACACACAGGTATTGTGGGAATGAAGTCCACAGCCAGAGGTTGCATGTGTTGGCCAGGATTGGACAATGACATAGAAGCAATGGCAAGCAAATGTAGCACCTGTCAGAGTTGTAGAAGTAGGCCTGCCCAAACCACTTTGCAAACATGGTCTTGGCCTACTAGACCTTTTCAGAGGATTCATGTGGAGTTTTGTGAACACGGGAACAATCATTTTCATATTTTGGTAGATAGCCACTCAAAGTGGATTAAGGTGGTACACATGGGCACAAACACAACAACAGAAGGAATACTAGATACATTGCAACCTATCTTTGCATGTCATGGATTACCTTATAGCTGCACCAAGTGGTGGGACTGGGAATTCTGAACCATTGTCATTGGTCGGGTCTGTCATGACCCATGTGTCATGCGAACGGGGGTTTTTGGAGAGTAGTTAGAAATTAGTGCTCCTCGCATCGACAGGAGCTGTAATCATTAGTTCCAGACTTGGTACGCAGTGTTTTGAGTATTTGCTTTTGCTAATAAAGAATATTTCGCTCAACCTTGCCCGTTCTCACTGCATTGGTGACCCCAACGATCCGAACGTTTTTCAGGTCCGCTCATGAACGCCGTCGAGAACCTCGACACCAACCCCGCCTAGCAGAACGTGGTTTCGCTTAAACTGCCCATTTTCTGGGCAGTCCAACCTCATGTGAGGCCCAGTTCCAAATTCGGCAGATCGTCGCGGATTCCACAAAATACTTTTACTCGGTAGGCGCGCTCAACCAGGAAACCGCCACCCACTTACCTCCAAAGTCCGCCCGTCGACAACAAGTACGAGGGCCTCAAGGCGCTGCTGTGCGTACTTTTGGGCTCAGACGCCGGGATCGCGCCGCCCGAAATGCTTTAGCTGATGGACGGTCACCAGCCTAGTCTCCTCTTCGAGCAGACTTTCCTAGAACAGATGCCCTTCCTGCGCTTCACAGATGCTGCATCACCCGCTGAGTTTCTCCAGCACTTTTGTCTACCGCCTGACGACATCCACCTGCTGTAGTGACTTCGCCGACCCCCTGCAACTCACCGAGCGAGTGGACGAGCTGCGGCTCGCCAAGCAACAGGACGGCGTTTCCATCAGCTGGGTTTCTACAGCTCCGCGACGGCCTCGATGGTCCGTTCCATCTTTGACCGACCACGCCATGCCGCAACTTAGGAACATGGGCTTCCCCACTCCATATGGTCCCCAAGTCATCCGGTGGGTGGAGACCGTGCGGTGACTTTTTTTTTTTGATGAATATTTTTTATTAGTTGTAAATACATATTAATAGAAAATACTTCTTACATACATTCATAATATTATTAATATTAATATTAACATTTAAGACTTTATATTTCTATACATTTTTTTTTAATTAAGTAAGAAAAGATAGTGAAAAATAATATAGAAAATAAGGAAGTGAATGGAGTATTACAAAGTTATCCATCGTTGGAGATATATCCATGATTTATTATACGTAATTCTTCATCTATTCTATTATTCAGGCCTCAGTCAGGCTCTCGCACCGACCCTGTAGATATTCAATATATTGAGACCATATCCCTCTGAAAAGATCCAACCTATCCATTAGGACAAGCCTCAATCTTTCCAGATGGAGTGTCTCCGACATTTCTGTATTCCACATTTTGATTGTGGGGGATGTAGGACCTTTCCAGAATTTTAATATTAATTTTTTCCCAATTATTAAACTATAATCAATAAAAATTCTTTGATTCGTTGTTATTAATTGATCTGTTTCCAGTATTCCCAGTATTATTAACTTTGAGTCAAATGTCAGGTTCATATTAACAACATTCGAAATTATCCTAAATATTTCTATCCAAAATTTTATAATTTTTACACAATTTGTAAATGAGTGTGTCAGATTAGCTTTTAAGTGCTGACATTTATCGCATATGGCAGATACATTTGGAAAAATGTTATGTAGTTTGGATTTTGAGTAATGTAGTATGTAATATTTTAAATTGTATAAGAGAGTGTCTAGCATTTAACGAACAGTGGTGTATGTGTTGTAAACTTTCATCCCATACTTCTGGTCTGATAATTTGACCTAGTTCATTTTCCCATGATTGTCTATATATTTCTGTTAATGGAACATCATTTTTCAATAGGATATTATAAATGTATGATATCAATTTTTCTGTGTTCGGATGTGTATTTAGACATTCATCTAAAATTTCTGTCTTTCTATTTCTAATTTCCTGTGTGTTTGCTTTTACATAGTCTCTGACTTGTAAGTATCTAAAATAATCTTTGGAATGTAATCCATAAATTTGTTGTAATTCTTGAAATGAAAGGAAAGAGTTTTCCCTGTAGAGATCGCCCATCTTATTAATTCCCTTATTTTTCCATTGTAAAAAGCCTTTATCCATCACTGAAGGTTTAAATGTAACATTATTTACAATGGTAAGGGCTAGTGGTACAGATTTCAATTTTAATGTTTTCTTTATTTGTTTCCAGATACGTATTCCACTTTCTATTATAGGGTTTTCACTATAGGTTTTGTTACCTAAATTAATATTGGCAAATATTATTGAACTGATTTCAAAAGAACAATCTTTTTTTTCCATTTTTAACCAAATTGGTTGGTTATCTGTCTCTACTAACCAAAAATTCATATTTTTAATATTAACTGCCCAGTAATAAAACATAAAGTTTGGTAGTGCTAAACCTCCATTTATTTTTAATTTACATAAATGTTTTTTATTTATTCTATGGCTCTTATAATCCCAAATAAAGTTGGTAACTAGAGAATCCACCTTCCTAAAGAATTTTTTAGGAAGATATATCGGAATTAATTGGAAAAGATATAGTAATTGCAGAAGAAAAATCATTTTATTACATTAATTTTACCTAACATTGAAATGGGTAGAGTTTTCCCAATATAAAATGTTCTTATTTAATTTATTCAATAATAGTGGAAGTTGGATTTAAATAAAGAATCAAATCTTTTAGTTACATAAATTCCAAGATATTTAATTTTTTTGTTTGTTATCTTAAAAGGAAATTGTTGTAATATATGTAGGTTATTTACCATTATTGGCATAAGTTCACTTTTATTCCAATTGATAATATATCCTGAAAAAGATCCAAATTCAGTTATTAATTTTAATAAATTTTGGATACTAATTTCTGGTTTTGTGATATAAAGTAATACATCATCCGCATATAAGGAGATTTTATTTTCAGTATCTCTAGTATCATACCCATATATTTCAGGATGTGATCTCACCCGTTGAGCTAATGGTTCTATTGCAAGTGCAAATAGTAGTGGGGATAAAGGGCAACCTTGTCTACAGACTCGAGATAAACTGAATTTAGTCGATAGCGTTTGATTTGTTATTATTCTGGCTGTTGGGTTAGTGTATAATAATTTGACCCAAGTAATGAACTTCTCTCCCAATTTAAAAGTTTCCATAACCGAAAACAAATAGGACCATCCACCTGATCGAAGGCTTTCTCCGCATCTAACAAAATAACTACTAGATCTTTTTTAATACCTCTTTTTGAATGTATAATATTGAATAAATGTCTCAGGTTATATGAGGAATATCGTTTTGGTATAAATCCTGTTTGATCGGGATGAATTAATTTGTTAATAACTGTGCTTAGCCTTTGTGCTAATATTTTAGTTAGTATCTTTTGATCAGTATTTAAAAGAGCTATAGCTCTAAATGATCCTGGTTCATCCCGATCTTTGTTTATTTTAGGTATAAGTGTTATAATAGATTCATTTAACGTTTCTGCTGTGTATATATATATATTCATATAATGTCTTCAGGCATGGTGCAATCAGATCATAAAATGTTTTATAAAATTCCGAGCCAATACCATCTGGTCCCGGTGTTTTACCATTTTTTTAATGATCTAATAGATTCTTGGATTTCTTTTACTGAAATTTCAGCATTTAATGATTCTCTATTTTGTGAATCCAACCCATTCAGATTACATTTTTTTTTAAAAAAATGCTTCTATTCCTATCTTGTTTTCTGTCGTTTTAGCGGTGTATAAGTTTTTATAATATTGCAGAAATCTCTCATTAATATCTTTAGGTCGTATTAAAAGTTCGCCATTATGTGATTTAATCCTATGGATTATTTTTTTCTCCCTCCATCTTCCTTAATTGGCGAGCCAATAATTTTTGAGGTTTATCTCCAAATTCAAACTGTAATTGTTTAATGTATTGATAAAGTTTTTACGACTTGATCTGAATATATTTTATTTAATTTATATTTCAGTGCTGCAATTTTATTATGTATTATTATGGATGGATTAGCTGCATTCTCTGTATCTAATTGTTTAATCTCCTTTTCCAGTTCCTGTTGATCCCTTCGATTCTTTTTATTATAAAATGCTTGAGAGGAAATCATAATTCCACGGAGATATGCTTTAAAAGTTTCCCATAATAAGGAACAAGATATTTCCGGTTTATCATTTATTTCAAAGAAAATCTTGATCTGTTCTGTAATATATTCCTGAGTTATTTTGTTTTTTAAAATTTGTGGATTAAATCTCCATTGTCCCCGTTTTTCTGATTTACCATTTATTTTAATCTTAAATGTTAAAGGTGCATGATCTGAAATTATAATATTGTGATATTTAGAATTATAAGTGAGTGAAATAAGTTTGGCATCGACCAAAAAGTAATCTATCCTTGAGTAGGTTTTATGTACCGGTGAATAAAAGGAGTATTCTCGTCCAGTTGGATTTTCTACTCTCCAAACATCTTTAATATTAGTAGTTTCCATATATGCATTTAATAAGTCACTGGAATGGGATTTAATTTTCCTTTGTCTTATAGATCTGTCTAAGTAAGGATCTAATGTACAATTTAAATCTCCTCCAATTATTAGGTTATATTGTGTTATTTCCGGGATATTGTTAAATATTTTCTTGAAAAACAATGGACTATCAAAGTTTGGTCCATATACATTAACAAAAATCATTTTTTTGTGCATTTAATTCTCCTATTACAATAATGTATCTGCCATCGTTATCAGTTATAGTTGATGTATGTTTGAATAAAATGCCTTTACGAAATAATATTGCTACACCTCTTGATTTGTGTGTAAAAGAAGAATGATACGTTTTATCTATCCATTTAGCTTTCAGCCTATGCTCAGCATCTTTTTTTAAATGAGTTTCTTGAATAAAAATTACATCAGCTTTAATTGCTTTTAAATGTGCTTAATACTTTACCTCTCTTAATTGGTTCATTAATACCTTTAACGTTCCAGCTGCAAAACATTATTCCTTCATTCCCCGTATTCATTTTTAAGTCTTGCATCTTTTGTCTATGGGGGTCTGTAATAGAGCCAATGGTTCAGCCCGACAGACCCTGACCTTACACCCGAACACCGAATAGATGAATTTTAAGTCCCTTGAATGCCTCTCACGTGTATATCTCCTTTAGTTATCCAATGTATACTGACTTCCATGTTAACAACCACTCCCTGGTTTTTTGGAATTATTATTCCATAATGATATTTTACCGGGGATATTAAATTTAAAAAATATTCGGATTATAATAATCGAAAATGTGAGAATACATATATTTAAAACTTATTTGAAAATCTAATTATAAAAAAACACACGAAAGGAAAGGAAAATAAAAAATAAAAATGAAAATTACTGGTACAAAAGAAAAGTTTCCAAAGGGGACAAATGAAATCAGCTATATTTGACTCTAATCATTCCAATATAAATGAACATTAGTCATTAGTAATAATGATTAATTCTAATTAGTAAAAATGCCACGGTATAATTTTAATATTTATTAGTTATTATATTAGTAGTGTAGTTAATGTCATAATAATTAGCTCTGATTAGGGAAAATACCACGGTATAATTTTAATATTTATTAGTTGTTTGTATTAGTAATGTAGTTATACTAATTATTAGTATCCATGTGAGGGTTTCTGACCCACATCTTTCTCCAGCTTCCATCCAGCACTATCCAGTTCCATCCGGTCCTGCAAAGTCTTGTAAAGTCTTGTAAAGTCTTGCAATGTCTTGTAAAGTCCTGCAAAGTCAGTGTATTCGATGATGAGGCCTTCTCAGGTCTTAATCTTCCGGGCAAAGTCCAGCGCTTCCACAGGATTGGAGAAGAAATATTCCTTCTTGTTAAAAGTAACTCTTAAAGTAGCTAGGTAAATCAGGCCATATTTCAAGTTTTCCACCCCCTCAGGACACTTTTAGTCTCATTAAATGATTTTCGTTTCCTGGAGACTTCTGCTGGATAATCTCGATAGATGCTGATCTTGTGTCCTTCAAATACAAGGTTTCTGTTTCTCGATGTTTTTTGCACTATCTCCTCCAAGACATAGTCGTATTGTACCTTTATTATCATTTGTCTGGGGGGAGCATTTGGTCTTGTCTGACGTCTCATCACTCTATGAGCTCGGGCTAGCAAAGGCTTTTGTTCCAGAGATTAAACATTTTGCAGTAGATTCGCAGTAAATTCTCGGGGATCTTCATCTTTCTCTCCCCCTTCAGGAATACCCGCAATTCTTAGGTTTTGTCTTCTCTGGCGACCTTCTAGTTCAGCACATTTCTCGGTTAGTTTGGTCAATAAATCCGTTAGACGTTCATTTTCTGTAACAAGCTTTGCTGTAGTCCGAGCACTTATATCGGCTAGTTCTTCAAGGCTTTTTATACCAGCCGTCTGTTGGTCCAGTGCCTTCTCCACAGGATTCAGCCTTTCTTCAAAATCAGTTTTCACCTTTTTAATCTTATCATTCATCTCCTTTGACATTTCACTCATCATTTCTGCGATTTCTTTCTTCAAATCTTCCGATATTTTCTTGGTCTTGGTATTAATATTGGAATTAATTTCAAGTTGCAATTCTTTCATTTCAGTGTTCATCTGGTTTATTTCCTCCTTTAAACCAGCAATTTCACGTGAAATAAAAGTTTTAAGTTCTTCACTTTCCGTTTTTTTTGCTGTTCTTTTCATCACATCTTCCTGGGATGACTTCCTACCTGAGTCCGAGGCTTCAGTCAGGCCTTCTCCCGGTCTCTGCCTGGTAGATCGACTTTGATTTTTCGGGTGGGCTGCGCTGTGTAGACATAACGAGTCGCGCGCCTGATGACGTCACTCACAACAATCGGTGCAGAGATGGCAGGCAGCAGGCAGCAGGCAGCAGGCAGCAGGTAGGTCCGTTAATCCCCGTTTTTCCCCCGTTTTTTGCGAGGAGCTGGCTGGCGTTATCCTCTAGCCCTCCATAGCACCACCGGAAGTCCGTGCGGTGACTTAATAACGTCTTAATAACGCCACGACTGCTGACCGCTACCCCATCCCACACATACAGGGTTTCATGGCCCATTTAGACAGGACTAAAATATTTTCCAAAGTTGATCTGGTGCGCAGATACCACCAGAACCCCACCCACCCCAATGATGTGCCTAATGCCGCCATCATTACCCCTTTAGGCCCGTTTGAATGGCTGTGGATGCTGTTCGGCCTCAAAAATGCCGCACAAGCATTTCAGCGGCTTATGGACATAGTCAGCCGGGGGTTGGACGTCGCTTTCATATATCTCGATGACATTCTGGTCACCAGCCGCCCCCGCCAGGAGCACTGCGCTGACCTCCGGCTGCTGTGCGAGCACCTCAAGGACCACAGCCTCGCCATCAATCCCGCCAAATGCCAGTTCGGTCTCAACTCCATCTCATTCCTCGACCACCACGTTACCCAACAAGGCGCAACTCCGCTCCCCGCAAAGGTGGAGGCGATTCGGCAGTTTCCCCGGCCAGACACTGTTAAAGGGCTCCATTATGGGCATGATCAATTTCTATCACCGATTTGTGCCGGCGGCAGCCCGGGTCATGCGGCTTTTGTTCCAGTGTCTGGCGGGCAAGCAGCGGCACCTGGCGTGGGATGCGGAGACTACGGCCACTTTCGACAGCGCCAAGGAGGCGCTAGCTAACGCCACTATGCTCGTACACTCGCGGGCCGCTACTCCGACCGCCCTCACTGTCGGTGCTTCCGATACCGCCGTCGGGGGGGGGGGGGGGTCCTCGAACAATTTATTGACGGTGGCTGGCGGTCCGAGCCCTGGTCAGCACGCCAACAACGACGTCTGGCTTTTATCTCGGAGTTCACCACCAGTATTCAGCACGTAGCGGGTAAGCTCAACCAGGTCGCTGACGCCTTATCCCGCGCTGCCGTTAATGCCCTTGCCGACCCTAGCCTCGGGTATTGATTATTCTGCGGTTTGGCGACGTCGCATTTCCTGCGTTGGTGGCGACCACGTTCGTCTGGCAAGGCCTCCGCAAGCAGGTCGGGGCCTGGGCCTGCCTTCCCCCGCCAAACGTCCAGGGTCCAGCGCCACGTCCGTGCGCCTCACCAGTACTTTGTCGTCCCTCAGGACCGGTTGGACCAACATCCACGTCGACCTGCTGGGTCCCCCTGCCACCCACTCGCTCACTATTGTGGACCGTTTCACGCGAGGCCGCCCCGCTCTCTGACACCTCCCGCGCGCCATTTGTGCCCGGGCTCTCACGGCCCACTGGGTGGCGCGTTTTGGAGTTCCCGCCGACATCTCCTCGGACTGCGGTGCTCAGTTTACCTCTGCCCTGGTGGTCGGCCATGGCCCAGCTGTACGGCGCTCAGCTGCACCACACTGCAGCGTACCATCCTCAGGCCAACGGCCTGGCCGAGCGTTTTCACCGGCACCTGAAGTCCACGTTGAAGCATGGCTCACCGGGCCCCGATTGGGTGGATGAATCGCACGTGGGGTTCTGCACGGCCCCTAAGGCGGATTTGGCCACATCGCCTGCTGAATTGGTTTACGGCTCCCCCGCTGACGGTCCCCGGTGATTTTCTCCCAGCGGCACGGGGGCAGCAGGAACCCCCTTCGTCTGTGCTGTCGCACCTCTGTGAGAAAGAGAGGAGGCTGGCCCCTGTCTCGACCTCTCGACACAGGGTCGCTCCATCCTGCGTCCCGCCTGCCCTCAAGGACTGCCAATTTGTTTTCCTCTGCAGAGACTCGCACCGGACTCCGCTGCAGCGCCCTTATGATGGTCCCTTCTGGGTGTTGCAACCTGGCGTCCCGACTTTAGTTTCAGATGTCGGGGGCCGGCAGGAGGTCGTTTCGGTGGGCCTCCTCAAACCTGCCCACCTGGATGCCAACAGCCCGATGTTGGTGGCCCAACCCCGTCGTAGAGGTCATCCACCGGCTATCCCGCTTTCGCCGGTTGCACCTGTTGTGCGTGTGGCACCTGTTGTGCCTGTTCCTCCTGTCTCCACGCAGTCTGGCCGCCTAATTCGGACTCTCGCTCATTTTCTTTACTCTGGTTCTGCGTGCCTTTCCTGTAACAGCTCTTAATATCTGTGCAAAGATACCTCGGCAGCACACAATGGCACAGCGGTAGAGTTGCTCCCTCACGACACCAGAGACCCGGGTTCGATCCTGACCACGGGTGCCGTCCGTATGGAGTTTGTGCGTTCTCCCCAGGACCTGCGTGGGTTTTCTCCGAATGCTCCGGTTTCCTCCCACACTCCAAAGACGTACACTTTTGTCAGTTAATTGGCGTCTGTAAATTGTAAATTGTACCTAGTGTGAGGGATAGTGCTAGTGCGTGGGGTGGTCACTGGTTGGCACAGATTCGATAGGCCGTAAAGCCTGTTTCCGTGCTGTATCACTAAAGTCTAACGGCAAAGGACTAATCTTTGATAATATGATAACAAAAGTAAATTTGTTGCAATATTAAACCATTAATGATGACTAACAACTGGTTGACAAATGCATTGACCGCACTAAACAAATACGCAGTTAAAAAAAAAATAGTTCTCATTGCTTTCAAAATCTGACAAATTCTTTAAAGAAAAGGCAGAGCAGGGATTGACATTAACTTACCACCAGGAGTCAATATTTTCTGTGGTTTTCAGAAAGATTAGTTTCGTTGTGATACATTTCTGTGCATTGTCCTGACTGGCTATTTATTTGAACATAAAACACTCACTCGGGATGTGAATTTAACGGCAGCCATCATTGTGTCAATAAGGGCAACACGGTGATGCAGCAATAGCACAGGGTGTCAGGGGTTACGGGGAGAAGGCAGGAGAATGGGGTTGAGACGGAAGGATATATGGCGGAGTAGACTTGATGGCCCAATTCTACTCCTATCACATAAACATGAAAGGGGAGATCATTGCTTACTAGTGAAATTAATATTCTTTATTGATATAAATGGGGACTGATTTTACTGCAGGCTGTTCCTAACTGGAGGCATCTGAACTAACCACACTTACATTGCCGCAATGTGCTGGAACAAAGGAAATGAAACAGACTATTCGGACTATTCAGCCTCTTCAGCTTGCTCCATTATTCATTCAGGTTATGGCTGATCTGCATTTGAATGTCACCCATCCTCCTCTTCCCCATTTCTTTTCATAACTCAGTCCTTAGACTTGAAACTGAATGAGTAAACTGCTACAGGCTTTCTTGGGCAGGAGTTTTACACCGCCAGCATCTTATGTGTTAACAAAGTGGCGCAGTGGAGAGTTGCTGCCTTGTTCCGTGTTGTATAGATAATTGCTCCTGCTTCCTGGTCGTCCCAACTGATCTTCACTTCACCATGGATTCGGACAATGCACTGACAAGGTGATAAGCTCCTGTCCGCAGCAAGGGTCTGTGGGGTTTACATTACATCACATCTACAAGTAGAAAGATTTCCGTTTGGATCCTTTGCTCTTTCACTGAGGATAACCCGTTACCAGAGCTGTGGATGGTGCCATGCTGACATCTTCTGGCAATAGACGGGAACACGCTCCACAGAAAACATGAAGGTGTTTTAGCGGTGAAAGTGATGGATTGCCCGACAGATGGTACTAAGAACACACGGGTCATTGAAGCCAGCAGAAACTAAAATCAGCCCTTAAAACCCAGCGTTTCGGGGGAAACAAGCAATGAAGAGAATGATTTTGTGTGACAACAAAGTGTGCGGTAACTCAGCAGGTATTGCACCATTTTTGGAGGACATAGTAGGGGCAACATTTTAGGTCGGGACCTTTTTTCAAGCCTTGTTTGAGGGGTGTCCCCATCGGAATCTGCTCCTCAATGTCCAGCAGTGGAACCCCAAACCACCCTCTCCCCTCTCCTCCTCCCCCTCCCCTCTCTCTCCGTCCTCCCCCCCTCCCCCTCTCTCCTCCCCCTCCCTCCTCCCCCCTGCCTCTCTTTCCCCCTCTCTCCACCCCCTCCCTCTCTCCTCCCCCTCTCACTCTCCTCCCCCTCCATCTCTCCACCCCTCCCTCTCTCCCTCCCCCACCTCTCCTCCCCTCCCTCTCTTCTCCCTCTCCCCTTCTCTCCTCTCTCTCCTCCCCTCTCTCCTCTCTCTCCTCTCTCCCCTCCCCTCTCTCCTCTCCCCTCCCTCTCTCCCCCTCCCCCTCCCTCTCTCCCCCTCTCCCTCCTCCCCCTCCCTCACTCCTCCCCTCTCTCCCTCCCTCTCCCTCCCTCCCTCTCCCCCCTCCCTCTCTCCCCCTCCCCCTCCCTCTCCCCCTCTCCCTCCGCCCATCTCCTGCCCCACTCTCTCCTCCCCTCCACCCTTCCCTCCCTCCTCCTCTCTCTCCTTCCTCCCTCTTCCCCCCTCTCCTCCTCCCCTCTCTCCCCCTCCCTCCCTCTATCCTTCCCCCCTCTCTCCCCTCTCTCCCCCTCTCCTCTCCCTCTCTCTCTCCTCCACTCCCTCCATCTCTCCTCCCCCTCTCTCACCCTCCCCTCCCTCTATCCTTCCCCCCTCTCCCTCTCCCCTTTCTCTCCCCCTCTCTCTCTCTCCCCCCCCCCTCCAGTGCTGCCAACATTGGGTGAGAGTTGAGAGTGGGAAATTGCGAGGGAGTGTAGCGACCGAGGGGGGAAGGGTGTGGGAGGAGGGTTTCCCCTCTCCGATGGTAGGAAGCTTTGGCATTTTTCTGCTTGAAATTGTGCAATCTGGTGCATACTGTAGCGAGTCTTTCAAATTACACTTGAATGCAACATTTATGCTTCAAATTGGATTAGGTATGAATAAGTTAGGTATGAACAGGTGCAGCACATATACCTTAGTTTATTCATGTACGGAAATCAGATTATAATTCATGCTGTTACGCATATATAGAGAGAAACAAAAGCATAGAAACAAGGCAAGAGGAGTCAGACTTCCATCACTTTTCTGCACAAATAAATCAATAAACCTTACCCTTTGACTATAGAAACAAGACAAAAATAATGCCACATATTCAATCGTATATGTTTCAATGAAATTAAGATATATATGTAAAACATATATATGGAAACAGGCCCTTCGGCCCACCAAGTCCAACACCGACCAGCAAACTACCGTACACCAGTTGTATCCTATACGCCAGGGACAATTTACAGAAGCCAATTAATCTACAAACCTGCACTTCTTTCGGATGTAGGAGAAACCGGAATATCCAGAGAAAACCATGTGGTCATAAGGAGAATGTACAAATACTATACTGCCAGCAACCGTAGTCAGGATATATTTATTATAGTATCACGTCAATAAAGATGAATCTGATTTCTGCCCTTAGTTGGATAACACACATCTCCAGCCATTGTGTTTTATGGCTGGTTTTCAACCTCTCGACCCGAAACATCACCAATTCTTTCTGTACAGAGATGCTCCCTGTCCTGCTGAGTTATTCCAGCTTTTAGTGTCTATCTTCAGTTTAAGCCACCATCTGCAGTTCCTTCTTACACTGAGGTCCTATTCTCATAATATTATTCACCTCAACTAAGTATTTTCTCCACCTCCGTTGCTGCAGTGAATACAATCCCAGTTATCAAATCTTTCTTCAAAGTGAAAAAAAATCTAACCCTGCCAATATGTTCATAAATTGCCCCAGGATCCTCTCCAGAGCAATTGCACCCTTTCTACAGTGTGTCTTCATCTTACAGTATGGAAACAGGCCCTTCATCCCAACTTGTCCATGCAGATCAAGGTGCCCCATCTAAACTAGCCCCATTTATCACCATTTGGCCCATATCCCTTTAAACCTTGTGCGTGACAGTGTGTGTGTGAGAGAGTGCGTCAGTGAAGCGGCGACAACACCCGGTGTGAGCGGAGACTTGGCGATGTCCGGGGAGCATTTGGGTGTCGGTGCTGGGACCACCGCCGTGTCTCACCTACCACGCCATCTGCACGTGAATGTGAATGCGGGTGAGGCAGCATCTATAGAGCGGTTGACAAAAATGCTGGAGAAATGCTGGAGTCTGAGGAAGGGTCAAACTCATACATTGATGCTGCCTCACCCGCTGAGTTTCTCCAGCATTGTTGTCTACATTGTCAGCGGGGAACCCGCCGACAAAAAAACTATTCTCATTGGTGAGTGTGGTGAAGTGCGACTTTATTTATTTATTCATATATTTAAAAAATAGATTTTTTTTGAGCGTGAGAACTTCTGTCATCAGCGTGAGAGCGTGAGAATTTCCTCAAATGCGTTAGTCTCACGCTCAATGCGTGAGAGTTGGCAGTCCTGCCCCCCTACCTCTCCCCTCTCCCCCTCTCTCCTCCAACCCTCCTCCCCCCCACCCCCCCCTCCCTCTCCCTCCCCCTCCCCTCCCCCTCTCTCCTCTCTCTCTCTCTCTCCTCTCCCCCCCTCTCCCCCCCCCTCCCCCCTCTCCTCCCTTCCCTCTCTCCTCCCCCTCCCTCTTTCTTCCCACCCTCCCTTTCTCCTCCCCCTCCACATCCCCCTCTCTCCCCCTCCCTCTCTTCCCCCCTCCCTCTTCCCTCCCTCTCCCCTCCCACTCCCCTCTCTCGCTCTCCCCAGGAAGCCTCTGTACTGCGAGCGCTCCGCTCATCCTGGCCTTCCAGCCTCAAAGACGGGTCACCGGAGGGGGGAGGGGGGAGGCTGGGAGGGGGGTTTGTGGAGCAATACTAGTACCCGTCACCAGATGGCAAATACTGACTGCACTGACAGCGCCTCTGGCTGAGAATCAGCATAAGATCATCGATCAAACTTCCTTATTGAAGAACAAGGCACACGATCCTTAACCTCTTAAACATAAGATAACTCAAAATATAGCAATAGATATATCTGCCACATTATAAGTGTGAGTATAGACACAAAATGCTGGAATAACTCAGTGGGCCAGGCAGCATCTCGGGAGAAAAGGAATAGGCGACGTTTTGGGTCGAGACCCTTCTTCAGACTGAAAGATAGAGAGGGGAGGGAAGAGAACTAGAGGTGAGAAAAGGCCAGAACAAAACAGGACAGGCAACAGATGACCTCAGGAAAGGTGCAGTCCATAATGGTTAATTGTTGGCTGGGGATGATTGATAAGGACAGGGACAGGGATTGATAAGGGCAAGGATTGATAAGAATGGGGGGGGGGGGGGGAAGAGGAATGCAGGAGTTACCTAAAATTAGAGAAATCAATTTTCATACTGCTGGACAGACACAAAAAGCTGGAGTAACTCAGCGGGTCAGGCAGCATCTCCAGAGAAAAGGAATGGGTGACGTTTTGGGACTAGACCCTTCTTCAGATTGAGAGTCAGGGGAGAGGGAAACAAAAGATATAGACAAAGATATATATAGATATAGAACAAATGAACGAAAGATGTACAAAAAGCAATGATAATCAAGAAAGTGGAGCCCACAATGGTCCATTGTTGGCTGTGGGGTAGGTGGTAACGAGTTATATTGATAGTAAAACGCAACAGGACGATAGTGAAACTAGTACGATGACTAGGGTGGTCAGAGAGAGGGGATACTGGGGTTACTTGAAGTTAGAGAAATCAATATTCATACTGCTGGTTTGCAAGCTACCCAAGCGAAATAAGTGCGAGTGGTCTTAGTACTGAGTGGATGAATAGCCAAGTCAAGTCAAGTTTATTCGTCACATACGCATACGAGATGTGCAGTGAAATGAAAAGTGGCAATGCTCGCGGATTGTGCAAAAAACTACAGAACAGAATGGAACAGAGTCAGTAATTACATATTTGTGGGAGAAAAACTAAAGAAGAAACAGCAATTTTAAAAAGACACCACACAACAGTAAGTTGGTACAGTAAGTTAGTTAGTCCCTGGTGAGATAGGAGTTTACAGTCCTAATGGCCTCTGGGAAGAAACTCCTTCTCATCCTCTCCGTTCTCACAGCATGGCAACGGAGGCGTTTGCCTGACCGTAGCAGCTGGAACAGTCCGTTGCTGGGGTGGAAGGGGTCTCCCATGATCTTGTTGGCTCTGGAGTTGCACCTTCTAATGTATAGTTCCTGCAGGGGGGCGAGTGTAGTTCCCATAGTGCGTTCGGCCGAATGCACTACTCTCTGCAGAGCCTTCTTGTCCTGGGCAGAGCAGTTCCCAAACCAGATTGTAATGTTTCCGGACAAGATGCTTTCCACAGCCGCTGAGTAGAAGCACTGGAGGATCCTCAGAGACAATCTGAATTTCCTCAATTGCCTGAGGTGGTAAAGGCGCTGCCTTGCCTTACTCACGAGTGCTGCAGCGTGTGATGTCCGTGTCATATCCTCAGAGATGTGGACTCCCAGGTATTTAAAACAGCTCACCCTATCCACAGTATCCCCATTTATCCTCAATGGTGTGTACGTCCTCGGATGATGTGCCCTCCTAAAGTCCACGATCAGCTCCTTCGTTTTTTTGATGTTCAAGAGGAGGCTGTTGTCCTGACACCAGAGTGCCAGATCAGCCACCTCCTCCCGGTAGGCCTTCTCATCGTTGTCTGAGATCAGGCCCACCACCACAGTGTCATCAGCAAACTTGATTATCGAGTTGGAGCTGAACCTAGCCACACAGTCATGTGTGTACAGGGAGTACAATAGGGGGCTGAGGCCGCAACCCTGGGGGGATCCTGTGCTCACGGTGAGGGACTTCGATGTATTCCCTCCCATCTTGACTACCTGGGGCCTGGTGGTGAGAAAGTCCAGGGCCCAGGCACACAGGGGGGTGTTGAGCCCTAATTCCAGCAGCTTCTCGGCCAGTCTGGTGGGGACTATGGTGTTGAAGGCTGAACTGGTCTATGAACAGCATCCTCATGTAGCCCCCCTTCTGGCTGTCAAGATGGGTGAGAGCAGTGTGCAGAACCTGGGAGACAGCATCGTCCGTGGATCTGTTCGGACGGTATGTAAATTGTAGCGGGTCCATGTGAGGGAGGAAGGCGCAGATGTGTTTCTTGACCGGCCTCTCAAAGCATTTCATAACTACCGAGGTGAGGGCCACCGGACCTGTACCAAAAAGTGCCTCCCCAGGTCGTCATTCAGACAGGCTGGGGAGGCACTTTTTGGTACAGGTACAATGATGGATCTTTTGAAGCAGCAGGGACCACGGACTTGGCCAGGGAGAGGTTGAACATTGTAGTGAGCACCGGAGCTAGCTGCGTAGCACAAGACTCGCCCCGAGATGCCATCGGGACCTACAGCTTTCCTCGTGTTCACCCGTGGCAGAGCCCTCCTCACATCGTGCTCGGGCAACGAGAATGTGTGCACATCCCCAGCGATGGATCTCCCTCCAGCTTCGTTAGCCAGCCCGCTGGCGGTGTTGTCGTTAGTCGGCAGACTTGGGGTGGTGTTGCCCTTTCTCGAAACGAGCGTAAAAGGAGTTCAGGTCATCAGCTCGTGAGGTGCCGGCACTTGCGGTTGAGGGTGGGGTGCTCCGGTAGCTGGTTACAGTCCGTAGCCCCTGCCACAGGCGTCTGGTGTCCTGCTGCTCCATCTGTGACTCCATCCTGTCCCTGTACCTCCTTTTTGTGTCCTTCACCGCCCTTCGCAGTCGGTAGGACTCTACCTTGTAGACGTCCATGTTTCCGGATGCCAGGCCAGAGTTGTAGGCAGCGGTGCGAGCATTCAAGGCAACACGAACGGACCTGTCCACCCAGGGTTTTTGATTCGGAAAGGTGCTAACCCTTACCGTGGGGACGATGTTGTCGGCTATTGTTGCGATGAAGTCCATGACTGCTTCCATGAACTCACTCACGTCACTGGAACTTGCTTGGAACATATTCCAGTCAACATCGCTCAGTGCATCTTGCAGCATTGGCTCTCTCTGGTCAAACCACCGCTTTATGTCCCTCGTCACTACCGCTTCTCGAACTATCCTCTGTTTATACTCCGGCAGCAGGAAAATGGCAGCGTGGTCAGATATTCCTAGGGGAGGGAGTGAAACGGCCCTGTAGCCCTTCCGGAACGGCGTATAGCAGTGGTCCAATGTTCTCTCCCCCTTGGTGGCACACGTGATGTGTTGGTAGGAGTTCGGCATGACCTGCTTGAGATTTGATTTATTAAAATCTCCAGCCACCACCATAGCCGCATCCGGGTTTGTGTGTTGATGTCGACCTAGCACATCGTGTAGGGCCGGTGTCCGCATGTGGTGGGATGTAGACGGCTGTGGCAATCACTGAGCCGAACTCCCGGGGAAGGTAGAATGGCCAGAATGTAACGAGATCGTTAGATGCTCCAGGTCCAGTGAGCAGGAACGGGAAAGCATCTTGATATTCCCAGGGTTGTGCCAGTTGTTATTGGTCATGAAGCAGACTCCTCCACCCTTGGATTTCCCAGATTCTTCTGTTCTGTCAGCACGGTAGACAGTGAAGGACTCGGTTGGGCAGATTACCGGATCCGGCACCAGCGAGGTCAGCCATGTTTCGGTCAGGCAGAGGATGTTGCAGTCCTTTATGTCCCGCTGGAATCTGACCCTCGCCCTGAGGTCATCCAGCTTGTTTTTCAGTGGCTGGACATTCACCAGAAGGATGCTGGGCAGAGGAGGACGAAATGCTTGGGCTCTCAGCCTATTCCGAATCTCCCCCCGCTTACCCTGATGTTTTCTCCGGGTTTTCCGCGCTCCCATTGCTGTTGCCGCGGCGCGCTCTGTTGATCTCTGCCGGCCACGCTGGATCGGTGAGTACAGCGTTTAAAAAGTCTCCGGTTACGCTAGAGTTTCGTTTTAAGAGAGTTTCCCTGTCATACTTTGTTAGTGCTAGGGAGTTGGTACTTAGAAATAAATTAAAAAAGAACATGCAAGTTAAAAATACGCACAGTTTCCGCGGAGCTGCCATGACGGCGACTGGACAGGGCCGCGCCCTCATCAATGTAACTCATGATGCCAGCGTCTCAACGCAAACCGCACACAGTGTATTAATATGCTATCCTTGTTCTCAATAGACAATAGACAATTGGTGCAGGAGTAGGCCATTTGGCCCTGCGAGCCAGCATCACCATTCAATGTGATCATGGCTGATCATCCCCAATCAGGACCCCGTTCCTGCCTTCTCTCCATATCCCCTGACTCCGCTATCTTTACGAGCCCTATCTAACTCTCTCTTGAAAGTATCCAGAGAACCGTCCTCCACTGCCCTCTGAGGCAGAGAACTCCACAGACTCACCACTCTCTGTGTGAAAAAGTGTTTCCTCATCTCCGTTCTAAATGGCTTATCCCTTATTCTTAAACAGTGGCCCCTGTTTCTGGACTTCCCCAACATCAGGAACATGTTTCCTGCCTCTAGCGAGTCCAAACCCTTAATAATCTTATATGTTTCAATAAGATATCCTCTCATCCTTCTAAACTCCAGAGTATACAAGCCCAGCCGCTCCTTTCTCTCAGCATATGACAGTCCCGCCAACCTAGGAATTAACCTTCTAAACCTACGCTGCACTCCTTCCTCAATTTAGGGGGCCAAAACTGCACACATTACTCCAGGTGTGGTCTCACTAGGGCCCTATACAACTGCAGAAGGACCTCTTTGCTCCTATACTCAACTCCTCTTATTATGAAGGCCAACATGCCTTTCGCTTTCTTCACTGCCTGCTGTACCTGCATGCTCTTTCATTGACTGATGAACAAGGACCCCCAGATCCCATTGTACTTCCCCTTTTCCCAACTTGACACCATTTAGATAATAATCCGTCTTCCTGTTTTTGCTACCAAAGTGGATAACCTCACATTTATCCACATTAAACTGCATCTGCCATGCATCTGCCCACTAACCCAACCTGTCTAAGTCACCCTGCATTCTCATAGCATTCTCCTCACAGTTCACATTGCCACATAGCTTTGTGTCATCTGCAAATTTGCTTATGTTACTTTGAATCCCTTCATCTAAATCATTGAAAATATATTGTAAATAGCTGCGGTCCCAGCACCGAGCTTTGCGGTACCCCACTAGTCACTGCCTGCCATTCTGAAAGAGACCCGTTAATCCCTAATCTTTGTTTCCTGTCTGCCAACCAATTTTCTATCCATGTCGGCACTCTACCCCCAATACCATGTGTCCTAAATTTGCCCACTAATATCATATGTGGGACCTTATCAAATGCTTTCTGAAAGTCCAGGTACTCTACATCCATTGGCTCTCCCTTGTCCATTTTCCTAGTTACATCCTCAAAAAATTCCAGAAGATTAGCCAAGCATGATTTCCCCTTCGTAAATCCATGCTGACTCGGACCGATCCTGTTACTGCTATCCAAATGTGCCGCTATTTCATCTTTTATGATTGACTTCTTCCCCACCACCGATGTCAGGCTAACTGGTCTATAATTCCCTGTTTTCTCTCTCTGCCTTTCTTAAAAAGTGGGATAACATTAGCTACCCTCCAATCCACAAGAATTGATCCTGAATCTATAGAACATTGGAAAATTATGACCAATGCATCCACGATTTCTAGAGCCACTTCCTTAAGTACCCTGGGATGCAGACCATCAGGCCCTGGGGATTTATCAGCCTTCAGTCGGATCAGTCAACCCAACACCATTTCCTGCCTAATGTGGATTTCCTTCAGTTCCTCTGTCACCCCAGATCCTCTGGCCACTAGTACATCAGGAAGATTGTTTGTGTCCTCCTTAGTGGAGACAGATTCAAAGTACCTGTTCAACTCATCTGCCATTTCCTTGTTCCCCATAATAAATTCACCTTTTTCAGTCTTCAAGGGTCCAACTTAGCTCTTAACTAATTTTTTTCCTCTTCACATTCCTAAAGAAACTTTTACCATCCTCCTTTATATTCTTGGCTAACTTACCTTCGTACCTCATCTTTTCTCCCCATATTGTCTTTTTGGTTATCTTCTGTTGTTCTTTAAACATTACCCAATCCTCTTGCTTCCCGCTCATCTTTGCTACGTTGTACTTCTTCTCTTTTATTTTTATACTGTCCCTGACGTCCCTTGTCAGCCACGGTCGATTCTTACACCCCTTGGAATTTTTCTTCCTCTTTGGAATGAACTGATCCTGAACCTTCTGTATTATTCCCAGAAATACCTGCCATTGTTGTTCCACTGTCATCCCTGCTAGGGTATCTTTCCAGTCAACTTTGGCCAGCTCCTCCCTCATGGCCCCATAGTCCCCTTTATTAAACTGTAACACTGACACCGCCGATTTACCCTTCTCTCTCTCCAATTGTAGATTAAACCTGACCATATTATGGTCACTGCCTCCTAATGGCGGCTCCTAAGACGATGCCTGGCCCACTGAGCCACACCAGCACTCTGTGTCTTATTTTGAGGACCATCATCTGCAGTTCCTTGCTTTTGCACTAATGGGCTGTTTGCCTTTAGGCTTCATTTACCCATTGCACTTCTTAACATGGCGTCTGTGGATAGTTCACTGGCATAGATAAACAAGTCATGACTACATGACTCTCGTAATGACTACAGTTGTGCTCAGTACGAACTGCAGGTCGGAAAATAATAATCACACCCACTCACTGCCCATGCATTAGTGTTTAATTGTCACATGTACCAACAATTGGACAAATAAATTATTGCATGCTGCAGCATAACAGGCCTCTAAACACAATACTCAGATATAACGTATAATAACCAACAATTCAATAAATTAATAATCACAAATATCAATGGCGGCAAGGGCGGCACGATGGCGCAGCAGTAGAGTTGCTGCCTTACAGCGCCAGAGACCCGGGTTCCACCCTGACTACAGGTGCTGTCTGTGAGGAGTTTGTACGTTCTCCCCGTGACCGCTTGGGTTTTTCTCCGAGATCTTCGGTTTCCTCCCACACTCCAACGACAAACAAGTTTGCAGGTTTGTAGGCTTGGCATGAATGTAAATTGTCCTTGGTTGGTTAGGATAGTGTTAATGTGTGGCGCGGACTTGGTGGGCCGAAGGGCCTGTTTCCATGCTGTATCTCTAAACTAAACTAAACTAAACTAAACTAAACAATACTAATGCAAAAAAAATCCTATTTTTAAACCTGCTGGTCACATTTGTTAGCCTCTGATACCTGCTTTCAGATGGCTGGAGTGAAATGAGAGTGTGGCCAGGCTGGTGCAGGTCTTTGATGATACCCGAAGCTTTTGTGAGGCAGCATCACCGATGGTGATTCAATCCCTTTGATGGTGGGGAGGGCAGTATCTGTGATGGACCTTTGAATACAACTTGTGGCTTATCGTAAAGGATTGCATTTCTATTTTTGTTCTGCCATGCATTAAATATTAAGATCGTATCTGATGAAAATCAAGGAACTGCAGATGCAGGAAGTGTGAAACAAAAAACGCTGGAGACACTCAGTGGATCAGGAGCTGCTGAGTATTGATGCTTGTGATGTTTGCCGTTCTGTTGGTATTTTTCCTCCTTGCTTAATGCTTCCCAGACTGATACCTGGCCAGGCCTTTTAGATATCCATTAATCACGATCAGTATTCAAGTCCAAAGCTTTCCAGAGTCCAGTCACTTAATGTACAGTAGGGCTTAATTTCACTTATCCCTAAAATTATGTTCATGATATGTATGGAAGAAGTTCATAAGGTCATAAATGATTTGGCCCATTAAGTCTACTCCGTAATTCAATCGTGGCCCATCTATCTCTTCCTCCTAACCCCATTCTCCTGCCTTCTCCCCATAAACCTTGACACCATACCAATCAAGAATCTACCTATCTCTGCCTTAAAATATATCCATTGACTTGGCCTCCACGTATGGTCTATTCAGTTGACCATCCTGCGGTCACGAGGATATGGTTGATGGGAACGTCCGTTGCCCTGTCCCCTGACGTTGATGCTGCCCTGGTGGAATGAGATGTACAATCGTCAGTGTTAATACCTGCATAACCCAGAACCTGCTGCAGCCACCTTGAAATAGTCTGAACCGACCTTTCCTTGTGTGGTTGTTTGTCGCTTAATAAACAATGGTGATTCCATACATCTTAGGATTCTGGTGGCCTTGATATAATATAGCAAGCCTGCCCTCACACATAGACGTGAGTCCGAGGGGTATCCGAAAAATGATCTTAAATCCTGCCACCCCTGGTCTGCTCTGCTTGTGTGGATCAGAATGTAAAATGTACACCACCGTAGTGTAGCAACTTGAAGTTGAACATGAAGATTATGTATATTCGCTCAATAGCCCCTTACCCATGGGGTGCATCTAGTGTATATATTTAGTTTATACCAACTGAGGAATTGGTAACTCATGCAAATCTCCACTACCTCCAACTAGAGATGGTATTCGGAACTCCTCACCTTAGAGCTCTTAGCATCAGTTTGTAATAACTGAATTCGACCGACCAAACTACTGGAGCAATGCTGAATACTGTTTGTTCATCATTATGACTGAGGTAGCTTCAGCTGATAATAGCATAAGGTTGTTAACAATGATCTACATGTCCTTTGAGAGGTCGCTACTTTGCATGATATCAGTTCCTTGATTTGCACAGCTACTATATTGCCAATTACTCTTGATGGAATAGAAGTCAGTTTTATAACAGGTTGCTATTAACTCCAATCTCTCGCCACAGGGCGGAGTCATAGGCTAATTAATAGTTAAAGGTAAATCCCAATGACCAACGAACAGTTTATCCCATTCCGCAATGTTTTACTGTTATTAGTACAGTTATATTGTCTTTGATAACCTCTGTAATGGGAACTGCATAGAATGGATCTTTGAGACCCTTATGAATCTGTTGTTAGTCAGGAAAATAAGTTTTCATATTCAGAAAGTTCATATGCCCGACACTCTCCATTTTTCAGAATAAACAGGCCACTCCTGCCTTATTCCATTGGTGCATGAGAACTCTGGCCCGATTTCTGAACCTTATCTTCAAAGACAACCCTCCAAAACTTGCTTGGAATGCTAGTATGGTGCCTCTAAGCAGATGTTTTTATCCTTTGTGTGTTGCACAAACAAGTGCTGCCCCCAGCTCCAGTGAACCGCCTACTGCCGATGAGCGCCTGGGGTGCATTCTGAAACGATGAACCTTTGCCCGCCGATGGCCTTAATTGATTCATCTGCCAGGTTTTCTCCCCTGTTGAATAGGCCTTACCTGAATAACAGATTCGGCGGCTGGCTCTCACATCCCCCTGTTGGCGCTGCTCACTGCCGGCACATATGTGCTCTAGTATGTTCCATCGATCTCTTTGGAGCCTGGAGTCAGTTATATCTTGACCTTTCACACTCCCCTCCTCAGAGAGGGCGATTCGTAGGCAGCCCTAAACAGGCGCTGCCACAGGCCGCAGGATACCTATGCTGATATGACCCCATTGGATCTGTACCCGAATGGACCATTCTGCTGGGATGGCAACTTTGTTGTCAGGAAAAGGTACCTCTGACACGTGCCCTTCATCCCTTGGGGTTTGCCCCACGGCCATACCCTGAGACTCAGCGTCAGCAGGATACTGACCCATCCTGTTCTCCACCTCCAAGAGGGAGGCCTGTAGCAGCTCTGTCAACTGGAGCTGCTGGTGCAGCCTGCAGAGGTGGAACATCTGGCTCAACCTTACCATCAGAGTCGGGGTCAGAGCTAAGATGGCCCATGGCACGCGCCTCTTCACCATGATGGTGCTATCAAGCAGCTCTCTACTAGGTGCTGCTGGCGCATTTTGTTCAGGGTGGTGCTGACACTCCTCCTGCTGGCGTGTGCCCTGCTGTAGCACTGTATGCAACAGTTGCTGCATTTGGGATAGTCGTTCAAACGCACTATCCAGCCCCGGTGAGGAATCATCCCCCGACTCCGTGGGCCTATTATTTTGCAATCCAGCCCCGGTGGGGAATCTTCACCCAACTCCGTGGGCCTAGCACCTTGCTTACCTTGAGCAACCCTGTCGCAGGCGTTCACGGCCGGCTTTTTTTGACATGAAACAGCCCTGTCACAGGCGCCGCCGGCGCGGCTCTCCCGTAGACCGGCAATGTCACATATGAAACAGCCCTGTCCCAGGCGCTGCTGGCGCGGCCTGTCCCATAGGCCCGCGCTATTACAGTGTAGGCTCACTAATTAAAATTTGTAGTGTAGAGCTTCACCTTTCACGGCAACTTGTGCTAAGCAAAGAAAGAATTTTGTTGTCCTGTCAGGGACACACGACAAATAAACTCTTTTGACTTTTGACTTTGACTTTGACTTTTGACTTTGACTTTAAAAACACTATAGCATACATGCAAACTTTATTATTAGAGAAAAAACCCTTGCAGCCAGACTCACCCGAGTCCAATAGGGCTGAACGAGTCCTTTCTTCAGACCAATTTTACTCCCTGCCTGGGGGACCAACGTCAGTGAGCCGCTGACCGCACTGTCAACGACTCTGGCGTTACTAACTTGCCGTTCCACGGCATCCCCACAGGCTGGAAGCCACTGACTGCCTTGTCAGTGGCTGCTTATCTCAAACCCGATCTTTTTCCGGTTATCCGCTTCCGCGGTAGGACTGGGGTTTCCCCACGGTCTCACTCTGGCTCACTCGTCGGGCTGTGAATCTGGCATGAAAACCTCTGTGAAGAGAGGCTCCTGCTCGAACAAAACCCTGGTAAGTAAAAAGAAACCTACCTTCTAGGTTTAACTTACCGCCGGCAGGAGCGCTGCCCTGCCAGTCTGGTGCTTGCGCCAATGCGGCTGCCGTAACGGACGCGCATGCGAACTGGCGGGGTTCTTCACGGAATCACTCACGTGACTCCGGAGTAAAATTCATTAAGTTGTTGAAGTATTAGGGTTAAAATTAGAAATTTAACAGTATGAAGAGAATTTCACCTGGAACATTTTTCCACAGGTAATGAAATATGTTTTCAGAGAGAGCACCAAAGTGTACAGTTCAAATTTGTTCAAAATGTAATTATGTGGTCATTCGGAAACCAAAAATGATTGACAAAAATAATCAGGAAGTGAATAGGTTGGAATTAAATCAGTGGCATGGGATGGAGTTATTGAACCATATCACTTTCCCTTTACTGGACAAGTGGATAAGAAGGTGTACTAATCTAGTAGATTGGTAATGAGCTACCAGAACTCAATAGGGGGGAGAAATCCATGTTTGGTTGTTTTGCTAAGTTAGTACGAGATGTTTCGGGTCAGGACCCTTCTTCTGACAGTCTGAAGAAAGATCCCCACCCGAAATATCACCCATCATTTTCTCCAGAGATGCTGCCTGACCTCGCTGAGTTGCTCCAGCACTTTGTGTCTATCTTTGCAATAAACCAGCATTTGCAATTCTTTAGATACAGATGCAGAGATACAGCTTGGAAACAGGCCCTTCTGCCCACCAAAGACCGCAACGATCAGCAATCACCATACCCTGGCACTATTCTGCACACTAGGGACAGTTTTACAATTCTACCAAAGCCAATTAACCTACAAATCTGTACCACTTTGGGATGTATGAGGAAACCAGAGCGCCCAGAGAAAACCCACGCAGTCACAGGGAGAACGTACAAACTCCATACAGACTGCACCCATAGTCAGGATCGAACCCGGTTCTCTGGCGCTGTAAGGCAGCAACTCTACAGCTGCGACACTTCTACACTTTGATGGAAGTCTGATTCTCCTTGCACGTTACAGTAATTGTTGTTCGGCGGAAATCTGAAGTAAATGTGAACTTAGATTTGATTAAAGACCCACAGTTTATTGAATCTCCCCTTATATTACTTTAGTTTAGTTTAGTTTAGTTTATTATTGTCACATGTACCGAGGTACAGTGAAAAGCTTTAGTTGCGTGCTAACCAGTCAGCAGAAAGATAATACATGATTACATAAGGGAATAACGTTTAGTGCAACGTAAAGCCAGCAAAATCCGACATGCTGAATTTCCTAAGCCTTCTAAGCATGTCGAGGTGTGGGTGTGCTTTCCTGATCGTTGCTTCAATATGGGTGATCCAGGATGCAGGAAAAAAATTCCCGATGTTGGGATGCAAGAAAAATGTTCCCGATGTTGGGGGAGTCCAGAACCAGGGGTCACAGTTTAAGAATAAGGGGTAGGTCATTTAGGACTGAGATGAGGAAACACTTTTTCACCCAGAGAGTTGTGAATCTGTGCAATTCTCTGCCACATAAGGCAGTGGGTGTATTCAAGAGAGAGTTGGATATAGCTCTTTGGGCTAACGAAATCAAGGGATGTGGGAAGAAAGCAGGAATGGGGTACTGATTTTGGATGATCAGCCATGATTATATTGAATGGCGGCGTTGGCTCGAAGGGCCTAATGGCCTACTCCTGCAATTGCTTTCCATGTTTCTATGTTCCTACGTTGGTGATATTGACTCCAAGGAATTTGAAGCTTTCAACCATCTCAGCTTCAGCACCGTCAATGCAAACTGGGATATGTGTATCGCTTCGCTTCTATCTCCTTGGGAAAGGTGCGAAAGTACAAACATCCAGAGGCTGCAGCGAATCGTCCAATCAGCTGAGAAGGTTGTTGGCTGCAACCTTCCACCCATTGATGAACTGTACACTGCAAGGGCCAGGATGTGAGCGGGTAAGATCATCTCTGACCCCTCTCACCCTGGCCACAAACTCTTTCAAGCACTTCCCTCTGGAAGGCAACTCCGGACTGTCAAAGCCACCACAGCCAGACATAAAAACAGCATTTTTTCCACAAGTAGTAGCTCTACTCAATAACCAAAAGTCTGTAGCCTCATTTTGCTCAGGTATTTTATTTCATTCACATGTTTAAACTGTAATGTTTTATTATGAATGTTTAATGTTTTACGCGTCATTCTTAATTGTTACTGCATGTCATGTTGTTACTTGCGAGCGGTGCACCAAGGCAAATTCCTTGTATGTGTACAATAAACTTATTCACTCAGGTTGTTGTCTTGACACCAGGACACAAGGTTCTCAATCTCCTTGCTGTACTCTGCCTCATCCTTATTTGATATCCGGCCCACAATGGTGGTGTCTTCTGCGAATTTGAACATTGAATTAGATTTGCACACGGCTGCACAGTCGTGGGGGTACAATGAGTAAATAAGGGGGTTGAGAAAGCATCCTTGCAAAGCCCCCGTGATTGTGCTTCTGGTACATTATTGCAGATCCAGATTCTACAGCCTCCCCTCCATCTGTGTTAATCTCATTGTCAATCACTGCAGAGCATTTATGCTGCAGCAACCTAAATAAATTGGCACCTCTTTACTTATGCCATGTTTAGAGTTACATATGGGGTAAACTCTAGCCAAAACCAATTAATATAAGTGCCTGCATGCAAAGCGTATCATTCTCTTTATTTGATGAGTTTGACTCAGCAAAAAAACGTTAAAAGCATTGGCATGACCTAGGTTGACAACATCAAGTCTTGTAAAGATAAGGAAGATTAAAACCATTTCATTGATGTTCCAAAGAATTGGCCTTGTAGGTCAATATCATGTGATTGTGTAAAATTCACAGTTACCTTATCAGATGGTAACCGCAATGATTACAAGAAACTTATGTCTCAAAAGAGCAATTGTTTGATTATTAGAGTGTGATTTGCAATCTATCTGATGCTGTGACTTTGTTTTAGAGATATTGCGTGTAAACAGGCCCGGCGACCCACTGAGTCCTTGACCAGCGATCCCTGCACACTAAAGGTAGCAATGTTACAAAATTTTGAGATTTTAAAAATCAAGTCTGCAATTTATCCCATCAGATAAAGCATAAAAATAAGTTTAATTTGACACCTAATTCACTTTCATATCTTCAGTATTAAAAAGGTTATGGCCATTTTCATACTCGGAAATTAGCATCTTGTTCCCCATTGCTTTTCCATTGACTTAACTCAAAAGCTGTGATCAAGGACAGTCAAAAGCCCATGACTTTCTTAAACATTAAGAGAACTCAATGAAATTTTCAGTTATTATAGATTGAAGCATTCTGAAACAAATATGAAACAATCTTACTTGGATGACCTAAAATTAAAGCATATAATTAGTTAGTTACCTAATTGTAGCTAATTACAAAATGCAATTACTAGATCTAAACATCTATCCATTTCTTAAGAAAAGATAAACATTTTTAAATTGCCTAAGTGTCCAAATAACATTCATACAAGAATTCACAATATAACATGATATTTAAATCTCATTTTCATGAATTTATAGGCCAAATTGAAGGAATTTAGTGTTTAATTCCCGTAAATTAATGGCTATTTAAATCAACGCGAGTGGGTTTTTGTGGAACGCGATGGATTGGAACGTTGCGGTTTGCGGTGAATTTAACCCCCAGTCGGCAGGAAAAATACTGCCAGTTTGTATATATTTTTTGTCCCCTTTTCGCAACATGAAATTTTGATTAAAGGCTTCCTAAGAACCACGTTTTTATGTAAAAATAAACTGTGTTCCCCTAATAAACTTTTGCCCCTACGTAAGGTCTGTCCCGTTGTCGGCGTTCACGGCTTTAGAATACGATTTTTAATTCACTCTTGCTAATAAATGATCCAGCGTAGTTTAAAAATAGCTTCATAAAACAAATGTCGGAGTGATTTCTCTTTAGCAACTAAATCCCCTGAGATTGATCGATTTGAAATGTCTGGAGAAAAATGGCATTTTAAACCCGCCCCCTCTCAAAGGCGCCAAAGTCGTGCACATGGGCAGTGGCAGAACTGCAGCGCCGCTAGCGGTAAGTTTTGTAACATACCTACTAAAGGGCCTGTCCCACTTGGGCACCAGTTGCGCGTCACGCAGATGGCGCACGAAAATTTTGTACATTCCAAAATCCTGGGGCACCGCACGTAACCGTGCGTCACTGCCTACGTCATCACGCACCATGCGTGGCTGCGCGCGTCGTGCGCCGTGACCCATAAATGATGGCGTATAAATGACACGCAAATGATACCTAAGTGGGACAGGCCCTTAACACTATCCTACAGACACCAGGGACAATTTACAATTATACCAAGTCAATTAAACTACAAACCTGTACGTATTTGGAGTGTGGGAGGAAACTGGAACACCCGTGGAAAACCCACGCAGGTCATGGGGAGAACGTACAACCTCCGTACAGCACCCGTAGTCAGGATCAAATCCGGGTCTCTGGCGCTGTAAGGCAGCAACTCTACCGCTGGGGTACCGTACATCTTCAACTGGATTAATTGGTGTACAGCTGGACATGCCAGGGAAGTAGTACAGACCAATTGCCAAATATTAGCAGTTCCCCATTTAATGGACATAGAATGTTTACTACTGCAAAACAGGCCTTGATCATAGTCATAGAGAGATACAGCATGTCCCACTGATCCCACACTGACATTGACCCTCATTTACACTAATCCTACTTAAACCCTGTATTTATTATGTCGTAAATAGTTTGCTTCTTGATGGAATTACTTACTGAATGATTCAGTCTGGTTCAATCTCCCTCCTGTATTCTGACTCATCAATACTTAATGCCCCTGAGGGAGGGAGTTACTGCCTTACAGCGCCAGTGACCCGCGTTTGATCCTGACGATGGGTGCTTGTCTGTACGGAGTTTGTGTGTTCTTCTCATCACCTGCATGGGTTTCCTCCAAGATCTTATGTTTCCTCCCACACTCCAAAGACGTGCAGGTTTATAGGTTTGTAGGCTTGGTATAAATGTAAATTGTCCCTAGTGTGTGTAGGATAGTGTTAGTGTGTGGGGATCGCGGGTCGGTGCGGACTTGGTGGGCCGAAGGGCTTGATTCCGCGCTAAACTAAACTAAACTAGAAAACTAATACCTGCTATTCGTTCAACCACAGCAGTTTCGTCAGCAAATGTAAAGATGGTGTTGGAGCTGTGAGCAACTACATAGTCATGAGTGTAGAGAGCGAGTCGAGCAGAGGACTGTGCAGACAGCCTTGTGGTGCTCCTGTGTTGATGGTTATCGAAGAGGAAGTGTTGTTGCCAATTCGTACTAATTGTGGTCTACCGAAGGGGAAGTTTGTGGTTTGCCTGAGAATTTCTGAGTCTACGATATTTTTATAGATACATGTCCTACCTCCAGGTTTGATGCTGACATTTGGATATAGTTCAATTTTACTTCGGAGTCACGTGAGTGGTTCCGTGAAGAACCCCGCCAGTCGGCAGGCGCGCCATTACGTCTGACGCATGGCGCAGCGACCGGCTGGGAGGAGCAGCGCTTCTCCAGCGGTAAGTTTAAAAAGCCTCAGATAAGTGTTTAACTTCTCCGAGGTCTCTACGTTTGGTAATTCTTGTTGCAGGAGGACAAGTACAAACATGAAGAAATCCGGAACAGCGAGGCGAGCTGTGCCGACAATGTCACAACCCCACGGGAGCGCGGGTAGCAGGCGGCCGTCTAGTTCATCAACGGAGTCGTTGGTTGTCAAACCAACAACCACAGACTTGGTGTCAGAGAACATTGTGCCTACGCCGGAGGGGACCCAAAGGTCTGTCCGGCCGATAGGGTTCGACCCTAGAAATGCATACCGCGGAACGGGTATCCAGGATGGAGCTCCTGTTGGAGAGGATGCTCCATCCAGAGCGCCGGCCTCTCCAAGAGCCCGCGCCAGCAGCGCCTACCGGGCTGCCAAGTAACTTCCTCCAGGACGAGGAAAGTATACTGGGTCAGATGGAATCTGACGCCGATTCACAGGGTTCAGCAATAGAGGCTGCTCCACGGGACGAGCTGCAAGCGCCAGAGGTCCCATTCCTGGCGGCCAGGTTTGCCGTCCCTACAGACTCTGGCGAGCCGCTTGGAGAGGAGCTGGCTGTCAGCATAATTTTTTTTTTTTTTTTTAAATATGTTTATTAGAAGCATTGCATATTATCTAAGGTACAACAGTACTTCAAATACAATTAGACTTGTCACAAAAGTTGTACAGATGTTACGGGATAATTTATTAATGCTACTGTTTTTTTTTGGGAAGGTAAGGTAAAAAAAGTAAAAGTATAAATCGATAATCAATAAGTGGTGATTAAATAATAATGATTATATAAGAAAAAAATAAAAAATAAAAAAAGAGTAAAGATAAACAAATAAAAAATAAAAAACAATTATTATATAATAAAAAAAATAAAAATAAAAATAATTTAAGGAATACATCTTAACAATGAATGGAACAGTTTCACATAACAATATCTATAGAGACGTGTATACAGATCCCAGAATACATCTTTTCATCTAATCCTACACCAGGGTACTTATTGAGTTACGGTGCTGAGCTCAGCTACCCCTTTAAATAATCAATGAATGGAGACCATATTTGTTCAAAAAGTTCATATTTGTCCATTAGGACAAACCTAATTCTCTCCAAATGCAACGTCTCCGACATTTCCACAGTCCACATTTTGATTGTGGGGGATAATGTTCCCTTCCAGAATTTTAATATTAATTTTTTTCCAATTATCAAACAGTAATCAAGAAAATTTCTTTGACTCGCAAATAGAAGAAATGTTAGGAAAAATTCTATTTAATTTCGTTTTTGAGTAGTGTAATTTATGTAATACTTTAAATTGTACCAAAGTATGTCTGGCATTTAATGAGCATCGGTGTATACGTTGTAAACTTTCTTCCCAAGTGTCTTTCATTATAGATAGACCTATTTCATTTTCCCATATCTGTCGGTATGATTCTGTTGTTGGGACTTCCCTATCCAAAAGAGTATTATATATGCACGCTATTAGTTTTTCTGTATTTGGATGCTTGTTAAGCCACTCGTCCAGTAATCCTGGTTCTCTATTCTTATAGTCTTGCATGTTTGACTTGATATAGTCTCTAATTTGTAAATACCTAAACAAGTTATTTGGGTGTAATCCATAGATATCTTTTAATTCTTGAAATGATAGAAATTTTCCTTTCTTGTAAAGGTGTTCTATCCTTATAATTCCTAAATTATTCCAGTGTCTAAACCCCATAGAAGGTTTAAATAAAGGATTATTCATAATAGGTAAACAGAGTGACATATTATCCAAATGTAAAGTCATAGCTATTTGTTTCCAAATACGTATATTGCTATAAATTATAGGGTTTTCCCCGTTTTTTTTAAATTTCACTTGGAGCAAGAAGAATCGAACTTAAATCAAACGGTAAACAGTCTTCCATTTCCATCTTTAGCCAAGCTGGTTCCTGATCCATTTTTACCAGCCAAAAATTCATATTCTTAATCTGAACTGCCCAAAAAATAATATAAAAAATTAGGTAACGCTAATCCTCCATTTATCTTGGATTTACATAAATGTTTTTTACTTATTCTGTGATTTTTATAATCCCAAATAAAACTGTTAATAATAGAATCGATTTTTTTAAAGAAAAATTTTGGGAGATATAAAGGAATAGCTTGAAATAAATGTAATAATTGTGGTAAGAAAACCATTTTTATAGCATTTATTCTGCCAATCATTGATATTGGTAGTGTTTTCCAGTATAAAATATTCATTTTTAGTTTATCCAATAACTGAGGATAATTTAATTTGAATAATAGATTATAAGATTTGGATACATTAATTCCATGATATTTAAATTTATCCGTAACTATTTTAAACGGAAATTTTTGTAATATATTTAACTTTATTCCAGATATAGGCATAATTTCACTTTTATTCCAATTAATTCTATATCCTGAAAATGTACCGAACTTAGTTATAATGTTAAGTAAGTTAGGAATACTGATCTCCGGTTTTGTGATATATATTAAATGGCTGCCAGCATAAATTACCTGGCTTCCCACCAGCTCCAGGAGCTGGCTATGGACACTACTGCCAGAAAGTATGAGACCCCCGAGAACTGTATCCTGCTGAAGGTCCCACAGTCAATCATGCCATTTGGGGCCATATGGGGGCAAGCATCCTAGCGCAGGAGATTAAACTGCAGCGGGTGCTCAAGCTCTTGGCGTCTGGAATAACGGCTTTTGGTAGGTCGGTGGATGGTGGGCTCCTGACTGAAGTTCAGCAGGATGCCCTGGCTCTTATGTGCAATGTGCACTTTGAGATTAATTGTCTCAGAAAGAGCGCCATCCGCCCCACCATATGCAAGCCTGGCACCGTCCAGCCGCCGAATCTATTATTTGGAGAAGACCTGACCAAAAGGGTGAAGGAGCTGGACGACGAAGCCAAGACTGTCGGGCTTATCAAGGCACCAGTGACCGACAGAACTCTCCGACGGCAATACCCCTATAAGCGGTTTGCAGAAACCGGGGCTGGGCAAGGACCAAGCCAACCGTTTAATGTCTGCAACTGGCGCTCCCCAGCAGGAGCAAGGGGAAACATGCCTTTACAACCCAGGACCAGGCAAAGAGCACCGGTAAAGGGCCTGTCCCACCAGCATGCGACTCCATGTGGTGAGCGCGACCAAACCGGCAGCGGGGGCCACGTGGAGGTCGGGTGATCCCCGTACAGGGCCGGTCCCACCAACATGCGCCTGCATGCAGCGAGCGCGACCAAACCGGCAGCGGGGGCCACGCGGAGGTCGGGTGAGTGGCGCGACGTGGCGCAAAGTTGGAGCGAAGTTGGAGCGAAGTCCACGGTAAGTTCGCAAGGGCAGAGAGGGACACACAGAGAGGGACACGGAGGCACACAGAGAGAGGGTCACGGAGGCACACAGAAAGAGGGTCACGGAGGCACACAGAGAGGGTCACGGAGGCACACAGAGAGGGTCATGGAGGCACAGAGAGAGGGTCACGAAGGCACACAGAGAGGGTCACGGAGGCACATATAGAGAGGGTCACGGAGGCACGACGTCGAGGTGATGCGTAATGCGTCGAGGCGACTGCGGGCCGACAGACCGTTGCCACGCGGAATTTTTGAACACGGTCAGTTTTTCGGAGCCCCGCGCGATGTTGGGACCAGCTCCGCACAACTCCATACGGCTCCGGCGATCAAAGTGGGACCGGCCCCGCGAGGCCGGACGGCTCAAGCAGACCACGTTAGGTCGCGCACGCGGTCCATGGAGTCACATGCTGGTGGGACAGGCCCTTAACCATTTAGGTAGGTGGGTCTGGCTCTTGTCGAAACATATTGCCTTGCCTACCAGTTGGAGGGAGGTTACACAGGTTTCTGGGAGAACGGTGTCAAATAACCTCGAATGTGTTTATACTGCAGAGTATTCAAGGGTTTAAAGTTGAATTTATTCCCAATCTGTGACCATCCACCCAGCACTAATGGATTAACCTCAGCCCCTCGCCTATTTACAAAATTGCTAAAACCAGTACTTGGGTTATTACGGTCACAAGGCCATGTAATCATGGCCTATTTGGATGACATTCTAATCATTGGAAACACCTTTGATGAAGCTGAGTTATCAGTCTCAGCTGTTCAACTCATGGTGTAGAGGCTAGGTTTCATAGTCCACCCAGTTAAATCGAAATTGGTGCTGTTAACATATCTGGGTTTCACAGTTGATTCCAATCACATGTCTGTAACTCTGCCCCAGGGCAAGAGAGTAGATTTAATTGAAGGCTGTATCAACCTCTTAAAGGAAAAATCACCTTCAATTAAACAGGTTGCGAGCTTAATTGGTAAATTGGTAGCAGCCTTTCCAGCAGCCCAATATGGACCTTTGCATTATCAGCATTTACAGAGAGCAAAGGTACAGGCACTGAGAATACATGCAAACCATTACAATCGGCCCATGCACTTACCATCTGAAGCCATCACAGAGATACAGTGGTGGATTAGAAACATATTAAATTGTTATGGCACAATTTTGACCAAAGCACCTTCACTTATTTTACAGACTGATGTCAGTGCCCTAGGTTGGGGTGCTACTGATACCAGATCTAGTTGTGGAGGCAGATGGGATATGCATGAGGCACAGATTCTCCAATCACATGGAATAAATTATTTAGAACTGTTAGGAGCGTTCTATGGGCTCAAAGCTTATTGTACCACTAAGCATCAATTACATGTTCAGTTGCAGATTGACAACACCACGGCAGTGGCATATGTCAATCATATGGGTGGAATTAAGTCAAAATCATGTGATGGATTGGCTAACACTATTTGGCATTGGTGCATAAAAAAATAATATTTGAATTTCAGCTTTCTACTTTCCAGGCAGACTTAATATGATGGCAGACACCAGGTCACGCAAATTCAACGACAACACCGAGTGGATGTTGAATCGTGAAGTATTTGGTGAAATTGTCCTTCGGTATGGGATGCCAGATATCGATTTGTTTGCATCCAGACTTAATCACCAGGTACCGAAGTATGTTTCATGGGAACCAGACCCAGGGGCAGTGGCAGTAAATGCATTCTCACTGCACTGGGGCGGAATGTTTTTATATGTTTTTCCCCCCTTCTGCCTCATCAGCCGGTGCCTGACTAAGATCAAGCAGGACACCACTAAAGAGGTTCTGGTAGTGCCCGACTGGCCTACACAACCATGGTTCCCGCTCATTTCGGAAATAACCACGCACCCTATTGTGCTGGTTCCAAAACGTGTACATTTATTGGTGCACCCTGTGACTGGGGACCCACACCCATTGGATGATCGTCTACATTTGTTGATTTGCAGATTTTAAAAAGGCCGTACCTGGGTCTGGGATTGTCCAATCAGACTGTGGATACCATCACGTCATCCTGGAGGGATAGCACAAAAAGGCAATACCTCTCCCATATCAGGAAATGGGAGGAACTTTGCTTACATGGGAACATCACTTATCACACGGCCTCCATCTCAGATGTGCTAGAATTCCTATCCCACTTACACCCCAATGAAGGGTTGAGTTACAGTGCCATCAACAGTGCCAGGAGTGCCCTTCCAGCCTTTAGGGTCCCACCTGTTAATATCAAGATTCATGAAGGGTGTGTTTAATTCCAATCCTCCTAAGCCTAGGTACTCTCAAATCTGGGATGTAAGCATGGTACTCATGGTGCTCCATCAATGGGGAACAGCCACATCATTGTCCTTACTAAGGGTCACCCTCAAATTGGTCATGCTCATGGCGCTTACATCAGTGCAAAGGGTTCAGACTCTCCACAAACTGCATCTGGACAGGATGGTGTCATCACAAGATGACGTTACTTTTCACGTCTATGACTTATTCAAACAGAGCAGACCAGGGGTGTCAGGATACAAGCTTGTATTGTCAGCTTATCCCACAGGTTCACGCCTGTGTGTAGTGGAGCACTTGAAGCGTTATATTGACTTTACGAAGAGCCTCAGAGGGTCCGAGATAGCACTACTTATAAGCCACATAAGCAAGTGTCATCTAAGACCATCTCACGATGGCTGAAGCAAGTCCTGGGATGCGCAGGAGTTAATATTCAAAATGTTAAATCTCACTCCACCAGGGCAGCATCAACGTCAGCGGCGAGGGCAATGGACGTCCCTCTAGACCACATCCTCGCGGCCGCAGGATGGTCAAATGAATCGACTTTTCAGAGGTTCTACAACAAGCCGCTTGTTGAATCCGGGGTGTTCGCCCACAAATTTTGTTTCTTAGCTTCTCCCTGGGAGAGCGGACTTGCTATTGTATATATTGTTGTTAGTTGTGAATTAAAACATTAACATGTTAATCAGTATCATGAATCAATGTTGTTACTAATTCACTCCTCCTGAGTCAACTGCTTGCAGTGTGATACGCCTGGATTTGGATCGGCGTGAAATCACAGACCTTTAAAGTCTTCACGGAATCACTCACGTGACTCCGAAGTAAAATAGTAAGATTAAACGAGAACTTACCAGTTTGAAGTTTGATCTTTATTTTATGAGGAGTTACGATGAGCGATTACGTGCCCACCGCTCCCAAATCTCATATCATGAAGCTCATCTGGTAGTTCTAGTGTTATAATCTTACTATAATAGTTCAATTGTTGTTTCTGTGATTTCACACCGCTGCTTTGAAGATTGACGTGCATGCCGACTTGCGGGGTTCATCACGTAATCGCTCATCGTAACTCCTCATAAAATATTGATCAAACTTCAAACTGGTAAGTTCTCATTTAATCTTACTATTCTTACACACTGATTACCTGGTTGAGAATTAAATTCTAGGAATAAATAGGGTGGAAAGAAGATAGGATCATGTCCATTCTTTGTCCATGCACCTGTAATTATTTTAAGTGCGAAGGAACTGCAGATGCTGGTTTACACTGAAGATAGACATACAATGCTGGAGTAACTCAGTAGGACAGGCAGCTTCTCTGGAGAGAAGGAATGGGTGACGTTTCAGGTCGAGACCCTTCTTCAGATTGAGAGTAAGGTCTCAACCCGAAACGTCACCCATTCCTTCTCTCCAGACATGCTGCCTGTCCCTGTTGAGTTACTCCAGCATTTTGTGTTTATCACCAGTAATCATTTGTCCCATAAGTATACACAGCAGTTCCCTGACTTAAAGTGCTTGGTTTTAAATTTACAATCTATTTAATTCCCCGTTGCAAGTCATTCAAACAAAATAATGCAATGTATACAGTCTTGATTCCCCTACTTGGTTTAGTTTAGTTTAGTTTAGAGATTCAGCGCGGATTCAGGCCTCTTCGGCCCACCAAGTCCGCACCGACCAGCGATCCCCGCACACTAACACTATCCTACACACACTAGGGACAATTTACATGTATACCAAGCCAATTAACCTACAAACCTATATGTCTTTGGAGTGCGGGAGGATACCAAAGAAATCGGAGAAAATCTGCCCGGTCACGGGGAGAACGTATAAACTCCGTACAGACAGCACCCGTAGACGGGATTGAACCCAGATCTCTGGTGCTGCAAGCGCTGTAAGGCAGCAACTCTACCGCTGTACAAGATTGTTGTATACAGTCCTCTTACTCCCAGTTGTTGGGTAGAATGTCTGATATTTGGGCATATGATTCAGAAGTAACATAACATGAAGGAAATTATAGGGAACCTTCCATGTAGATTTTAATGAAAACAAGTGAACTGTGAACAATGCACATGAGAGGTTTGTCAAATCAAATCAACATTACAAAGTTGCTGACAATTATATTTCCTGGTTTTCTGCCCACCGTCTATTTGCCTGATGTGCTTTAGCCATTTTCTAAAAGATTCACAGGAAGGGGATAAAATGCTTTGTTTATGGCTATCAATCTGTTTCTCTCAATCTCCGGCAGGTTAGAACAGGGACATATATTTACGACAGGGACCAAAGTATCCAGCCTGTGCTATTAATAATAATTTTTGTTATTTATAAACAACCAAAGCTTATTTTAATTCTAGATTCCTCTTAACAGTGATGGTGGTTCAATTTAATTACTTATTCTCTGGTTCTGTGCATTGTAAGAGGGTGCAAGGTGGTGCGGCGGCAGAGGTGCTGCCTCGCAGCACCAGGGACCCGGGGTCCATCCTGATCATGGGTGCTGTCCATACGGAGTTTGTACGTTCTCCCCATGACTGCGTGGGGTTTCTCCAAGTGCTCCCGCACTCCAAACCCGTACAGGTTTGTAGGTTAATTTGGCTTCGGTAAAGATTGTGAATTGTCCCTAGTGTGTACGATAGTGTAGTATGTGGGGATCACTGGTCCAAAGGGCTTGTTTCCATGCTGTATCTCTACCACATGTCACATGATGTAAAGGGTATTATAACTATGAATGTATTCTATTTTAAGGGCATGATGTCATTAGGAATAGTAGAATTAGGCCATTCGGCCCATCAAGTCTACTCCGCCATTCAATAATGGCTGATCTCTCTCTCTTCTTCCTGACCCAATTCTCCTGCCTTCTCCCCATAACCTCTGATACCTGTACTAGTCAAGACTCTATCTATTTCTGGCTTAAAAATATCCACTGACTTGGCATCTGCAGCCATTTGTGGTACCTTCAAGGGGGCGCTGTCGAGTATGGTGTTCACCCGATGCCGGAGCTCCTTCATCCGGCAAGAGGGCCTGAAACATCGGGCCGCCTCAAATAGGCCGCGACCATGGGTGAACAAGAGGATGAGGACTGGACTTTGTTGCCTTCCCTTCACAGTGGGAACCATTGTGGGGGATGTTTTTATGTTTTATGTTAAATTCTTGTTTAATGTGGTGTCTTACTTTTATTGGTGTGCTGCAAATGGCAACTCAAATTTCGCTACACCAGAAATGGTGTATGTGACAATAAATGTCCTTTGTCCTTTCTCCTTTGTGGCAAAGAATAGTAAGATTAAATGAGAACTTACCAGTTTGAAGTTTGATCTTGATTTTATGAGGAGTTACGTTGGTGATTACGTGAAGAAGGCCCGCCAGGCCGCATGAGCAGCAAACTTCAAAGCAGCGGTATGAAATCACAAATAAACAACACCGAAGTAAACAGTAAGATCAGTGGCTCGAGAACTACCAGATGATCTTTTATGAGAGAGGGTTGGGCGTGGTGGGCACGTAATCACCAACGTTACTCCTCATAAAATCAAGATCAAACTTCAAACTGGTAAGTTCTCATTTAATCTTACTATTTTACTTCGGAGTCATGTGAGTGATTCCGTGAAGAGTTCAAAGCTTTGTGATTTCATGCCGCAGATTACAATCTCGGCATCCCACTGCATTTGATTGACTCGAAAGAGAAATAAATGCATTAGTAATAACATTGTATTCAATGTAATGATAGGGTTTATTTAACAATGTAAACAAACAACAGTACCCCTAAAATTTAGGTACTTAAAATGTCATTGGCAAACAGTCCTGGATTGACAATTGGCCGATGATACATTTCTGAAACATCAGCTCATTTGCCCATCCGGCGGCCGCTAAAATTTGGTCGAAGGACACATCCCTCCCTTTGGCTGCCAACATAGCTGCTGCCCTAGTATAATGAGACGTAAACACACTCTCTAAAAGATATACTGACATTGATGCTGACCTGATGGAATGAGACATACAATCGTCAATGTTAATACCTGTTGCAGCCACCTTGAAATAGTCTGAACCGACCTTCTCTTGTGTAATTGTTTATTAACTAATACACAGTGCTGAATCCATACTTCTAAGGATTCTGGTGGCCTAGATAACATAAAAATGAGACCGTGGGGTATTCAAAATGATTTTAAAAATCATGCCAGCCCTGGTCTGCTCGGCTAGTGTAGACCAGAATGTAAAATGTAATGGCATGAACAGCCAGTTCCACCCTGTCCAGCCACAGCGTTTGCAAAGTTTTGCCATCGTTGTGCTGATATAAGAGTCATGACTAAGGATGTAGCTGGAACCCCTTGGTGAAGTAATGTTTACACATTTACTATAACCAACAGCATAATCTTGTGATGTGAGTACTTGTATCAAAGTCTTTTTAACAACTTGATATCCAGTTTGGACCTGACAATGTAGTTCCCTTATGTTACAGCTGTAATTTCTCTATAACTGAACTATTGTCAATATCACTTAAAATGAACTGGAAATGTCAGTAATTTGTATCGTATCAAATGTATCATAATATTTAACAAACATTTCTGATCCCCTCAATAGAGATGTACTGCTTTTTTGGATGCTATCCATGATACTGCAGTGAACACCCTCATGGCTAAATGTGACAACCTGAGGCATAAGTCAATCCATTGAAAATATGTAAGCCAATAATCGTTTTACTGTGCAAAGACCAGTCTCCTGAACCACAGTTTAAAACAGCAGGTTCTTGTTTTTTGGCATAACTGTATACCGTTGTGCCATAATGCCTGATGAAGCAGGCAACATGGACGCTTGACCAGTCCGATAGTACGAATCCAAACGAGGTCTTGCTAACTGTCATAAGACCAAACTAATGAGGAAGACATAAAGTCTGAAGAAGGGTCTCGACCCGAAACGTCGCCTATCTCCTTCGCTCCTTAGATGCTGCTGCACCCGCTGAGTTTCTCCAGCTTTTTGTGTACCCTCGATTCTCCAGCATCTGCAGTTCCTTCTTTAAGACATAAAGTCCATTCCTCCTATTGAAGCGAGAATGTATTTCTCCACACTGTTGTGTCACATATTTTTGCAAACAGTGAAACATGCATTAACATGACGAACATTTGATGAAGTATTGAATCATGCTTTCATCATATTTTGAGATCCAACACTTATTCTGTGTTATCATCAATCTAAACTGGATGATACACCAGTGGCAAGGAGATTCATTACAGGATATTCTTCCTAATTACCATGAGACTAACATATGTCACCATTGTAGAGTAGTAACTTAAATTTGTGCATGAAAAATATGTATATTCACTCAAAACCTTACTCAATGGTGCATTTAGTGTATATATTTAGTTGATACTAACAACTGAAGAATTGGTAACTCATGCAATCTTCACTCCCTTTGAGTAGGTGATGGCATTTGGAACTTCTCATCTTAGAGTTCTAAACATCAGTTCATAATGACTGAATTCAACCAACCACACTACTATAGCGAGTTTCAAGTTCAAGTTCAATGAGTTATTGTCATGTTCAGCAATGTTGAATACTGTTACTTCATCATGTGGCTGAAGTAGCCTCAGCTGACAATAGCACAAGGTTGTTAGCAACGTTCTAATTGCTACTTACACAATATCAGTTCCTTGATTTGCTCAGCTGCAACACAGCTGCTATATTGCTAATTACTCTTAATGAAAATAACTCAGTTTTGTAACAGATTGCTATAACCCCAATCTCTTGCCACAAGGCGGAGACAAGGCTAATAATAATTAAAGGTAAATCTCAATGACCAACAAACAGTTTATCCCATACTGCAAAGCTTTACTGTTTTAGTACAGTTATATTGCCTTTGATAACCTTTGTAATGGGATTTGTATAACATGTATCTCTTACCTTATGAATCTGTTGAAATCAGGAATACGTTTTTACAGTCGAAAGTTAATATGCCCGATACTCTCCATTCTTCATAATAACATGCCAATCCTGCCTTATTGCATGGGTAGTTTGCATGAGATCTTCGGCCCACTTTCCAAACCCTGGCCATAATCCAACTTACTTGGAATGCTCCGGCTGTGCCTCAACCAAATATTTTTACCCTTTGTGTGTTGTACAAACAAATGTAAATATTACAACGTGTGAACGGTGCACTACCCAAATTTTGGAAGTGCTAGACCCATTTAGTTGAGCATGATTGGAAGGTGCATGGAATTTCTGAGCTATCATGCTGCCCCCAGCTCCAGTGAAGCGCTACTGCCGATGAGCACCTGGGGTGCGTTCTGAACGATGACTTTTGCCCTTTGTTGGACGAATTAATTAATCTGCCAGGCATCTTCCCCTGTAGAATAGACCAACCTGAATAACCGATTCAGCGGCTGGCTCTCACATTGGCGTTGTTCACTGCCGGCACACATGTGCTTGAGTCAGTTCTATTGACATCTTTAGAGCCCGGAGTCATCTTGACCTTTTGCTCTTCCCTCCTCAGAGAGGGTGATTCGTAGGCAACTCTAACAGGCGCTGCCGCAAGCTGTAGGATACAAATACTGATACGAACCCATTGGCCTTAACAATAGAATATTTTACTGGGTTGGCAACTTTATTGTCAGGAAAGGTACCTCTGACACGTGCCCTTCATCCCTTTGGGTATGCCCCACGGCCATACCCTGAGACTCAGTGTCAGCAGGATACTGACCTATCTTGGTCTCTGCCTCCGAGAGGGAGACCTTTGCAGCACTGTATACAACAGTTGCTGTATTTAGGATAGTCGTTTCAACGCACTATCCAGCCCCGGTGAGGAATTCATCCCCCGACTCCGTGGGACTTGCTCTCTAGCCCCGGTGGAGAATCATCTCCCGACTCCGTGGGCGAGCAGATATGTGTGAATTTGAGCAACCCTGTCCCAGGCGTTGCTGGCGCCGCCTTTCATAAAGGCCGGTGCTTTTTGACATGAACAGCCCTGCATCAGACGCTGTTGGCACAGCTCTCCCGTAGGCCGGCACTTCACACATGAAGCAGCCCTGTCAGGCGCTGCTGGTACGGCTCTCCCATAGGCCGGTAATGTCACAAATGGAACAGCCCTGTATCAGGTGCTGCTGGCACGGCTCTCCCATAGGCCGGCACTTTCATACATGAAGCAGCCCTGTCAGGCACCGCTGGCGCGGCCTGTCCCATAGGCCCATACACTTTTTACACATGAAGCAGCCCTGTCAGGCGCTGCTGGCGCGGCCTGTCCCATAGGCCCGCGCTATTGCTGTGTAAGCTCACTAAATCAACATTTAGTGTACAGCTTTACCTGTGAAGGGTAAAAATAAATCATAGCAACCTGTGCTTAAACAATTATAACATTGTCAGAACATATAACAATAACTTTTTACTTTGCCTTTAGCTTTTACTTAAAGAAAAAAACACTATGAAATACATACTTTTTCATTATAAGGAGAAACCCTTTATTGCCTGACTCACCTGAGTCCAAAATAGGGCTGAATGAGTCCCAGTAATTTCTTGACTGGGGACCAAGGTCTGTGAGCCACTTACCCCACTGTCAGTGGCTCCAGCGTTGCTTCCTTGCCGTTCCAACGGCATCCCACAGGCAACAACTCTGTTTGAATTTCTTGCCGTTCCCATGGCATCCCCGCAGGCTGGGGAGCCGCTGACCCCCCTGTCAGCAACTCTGCTTGAATTTCTTGCCGTTTTTACGGCATCGCTGCAGGCTGGGGAGCCGCTGACCCCCCTGTCAGCGACTCTGCTTAAATTTCCTGCCGTTTTTACGACATCCCTGCAGGCTGGGGAGCCACTGACCCCCCCTGTCAGCGACTCTGCTTAAATTTCTTGCCGTTTTTACGGCATCGCTGCAGGCTGGGGAGCCGCTGACTGCACTGTTAGCGGCTCCTTATCTCGCAACCCGATCAATTTTGCCGATTTATCCGCATTTGCGGTAGGACTGGAATTTCCCCACAGTCCATAACCGGCAACTTGTTGGGCTGCGAAACTGGCAGGAAAAACCTCTGTAAAAAGAGGCTCTTGCCTAAAAACCCCCGGCAAGTAAAAAACCAAACTTACCTTTTAAGTTTAACTTACCACTGGCAGGAGCTCTGTCCTGCCAGACTGGTGCTTGCGTCAATGCGGCTGACGTAATGCAGCTGCGCATGCGGCCTGGCCGGCCGTCTTCACGGAATCACTCACGTTACTCCGAATTAAAATTCCACAGATTCACCATCCTCTCACTAAAGAAATTTCTCCTCATTTCCTTCCTAAAAGAACGTCCTTTAATTCTGAGGCTATGACGTCTAGTCCTAGATTCTCCCACTAGTGGAAACATCCTCTCCGCATCCACTCTATCCGCGCCTTTCACTATTCTGTACGTTTCAATGAAATATAGTTGCAACTGGGAGATTTGTTTTTTTACATCTGTTGCGGATTCCAGGGTTTGTTATTACTGCCAGTTCCCTAATTATAGAGCGAGTTGCTTCGAAGTGGATGAATTTTGACATTTCTCATCTTTATCATCTTGCTCATGTCTGAACAAACCAGAGTACAGACGTCTTTCCAGCATCGGTGTTGCTATGGTGAGCTTGAAGGGATTGAACATTTACTAGGCTGCTGTCCGAGAGTTATCGCTTGTCTGCTGTTTGGCAGTCTCATATCCAGTTAAATATTTGATGTATTCTGTTCACTTGTCCATAGAGTAGATGCCCCAGCTGTTCTTCAAGGGCACCCAAGGATATTGGCAGCTATTTTCTACCTTTCCTCTGTTGCAAGAGAGAATTTGCATGGCACAGTGGATCAGTGAGTGGAGTCACTGCCTTGCAGTGCCCGAGACCTGGGCTCAGTCAACCTCAGTGCTGTCCGTGTGGAGTTTGCATATTCTTCCTGAGATTACATGGGTTTTCTTCCACATCCCTTAGACATGCAGGTTGGCAAATTATCTGGACGCTGTAAATTGCCCCAAGTATGTAGGTGAGTGTTGGAGTCTGGGTTACCTGAAAATTGAGAATTCAGTGTTCATGCCGTTGGGGCATGTATTCAAGCGAGAGTCAGATTTAACTCTTAGGGCTAACGGAATCAAGGGATATGGGGAGAAAGCAGGAATGGGGTACTGATTTTGGATGATGTTGAATGCTGGTGCTGACTCGAATGGCCGAATGGCCTACTCCGGCACCTATTTTCTATGTTTGTATGTTTCTATGTATAGACTACTCAGATGGTTTATGAGGTTCCCAGAAGCAAACTGGAGGAATAGCAACTCCTATCCCCCCCCCCACTATTCCCATCTGCCCATTATCCTCCTCTTATGTGGTCCCAGTGGAAGGCGTCAAGGAAGAGTCTACAGTGGGAATATCTGTGTGAGCTTTACATTAAATGGAAACATTCTGGCTGCAAATAACATAATTATAGCTGAAAATAGTAGGCACAGTAGGAAGGAACTGCAGAGGCTGGTTTATACCAAAGATAGACACAAAAATCTGGGGTAATTCAGCGGGTCAGGCAGCATTTCTGGAGAAAAGGAATAGGTGACATTTGGGTTGAGACCTTTCTTCAGAGATAAACAATAGACAATAGACAATATATGCAGTATATTGCCAATGTAGGCCATTCAGCCCTTCGAGCCAGCACCGCCATTCACTGTGATCATGGCTGATCATCCACAATCAGTACACCGTTCCTGTCTTCTCCCCATATCCCTTGACTCCGCTAACTCTCTCTTGAAAGCATCCAGAGAATTGACCCCCACTGCCTTCTGAGGCAGAGAATTCCACATTTCACAACTCCCTGGGTGAAAAAGTTGTTCCTCTTCTCAGTTCTAAATGGCAAATTCAATATTCTAAATGGAATATTCAACTGATGAGCCAGCAAGTGTGGAGAAAGAAATGGAGTGAATATTTGAAAAAGGCTAGATAGATGGCAATAGGGATTTAATGACACAAGGACTGACAGAGATAGGTGAAAGGGGCTGGTACAGGTCAGTAAATAACAAAAGGTAGGTCCGGAAGTGGTGTAATGATGAGTTGAATAAATGTGAAAATACCAGGTAAAAGAAGAAAAAAAAAGAATTATGAAAATGTAAAATATAAGGATTGGAATTGTTGATCATTTTTAAATTGTTAAATCTGCAATGTCAGGAAGAAGTTCTTTGAACTTCCATTGGCTTTCATCAGGACATTATAGGATATTTGAAGATGAAGTGATAAAAATGGGAATGGGATGGAAAATAGAAATGATAGCAACAAGACTGAGAATCAGTCTGAAGATGGGTTTCGGCCCGAAACGTTGCCTATTTCCTTCACTCCATAGATGCTGCCTCACCCGCTGAGTTTCTCCAGCATTTTTGTCTCGCAATAAGATTGAACTTGTGTTTGGTGCAAGGCACAAAAAACATTTTTCCTTGCGTCACTCCTAATTTTCTTCCCTTTTGTAATATCTGTGACTTTGACCCTTGACACTTCCACCAATGGGAAAAGATGCCCATTATCGACATGTACAGACTTCTCAATATTGTGTTTATTTATGTATTTCAAATCTTCTCTCATCTCCTCTCTTCTCTGACAGCAGCCTCTCCAATCTACTTTTAACAATGATTAGTACAGGTGTCAGAGGTTATGGGGAGAAGGCAGGGGTTAGGAGGGAGAGATGGATCAGCCATGATTAAATAGCGGAGTAGACTTGATGGGCCGAATGGCATAATTCAGCTCCTATTACTTCTGACCTTATGACATTTTTCTTTCTGGACGTTTTCTAATGTCTTCACAGCCTTCCTACAGTAAGGTGACCAGAATGGAACACGATACTCCAGTTGAGGCTGGGCCAATGTTTTATAGGGAAGGTTCAGCCTGACATTTATGTTTAAAAGACATTTTGACGGGTACATGGAAAGGATAAGTTTAAAAGGATATCGGTCAAACGCAGGCAGGTGGGACTATTGTATGTTAGCGCATGTTGGTCAGTGTGGGCAAGTTGGGCCAATGGGCTTTTACCATGCTGTATGATAGTAAGATTAAACGAGAACTTACCAGTTTGAAGTTTGATCCTTATTTTATGAGGAGTTACGATGAGGGATTTCGTGAAGACCCCGCCAGCACGCATGCGCGACATTCTTCAAAGCAGCGGTGTGAAATCACAGATAGTAGAACTGACTGGAGATAGTAAGATTAAGAGAAACTAATATACCAGTTGACCTTATGATAGAGGGTTGGGAGCGGAGGGCACAAAATCCCTCATCGTAACTCCTCATAAAATAAGGATCAAACTTCAAACTGGTAAGTTCTCGTTTAATCTTACTATTTTACTTCGGAGTCATGTGAGTGACTTTGTGAAGATTTCAAAGCTCTGTGATTTCATGCCCTGGAACCATGTCCATGCTCACACACTGCCGTAATAACTGATGGAGGAAGTATGTTAACGTATTTCAGACTTGAAACAGAGCTGAAAAACAATAATGTATTTATTAACACAAACAAAAAACCCCTGACTTCGGGAAACGTTCAGGGAACAGAACTTAAAACAGTGTCTGCAAACGTCGCGGGAGTGGCCACAGGTTTATTGTAAAACCGTTGAAATGTGCCTTCATTGGCCCAGCCCGCTGTTGCGAGGACATGGTCCATGTGCACCTCCATGGTCCTCGCCGCTGATGTGGACGCAGCCCTGGTAGAATGAGATTTTAAAATATCAGTGTCCACCCCTGCTGCACCCAACACCATCCTGAGCCACCTGGAAATAGTCTGCACAGTTACCCTGTAGTGAGGGCATTTAAAACTGATAAAGAGACCTACTTCCATACCCCTGATATTTTGGGTGACATTTATATAATGTCAGAGATGGGTGGCTATACAGAGGCGTACATCAATGGGATATGCCAGGAATTCCAATTTAAGGCCGGTTGTTCCAGGTCTATGGTGTTTTAGTAACTCATCAATAAAGAAGGTTACCTTGGTGGGGGTCGTGACCATCCTGTCCAATTTCAGTTTGTGGAGGGTCTGGACCCGTTGAGCTGTGATGTGCCATCAGCATCACCACTTTATAGGTGAGTTTTGCCAGTGGGAGTTTCGAATCTGGTGACCAACTCCTGAGTAGGGACACACTACCCCAATATCCCAGGTCATAGTGTATCGTGGCCTGGGAGGGTTGGAATTAAAAATACCCCTCATTAGTTTCGACACAATGGATGGGATCCCACTCCAAGTCTGAGGTAGGATGATAATGCACTCCTTGCACTGTTGATGGCACTGCAGCTGAGGCCCTCATCGTAGTGAAGGTCCGCGAGGAATTCCAGCACATCTGTGATGGTGGCAGAGTTGTAGGTGGTATCAGTCCTGGAACAGAAGAGCTCCCATTTCCTTACATGGGTAAGGTATTGCTTCCTTGTGGACTCTCTGCACGACGCCGTGATGATGTCCATGGCCCTGTTCGACAGTCCGAATTCCAGTAATGGTCTCTTCAGAAAATGCAAGCCAATAGGTTCAGATGACCATGGCACGGATGACTCTCCCCTGATATGGGATGTGTCAGGAGGTTCGGGCATTTGGGAACCTGAACCCACGGTTCCTTCACCATGTCGAGGACCACCGGGAACCATAGCTGTGTGGGCCAGTCGGGTATTATCAGTATTCCTGATGCGGAATTTAACTGGATTTTCCGCAATACCCGACTGATGAGGCAGAAAGGGGGAAATGCATAGAAGAACAAGTTCCCCCAATGTAGCGAGAAAGCGTCCATCGCTACTGCTCCAGGGTCTGGTTCCCAAGAGACATATGTTGGTATCTGATGGTTCAATCTGGACGCAAAGAGGTCGATATCTGGTGTTTCATACTGAGCTATAATGTTAGCAAATATTTGGGGGTTCAACATCCACTCGGTGTTGTCATTGAATATCCGTGACCTGGTGTCCGCCACTGTATTTAGCTTACCCGGAAGGTATGTAGCTGAAATCCAAATGTTTCTTTCAATGCACCAGTGCCAAATTGTGTTTGCCAATTCATCACAAGATATCGACTTGATACCACCCATATGGTTTAAATATGCCACCACTGTGGTATTGTCTATTTGTAGACGGACATGCGTATGATGCATATTTGTACAGTAAGCCCGTAGTCCGTGAAATGCTCCCAACATTTCCAAATAGTTTATACCTCGTGATTGGAGCAATGTAGATTCATGCAAATCCCATCTACCGCCACAACTGGAGGTGGTGTCGGTAGCTCCCCAGCCGTGGGCGCTGGCGTCAGTTTGCAACACGACTGAAGGGTTTGTAACTACGATGGGATTAAAACAATATCGGATGCTGCTAAATCCACCATCGTAGCTCATTTTTTGCTTTGGTTGTTAGCTGCATAGGTCTATCAAAATGCCCAGCATTAGTTTTTAGTGCTGAGATTTTTGCTCTTTTCAAGTTTTGATAACGCAACGGTCCAAATCGTGCAGCTGGAAATGTCGCTACAAGTTTCCCAATTACCTTGGCAGCATGTCGAATAGTCGGTTTTTTGATGCAAGCACGGCTATTACATGCCTCTATAATATCTGCCGCTTTGTTATTTGGTAAAGTGACAGTCATGTGATTCGTGTTAATCGTGAACCCCAGATAGTCCATTATGACAGAAGGTGTTAACTTAGATTTGTCTGGATGGATGATGAACCCCAGCTTTTGGAATAGTGACTTGGTGGCTGTCACAGCTAATTTAGACAATTCCAAAGTTTTCCCCACAATCAGTATGTCATCAAGATAGGCCATGACTATGTGGGTTTGTCTCCGTAGAGGCGCCAATGCTGGTTTCAATATTTTGGCAAATAACCTGGGGGCTGTTGTTAGTCCATTAGGCAGTGCTCTATACTGCCACAACTGCCCCATCCAGACAAATTTCAAATATCTGCGGTGATCTTTACGTATAGGTACTGAATAGTATGCATCTTTTAGATCGATGCAGCCCATGAAGTACCCTCTGGAAATCAGTGGCTTGTCAGTTTCAAATGTTTCCACCTTGAAATGAGTATATTGCACAAATGTATTCAGTTGAGTTAAATCAATTATAATACGACATCCACCATCTTTTTTAGTTTTGGTAAAGATGTTAAATACAAACTCAAGAGGTTCATGTTCGGTTTTCTCTATTACCCCCTTGGTATATAATCTAAATAGTTCTGCATGTCCTTCCACTTTCTCTTTTTGAGAAAGCACAAATTTCCGGCTAGGTACATGTTGAACTGGAGGGAGGAGTTTGTTAATGAATTCAATTTCATAACCTTGAATACTGTGCAATATAAAGAGGTCAGAAGTTATGGAACTCCATGCATCCCCAAACAGGCGCAACCTGCCTCCCACTTGTGAGGTTATGCATGCAGAATTCCCAAGGGAACCAGACCCACTTACCTCCATGGTTACTGGTGGCGTTTGGTCTTCCGTCCTTGACTCTTGTGATGTCGTGGCGCTGTGGTGTGGGGTTGACGCATTTTCCAAGCGGGTCGCTCTGGGCCTTGGCCTAAAAAAGGCCTCTGTGGATGAGGAGCGACCTTTGGGTTTGCACCCGTCACCCTATCGGGGTGAAGCGGGGCCTGTTGGGTGTTGCATACGGATGCTGCCGTCGATACGCTGGTGGCCTGCGAGAGGAAGGCGGTTTTATCATGCCGACCGCTTTGGCTTCCTCATCTAGGTCTTTGACCTGTTTGGGCAGGTCATCCCCAAACAGCAAGCTTGGTGACGGCGTAGCGCTGGCTTTACACAACCCCACAAATATGGGGTTGAGCGTGGGATGGATTGAGCTTTTCCTGAAACAATTAATCTAATATTGAGCGTTGCAGAACAGGGCTAACGCATCCTGCTGCTCTTCCGTCATGTCCGCACCATCAACGGACCTGGCAAATGCAGTAATCCCTGAGGTCAGTAGTTTCAGGATTTTCTGTATTTTCAATTCCCGTGCCCTTATCCCAGGGCTTATGTTCCCCCATATGGGTGTGTTGACGGTGGGCACATTCAGCGACACGCAATTCTCCGGGGCCAGGTACTTGGCTGTGGTCTCGGATATTACCTGTTCCTGTAGTTGGTGTGTGGTCAGGTAATTGATGCTTGCCGCTAGCCATGGCTGAAGTGGTTGCCCTTTCTGGGATGGCTGTGCAACTTTGTACACCATGCCCAGAAGTTCCTCCTCCTGCATCCCATGCAACTTTGGATCTTCGGTTAACCCCTCCTCAAAGTCAGCCAATCCCTGACTTCTGGCGCTTCCTTCCGAGGAAGGAGAGATGTTGGACAGTCCTGGAAAAGGAGCTGTCGTGGAGATGTGTGATCCACGGGACGCATGCTCCTGCTGGAGTAGGTCCTTCTGGAGCAGCTGCTCCATCATCCGCTCCATGCGAGCTATGCGATGGCAGGTCGTCTTCCCCAGATTCTGCTGAATCAATGGGGCTATGACCACCAGTCCGCACCCCGTCGGGGTGATGTCTATGGGACTGATGCGGTAAAAAGTCGGTGCCAGCCGCTCCAGCGGGGCTACACGACTCCCGCGCGGATCTGCCGCCTGTCCGTGGTCTTCCGGATTGAAGCAGTGGAGAGTCAGTGCCTGCCGCTCCTGCGGGGCTACACGACCTCCTGGCAGATCTACCGCCAGTCCGCAGTCTTCCGGACTGTGGCGGTGGGGAGTCAGTGCCTGCCGCTCCAGCGGGACTACTCGACTTCTGTGCGGTTTTACCGCCAGTCCGCAGTCTTCCGGTGGAGAGTCGGGGCCTGCCGTATGAACGGGGCTGCCCGATTTCCGCACTTTTTTGCCGCCAGTCCACGGTCGTGCGGACTGAAGCGGTGGAGAGTCGGGGTCTTGACTTCCTGGCTCCCTCACAGTCCTACCACCAGTTTGCAGTTTCCTGGACTGTTGCGGTGGAGAGTCGGGTCCTGCCGACTGAGCGGGGCTCCCCGACTTACGCGCTGTCTTCCCAGCCCGAGGTACGGGTGCTGCCGAAAACTCAACGGCCAGCTCCGGGGACTTCGGTCGCTGAACTCGCTCCGAAGTCCCGCGGTCCTCCATGGCATGCTTGGCAGCAGTCCCCTTTTTGCTCCGTGTTCTCTTCATCATGAAGTCTCTGTAAAAGATTAACAAATGCAGAGACCAACCAACTTGGTCTCTGTAAAAACTTACCTGATAGTCCTTTTTAAGCTGACGGCAGAGGAGCTGCGCTCTCCCCCCAGCTTGTCGACTGCAATGCGAGCGACGATATGGCACGTGACTCAGAAGTAAAATTCTATTACTTCCCTCTAATTCAATTGATATAATTCCAAATTCTGTCGGGTCTATCTGCTGCTATCTGTTCTAATATCCAGTGCACCCACATCCCCAGGTCCCTCTACTGTACGACTGTTCAAACAGTATCCTTTATTCTATATTGTCACTCCTCACTTTCCATACTAGAATGTATTATATCATATTTCTCTGCATAAATCCTTTAACTGCCCATTACACATGTCTGTTTATACCCTGCTACAATTTATCACTGAAGAGAGACACAAAATGCTGGAGTAACTCAAGAGTCAAGAGTCAAGAGTGTTTTATTGTTATATGTCCCGGATAGAACATTGAAATTCTTACTGAGTGGTTCAGGCAGCATCTCTGGAGAGAAGGAATGGGTGACGCTTCAGAGGAAGAGTCTCGGCCCGGAACGTCACCTATTCCTTTCCTCCAGAGATGCTGCCTGTCCCGCAGAGTTACTCCAGCATTCTGTGTCTATCTTCGGTTTAAACCAGCATCTGCAGTCCCTTCCTATACAATGTATCACTATTCTCAATACCGTTCACGATGCCACCAATGTAGTGGAAACCACTTAATTCCTATGTTTGTAATGCAAGCATCAAACTGAATTTAATCTTGGTCAAAGATAGACGCAACGTGCTTGAGCAACTCAGCGGGTCAGGCAGCATCTCTGGAGAAAAGAAACCAGTTACGTTCCGGGTCGGAACCCTTCCTCAGACTTGGTCGGTCAGCATGATTATCAGTGGACTCAGAGGAGTTTCGAGTTGACAGACTCTGCAAGGAGGGGAAATCTCCAAAGCCGTACAGGTTTGTGGATTCATTGCTTAGTATAAATGTAGATTGTCCCTCGTGTGCATAGGATAGTGTTAATGTGCGGGATCGCTGGTCGGTGCGGACCCGGTGGGCCAAAGGGCCTGTTTCCGTGCTGTATCTCTAAACTAAACTAAACGAAATATCCTAAGGATGCAAAAAATGTCGTGGGTCCGGAACCACCTGTCACCGGCAGCACCACATCCAACAGGGGCATCTGGTCGCAGTTGCTGGTGGAGCTCTAATAATATAATCCGCAGTAAATTAGATGGACATTTGTCTCAAGGGACACAGTCTGATGTTTACTCTGGAGCTTTGCTTTATCTAATCTAAAGCTGATGCATTTCCGTGCCTCCATTCATCAACTTTTAGATTAGAATTTCAAATGAACACACACTTTAAAAACGCAAGCGAAGATAGACACAGAAAACTGGAGTAACTCAACGGGTCAGACAGCATCTCTGGTGAGAAGGAATGGGTGGCGTTTCGGGTCAAGACCCTTCTTCAGGCTGAGAGTCAGGGGAAAGGGAAACGAGAGATGTCGAAGGTAAATAGAACAAATGAGTGAAAGATATACGAAAAGCAACGAAGATCGAGGAATGCTGGAGCCCACAATGGTCCATTGTTGGCTGTGGGGTAGGTGCTAAGGTGTTATTCAGACAGTGAAACTCAATAGGATGACAGTGAAACTAGAACGACGACTAGGGTGGAGGAAGGACAAAGTGAGAGGGGATGCAAGGGTTAGAGAAATAAATATTCATACAGCTGGGTTGTAATCACACTTTAAAAATACCTTTTAGCTTCATTGGAGAGCTCCACTTTAAGTCTGAAGAAGTGTCTCGACCCGAAACGTTGCCTATTTCCTTCGCTCCATAGATGCTGCCTCACCCGCTGAGTTTCTCCAGCATTTTTGTCTACCTTCCACTTTAAGTTGACACTTGGCTGTTTCCTCAATGCCTTTAGCTGCACGTGCTGATGCTTTAAGGGTCAGTCCCACTGTACGAGGTAATTCAAGAGCTCTCCCGAGTTTAAAAAAAAATCAAACTCGTGGTTAGTACTTAGAATGCACGTCGCGGCTACGTCGGAGCTCGTGGATGTCTCGTAGTGGCTCGTAACGCTAACGGCAGGTACTCGGGAAACACGGTAACTCGTGAAGTTTTTTCAGCACTGTGAAAAATGTCCACGAGAGCCCCGAGTACCAACGAACGGCTATTACCGTAATTCTCTGAGTTCGAATCAGGGGAAACCCGGGAATTCCCTCGTACAGTGGGACAGGCCCTTTTGTCACCTTTTATGGGGTGGGAGTGGTGTAACTTAGAGGAGCAGCAAAGCAAAATACAACCATTGTGAACAACTCAGGAGAGCATTGGGTGTAAGATTTATGACAGGAAATGTAAATGGGTAAGGACAATTTAAATTTTAAAGCAAGATTTAGTGGAACTAATGAGACTTTAAAATAAAAAGAGCATGAATCTCACTTTAGCGAGGTGAGAAAAGTCTGGGTCTATCTCGTGATCCGACACAAACCCAGTCTACGGTTCAGTTGAGGCATTAGCTGTTATAAACTGGGTTCACCAGCCATGTGCTGCATTTTGATACTTGTTCTCTCTTTAGCAAGCAATACCAAAATCTCACGCTGCAACATAACATAACCTTAGAAATTAAATGGTTTAGAACTGGGTGACGGATGGGCAAAAATATGAGATAGGTAGATCTCTCCTAATCTCTCTTTTCTTTACTTTTTCCTTTTCTTTCAATCTTTTAACTTCTCACCTCTGTCCTTTATTTCTTTTGCTTTCTGTTTCTACTCGCTTGTCCATCTATTCCGACACTCTTTATTTCTTTTTTCTCTCACTGTTCTTTTATTATTGAACCAAAAGTATGAAGTTGTACAAGAATGAAAATATGTATTTATGTATTAGGTACTTAAGTACCAGACTACTGTACTTACTTCTAACAAAAATAAACCAAAAAAAAAATAAAAAAATAAAAAAATAAATAATAAAAATGAATGATAATGTCAACAGATAGCTCTCTTTTAATATTATGACAAAGCGCACAGCTTTGCAATCATTTTTATGCCTGTTGTAACTTTGGTATTAGTACAGCTAATTTAGAGCTATGACAATTATATTATTAGTTCATTACCTCTATGTGCATCTTACATTTTTTTGTTTGATATGGTATGTGTTTCCCTGCATTCTCTTCAGAATGGAAACATAAGACCATAAGATATAGGAGCAGAATTAGTGCATTTGGTCCATTGAGTCCACTGAACCATTCAATCATGGCTGATCTATTAAACCCTCTCAACCCCATTCTCTTGCCTTCTCCCCATAACCTTTGATGCCCTTAGAAATCAAGAATCTCTTACAAACCAAGAAACACAACTTAAATGAATCTATAAATAATTACATGCATACAATATTAATGTAATGATAAGTCACACGGTGGCACAGTGGTAGAGTTGCTGCCTTACAGCGCCAGAGTTCCGGGTTTGATCCTGACTACGGGTGCTTGTCTGTACAGAGTTTGTACGTTCTCCCTGTGACCTGCGTGGGTTTTCTCCGGGAGCTCCGGTTTCCTCCCAAACTCCAAAGACGTACAGGTTTGTAGGTTAATTTTTATGCGCTGTATCTCTAAACTAGAATAAATAAAATTACAATGATTCAATATTTTATATAATGATAAGTAAGGATTAAAACATGGTATTATCACCTGATGGAGTTCATAATCTATAGGACCCTGAACAACATGCTTTCCAAATTGCTGGTCTTCCTATACCTTATTCTCCCTGTGGAGGGTGCACATAGTTTGTGTTACACACACTGGCTTGTCTTGATGTTTAGGCATCAGCGGCCTGCTACTGGAACACGAGAAAACAGCTTCTCTTTTTGTCCTTGCTCGCTTCTCTACAGGTTGCCAACGTTTTCTTGTTTGCTGCACAGTGCCAGGTTTTTGTTGGCTGGATCCCGCTATTAGCCAGTCAGCGGTTCTGAAGAGAACCCTTCAGCTCGCGGCCTGTGGAATGTGAGGAGTAGGCTGGCTGCTGCTGGATCCAGACCATTGTTTCCACGCACTAGAAGGAATTGATTTTATTAATTCCCGCCGTGCCTGTCAGCGCATACAAAACCTTGCAGCCTGTTTTATGGCGGAGGGTGCTCTCAAACATGTTTTCACGTTCAGCTTGTAGCAGGATCATGCATTGGGATAAAGGAGCAAAAACAAGTTAGGCACACCGTCCTCTTGAATTCATGCTGGCATTCTCTTCTGGCTGCAGTACAGGGCAGTCAGAGCCTAATTGGCATTGAAACATTCCCTTTGTATGTGAATTAACATGAATTGAGCTGTTATCAGGCAACTGAACCATCCTATCATCAACTGGGGAGCAGTCCTGACCTACTACCTACCTCATTGGAGGCCCTCGAACTGCCTTTAATCGGACTTTACTAGATTTTATTTTCTTATCTTGCACTAAACATTATTCCAATTATCCCGCATCTGTACACTGTGGACCACTTGATTGTAATCGTGTACAGTCTTTGCACGTGACAATAAGCTAAACTAAACCAACCAAAACAATCTTGCGTGGCTGCGTCATAATAACACATGCATTCTGATGCGAGTGATGGGAAGAGGTTATCATACAGAACATAGAACAGTGCAGCATGGGAACTGGCCTTTCAGCCCACAATATCTGTGACGAGCAAATTAAACCAATCACCTCTGCCGGCAGCACGGTGGTCCTATCTAAAAGCCTCTTAATTGCCACTAGCATTTCAGTCACCACTACCACTCCTTGCGGCAGGTTCCAGGCACCCACCACTCTCTGTAAAATGGCACCCGCCACACTCTGTGTAAAAAAAAAACTTGCCCTTAAATCTTCTTTATATTTTGCTCCCCTCACCCTAAAGCTCTGGCCTGTAGTCACAGACATTTGCACCCTGGAGAAAAGGTTCTGATTGTCTGTCCTGTTTCTGCCTCTCACACCTTTATACACTTACATAGAAACATAGAAACATAGAAAATAGGTGCAGGAGGAGGCCATTCGGCCCTTCAAGCCAGCACCACCAGTCATTGCGATCATGGCTGATCGTCCCCAATCAATAACCCGTGCCTGCCTTCTCCCCATATCCCTTGATTCCACTAGCCCCTTGAGCTCTATCTAACTCTCTCTTAAATCCATCCAGTGATTTGGCCTCCACTGCCCTCCGTGGCAGGGAATTCCATAAATTCACAACTCTCTGGGTGAAAACGTTTTTTCTCACCTCAGTCTTAAATGACCTCCCCTTTATTCTAAGACTGTGGCCCCTGGTTCTGGACGTGCCCAACATTGGGAACATTTTTTCCTGCATCTAGCTTGTCCAGTCATTTTATATGTTTCTATGAGATCCCCCTCATCCTTCTAAACTCCAGTGAATACAAGCCTAGTCTTTTCAATCTTTGCTCATATGACAGTCCCGCCATCCCAGGGATCAATCTCGTGCACTGCCTCAATCACAAGGATGTCCTTCCTCAAATTAGGAGACCAAAACTGTACGCAAAACTTCTATCAGAACATTAAACTATAACGCTACATAGAAAACAATCCAAGTTAGTCTAGCCTCTCCTTATAGCTAATGCCCTCTCATCCAGACAGCATTCTGGTAAACCTCTTCTGCACCCTCTCCAAAACCTCCACTTCCTTGCATATTTTTTCACAGATCTGGGATGTCAAAATATTGCCTATCACATCCACAATGGATTCCTTGTTTACACTGGCAGGTGTCTTTAACTGTGTTAGCCTTGTAGTAGAAACTGCAGATGCTGGTTTACGAAGGATATATACAAAACGCTGGAGTAACTCAGCAGGTCTTCAGAATGGACGCAAAACGCTGGAGTAACTCAGTAGGTCAGGCAGCATCCCCGGTGAACTGAATAGGTGGCGTTTTGGGTCGGTCCAAAGAAAGGTCCTGAACGGAAACGTCATCTATCCATGTTTTCTAGGGATGCTGCCTGACCCACTGAGTTACTCCAGCGTTTTTCTATCTTTTCTGCCTTGTAGTGACTGCCTATGACATTGCAGCAGGGAAAAAAAAAATCACCCACATTCCGCACACATGTGTAAATTGCATTTCTGTGGCGAAGCTGTTCTTAGGAATCAAATCAGTGTGAAAAGCCAGAACAAGGTATTATTAGTAATCCGCCCGTGTCTGTCAACCTATTTTACAGCACGACTCAGTGCCTTCAGCAAAGCCAGCAAGATGCGGATTAATTTTAACGCTCCATTTTCTTTTTGCTGCTGCCCTTATCAAATATTTAGCTGATTTGAACTTTAGCTGCAACTGAATGTTTTTCCCCCACAAGATGTAGGAAGGCCGGCATGTAATCTGCATTGTTAGAAGCAGCTAAATGCAGCTGGGAGTCTTGGTATGGGACTGAGATCACGTGAAGCAACTTAAATTAAAAGGTTATTAAAGGGTATAATTGAAATAACTGTTAAGATCACAGAGCCCTTTTACCCAGGGTGGAAATGTCAAAGGACTCGAGGGCATAGCTTTAAGGTGAGAGGAGCAAAGTTCAAAAGAGATGTGCAGGGATTAAGACCATAAAACACAGGGGCAGAATTAGGCCATGCAGCGCATTGAGTCGACTCCATCATTCAATTGTGTCTGATTTATTTTTCCCTTTCAAGTTTTATACAGAGAGTGTTTGGTGCTTGGAATGGGCTAACATGGGAGGCGGTGGAGGCAGATACAACAGTGGTGTTTAAGGGGCTTTTAGTTGGGCACGTGGATATGCAAGGGATGGAGGGATATGGATCACATGCAGACACAGATTAGCTTAGACTGACCTGAAAGCAGTCTGAAGAAGGGTTCAGACCCGAAACGTCACCCATCCTTTTCCCCAGATGTTGCCTGACCCGGTGAGTTAGTCCAGCACTTTGTGCCTATCTACAGTATAACCCAGCATCTGCAATTCCTTTCTCCACAGAGATTAGTTTAACTTGGCTTAATGTTCAGCATGGGCATTGTGGGCTGAAGGGACTGCCCCTCTGCTGTACTGTTCTAGTTACACAGTGGCTATTTTTGCTCGCAATTTAAATTCCAATTTTTAGGAAAAAAAGTTGATTCATGTTATTAAATTATAGTAGTGGAATATGAACTCATACCAGCTGCATTATTGGGCCACATCCCAGAAAAATAGTTCGGCAATAAGAAATGACATTAACTTCCAATTTATAGAACAACTTTAACGTAGTAGAACCGTACCAGGCATTTACAGCAATGTTAATAAACAAACTGACATTCCATCACACATTGGGGTGGATGTCCAGAAACCTGGTCAACAAGGCACTTTTGAAAAAGCAACTTAAAAAGGAGAGAGAGGAAGAGAGATTTAAATAGAATTTAAGGCCGCCTCGGCTTAAGACACTGCCATTAATGTTGTGATGGTAAAACAAAGTATAGTTAAGAGGCCAGAATCATAGGAGTGTTGCATCATGTTATAGGAAAGATATGGTCAAGCTTGAAAGGGTTCAGAGAAGATTTATGAGGATGTTGCCAGGACCAGAGGGTCTGAGCTACAGGGAGGGAGAGTAGGCTGGGTCTCTATTCCTTGGAGCGCAGGAGGATGATGGGCGATCTTATAGAGGTGTATAAATTCATCAGAGGAATAGAACGGGTAGATGTGCTTGCCCAGAGTAGGGGAATCAAGGACCAGAGGACATAGGTTTAAGGTGAAGGGGAAAAGATTGAACAGGAATCCGAAGGGTAACTTTTTCACACAAAGGGTGGTGGGTGTATGCAACAAGCTGCCAGAGGAGGTAATTGCGGCTGGGACTTATCCCGATGTTTAAGAAACAGTTAGACAGGTACATGGATAGGACAGGTTTGGAGGGATATGGACCAACACAGGCAGGTGAGACTCGTGTAGCTGGGACATGTTGGCCGGTGTGGGCAAGTTGGGCTGAAGGGCCTGTTTCCACTCTATATCGCTCTATGACTCTATAAGTGCACATATTTCAGTTTTAGAGCTGGAGGGGGATGAACAGCAAACCATAGATGATTAAAAACACAAATAATAATTTTGAACTGGGAACCAGCGAGTTCGTTGAAATGGGTGATTTGGCCCTGGTCCTGGTATGTTTCAATCTATGAGGAAAGATTGAAAAGACTAGGCTTGTATTCACTGGAGTTTAGAAGGATGAGGGGCTTTCTTGTAAAAACATATACAATTATAAAAAGTCTATATCTCTCGTTTCCCTGATCCCTGACCAGTCTGAAGAAGGGTCTCGACCCGAAACGTCGCCTATCTCCTTCACTCCTTAGATGCTGCTGCACCCGCTGAGTTTCTCCAGCCTTTTGTGTACCTACAATTATAAAAGGACTGGATAAGCTAGATGCAGGAAAAATGTTCCCAACGTTGGGCGAGTCCAGAGCCAGGGACCACAGTCTTAGAATAAAGGGGAGGCCTTTTAAAATGGAGGTGAGAAAAAACGTTTTCACCCAGAGAGTTGTGAATTTGTGCAATACCCTACCATAGAGGGCAGTGGAGGTCAAATCACTGGATGGATTTAAGAGAGAGTCAGATAGAGCTCTAGGGGCTAGTAGAATCAAGGGATATGGGGAGAAGGCAGGCACGATTGGGGACGATCAGCCATGATCACAATGAATGGCGGTGCTGGCTTGAAGGGCCGAATGGCCTCCTCCTGCACCTATTTTCTATGTTTCTATCTATGTTTCTATGTTTCAGTTGGAGGATAAGTAGGCCAGGCATGATTTTAAATGAACAAGATTAGTTCAAGATTAGAACAAGATGAACAAGCAGCATTCATGAGGGTTTTGGTTGGAGATGAGCTAAGTCAGTGGTGGTTATGAATCACTGGAGTCCAGTGACAGTGTTCTGAAGGCACAAATAAGCTAGTTCGGTATTCCGAAAAATGCAAGGAATCATGGGATTTGTCAAAGGTCATTCGCCATAAAGAAAAAGCGAACGAAACACTGGCTGAACAAACTGTGTATAAATTCTTATCTTTATTCATATTTATGTGTAAAAATATATTGAATCTGAGGAACAGGGGTGCCAGGAAGCGGGGGTAACAGCGAGAGAGAGGGAGAGACTGGACCGGCGGGGAGACCTTCTCGGCTGATGCGTGCACAGACCCGCGCCTCATCCGCAGCCAGGATCGAACCCGGGTCCCTGTTGCCGCAAGCGATGCTGAACCGCCCCGTCCCACCCCCTCCCGAGTGCCCCATCCCCGCCCGGTGGGGTGGCCGGAGACGTCCGGAGCGACCCCGGACTGACAGGGCACCGGCTCGGAGGAGGGGTCCACAGGCCCACGGCCAGCGTGGAGAAGAAGCGCCAACCCGAGCTCAACTCCGCCTGCCCCGCCGGGACAACCGACAGTCCCGGACCGATGGGGCAATGGCCCGGAGCAGCGGCGTCCCCAGGCCCACAGCCAGAGCGGTTGAAGAAGCGCCAACTCCAGCCCAACCCCGCTCCAACTCCTGAGGAACCCACTCCCCGACGGGCCGGGAACGGCCAGCCGCACCCCCTGTTTCACCCAGCGCCGCCGGCCAACCCCCCCCCCCCCCCCCCGGCTCCGGCGAAAGCTGAGCACCAGCCATCAACGGGGACACACACAAAACGCTGCAGCAACTCAGCAGGACAGGCAGCATCCCCGGAGAAAAGGAATGGGTGACGTTTCGAGTCAGTATTCAGTATTAACCTACTGTCATTTCACTGAGTACTTGCATACACAGAAGAAACAAAGAAATATTTCTCATCAGTTTTCGTCAGTGCAATTAATAAAAACAGAATAAATACATACAACTTTAAAATTAACATATCTAAAATAGACCTAAAATTGAACTAAAAACAGACATTCAGACCGAACAGTGACTTTACCTTGACAGGTGTCTAGCTGTCAAGGTTTGGGCGAGGTTAGATGTGTGGGTGTATGATGTATGGGGAGGGGGCACAGTCCGTTAACCATTTTTATTGCCTGTGGGAAGAAGCTGTGTAGCATCCTGCTGGTTCTGCAGCTGATACTCCTGTACCTCTTCCCAGATGGCAGAATGGAGAAGATATGGTCAAAAAGGCAAAAGAGTTTATTGTCATGTGTCCCTGACAGGACAATGAAATTCTTTCTTTGCATAGCACAACAAAACATAGTAGGCATTGACTACAATTATATACTTAAATACACACATTAATTAATAAATTAATAAAGTGCAAATAACAGATGGAGGGATATTAATGTTCAGAGTTTTGTCCGAGCCAGGTTTAATAGCCTGATGGCTGTGGGGAAGTAGCTATTCCTGAACCGGGTCGTTGCAGTTCTCAGGCTCCTGTACCTTCTACCCGAAGGTAGCAGGGAGATGAGTGTGTGGCCAGGGTGGTGTGGGTCCTTGATGATGCTGCCAGCCTTTTTGAGGCACGTGATGGTGTGGTGGTGTGATGGGTGACAAGGGTCCTTAATGATGGAGATGGCTCTGCGGATGCAGCGCCTCTGATAGATCTCCAACGGAAAGGGAGTGGAGCACCAATGATCCTACTGGCTGTCCTCAGTATCCTGTTTAGCTGTCTTTGTTCGTAAGCCTTGCAGCTCCCAAACCAGGAAGTGATGCCGTAGGTCAGTATGCTCTTGATGGTGCCCCTGTAGAAGGTCGTTAGGTGAACAGTGGGGAGACCTGCTTTTCTTAGTCTCCGGAGGGGGTGGAGCCGCTGCTGTGCTCTTTTGATGACTGCTGTGGTGTTGGTCATTGAGGTCAGGTCGTCCGCCAGGAACTTCACGCTGCTGACCCTCACCATCAATATGCAGCGGTGTGTGATGGTGTGTGCCAGCCCTCCTAAACCCGATCACCATCTCCTTTGTCTTTTCCACGTTGAGGGTGAGATTGTGAGATCTGCACCACTCTGTAAGCAGCTCCACCTCCATCCTGTACGCCGACTCATTGTTGTCACTGATGAGACCCACCACTGTTGTGTCATCAGCGAACTTATTGATATAATTGTTGCTGAGTCTGGCAGTGCAGTCGTGAGTAAGCAGACTGAACAGCAGGGGGCTTAAGACACGGCCTTGGGGCGAGCCAGTGCTCACTGCGATGGTTCTTGATGTCCGGCTGCCCACCCTGACTGTCTGCTGCCGCTGCGTCAGAAAGTTAAGGACCCTGTGTCCACCTTCAACAGCTTCAGCTTTTCCACCAGCTGCTGTGGGGTGATTGTATTAAAAGCTGAGCTGAAGTCTATGAAGAGGATCCTGGCATAGGTGTTCTTCCGGTCGAGGTGTGATAGTGCGAGGCTGAGTGTTGTGGAGACTGCGTCCTCTGTGGACCGGTTGGTTCTGTAAGCGAACTGCAGTGGGTCCAGGTTGGCAGGGAGACAGTTTTTGACGCGCTGCATGACCGAGACCCTTCTCCAGAGATGTTGCCTGACCCGCTGAGCCACCGCAGCACCTCCGGAGCCAGCCGGATGCAGGGCCACCCCGGAGACTCCCCCGACCAGATTCCCCAACCTAGTGGGAGCGGGGGAATCAGTCCACCTGCAGACTCCCTGTTTCCTCTACTCCAACTGCCCCTCCAACAATCTTTGTATCATCCGCAAACTTGCCCACAAAGCCACCAATACCATCATCCAGTCCATTAAAATATAGATCCAGATCATTTACATCTCGGTAAGCACAGACTCCGTGACTCCATAATTGGCACATCATCTACAAAATGAACTCCAGATATAGTAATATGGCAGTTAACTTAGTGGACTGGCATTTCTAGTTCTGGGCTATTGTTCCAGGGGCGAGTACAAATTCAATTGTACAGGCTAGGGAATTTAAACTCAGAGCTGAAACTGTTCCAAATGATGTTAGCCATAAAACTTCTGAATTATCATAAATGCCTATCTAATGTCCTTCTGAAAGGCAATCTCCTAACTTTACTCTTCCGTGACTAACCCCTGTCCTGAATGAGTGGATGTGGAGAGGATGTTTCCACTAGTGGAAGAGTCTAGCACCAGAGGCCTCAGAATAAAAGGACAGAACTTTAGAAAGGAGAAGAGGAGAGGTATCTTCAGTCAGAGCGTAGTGAATCTGTGGAATTCATTGCCACAGAAGGCTGCGGAGGCCAAGTCAACGGATATTTTTAAGGTGGAGAGGTTATTGAGTAGTGCAGGTGTCAGGGTTATGGGGAGAAGGCAGGAGAAAGGGGGTGAGAGGGGGAAAATAGATCAGCCATGCTTGAATGGCAGAGTAGATTTGATGGAACAAATGGCCTAATTCTGCTCCTATGAACATGAACAATAGAGTGACCTTGGTTCATTACTGGTCTGTGGAGCTGTGCTTGTGACGTTAGCACATTATTCCTGTGATCCTTTGGTGCTCCAGTTTTATCCCACTTCTCAGGGCCGATGGTCAATGGGCCGCTGTCCATTGCTCCTGGTGTAGATGGACGGTGGAATTGCAGGGAATGAGGGGACAATAGGCTGTTCAGAAAAGTAATGGGAAGTAGGATTGGTCAAGCATAGACTTCACGGGCCAAATTGCCTCATCTGTAGTAAGGAAATAGGAACATTGAGTTGGTACTTCAATTTGATATAATAAGGGATGGTCATTAAAATGGTGCCATCTCCAGTGTGAGATGAGTTACTCCAACACTTTCTGTCTTTTTTTGTACACCAGCATCCGCAATTCCTTTTATCTCTATCTATTGTACTTCAGTTTGAACTGTTTTAAGTATGTATGGAATATATATTTTTTGGATTGCATATCTAATGTCCTTCTAATGGCCAAGCTGAGGACATGGAGATAGTTGCATTGCAGGGATTGCAAAACAAAGCCTTCCGCTGTACCTCGGTACATGTGACAATAATCAACCTAAATTTATACCTTTATGATAATGGCTAAGATTATCTCTTATTCCAGGTTTTATGTAGTTGCATGAATTTCCCAGCTGCCAGTCGGTATACTGTATACAATAGCTGCAGAGCTCCAAATACCAGATCAGTAACGCAACTATCTCCATGTCCTGAGCTCGGCCATGTCATCACCACAGCCCAACGTTCTAACCTCTGCCACCAAGGAGGGCAAGACAAGCAGGGCAACATGGTGGCACAGCAGTCGAGTTCCTGCCTTGCAGCGCCAGGGTCCCGGGTTCGATCCTGACTACGAGTGGTGCCTATATCAAGTTTGTACGGTTTCCCCTTGCATTGGGTTTTCTCCAGGATCTCAGGTTTCCTCCCACACTCCAAATACATGCGGGTTTGAAGGTTAAGTGGCTTGGTATAATTGTAAATTGTCCCTAGTGTGTGTAGGATAGCGTTAGTGTGCGGGGATCGCCGGTTGGCGCAGACTTTGTGGGCCGAAGGGCTTGTTTCCGTGCTGTATCTCTAAACTAAACTAAAGGTGCATGGGTTCACCACCACCCGCAGATTCCCCACCAAGCCGTGCACCACCTATTCAGGAATACATTGCCAATCCCAGCCCTTCAGTGAGTGGGGGGCATGGGAAGAGGGTATGGGGTGGAGAGCGGGTGGGGGAGGGGGGTTGGGGAGGGGAAGGGGAGGGGAGTTGGTGGAAGGGGGGCGAGGAGGAGTGGAGTTGGTGGAGGTGGGGAGGGGGGGGAGGATTGGGAGGGTTTGGTATTCTGTCTGCTAGAATTCCCCACTCTACACGGTGAAAGTGGCTTCCCACAGAAGAAGGTCACTCCATTAAAATTAAAATTGTAAAAAAAATGACAACATTGAAATACACGTGCTTTTTTTACATTTGTAGAAAAATGATAATGAGACTTGATTAAATAAAATAAAGCAATTATTGCGCAAATGGGAACATTTAGATGGAATCGTTTCCTGTATTTCTGAGCAGCTCTGGGATGCTCAGAAATGTTTTATCCTGCTCCTCCAGAGAGATTAAGGCGAGGAAGAACATTGCCAGAGCAATCTAATTACAGCTGTCTATATCTGCTGTCTCTATCTTCCCTCCCATAGGCTGGGAAAGCAGTTTAAAGGACGGGGCTAGAGTTTTGCATTGCGATGAAATTTTACACAGGAGACTAACCAGACGACATAACCGCTGTACGATTGGGGAGAGATCACCATTGCCCTGTTTAAGAGCAGTGCTCTCTTCCTGCTAAATAGCGACAGCCAGCAGCTGTTGTTCTGTGGCATTAAAACGTCAGCTCATGTTCCAAAAGTGATTTCCAGTAGGATGAGCAGCTGTACTGAATGGCTACCATTAACCTTTGAAGAGGGTGTGGTGCATGGATGTCATTATTTAAAATGGGCACCGACATCGAGGTGGACATTGTGAGCTATTCGTCACAGGGTGAGGAAAGAATGGGTCGACTGGGCTTATGTTCACTGGGATTTAGAAGGATGAGAGGGAATCTTATAGCAACATATTAAATTCTTAAGGGATTGGACAGGCTAGATGCAGGAAAAAAACATTCCCGATGTTGGGGGAGTTCAGAACCAGGGGTCACAGTTTAAGAATAAGGGGTAGGCCATTTAGGAATGAAATGAGGAAAAACCTTTCCACCCAGAGAGTTGTGAATCTGTGGAATTCTCTGCCACAGAAGGCAGTGGAGGCCGATTCATTTGATGCTTTCAAGAGAGAGTTAGATATAGCTCTTAGTGCTAACAGAATCAAGGGATAGGGGGAAAAAGCAGGAATGGGGTACTGATTTTGGATGATCCATGATCACGTTGAATGGTGGTGCTGGCTCGAAAGGCCTAATGGCCTACTCCTGCACCTGTTTTATATGTTTCAATGTTTCTATGTTAGTTATGGATGTTAAACACGGAAATCAGGTTGAATTAAAGAATGCACAGCACCAATTCTCAAAGCTGATCATTCTGGAATATTTCCTGCATTTTTATTTATGCAGCTCAAATTCTGTTCATCTTCAAGATGTTATTATTCAGTCAAATATTTACAGTTATCACTTATTATATCCTGAACTGAGAGGCCAGTTGGGAGTCAAAAACACGGGTAGGAATGATAGATTTATTTCCCTGAAGGATATGCTCTATCTTTGGAAACAATAGGACACAAGGTGCCTGAGTAATTCAACAGGTCAGGTAGCATCTCAGGAGAACGTGAATAGGTGACGTTTCAGGTCGGGACTCTTCTTCAGATTAATTGTGTGATGGGGGTTGGGGAGGGGGATGAAGAAAGGTTTTATGGAGTTACATGAATGAAAATTTCCCAGCCGCCATTTGGTATTTAGCTCCAGATCTCTGAAGGCCAACTCAACAATGCAACCATTATGCTACCTACCGTAACAGTTCCTCAGATGGCACTTGCTTGTTCTTTCAAATATTTCGACTTTAGAGATGCCGTGTGGAAACAGGCCCTTCGACCCACTGAGTCTGCGCTGACCTGCAAACGCCCCGTACACTAGCACTATACTATACACTAGGGATAATTTACAATTTACAGAAGCCAATTGACCTGCACACGTGTGCATACTTGGAACGTGGGAGGAGACTGGAGCACCAGGGGAAACCCCATGCGGTCATGGGGAGAATGTACAAACTCCATACAGACAGTACCCCATGGTCAGGATTGAACCCGAGTATTGAACCCGAGTCTCTGGCACTGTAAGGCAGCAACTCTACCGCTAGTCCACAGTGCTGCCCTGACAGATGTATACGAAGCTGACATATGATATGAAGGTTGCCTTTTTCTACATTCTGATCTGGCATATTTATGTTTCCAGCAGTGATGCTTTTCAAATATGCAGTCAAATGTGCGGTGACGCCTTCCTTCATCTTTGTTCTGACGAGCATGTTTAAAAGGTAGAAAGGTACAGGAGTCCTTTGAACTGGTTCAGTGTTTCTTGTCTGAAACCTCATTATAATGAGCCGGATGGATGTAAGGACCAGTCATTATAGAAGAAGGAATCCTTCTCTTCCCTGTGCAGAATGTAAGCGTCAGCTACTCACCGGTTCAGGGGATGGATTGCAGCCGTGAATTGAAATTGGCAGTAGGTGAGCTCGAAATGTTTACATCTGTCAATTTTTCGCACTATGTGAAAAGCGTAGAATTGCTGCCTTCTCCTGCCCTTACACAGCAGCACAAGATATTATTCATCATTACTGCGACTCGGAGACTGATGAAAGAGACCTCAGGTCCGTCTCTTTCCACCATGCATTCAAGCCCACTTCTGAAGTTGCTGACACTTCTGACAGCTCCTATTGTGCACCAGAGATATCTGTAATTCCCATTTTATTTGTTTGGGTATTTTGAATAAAGAATCACACAGAAATAAAAGTAGAAAATACCAAAAACATTCAGCAGATCAGGTATTGTCTGTGCAGGGCGTCAGAAAAGCTCAGAAGTTCTGGAAGCAGAATTAGGCCATTCGGCCCATCAAGTCTACTCTGTCATTCAATCATGGCTGATCCATCTTTCCCTCTTTCTCCTCCTCTCCTTCTCTCTAATTGAACACAATTCAATTGCTGGCAAATGGCCTTAGCAGGGTAAGGTTGCTAATGGCCGGCGTAGACATGGTGGGCCGAGGGTCTCGTTTCTATGTTCCATGACATTAACTTCCCAACTCCGCAAGGATGACGAGAAACACCTATCAAAGAAATACCTTTCATAGAAACACCCAGTTTCTCAGCTGTCCAGGCCCCCTGCCAAAGCCATGGTGAGAAAATCCGTTCACCATATCCTCTCACCATATCCTCTCACCATATCCTCTATTCTTTCCACAAACCCCCCCCCCCCCCCCCCCACCCCCCAAGTTCTCCTCCTCCCTCTGACGTGTGCCTTCACGATAAATCATTTCTTCAGAATGATGGAGAGAGAAGCAGAGTTTCTTCAAGCTGGACATTCCTGTAAGAAAAGTGGCATGGTATGGTTCTTTATTTGTCACATGTACCGAGTACAGTGAAATTCATTTTTGTATACAGTTCAGTACATGTATCAATCTACACTTAGATACATATTAGATAAGCATCCAGATACAGTACAAGTGTATAGCAGTTGAACACTGAAACAGTATGCAGAGTCGCCAGTTTGGCGGCATTTTCAAGTCCCAGTTTAGTTTAGTTTAGTTTAGAGATACGGCGCGGAAACAGGCCCTTTGGCCCACCGGTCCCGCTCCAACCAGCGATACCTGCACATTAACACCATCCCTACACCCACTAGGGCCAATTTTTACATTGACATTTACCAAGCCAATTAACCTACAAACCTGTGCGTCTTTGGAGTGTGGGAGGAAACCGAAGATCTCGGCGAAAACCCACACAGGTCACGGGGAGAACGCACAAACTCCGTCCAGACAGAACCCGTAGTTGGGATCGGACCAGGCACGTGCCGTGAGTAATCAGCCAGGGTAGGCAGTGGCTTTTAAAAATCTTGAAAACCGCGCATGCGCAGATTATTCTCTCCCCGGTGAGCTGTCAGTCGTTTTTTAAAATCTTGAAACTGCGCATGCGCACATTGTTCCCTCCCCGGTAAACTGCCAGTCGGCATTTTTTAAATCTTGAAACTGCGCATGCGCACATTGTTCCCTCCCCGGTGAACTGTCATTCGGCTATTTTTAAATTGTGGAAACCGCGCATGTGCAGATTGTTCTCTCGACTTTTATCATGTAATTTGTTTTCAATAGGTCCTATCTCTTAATAAAGTATTTAAAAACATATAGCTCAAAAAAATTTACTTACCATATTATTTGTGCACAAAATCCATTCTGCAGCAAAAATAGTAAGATTAAACGAGAAACTTACCAAGTTTGAAGGTTGATCTGTATTTTTACGAGGAGTCGCGGTGAGGGGATTTCGTGAAGAACCCGCCAGCACGCCTGCGCAGCATCCTTCAAAGCAGCGGTGTGGAATCACAGAACCAACCATGACTAAAAATAGTAAGATGAAAAAAACCGTAGAACTACTTGATTGACCTTTATGATAGAGGGTGGGAGCGGTGGGCACGAAATCCCTCACCGCGACTCCTCGTAAAATACAGATCAACCTTCAAACTTGGTAAGTTCTCGTTTAATCTTACTATTTTACTTCGAGTCACGTGAGTGACTTCGTAAAGATTTCAAAGCTCTGTGATTTCACGCCCTGGACAACGTCCATGCTTATCACACTGCCGCCATTCGGATGGAGGAAGACTGTTAATGGAGTTCAGTTTTGACACTGGCTGAAAAATCAATACAATTTATTGATCAAATAAACAACAAACCCCTAATTTCGGGGACAGATATTTACTGAGCAATTCCCAGGATAGCTTCTGCGAATGTCGCAGGGGCGGCCAGAGAGGTTTTATTATAAAATTCCTGAAACGTTTTCTCACTGGCCCAGCCCGCAGTGGCGAGAATGTGGTCCATGGGCACCTCCATGGCTACCCTCGCTGCTGATGTGGATGCAGCTCTGGTGGAATGAGGCTTAAAAATGTCAGTACGCGACCCCTGCTGCATCCAACACTATCCTGAGCCCCCTGGCGATAGTCTGTGTAGTCACTCGACGGTGCGGAGGTTTATGGCTGATGAAGAGTCCCTGTTCCTTCATCCTGATAACTCCAGTAACTCGGATGTAGTGGTGGAGATGGGTGACTATACAGAGTGTGGCATCCACAGGGTACGCCGAAATTCCAGCTGCAGCCCATGCGCTCCCCTGGCTGTGCTGTTTTAATAATTCTTTAACAAAAATTTTATTTGACCAGGGGTGGCCACCATGCTATCCAGACGCAGTTTTTGTAACGTCTGGACTCGTTGGGCTGTCGTCAGTGCCATGAGCATCACCACCTTAAGGGTGAGCTGTTTCAATGGTAGCTCATCTATGGAGTCCCAGCTCCTCAGTAGGGTCAGCACGATCCCCACATCCCACGTTACTGTATATCTGGGTCGTGGAGGGTTGGACTTATTGAATACTCCCTCTCATTAATTTAGACGCCAGGTGGTGGGAGCCGATACCTATATCCAGGTATGAAGACAGAGCACTCCTGGCGCTGTTGATGGCACTGTAGCTGAGGCCAGCATCAAAAATGGAGGCCTGCTAGGAACTCCAACACATCCGGTATTGTTGCCGAGTTGGAGGACTTGTTGTTCCGGGCACAGAAATCCTCCCACTTTCTGATTTGAGTGAGGTATTGTTTCCGGGTGGATTCCCGGCATGATGCTGCAATAAGGTTCATGGCTCTTGACGAGATGCCTGCCCGGATGAGCGGTCTTTTCAGAACCTGCAAGCCAACAAGTTTAAATGACCATGGCAAGGATGACTGATCCCCGTAATAGGGTGAGTAATTAATTTGGGGGTGTTTCCCCAATCGCCATCCATGGTTGTTTTAAAATTTTTTCAACCATCGGGTACCATGGTTGTGTAGGCCAGTCGGGAATAATCAATATACCAGTTGCAGAATCCAGTTTAATTTTCTGCAGTACCGACTGATGAGGCAGAATGGGGGATAGCGTAGCAAAAACCATTTCCCCCAATGGATCGAAAACGCATCCATCGCTATTGCCCCAGGGTCTGGTTCCCATGACACATACGTTGGTATCTGATGGTTCAACCTGGACGCAAATAGTCAATATCTGGTGTCCCAAAATGAGCTATAATATCTCCAAAACTTTGGGGATTTAACATCCACTCGATGTTGTCATTAAAGACTCGTGACCTGGTGTCCGCCACTGTATTAAGCTTCCCAGGCAAATAGGGTCGCAGTAATCCAAATGTTTCTTTCAATGCACCAGTGCCCAAATTGTATTAGCCAATTCATCACAAGATAGCGACCTGATAACCACCCATATGATTGATGTAAGCCACCACTGTAGTATTATCTATTTGAAGGCGGACATGTAAATCCTGTGAATTAGTACAGTAAGCCCGCAGTCCATGAAATGCGCCCAGCATTTCTATATAATTTATCCCATGTGCCTCCAGAAATGTAGCCTCATGAGAATTCCATCTGCCACCACAACTGGACATCGTATCAGTTGCTCCCCAACCTTGTGCGCTTGCGTCAGTTTGTAACACAACATCAGGGTTGCCCACTATGATAGGTCTATGACATTCTTCAATATTGTCAACCCACCATTGTAGCTCGTTTCTAGCTTCCAGTGGTAACCGAATTGGCCGATCAAAGTGACCAGCATTTGTTTTTAACGCTGAGATTTTTTGATCTTTGTAAATTTCGGTAGTGTAGCGGTCCGAATCGTGCAGCTGGGAATGCAGCTACTAATTTCCCTATAACTTTTGCCGTTTGCCGAATAGTCGGTACCCCTGGCGCAAGCAAGATTGTGGCACTCTTCTATAATAGTAGTAGCTTATTAGTTGGGATGGTAATCTTCATTAAATTAGTGTCTAGGGGTGAACCCCAAATAATCCATAACCCGTACCGGGTGCAATTGATTTGTCTGGATGAATTACAAATCCCAGCTTCTCAAACAGATCCTTGGTTGCAGCCACTCCTTGAATTGCCAATTGGAGGGTTGGACCCACTATAAGGATATCATCCAAATATGCCATTACTATATAATTTTGTTGTCGGAGAAGAGCCAATATAGGTTTACCAGTTTGGTAAGCAGCCTAGGAGCTGTGGTAATTCCATTGGGCAATGCTTTATACTCCCATAACTGACTGCCTTCCAGACAAACTTCAAAAAATTTCTATAAGCCTCTGCAATGGGTACCGTATAAATATGCATCTTTCAAATCGGTGCATGCCATAAAGTACCCTTGGTAAAGCATCTGCTTAGCTGTTTCAAACGTATCCATTTTGAAATGGGTGTATTGTACAAAATTGTTCAATTCAGTTAAGTCTATTATAATCCGACATCCCCCATCTTTCTTAATCCTAGTGAATATATTAGACACAAACTCAATTGGTTCATGCTTAGTTTTGCCAATTACCCCTTTTTCTTCTAACCGTATAATTTCAGCTTGTCCTGCCTCCATCTCTTTTTGGATAGAGTAAATTTTCTACGAGGCGAATGCTGCGTAGGGGGATTTATACCTTCAATGAATTCTATAACATATCCTTGAACACTTTGTAAAATAAACTCATCCGTGGTGACAGTTTTCCAAATGTCCAAAAACGCCCGCAACCGCCCACCTATTTGTGCAGGGGGAGATGCTACGGCGTGAGAAGAACCAGACCCCCTTACCTCCAAGGTTAACGGCGGTTTCCGTACATACTGTGTTTTTGAGTGGGCGTTGTGGAGGTTGACGAGCCGGAGGCCGCATTTTCCATGCAGGCCTTTGTTGGCCTTGCCCTAAAAAAGGTCGTGGCACTTGTTGGTATGGAGGTGGGTTGGATCTCTGTACCCTTTTTCCGGCGGCCGATTTCTCCACGAGGAAGTAGGCTGTTGCCGGTAATATGGGTGAGGCCTGGTCTGTTGAGGCTTCATTGAGGCCGACTGTTTTGGCCTCCTCTCCAGTTCCTTCACCTGTTTGGCTAGGTCTCTCCGAACAGTTGATGCTGCGGTGGAGCGGTTTGATGGTCGGCACAACCCCGCGAATTTGGGGTTGAGTGTGGGCTTAATGGAGCTCAATGTGATCTTACGCAGGCAGTATATTTCGTATTGGGCGTTGCATAATAGTGCCAGTGCGTCTTGCTGATCGCTCGACACATTATCCCAATCCAGGGTTCTTGCAAACGCCGTTATGCCCGTGGAGAGAACTTTTAATATTCGCTGGAGCGGACATCCTGCGTCTTGGTGGCCGTGCTCAAGTGTCCCCAGATCTGGGCGTTAACCATAGGGCACACTGAGGTTGACGCAGTTTTTTCGGGCGGTTTTATTTTTCTCCAATGTATCATTGAGAACCTGACTCTGGAGTTGATGTGTAGTCAGGTAATCAATGGTGCCCCGCCAATTTGTGGTGCAGAGGTTCACCTGTCTGGGTGGTTGCGGCAAACTTGCTCACACTTCCAGCATATCCTTCTCATGCTCTGGCTCAGCGGTCACTTGGCTGTCCCGGGTCGTCTTCGAACACAGCAGCTGGGAAATCCCTCATGCTTCCTGCTGGAGACGATGAGATGCTGAGTGGAGTTCTCGCACGGCTGGTAGATGCCCGCGAGTCCCGTTCTTCTCGTTTTTTTCCCCGGTCCCGCTGCTGAGGAGTTGCTTCACTAAGAGCTCCAACCACTCAATGCGACCGTCCCTGCTATCTGCAGCGGACAAGCCGACTTCCCCAGGCCCTGCGAATTCACTGGGGCTTCCACCATCGGACCTCACCCCCTTTAGGGTGCTGTCTAGGGTCCAAATGGCAGGTCGTCGTGACCTACAGCCCAAGTAGGATCATACGACTCCAGCACGGACTCTCCCGTAGTCTGTCTTCTCCGAGACTGTGGCGGCCCACCTGGCTGATAAGAAGGCAGGTGAGTTGAATCGGCGCCGGCCCCCGGAACCTGGCTCCCCGGAGTCCGTGCAGGCTTACCTGCACACTTGCCCATTTTTTGGCGTGGAGGCGCATGGTCGGCCGCTCCCAGAGCTGAGCTGGGACCCGACCGCTTAGAAAGGGCGCCTGCTGCCACCTCCGCCCTTGACCGCAGCAGCCTGACGGGGTGTGTTGTCGGCGGTATCTGCTCCAGCAGGCCTACACGACGCAGCAGTGTTATGCCCGGGCTGCACGATGGCAGATATCCCGGCTGTGGTACGTTATTTGCACTTTGCAGGGCTCCCCTGTCGTGCGGCTGTCTCCCGGCCCAGCCCCCTCGGGTCTACTGGAGCTCGGGGAGAGGTGGCTTGTAACAAGCGAGAATCCCTTGCCACGTACCTGCTTCCCCCCCTCTTTTCTTGGGGGAAGGGGGCTCGAAGTCTGGATCCGATATTTCCAGCTCCGGCGCGGTAAACCATTCCGGGAGTCGGCCCCTGAATCAGCGGGAGCACCCGACTTCCGCATTCCTGCCCCCACACGCCTCGAAGCTGCTGGTGTTGCTTGCAGCTCCGGAGACAAGGGCCGTTGGCTGGTCGAAGCTCGACTTTTCGACAGCGCCTTTCTCTTGCCCTTGTCCATCCTGTAGGATAAAAAACATACTCACCTACCGGCCTTTTATGAAGGAGCCCGAGGAGAGAGCGCACTCCCCCCCCCAGCTGCCGCTGCAAATGCGCGCGACGATATGCCGCGCAGGCGTGCTGGCGGGGTCTTCACGAAGTCACTCACGTGACTCCGAAGTAAAATATCCATGAGGTTGCTTCGTGAAACGCTTCAGGTGATCACTATCCACCCTTGAAAAATCCCGCTAAGAAACCTACGCATGCGCCTGCGCAGTAGGCTGGTGCGCATGCGCAGTGCGGAGCGCAGCACATGCACGCAGTTCACAGTGTAAAGACAGAGTTTTCAGCTGCCTTTACGGACCGTTCCCACTGATGGCTTGAAGCAGCGTCGACAGCACGTGAGTAGCACATACTTCCCGCGTTTTAAAACGTACTGCTGATGAAAGGCACGGGAGAGATTATGCCTCCCTAAGAGATTGATCTCTTAGGGAGGCATAATTCTCCCATGCCTTTACTATTTATGACCATTTTATATATGTTTTATATATATTTTATATATATTATATTTATATATAAAATAATTACTGTTTTATAATTTTAGTCAGGGTAGCCACTGCCTACCTTGCCTACCCTGACGGCACGTGCCTGGATCGAACCCGAAGGCAGCAACTCTACCGCTGCGCCACCGTGACTGCCCTAAGTTGTTGTACGTGCAGGGATCTTGACCTGACTATGAAGGACAAAAACATAAAAAAATTATAACTCTATTATATAGTAACATATTGCACAACAGGAACAAATTAGGCCGCAGGTTTTTCCCAGGACTTTAAGCGTTATGCAAAATCTTCCTGTATGCCAACTAGTTCCCCCATAAAGTGAACATTAATTCTCATCAAGTATATATCCAGTTGCCTCTTAAATACTTGATTTATCAATCTTTCACAGTGTGTGCTTTAGAACTTTATAAAGGTGCATGTGAAGACATTTCTCTTCATTTCCTATCTAAGCTTTGCACCAGTTATCAAGGCAAGCAGGAAGATATAGGTTCATATTGAGAAAATACTGAAGTATGTTATGAGGAAGGTGATAGCAGGATATTTTCAGGAGCTCTTTGAAGATAATAGAAACAGCTGATTTCTGATTTCCTGAAGATGTTTGATAAGGTGCCACATAAAAGGTTCAGTCCATAGCCTAATTTTGAAGCTAAACCCTTCTCCTGGTTTGATATGAGATTTTTAAAAATCATTTTGATCTTTCCCGCATTGATTCTGCACAAGCAAATGATAACAAGGCCCAGACACAGCACAGTCGCCCTGGCAGGGACCTGGACTGCTGGATGTTTCTATGATAGGTATTTCTTTGATATGTCTTTTTCTTCATCCTTGTGGAGATGGGAACTTAAGAGTCATGGAGCATGGAAACAAGACCTTCAGCCCACCGTGTCTATGGCAACCATTATCTACCTTTCTCTTCTAGGGCCATTTGCTAGCAATTGAACTGTGCTCTATAAAGCCTTGGCTTATCAAGCTGCTGAAACAGAGTAAGCAGGAGTGAGACAAGCATCCCATGCACTGACACTATCTAAATTTCAACAAACTCAATTTCACCAAGTTTAAGTTTTAAAGAGATCAATATGAATGAAATATATTCTAAAGGGCAGAATGTTGATTTGGCAAGAAACACAATGCTGGAGTAACTCAATGGGCCAGCCAGAATCTCTGGAGAACAGAAATGTTTTGGATCGGGACCCTTCTTCATACTGATTGTAAAAGTGGGGAGAAAGTTGGGAAAGTGGTGGAGGCAGGACAAAGCCTGGCGAGCGATAGGTGGATAGAGGTGAGAGGGGTTGATTGCTCTGGGGAACGGGTTTGGATACCTGAAGATGGTTCAGGGACATTATATTTAAATTATTGATACCAGGCGCCAAACAAAAAAATGGGCAGTCATTTATGAGTTGGAACCAAATTGGCATTCAAATCTCGCAGGGAGGCTACAAGGGTATCTGACACGGGGAATGGAAATATTGTGATCGAGCGAATGTTGAGAGTATAAAATGAGCCTTTGAGACGTTCAACCATCTGGTATTATTTCCAATCTGGGTGTATCTGGCACAGGCTTTAAAACCCCAGAAGAGTTTACATTCCCCAGCAAAGACATCTGTCAGCTTTATCAGCACAAAAGATACAAAGAAAAGTCAGCAAATGAAAATTATCCCCAGACCGAAAGGTTTTCTGGGAAGTATTTGGTCAGTTTTCAAAACACCATTTTTTCCCGGCATGAAGCCATGTGCCACAACCACTCAAGGTTTGGCTGTCAAACAAAAGATTTAGTAAAAACCGCTGAGATTGGAAAATACCTTACAAGAATGTCGTGGGGTGGGAAGATTGCAACCTTCACGTGGTCCGCCCTGTTTCGACTAATGCAATCAACTCGACGTGCACAAACGGAAGATCAAATCGAACAAGTTGTCCTACAACTTTAGGCTGTGCACGCCACACGAAAGAAGAAGAATGTCGTTAGAACAAGGTAGGGAGATTTTCACGGTGGCGCAGTGGTGGAGTTGCTGCCTCACAGCGCCAGAGAACCGGGTTCGATCCTGATTACGGGTGTTTGTCTGTACAGAGTTTACACGTTCTCCCCGTGACCTGCGTGGGTTTCCCCCAGGTGCTCCGGTTTCCTCCCACGTTCCAAAGACGTACAAGTTTGAAGGTTAATTAGCTTCGGTAAAGATTGTAAATTGTGTGGATTGTAGTGTAGTGTACAGGGATCGCAAGGAGCACGGACTCGGTGGGCCTAAGGGCCTGTTTCCACTCTGTGCCTCTAAACTAAACTAAATACTAAATTTCATTCCGCATCCTTTGTCTAAGCTGGGAGTGCATGACGTTGAACATTTCTCAAGGTTTGAAGTGTCTGAAGAAGGGAACCCGACCCAAAGCGTTACCTATCTATGTTCTCTGGAGCTGCTGCCTGACCTGTTGAGTTATTCCAACACTTTATGCCCTTTTTTCAAGTCAGTGTTAATTTAATCCATTTGCTCAGTACATTGTATGTTAATATTGGTGTTAAAATGACATTGATAAGAATGTCGAAATCATGGAGTCATGGAGTGATAGAGTGCGGAAACAGGCCTTTGACCCAACTTGCCCACACAGGCCAACATGTCCCAGTCACACTAGTCCCACCTGCCTGCGTTTGGCCCATCTCAGCTCATCTCCAGCTGAAACCCTCATGAATGCTGCTGTTCACACTAATCTTGCTCATTTAAAATCTTGCCTAGCCTATTTATCTTCCAACTGAAACATACCAGGACCAGAGCCAAATCACCCATTTTCAACGTACTTGCTGCATTGCGCTGGTTCCCAGTTCAAAATTCTTATTTGTGTTTTTAATCATCTATGGTTTGCCGTTCATCCCCCTCCAGCTCTACAACTGAGATATGTGCACTCATAGAGTCATAGAGCGATACAGTGTGGAAACAGGCCCTTCTGCCCAACTTGCCCACACCGGCCAACATGTCCCAGCTACACTAGTCCCACCAGCCTGCGCTTGGTCCATATCCCTCCAAACCTGTCCTATCCATGTACCTGTCCAATTGTCTCTTAAATATTGGGATAGTCCCAGCCTCAACTACCTCCTCTGGCAGCTTGTTCCACACACCCACCACCGTTTGTATGAAAAACCTACCCCTCAGATTCCTATTAAGCCTTTTCCCCTCCACCTTAAACCCATGTCCTCTTGATTGGGTTAATTGAAATTTATGGATGTTCCAACCACTCTCACAATGTGCAGTGAAATTTCACAAAAAATCTTGAGGTAGGGCCTTTGCAAGTTTGGGTGGGTTGGCGGCAGCAACAGGGTACAATTGTCGTCAATTAATCTGCTGAGGTTATTTATACACCTGCATATGTTCACCTGACGACATTGAGAATGAACGTGCATGCCCCTTCATAAGTCAATAAATGTTCTCGTAAAAAAGGGGGACTCGTGATCTATGGATTCATTATTGGTTGGGAGACAAAATGCCTGTGAACGTATATCAGAGCTAGAAATGAAACATGGCTTAAAGAGGGCAGGAGAAATACTGAACTTTGCAGGTTGTAACGTTTTTGGGTTGAGATGGGGGCTAATGAAAAGAAGGGGATAAGTGAAAAAAAAACTAGGCAGGAGATTTATAAGGTAAGATGTTTTGCTGGAAGATTAATTAGACACGAGCATTAAGGTTTAACTGTATAACAAAACAAAAAGCAGTAAAGCAATAAAATAATAAAGCACAGTTTGGAATGTCCTTCAAGTCTCTAAGCATACAAGACAGTCAATAATAATACTTAATGCTTTAAACTCAATAGAAATTTGCAGGCAAGGGCTCCTTGCAGAATGTATTTATTTGTTGGCCTGTCAAACACCACCTGCAATGCATTGGAAAAATTCCTCAGCTGTAGAATGATAAGAATGATATTCAGAGTAGTTGAAATTTCCACTAACACTGAGTATTCATGACTTGGTTTTGTCCTGTAAATATGAGCTCAGATGGAATGATTCAGAAAAGGACACAAAGTGCAGCAGTAACTCAGCGGGTCGGGCAGCATCTCTGGAGAACATGGATAGATGACGTTTCATGCTGTGACACTTCTTCAGATCCTACATCAGTCTGAAGAAGGGACCCGACCCGAATCATCACTTATCTGTGTTCTACAGAGATTCTGCCTGACCCTCTGAGTTGCTCCAGCACTTTGTGTCCTTTTTTTGTAAACCAGCTTCTGCAGTTCCTTGTTTCTAAAAGAGGGGATTCAGGACTGAATCTTGATTAGACCGGGTGTCAGGGGTTATGGGGAGAAGGCAGGAGAATGGGGTTAGGAGGGAGAGATAGATGAGCCATGATTGAATAGCGGAGTAGACTTGATGGGCCGAAAGGCCTAATTCTACTATCACTTATGACCTTCTGACTGGATGCTGCCATGCAGAATGAAGCTGAACTCTTCGAGGGAGAGAATAACTTAACAGAGAGAATAAACTAGGCCAAATGCAGAAGATGTCATTTATTTAGGGTTTGAAAGGCCTATGATGGAATGGCACATCATAAATTAATGAATGGCAGAACATGAGTAGTCAGGGACAAACATTAGAATGCACAAATTTATTTCTTTCTGCAAGTAAAGACAAAGAATTACAAAGATTATTAAGGCATTATATACTGCAATTTGCTTTTGTCAATTTTCACACTTGAAGGTTTAAAATGAAAATGTTTTATTGGCTGCCCACATCCATCAGAATTAATTTTCAACACATACTCAAAAGGAAATCATTCATCCACCATCCAGCCATCGAATTTTAAGAAGCCAGTGCTTACAATGAAATATACCACATAACTATCCCTTTTAGGCACCGGGAATTTCAAGGATTGTGCATTAAAAATATTGCAATAAATTACAGGCAAGGAACAGCAATGGCGGTGCAGCGATAGAGTTGCTGCCTTACAGATTTGTAGGCGAATTGACTTGGTAAAATTGTAAATGTGTAGGAGAGTGTTAGTGTGCGGGGATCGCTGGTCGGCATGGACTCGATGGGCTGAAGGGCCCGTATCTCTGAACCACACTAAACTAAACAAAGATATGTAGGAGCCACACTGTGGGCAGTGGGCAGGTGCTATAGGCCTGCACGGGAAGGTAGACGCTCCCGCCCCCACGAGTCTCGGGCAGATGGGGCTCGTCAGCCTGGGAAGGCAGTCCATCTAGGAGAGGGAAAACTCTAATCTAAAACCTCCACTGCCTTGTGGTCATATCCAGTCATGGAAAAGGCTCCTGGAGTAAACCTCAAGAAAATCCGGAGTCGGAGCCCCTAAGGTAGTTTGTCGTTGTCTACAACCTCTCTCTGGCAGCTCCTGCGACGGAGCTGGTACCAAACTTTAACGGTCCTGCTGTTGCTTTGGATCGATCAGCGACGTGGAGAGCGGGGACGTGCTGCATGGGCAACAGCCTGTCCTCATTATGACATCGCCCAGGCTGGCATCCGACCACACATCACCTTAAAACTAGGATGCATCATCCATGGTCAGTCATGACCGAGGCGGGGCCTACTAAGGAGCCACGCTGTATTTAAATAAGTAAGGCCCGATGTGAATTTCCATGGGTTTACCCCATTTCACCAGGGTTTTACACATCTTCTGTTGAAGTGAGCATGCAGGGAACCCTGCTGAAATCAATTCTCTCTTGCTTTACGCAAACGACTTTGTCAACAGTTTCGCAGAGTGGTGTGAAACGGCTTGCACGGCATTCCCTGAGGTGCATGAAATTTATACCGTCATTAATGCCAACTGCTACCTCTAATGAATGGTGATGGTTCAACTTAGTTGTGCTATAAATAACATGAAGAACATGGAGCTTCTGCCTTCAGTCACAGGAATGAAGCCGAGGGCAGTGCGTCACGCTGAAGCTGCAGCCTCCACAAGCAAGCATATGGAGACGGCTGTACGTGTTGAGACTGGCTAATCCATGTAGCCCATTCAATGCAGTATTAATGCATCCTGCACCATGGTACAGTAACCCCCACCCCTTACATGGAGGTGTGTCATTACTTGGGTTTAGTTTAGTTTATTGTCAAATGAATTGAGTTTAGTTGAGTTTAGAGATACAGAATGGAAACAGGCCCTTCGGCCCACTGAGTCCGTGCCCACCACCGATCCCTGCACACTAACACTATCCTGTACACGCTAGTGTGGAGGAAATGGGCGGGTAGACGTTTTGTGGTTGGGACGCCTGGTCTTGTGTCAATGCATAGCCCTGCTTCCCCGTTCTCCCAGTCTGTGCCATTGAACAATATGTGTGGTCAAAGCCATTTAAAATTTAGCAAATAAGACCGTTATTGAGTAAGATTCATGTCACTCCATGGATTACCCAGGAGCTTCGAGGAAGAATAGTCTAATAAGTCCTCGCAACATAGGAGACATTTCGAGAGGTTGCCTTTATTTTTTCTTTTATTTTGTTAAATTGTTTTGTTTATTCATTATAAGCATTCTTTGAGAAGGGGAAAAAGACTGGCCCACTTGACTTGGCAATTAGACGTGCCTTGGTATGGATTGGTTAAATCTTCAGCAACCTGTCTAATTGGAATAGGCAATTTAATGAATGAATGAATTAATCAATATTTTATTGTCATATGTGACAAATCACTGTGAATTTTTTTTTATCTTGCAAATATATATCAAGGTATGCAAAGAGTCACTATATAAAGGGCACCGACAAAGTGACAGGTCCACATTTGTTCTCCCTCCCTCCCCTATCCTCCTCACTCTCGGCGGCCCCCCCCCCCCCACGCCACGTTCTCCATTGTTCTTTCCTCTCCCTCCTGGAAGTTCCTTCTTTGTTCCCGGCGGCGCGACCACCAGCTCCCATGTGACCCGCCCTCGACTGCTGGAGCATTCAACGACTGTCGACCTCGTCGATCACCACACCAACTTCCACGATGATCGCCGGCACGGTGGCGCAGTGGTCGAGATGTTGCCTTACAGCGCCAGAGACCTGGCTTTGATCCTGACTACGGGTGCCGTCTATATGGAGTTTGTACGTTCTCCCAGAGCCCTGCGTGGGCTTTCTCCGGGTGCTCCGGTTTCCTCCCACACTCCAAAGACATACAGGTTTGTAGGTTATTTGGCATGGTATAACTGTAAATTGTCCCTATTTTGTGTAGGATAGTGTTAGTTCATAAGTTCATGATAGGGGCAGAATTAGACCATTCGGCCCATCATGCCTACCTCACCGTTCAATCATGGCTGACCTTCCAGCCCCATTCTCCTCCCTTCTCCCTGTGGGCTCAAGGGAGTTAAGGGTTCAGGGAGTTACGGGTTCAGTGAGCTAAGGGTACAGTGAGCTAAGAGTACAGTGAGCTAAGGGTTCAGTGAGTTAAGGGTTCAGTGAGCTAAGGGTTCAGGGAGTTAAGGGTTCAGTGAGTTAAGGGCTCAGTGAGTTAAGGGTTCAGGGAGTTAAGGGTTCAGTGAGTTAAAGGTACAGTGAGTTAAGGGTTCAGTGAGCTAAGGGTTCAGTGAGCTAAGGGTTCAGTGAGCTAAGGGTTCAGTGAGCTAAGGGTTCAGTGAGTTAAGGGTTCAGTGAGCTAAGGGTTCAGTGAGGTAAGGGTTCAGTGAGCTAAGGGTTCAATGAGCTAAGGGTTCAGGGAGTTAAGGGTTCAGTGAGCTAAGGGTTCAATGAGCTAAGGGTTCAGGGAGTTAAGGGTTCAGTGAGCTAAGGGTTCAGTGAGCTAAGGGTTCAGTGAGCTAAGGGTTCAGTGAGCTAAGGGTTCAGTGAGCTAAGGGTTCAGTGAGCTAAGGGTTCAGTGAGTTAAGGGTTCAGTGAGCTAAGGGTTCAGTGAGCTAAGGGTTCAGGGAGTTAAGGGTTCAGGGAGTTAAGGGTTCAGTGAGCTAAGGGTTCAGGGAGCTAAGGGTTCAGTGAGCTAAGGGTTCAGGGAGTTAAGGGTTCAGTGAGTTAAGGGCTCAGTGAGTTAAGGGTTCAGTGAGCTAAGGGTACAGTGCTTTTTAGTAAAGATTAGTTTAAAGGATTAAGATTTTTATAGTGTGAGTGAAGTGATTTAATTTGGGGGCAAGCCATGTCAGTTGAGATCGGCCCCATGGTTTGCTCATCCTGCAACATGTGGGAGATCAGGGATATGGCTGGTGTCCCTGGTGACTACGTTTGCAGGAAGTGTGTCCAGCTGCAGCTCCTGGCAGACCGCATTGAACGACTGGAGCTGCGGTTGGATTCATACTGGAGCATCCACGATGCTGAGAAACTCGTGAGTAGCACGTACAGTGAGTTGGCCGCACCGCAGGTAAAAGTTAAGCGGACAGAAAGGGAACAGGTGGCCATTAGCCAGCGTAGCAGTAGGCAGGTAGTGCAGGAGTCCCCCGCGGTCATCTCCCTCCTAAACAGATATACCATTTTGGATACTGTTGGGGGAGATGGCTCATCAGGGGAAGGCAGCAGCAGCCAAGTTCATGGAACCATGGGTGGCTCTGCGACACAGGAGGGGAGAAAGAAGAGTGGAAGGGCTATAGTAATAGGGGATCCAATTGTAAGGGGAATAGATAGGCACTTCTGCGGCCGCAAACGAGACTCCAGGATGGTATGTAGCCTCCCTGGTGCAAGGGTCAGGGATGTCACTGAACAACTGCAGAACATTCTGGAGGGGGAGGGTGAACAGCCAGCTGTTGTGGTGCACATTGGCACCAACGATATAGGTAAAAAATGGGATGAGGTCCTACAAGGCGAATTTAGGGAGCTAGGAGATAAACTTAAAAGTAGGACCTCAAAGGTAATAATCTCTGGATTACTACCAGTGCCATGTGCTAGTCAGAGTAGAAATAGGAGGATATTGCAGATGAATAAGTGGCTTGAAAAATGGTGCAAGCGGGAGGGATTCAAATTTCTCGGGCTTTGGAACCAGTTCTGGGGGAGGTGGGACCAGTACAAACAGGGCGGTCTGCACCTGGGCTGGAATGGAACCAATGTCCTTGGGGGAGTGTTTGCTAGTGCTGTCAGGGAGGATTTTAAACTAATGTGGCAGGGGCATGGGAGCATGAGCAGAGAGACAGTGGGGTGTAAAATGAGGGTAGAAGCAATAGGTAGCAAGGTGAAGAGTAAAAGTGGCAGGCAGAAAAATCCAGGGCAAAAATCAAAAAGGGCCACTTTTCAACATAATTGTATAAGGGGTAAGAGTGTTGTAAAAACAAGCCTGAAGGCTTTGTGTCTCAATGCAAGGAGCATTCGTAATAAGGTGGATGAGTTGAATGTGCAGATAGTTATTAATAAATATGATATAGTTGGGATCACGGAGACATGGCTCCAGGGTGACCAAGGCTGGGAGCTGAACATCCAGGGATATTCAATATTCAGGAGGGATAGACAGAAAGGAAAAGGAGGTGGAGTAGCATTGCTGGTTAGAGAGGAGATTAACGCAATAGAAAGGAAGGACATTAGCTTGGAGAATGTGGAATCGATATGGGTAGAGCTGCGAAACACTAAGGGGCAGAAAACGCTAGTGGCCACCTAACAGTAGTAGTGGAGTTGGGGATGGCATCAAACAGGAAATTAGAAATGCGTGCAACAAAGATAAAACAGTTATAATGGATGACTTCAATCTACATATAGATTGGGTGAATCAAATTGGCGGGGGTGCTGAGGAAGAGGATTTCTTGGAATGTATGCGGGATAGTTTTCTAAACCAACATGTAGAGGAACCAGTGCGAGAGCAGGCTATTCTAGACTGGGTATTGAGAATTGAAGAAAGGTTAGTTAGTGTTGTGCGTGGCCCCTTGGGCAAGAGTGACCATAATATGGTTGAGTTCTTCATTAGGATGAAGAGTGACATTTAATTCAGAAACAAGGGTTCTGAACTTAAAAGAAGGTAACTTTGAGGGTATGAGACGTGAATTGGCCAAGATAGACTGGCAAGTGATTCTTAAAGGGTTGACGGTGGATATGCAATGGAAGGCATTTAAAGACTGCATGGTTGAACTACAACAATTGTTCATCCCAGTTTGGCAAAAGAATAAATCAGGGAAGGTAGTGCTTCCGTGGATAACAAGGGAAATCAGGGATAGTATCAAAACAAAACATGAAGCATACACATTAGCCAGAAAAAACAGACTACCAGAGGACTGGGAGAAATTCAGAGTCCAGCAGAGGAGGACAAAGGGCTTAATTAGGAAACGGAAAATAGATTATGAAAGAAAACTGGCAGGGAACATAAAAACTGACTGCAACATTTTTTATAGATATGTGAAGAGAAAAAGGTTAGTTAAAACAAAGGGTACACAAAAAGCTGGAGAAACTCAGCGGGTGCAGCAGCATCTAAGGAGCGAAGGAGATAGGCGACGTTTCGGGTCGAGACCCTTCTTAGGCCCCTTGCAGTCAGAAACTGGTGAATTGATCATGGGGAACAAGGACATGGCAGACCAATTGAATTACTTTGGTTCTGTCTTCACTAAGGAAGACATAAATAATCTACCGGAAATAGCAGGGGACCTGGGGTCAAATGAGACGGAGGAACTGAGTGAAATCCAGGTTAGCCAGGAAGTGGTGTTAGGTAAATTGAATGGATTAAAGGCTGATAAATCCCCAGGGCCAGATAGGCTGCATCCCAGAGTACTTAAGGAAGTAGCCCCAGAAATAGTGGATGCATTAGTGATAATTTTTCAAAACTCTTTAGTTTCTGGAGTAGTTCCTGAGGATTGGAGGGTAGCTAATGTAATCCCACTTTTTAAAAAGGGAGGGAGAGAAAAAACAGGGAATTACAGACCAGTTAGTCTAACATCGGTAGGGGGGAAAATGCTAGTCAGTTATTAAAGATGGGATAACAGCACATTTGAAAAGTGGTGAAATCATTGGACAAAGTCACCATGGACTTATGAAAGGTAAATCTTATAGAATTTTCCGAGGATGTAACTAGTAGAGTGGATAAGGGAGAACCAGTGGACGTGTTGTATCTGGACTTTCAGAAGGCTTTCGACAAGGTCCCACATAAGAGATTAGTATACAAACTTAAATCACACGGTATTGGGGGTTCAGTATTGATGTGGATAGAGAACTGGCTGGCAGACAGGAAGCAAAGAGTAGGAGTAAACGGGTCCTTTTCAGAATGGCAGACAGTGACTAGTGGGGTACCGCAAGGCTCAGTGCTGGGACCCCAGCTATTTACAATATATATTAATGATCTGGATGAGGGAATTGAATGCAACATCTCCAAGTTTGCGGATGACACGAAGCTCGGGGGCAGTGTTAGCTGTGAGGAGGATGCTAGGAGGCTGCAAGGTGACTTGGATAGGTTGGGTGAGTGGGCAAATGCATGGCAGATGCAGTATAATGTGGATAAATGTGAGGTTATCCACTTTGGTGGCAAAAACAGGAAAGTAGGCTATTATCTGAATGGTGGTCGATTAGGAAAATGGGAGATGCAACGAGACCTGGGTGTCATGGTGCACCAGTCATTGAAAGTAGGTATGCAGGTGCAGCAGGCAGTGAAGAAAGCGAATGGTATGTTGGCATTCATAGCAAAAGGATTTGAGTACAAGAGCAGGGAGGTTATACTGCAGTTGTGCAGGGTATTGGTGAGGCCACACCTGGAGTATTGCGTACAGTTTTGATCTCCTAATCTGAGGAAAGACATTCTTGCCATAGCGGGAGTACAGAGAAGGTTCACCAGACTGATTCCTGGGATGTCAGGACTTCCATATGAAGAAAGACTGGATAGACTTGGCTTGTACTCGCTGGAATTTAGAAGATTGAGTGGGGATCTTATAGACACTTGCACAATTCTTAAGGGGTTGGACAGGCTAGATGCAGGAAGATTGTTCCCGTTGTTGGGGAAGTCCAGAACAAGGGGTCACAGTTTAAGGATAAGGGGGAAGTCTTTTAGGACCGAGATGAGAAAATCATTTTTCACACAGAGAGTGTTGAATCTGTGTAATTATGTGTTCTTCCTCAGAAGGCAGTTGAGGCCAGTTCGTTGGCCATATTTAAGAGGGAGTTAGATGTGGCCCTTGTGGCTAAAGGGATCAGGGGGTATGGAGAGAAGGCAGGTACAGGATACTGAGTTGGATGATCAGCCATGATCATATTGAAAGGCGGTGCAGGCTCGAAGGGCCGAATGGCCTACTCCTGCACCTATTTTCTATGTTTCTATGATTTATCTATCTCTGCCTTAAAAATATCCATTTACTTGTTCTCCATTGCCTTAAATGGCAGTGTACGGGGATCGCTGGTCGGTGCGGACTCGGTAGGCCAAAGTGCCTGTTTCCAAGCTGTATCTCTAAAACAAATAACTGATGGTGTGGTTAATGCTGGAGGTTACATGTACTGATAGGTAAGTAGTAACTTGCCATCTGGATGGATGCTGATCAGTGCATGCTGAGGTCAGTATCTTACAAGTGCTGACGCCAATGCTGGAGACGGCAGCTGAGCCTGGGAATATGAATGCACTTGTGGCTCAGCAGCACCATGCTAATCAGGTTGGCAAAACAACACGCCATCACCTTGCCACTGACCTCTTTAGATGAGCGCAGCACTGCGACAACATTACAATCCGATTTCAACGCCTTGTTGCCGTACGCAGGCCCACTTCCCCAGCGGGCCGACAGGCTTGCTGTGTTTGAACCATCTCCACAGTCCCTCCAGAGATAGACACAAAAAGCTGGAGTAACTCAGCGGGACGGAGGTTCACAAGAATGATCCCAGGAATGAGTAGGTTAACATACGATGAGCGTTTGTCGGCACTGGGCCCGGTACTCGCTAGAATTTGGAAGAATGATGGGGGACCTCATTGAAATGTACAGAATAGTGAAAGGCTTGGATAGAGTGGATGCGGAGAGGATGTTTCCACTAGTGGGAGAAACTAGGACTAGAGGTTATAGCCACAGAATTATAGGACGTTCTTTTAGGAAGGAGATGAGGAGAAATTTATTTAGTCAGAAATTACCCAGAAATGTATTTAGTTTTAGGGTGGTGAATCTGTGGAATTGTTTTCCACAGAAGGCTGTAGAGGCCAAGTCAGTGAATATTTTTAAGGCAGAGATAGATAGATTCTTGATTAGTACAGATGTCAGAGGTTATAGGGAGAAGGCAGGAGAATGGGGTTAGGTGGGAGAGATAGATCAGCCATGATTGAATGGCAGAGTAGACTTGATGGGCTGAATGGCCTAATTCTACTATTCTTTATGACCTTATGACCTTACGACAGGCAGCATCACTGGAGAAAAGAAATAGGCAATGTTTCGGGTCGAGACCCTTCTTCAGATTGAAGAAGGGTCTCGACCCGAAACGTCACAAATTCCTTTTTTCCAGAGATGCTGTCTGACCTGCTGGGTTACTCCAGATATTTGTGTCTATCTTCGGTTTGAACCAGCATCTGCAGTTCTTTCCTCCACAGTCCTTCAACTTGGACATAGAACAAAAACGAAACACTCTTGGCCCTTGGCAATCTGAAACAAAAACAAAACACTGTTAGAACACTTAAGGAGACCAGACAGCATCCACACATTTCAATTATCAATTCTACTTCAGAATGTCATAGAATCGTACAGCGTGGAAACAGGCCCTTTGGCTGAACTTGTCTGTGCTGACCAACGCGCCCCCATTTACACTTGTCCCACCTGACTGCGTTTAGTCCATATCCATTTAAACCTATCCTATGCATGTACCTGCCTAAATATTTCTAAGCTTTGTATTTTTGGCAAAGTAAGAGTCGTACATACATACAGCAGGGAATCAGGCCCTTTGGCCCAGCTTACCCATGATGGTCAAGGTGCCTCACCTACACTAGTCACACCTGCCCAGGTTGGTCCATATGCCTTTTATGGCCCATATGTCTTTTAAGTGCTATAGTTTCTGCCTCAACCACCTCCTCCGGCAGCTCTCTCCACATACCCACCACCCTCTCTGTGGGTTATTGGATATTCCCTCAGTATCTTCACTTAAGGTAATTAAAGATAATGGTAACGATCAGGGGTCATTTATTGCTCCCAGACACAGTAGTTACCTGAGATCTAAAGCAGATTCAACTCCATTGATACTATATTCCAGGAGACATCCGTTTCTCAATCCATCATGGAGGATTACTAGTCATTCCAGAAAATTCTGTCTATCAATGGTAGATAGTCAGAGTTTAGGGTTGATAATATTTTTCTTTGGGTGGAAATGACAACTATTAGAAGGCATAGCTTTAAGGTGAGAGGAGAAGGATTAAAGGGGATTTACTAGGCATTTATTTTATAGAGAGAGAGTGGTAAAGGGCCTGTCCCACTTGGGTGTCACACGGGTGGCGCGCGAAGATTTTGTAAATCGCAAAATCCTGGGACGCCGCGCGCGACCACGCATCACTGCCTCCATCACCACGCACCATGCGCTCGTAATGCACGCCATGCTCGCATCACGTGTGCGTCATGACGCCTAGATGATGTTGCGCAAATGACGCCCAAGTGGGACAGGCCCTTTAGGTGCCTGGAATGCGCTGCCTGGGGAGGTTGTGGAAGCAGATGCGATAAGATTGTTTAAGAGGCAGTCAGACACACGCATGTAAAGTCAGGGAATGGGAGTAGATATACACAATTTGCTGGCAGATGTGCAATTTGAATTGGTATCAAGTATGGCACGGTCACCATGTGCTGTACTGTTCTACTGGAGGTATCAGCGAGTCAGGAAGCATCTGGGGTGGGATGGACTAGTGGTGTTTCAGGTCGGGAACCTTCTTCAGACTGAGGAAGGGTCCCGACCCAAAATTTCCCCCATTCATTCCATCCACAAATGTTGCCTGACCCACAGAGTTCCTCCAGCACAATGTGTTTGTTCAAAATTGCAGTGTCTGCAGTTTCTTGGGTCTCCTAGTTCTAGTTCCATATTCTAAATTTCACAGATTGGTGATATCATTGAATTAAATTAAATTGAAGCTTTACTATTATTTGCAACATGTCTATGGTTCTACAGGCAACATTTCCTCAGTGCCATCATTTATTTCAAGAATATTGCATTGAAATCAAATCCTTCCTCCTTTGCCTGGATTTAACGAGATTTACAGAGTGTCCTATTCTTAATTCTACGTACAAATTAATTACCTATGGTTCACCTTATTACGTCTTGCCTGTATGTTAACATGAAGGAGCAATTTGGAAACAAATCTGTTACAAATGCACACAGACTTTGAAAGCATAGTCATACATGGACTTCGGCCCAACTAGCCCGTGCTGAACAACTTGCACATCTACACTAGTCCCATCTGCCCGTGTTTGGCCCATGTCCCTCCAAACCCTTCTTATTCATATATCTGCCCAAATATTTCTTAAACGTCAATGGGCATGTCAGGGCAATCCCAAACATTCTGCCCAACGCACGATTTGATATTTAATGAGTTAGCATATGTTGAAACACAGATAGAAGAACACTCAATTTTTATGGCGATCTACTGACTATAAATTGTGTGCTCTTTAATTCCTGATGTATGGGCAGATGAGATCAGTTTAACTTGGCATCATGTTTGGTGCGGATATTGGGGGCCAAGGAGCCCGTTCAACGCTGTGTTGTTCTTTGTTCCTCAGTATTGTTTGGTCATTTGTCCAGCACTCTCAAGCCTTGGATACCCCATAGTAGGCCATTTAGCATCAGAAATCCAGTGTTTTATTATACCTGGAATCGAATACTTGCAATCGAAGAATGCTACAAAAGGGTCAGCACATTAAAGGGCCTGTCCCACTTGGGCGACCTAATCTGCGAGTTTAGAAGAGTTTTCCCTTGACTCAAGCTCGCAGCATGGTCGACACGAGGTCCTATGAGGTCGCTGGAACTCTCCTTCATGCTCGAGGGAAGTTCCCGAATACTTGCAGCCTCAGCTAGGTCGAGGAAAACGTTTCAGCGTGTTGAAAAATTTTCCGTGAGTAAAATTTGGTCAGCATGTGTCTTTTTAACTCGTAGTGCAGTGGAGTGGGGTCGCTATTTAGTCGCTAACGGGCAGCTGTAGGCAATCTACTTCGCTGACCGGGCATTTTGATTGGCTCATTGGAGTTTCATGGCCAAGGAAGACCTACTAGTAGGTAAAATGCCCGCTGATCTTTATTAAAATTCTTAAAAGTGTCTCCACACCTTCCCCCCCCTTCTTCCACCCCCTTCTCTCCCCTTCTCCCCCCTTCTCCCCCCCTTCTCTCCCCCGTCTCTCCCCTCTCTTCCCTTCAACTCCCCGTAGTTGAGGCCAGTTAATTGGCTATATTTAAGAGGGAGTTAGATGTGGCTAAAGGGATCAGGGGGTATGGAGAGAAGGCAGGTACAGGATATTGAGTTGGATGATCAGCCATGATCATATTGAATGGCGGTGCAGGCTCGAAAGGCCGAATGGCCTACTCCTGCACCTATTTTCTATGTTTCTATGTTTCTATGTTTCTCTCTCCTTCTCCCCCCCTTCTCTCTCCTTCTCTCTCCTTCTCTCTCCTTCTCTCCCCTTCTCTCCCCTTCTCTCCCACCCCCCCCCCCCCGCGCTTTCTAAAGGAATTACCGTTACAGTGCAGCCGTTTTACCTTCACCTGTGTGTGCGGTCAGTCGATCCAGCTCGCGGTTTCAACGCCGACGGATCGTTCCAGCTCGAGGCTTTCCAGGCGAGTGCCCTCGAGCTGGAAGGTGGAAGACACTTTTTAACTCGCCGATTAGGTCGCCCAAGTGGGACAGGCCCTTAAGGCCTGAGATGGTGGATGAGGCGAGATCCGCCCACACTTCTGAGAGGAATGTTTAGAACTTCATTGTTCTGTCTGGGACATGTGACAATAAAACACTCTTGACTCTAGACAATGACGGGCGGATCTCATGCAAAATTCTTCCATGGCTTGACAGAGTAGATGCAGGAAGAAGATCCCTCTGGCCAGAACTAGAGGTCATGCACCCAAAATTATTAGCTGGCCATTCACGATCTAGCCGGTTAGACGTTTCTTCACCCGGAGGGTAGCGAATCTTTCAAATCTCTACACAAAGGGTTGTGGACACTCAGTCGTTATATTCAAGCCCGAGGTTGATAGAATTTTGTATATTAAAAGCTTAGGTTTAGAGATACAGTGCGGAACAGATATTCGGCCCACCGAGGCCTCACCGACCAGCGATCCCCGCACATTAACACAAGCCCATACACACTCGGGACCATTTATACTTATACCAAGTACACGACCAAAGCCAATTAACCAACAAACCTGTAGGTCTTTGTGGTGTGGGAGGAATCCAAAGATCTCGGAGAAAGCCCGCGCGGTCACGGGGAGAACGTACAAATTCCGTACAGACAGCACCCGTAGTCGGGATCGAACCTGGGTCCCTGGAGCTGCAACGCTGTAAGGCAGTCATTCTACCGCTGAGCCACTGTGCCGCCATATTAAGACGATTAAGGATATTAAGATTATATCTCTCGACCTCTCCCTATATAAGCCTGCACGTCTTTAGGATGTGGGAGGAAACTGGAGCACCCGGAGAAAACCCATGCCGTCACAGGGAAAACATGCAAACACCACATAGACAGCACTCGAGGTCAGGATCGAATCCAGGTCTCTGGCACTGTGAGACAGTGGTTCTGCTAGCTGCACTCACTTACGTCTGCACAATTATATCGTAGGTTAGAACAGGCATGGGGGAAAGGTGAATGACCTCCTAATTCTACATTATTACATCTTGTTTTTATTAGATCACAGCTGAATGGTTACACATTTTTTCTTTACTCATTGGACTGGAACTGTTTCTTTCATTATTGGCTTTTGCAGGAAACATGTTCCCGATGTTGGGGGAGTCCAGAACCAGGGGCCACAGTTTAAGAATAAGGGGTAGGCCATTTAGAACGGAGATGAGGAAACACTTTTTCACACAGAGAGTTGTGAGTCTGTGCAATTCTCTGCCTCAGAGGGCAGTGGAGGCCGGTTCTCGGGATACGTTCAAGAGAGAGCTAGATAGGGCTCTTAGAGATAGCAGAGTCAGGGGATATGGGGAGAAGGCAGGAACGGGGTCCTGATTGGGGATGATCAGCCATGATCATATTGAATGGCAGTGGTGGCTCGAAGGGCCGAATGGCCTGCTCCTGCACCTACTGTCTATTATCTATTGTCTAACTGCAATGGTATTGTTTTTGATACCATTGTCTAGAATGATCTAATTGTCAGTTACTCATTTGAGACAGGTACAGCTTGTTGCAATCATACTTGCAGTTTACCATCATCACAAGCGCAACACTGCCACCTGAGCTAACATCTGTGGGGCACTCTGGGCTCTTCACTCTCACACACTAATACTTGATTCTCCCATGCATTATACTTTTAAAGATATGATGCAAATCCAGAGGTTTAGATTTGAGATACAGTGCAGAAAGAGGCCCTTCTGCCCAGCAACTCCTCACCGACCAGCAGACACCCCATACACTAGCGCTATCCTACAGACTAGGGGCAATTTTACAATGTTACCCAAGCCAATTAACCTACAAACCCGTACGTCTTTGGAGTGTGGGAGGAAACCAGAGCTTCCCGGAGAAAACCCCACGTAGTCACGGAGAGAGCGTGCAAATGTGTAACCATTCGTCTTGATCGAACCCGTGTCTCTGGCGCTGTAAGGCAGCAATTCTACCGCTGAACCAACGTGCTCTTGGGACTCTTCAAAACAAATTACTTGGCGGTGCGCTTCAAGCTAATTTCCGGATCTTTTGCGGCTCTGCGCTCTTTCACCTTGGCGGTTGATGGTGAAGCAATCAATGATTAATAATTTTGCATTGGACATCATAATCTGTCAAGGTTGATTGGAAACATTACTTAAACATAGCTGCCTCGAAATTGGATTGCATCTTTCACGACCTCTAAAATATCAATCTGTGTGAGGTGCTGTGCCTCCTCCAAAAATGGTAAAATTGCCGGAAAATAAACTAACAGACCAGCGTTAGGACGTTTTCCACTGATACGATGCGATAGAACTTTATTTATCCCTGGAGGGAAATCTATCTGCCAACAGTCGTAAAACACAAGACACGTGAAACATGTAATTAAAGTGACGAGTGACAAGTGCAAAGGTCTGGGAAGGGTGGGGGGAAGGGTGGGAGTCGGTCTACTCCACGACAGCAGAGGGAGGGGTTGTACAGTTTGATAGCCATGGGGAAGAAGGATACCATGTGGCGTTCCTTACTGCATCTTGGTGGAACCAGTCTGTTGCTGATGGTACTTCTCAGGTGTGTCACGGAGGGGGTGAGCTGCATTGTCCACGATGCTCTGCCGTTTGAGGAGCATCCTCCCCTCCAAGACCCAGGAGGGCGGCACGACGGCGCAGTGGTAGAGTCGATGCCTGACGGCGAATACAGCGAATGCAGACCCGGGTTCGATCCCGACGACGGGTGCTGTCTGTATGGAGTTTGTACGTTCTCCCCGTGTGACCTGCGTGGGTTTTCTGCAGGATCTTCGGTTTCCTCCCTCACTCCAAGGACGTACGGGTTTGTAGGTCAATTGGCGTGGTAAATGTATAAATTGTCCCTAGTGGGTGCAAGACAGTGTTAATGTGCGGGGATCGCTGGTCGGCGCGGATCCGTGGGCCGAAACTGCACTAAATTAAACTAAACCACCTCCCAGGAATCCACCTCCGCACCCAGGACGGAGCCAGCGTTCCGGATGAGTTTGTTAATCCTGTATGGATTTCCTGTATTGATTCCAACAATGTCGACCATTGAGTCCATGGTGGATCTCAGAGTTATCCTATCAGTTCCATTCTTCTCATTTCCCTGCTTATTTAGTTTATTATGTCATGTGAACCGAGATACAGTGAAACACTTTTTCCGTGTGCAATCCAGTTATGAAAAAGGCTACATGACTATAATCCAGCCGGCCACAGTGCAAGGATAAAGGGTACAATATTTAGTCCAAGATCTCACATTGAAGTTGAATAATGTCCTATTAATAAAATTTCAAAGGTCTCCAATGAGGTAGATGGGAGATCAGGACCACACTCTAGCTGATGAGAGGACTGTTCAGTTGCTTGATAACAGCTGGGAAAAGAACTGTTCATGAATATAGAAATATGCTTTTTCAAACTTCTACAGTGGTAGTTTATTTGTCGTATGTAGCTGAGGAACAACATTTATTTTTGTATACAGTTATAAGGTCATAAGTGATAGGAGTTTAATTAGGCCATTTGGCCCATTAAGTCTACTCCGCCATTCAATCATGGTAGATCTATCTCTCCCTCCTAACCCCATTCTCCTGCCTTCTCCCCATAACCTCTGACATTGCACTAATCAGGAATCTATCTATCTATGCCTTGAAACTATCCACTGAAATGGCCTCCACAGCAAAGAATACCACAGATTCACCACCATTTGACTAAATAAATATCTCCTTATCTCCTTCCTCAAAGAATGTCCTATAATTCTGAGTCTATGACCTCTTGTTCTAGACTCTCCCACTAGTGGAAACATCCTCTCCACATCGACTCTATCTACGCCTTTCACTATTCTGTGCATTTTAATGTTCTCCCCCGATGGGTGAGGGGAGAAGAGGGAGTGACTTGTGTGAGACTGGTCCTTGATTATGCTGCTGGCCTTGCCAAGGCAGTGTAGAGTGTAGATAGAGTCAATGGAAAGGTGCGATGGTCTGGGCTACATGGACAACTATCTGGATGAGAGTAGCCCAATCTGTCCCACGTGCCCTACAATTCCACTTACTGAAACTACAGCATATAATCTACAGACCGCACTACGTTTTTTCCGGTGGTTTTTCTCCCAAAGACGTACAGACAACGTTAATTGGCATGGTATCAATATAAATGATCCATAGTGTGTATAGGACACTTCTCCGTGGATTGTCACCTTGGAGAAGCTTGTGTGGTCCTGAGATCCTGAGAGCGATGCCGTCTGGAGCTATGCCCCTGGTAGGGCCAACCATGGCGGTAAGGTCGAGGGGGAGGTCTCTGACAAAGAGCAATCCAACCAAGACCTCAACGGTGGAACAGGCGGAGGATGATGGCTGACCTCAGTGGGGCGTGACAACGGCTGGGAAGGCGGATGAAGGCTGCAGCAGAAAAGGGTGTCCGGTCGTCTTGGACACCATGCCACTGGATCCAGATCTGTCAAGGACCGTGTGGTGGCTGTCTGCGCACCAGTCTCCCCACGTTAATCAAAGTCACGCACAGGCGTCCTCCAACCCTGGAGACACCCATGGTCAGCCATGAGCGAAAAGGGCCCAAGAAGAAATGTAGGATAGTGTTAATATGTGGTGATCGTTAGTCGGTGTGGACTTGGCGGACCGAGGGACCTGTTTCCACACTATTTATAAATTAAACTAAACTTAAAGCATCTGTTGCATTTTTATTGATGTGAACTATGCACGAGGGTTTCCGTTATTTTCATTGACCAGGCATTAAGGTTTCTGTTCCGTATAAATCTCTACTTATAGTTCTCCAGGAGTACTCCATAACCTCAGCCACCTCTTACTGTGTTAATGTGACAATTGCATTTCGCGTAATGTACCAGCTATTATTCAGTCTTTTGTATGAGAAGCAATTTAATTCCATTAATGCCAAATTTATGGGAAGCTTTGAGCTGTTCTGAATTGCTGTTTGCCCTACTTTATTGCAATGTTAATTTATCTAAGATGATGGTGACTTTCACCATATTGTTTGAGCTAAGTTCTAACCCAGACCACTGATCTAAACGGGTGGTTACCTGTTTAGGTTCTGAATTGCAATAAATCCGTCTCAGTACCTAACTGTGACACGGAAAGTGCCCCGCACAAGCATAGTGCGAGTTACTCTTGGAAAATATCCATTGGGCAAAACATTGAAATTGGTACAAATGTAACATTTTTGTATAATAGCCGCTGCATAAAAGACAATCATTTGTGGGTGGGTTGGTCACCCCAACAGGAGAGTGCACTCTGTAACCAACCGCCACATTTATCCCCTTGATTCTGTTAGCCCTAAGAGCTATATCTAACTCTCTCTTTAATACATCCAGTGAACTGCCTTCTGTGGCAGAGTATTCCACAGATTCACAATTCTCTGACTGAAAAAGTTTATCCTCATCTCAGTCCTAAATGGTCTTTCCCTTATTCTTAAACTGTGACCCCTGGTTCACGACTCTTTCAACATCGGGAACAATTTCCTGCATCTAGCCTGTCCAATCCCTTAAGAATGTTATATGTTGTCCTTTGAAAGTTTCCCAGTCCTCTGGCTTCCTGCTACTCTTTGCTATGTTATACACTTTTTTTTAGTTTTATCCAACCCTAACTTCCCTTGTCAGCCACTGATTCCTCTTTGGAATGAAATGATCCAGCAACTTCTAGATTATGCCCAGAAATTCCTGTCATTGCTGTTCCATCGTCACTCCTGGACATCCGGTGGCACTGTTACCATTTTCTACAAGATCACCTCTCATCCTTCTAAATTCCAGTGAATATGAGCCCAGTCGATCCATTCTTTCATCATTTGACAGGCGAATCTATGCTGCAATAGCAAGAATGTCCTTCCTCAAATGAGTAGACCAAAACTGCACACAATACTCCAGGTACGGTCTCACCGGGGCCCTGTCCAACTGCAGTAGGACCTCCTTGCTCCTATACTCAAATCTTCGCATTATGAAGGCCAACATAGATACATAGATACATAGACAATAGGTGCAGGAGTCGGCCATTCGGCCCTTTGAGCCAGCACCGCCATTCAATATGATCATGGCTGATCATCCACAATCAGTACCCCATTCCTGCCCTCGCCCCATATTCCTTGATTCCGTTAGCCCGAAGAGCCCTATCTAACTCTCTTTTGAATGCATCCAGTGAATTGGCCTCCACTGCCTTCTGAGGCAGAGAATTCCACAAATTCACAACTCTCTGTGTGAAAAAGTTTTTGCTCATCTCAGTTCTAAATGGACAACTCCTTATTCTTAAACTATGGCCCCTGGTTCTGGACTCCTCCAACATCGGGAGCATGTTTCCTGCATCTAGCATCTCCAATCCCTTAGTAAATTTATTTGCTTCTATAAGATTCCCTCTCATCCTTCTAAACTCCAGAGTATACAAGCCCAGTCGCTCCATTCTTTCATCAGATGACAGTCCCACCATCTCGGGAATTATCCTTGTGAACCTACGCTGCACTCCCTCAATAGCAAGAATGTCCTTCCTCAAATTAAGAGATTAAAACTGCACACAATACTCCAGGTACTCCTCTCGTTATGAAGGCCAACATGCCATTCGCTTTATTCACTGCCTGCTGTACCTGCATGCTTACTTTCAGTGACTGATGTACAAGGATACCCACGTCTCGTTGTACTTCCCCTTTTCCTAACCTGACATAATTCAGATAATAATCTGCCTTCCTGTTCTCACCACCGAAGTGGATAACCTCACATTTATCCACATTATACTGCATCTGCCATGCATCTGCCCACTCACCCAACATATCCAAGTTATCCTACAGGCTCATAGCATCCTCCTCACAGCTCACACTGCTACCCAGCTTTGTGTTATCTGCAAACTTGGAGATGTTACATTTAATTCTTTGTCTAAATCGTTAATATTAATTGTAAATAACTGGGGTCCCAGCACCGAGCCTTGCGGCACCCCACAAATCACTGCCTGCCATTCTGAAAAGGACCCGTTAATTCCTACTCTTTGCTTCCTGTCTGCCAACAGTTCTCTATCCATGTCAATACCCTGCCCCATAGACCATGTGCTCTAATTTTGCACTCTAATCTCTTGTGTGGGACGTTGTCAAAGGCTTTTTGAAAGTCCAGAATCTTTTTGAAACACCACATTCACTGTTCTCCCTTATCCATTCTTTTTGTTACATCCTCAAAAAATTCCAGAAGTTTAGTCAAGCATGATTTCCCCTTCATAAATCCATGCTGACTTTGACCGATCCTGTCACTGCTTTCCAAATGTGCTGCTATCACATCTTTAATAATCGACTCAAGCATCTTCCCCACTACCGATGTAAGGCTAACTGGTCTATAATTCCCCGTTTTCTCTCTTCCGCCTTTCTTTAAAAGTGTAGGTTACATTGGCTACCCTCCAGTCCACAGGAACTGATCCAGTGTCGAGAGAACATTGGAAAATGATCACCAAAGCATCCACGATTTCTAGGGCCACCTCCTTGAGTACTGTGGGATGTAGACCATCAGGCCCTGGGGATTTACCTACCTTCAGTCCCAACAGTTTACCTTACACTATTTCTGACGTTGCTTCGGAGGAAGCTTCTGACTGCATTCTTCAGTGAAACTTGCAATTGAACTTCTCACTCTTTATGCGCTTGTCATACGATACGATGAAACTTTATTCATCCCCAGAGGGAAATTGGTCTGCCAACAATCACAACACACAAGTAGCAATGTTACAACATTTTGAGATTTAAAAAATCAAGTCTGCAATTTATCCCATCAGACAAAGCATGAAAAGAAGTTTAAATTGACACCTAATTCACTTTCATATCTTCAGTATTAAAAAAGTTATGGCCATTTACATACTCAGAAATTAGCATCTTGTTCCCTATTGCTTTTCCATTGACTTAACACAAAAGCTGTGATCGAGGACAGTCAAAAGCCCATAACTTTCTTAAAAATTAGGAGAACAGAAATACATTTTCAGTTATTATAGATTGAAGTATTCTGAAGCAAATATGAAACAATCTTACTTGGATGACCTGAATGTAAAGCATATAATTAGTTAGTTACCCAATTGTAGCTCATTACAAAATTCAATTACTAGATCTAAACATCTATCCATTTCTTTGAAAAGATGAACATTTTTAAATAGCCTAAGTGTCCAAATAACATTCACACAAGAATTCACAATATAACATGATTTTTAAATCTCATTGTCATTAATTTATGGGCCAAATGGAAGGAATTTAGTGTTTAATTCCCGTAAATTAATGCCCATTTAAATCATCTTGCGAGTGGGATTTTCTGGAATGCGATCGATTGGAACGTTGCGGTTGCGGTGAATTTAAACCCCATGACGGCAGGAAAAATACTGCCGGTTCATATGGGGAATAAATCACCTTCTCGCAACATGAAATTTTGATTAAAGGTATCCTAAGAAGCACTTTTTAATGAAAAAATAAACAGTGTACCTTGCCTTGTCCCCTATGTGAGGTCCGTCCCGTTGTTGGCATTGACGGTTTTAGAAGATGATTTTAAATTTACTACAGCAATTAAATTACCAAGCGCAGTTTAAAAATCACTTCAGAGAATGGCAGTCGAAGCGATATTTCTTCATCAACTAAAAAATCTGTTCAACATCGATTTCAATGGGCTTCAGAAATACCGCATTTTAAACCCGTCCCCCTCTCAAAGGCGCCAAAGTCGCGCTCACGGGTAGTGACAGAACTGCAGCACCGCTAAAGGTAAGTATTGTAACATACCTACAACAAGGTACACAAAAACTTGAAATTAAAAGTGAAAACAAAAAAAGACAAGCGACTGTTGTCTGGCTGTCGTGTGCACAACGCCTTCACCGGAACGAACAGACAAATGAACACAGACTTATCCCCTGGGCAGAGGATTCTAAACTAGTGCCCCCCCCTCCCCTACACCGGGCCCCCCTGTGTTCTCCCATCATCCCTCACGGCGGTTCTCGCACACCAGGTCCTCCATTGTCCTTCCCCTCTCCCTCGTGCTCATCGACCATTGATCACAGGTCGATCGCGAGGCCCCAAAGCCACCGTGGCTCACGTTGCCACTTAGACCCCAACACCGTTGAGGCTCCCGCTGCCGCTGAGGCTCCCAATGCCGCTGAGACTCCCGTTGCCACCATGGTTCCCGCTGCTGCCAAGGCTCCCGTTGCCGCTGAGTCTCCCACTGCCACCGTGGCTCACGCTGCCGCTGAGGCCCCACCACCGCCGAGGCTCCCGTTGCCGCCGTGGCTCCCGCTACTGCCAAGGCTCCGGTTGCCGCTGAGGCTCCTGTTGCCGTCGAGGCTCCAGTGGCTGACAAGGCTCCCGCTGCCGCTGAGGCTCCTGTTGCCGTCGAGGCATCTGCTCGGTAGCAACGGTGGCACCTCAACACAAGTAGATAGAACGATAAATAAGACATATGGTATGGCCACTTTCATTGGCCGGGGCATTAAGTATAAGTGTCAGGTAGTCACGCGGCAGCTTTTTAAGACTTTGGTTAGGCCGCAAACGGTTCTGGTAACCCCTTTACAGGAAGGATGTGGAGGTTTTGGAGAGGGTGCAGAGGAGGTTCACTAGAATGCTGTCTGCATTAGAGGGTATTAACTGCAAGGGGAGAGGTTGGACAAACACGGATTGTTTTCTCTGGAGCACCTGAGGCTGAGGGGGTACCTGATAGAAGTACACACATTTCTGAGAGGCATAGATAGGGTAGATCAATTTTCCCATGGTAAAGATGTCAAAGACTAGAGGGCATAGCTTTAAGATGAGAGGGACAAGTTTTTTTTTACATGGTGGTGGGTGCCTGGAACACTCTGCCAGGGGTGGTGGTGGAGGCAGATGTGATGGTGGCGATAAAGAAGCTTTTGGATAGGCACATGGATAAGCATGGAATGGAAGGGTATAGATTATGTTCAGGCAGTGGAGATTAGTTTTATCTTGGTATTAATTTCGACACAGACATATGTAATTTATACAAATATTATTTAAATAATAAGGTACAGTTTCCAGGCCCAAGTGTAAAACAGACAGAGGATAATCATAATATTGTCATAAATGACCGATCATCAAACAGGTATCAAACAAAAGCTGGACGCAAAATGCTGGAGAAACGCAGCGGGTGAGGGAGCATCTGTGGAGAGAAAGAATTGGCGACGTTTCGGGTCAAGAAGAAGGGTCTCAACCCGAAACATCGCCAATTCCTTCTCTCCATAGATGCTGCCTCACCCGCTGAGTTTCGCCAGCATTTTTGTGTCTATCTTCGACTTTACCAGCATCTGCAGTTCTTTCTTAAACATCAAACTAAAGGTGGTTGGTTCACACAGAGGGTGGTGGGTGCATGGAATGAGCTGCCAGAGGTTCCATCACACCATTTAAAAGATATTTAGACTGGTACATGTGCAGGAAAGGTTTAGAGGGATATGGGCCAAACACAAGCAGGTGGAACTAGCGTAGTTGGGGCATTTTGGGCAGCATGGGCAAGTTGGGAGGGAGGGCCTGTTTTCATGCTGTCTCACTCATCACTCTAAATAAAGCTGTCAATCAAATTTCTTATAAAATATTTCTCCAACTCCATTTTTCTCCAACTCCATTTAAAAACAAAATTTATAACATGACATAGTAAAGAAACGACCTAATTCTCAACACACTTATTCAACCTTATCTTGGTAAATATTCTTTTTACGTTGTGAACATGCTTGAAAACGGTGGTACATGCAGAATATGAACTGTTCAGCTCAGCTTTTGGAGCAATAATTCCTGAACAAAAGCTGCATTTCCAGCTTGATTTCATGGCCTCCGACTATAAGCAGATTGGAAAATACATGTTCAGTATAATCGCTTCATTCTCCACTGCTGGAAGAAGTTAAGAAAGTGGCAGAAATCTGCCCTCTTCCTATGGGGGGAAACGTATCAATGAAGTTTTAAGACAAAATTGGGAAGAAAGAATCTGTAGGAAGGAACTGCAGATGCTGAGTAACTCAGTGGGTCAGGCAGCATCTCTTGAGGATAGGAATAAGTGATGTTTTGGGTCGGAACCCTTCTTCAGATGTCGCCTATTCCTTTTCTCCAGGGATGCTGCCTGACCCACTGAGTTACTCCAGCATTTTGTGTCTACCTTTGGAAAAAAAGAAGTAAGGCCGAGCTGCATGAACTATTTTTATTAACTTAATTGAAACTATCATCTTGCAATACCTTAGAAAAGGTTGGGGAATTGTGGAGTGTCGGAAAGGCATTGGGAAGAAAGAGTTGGGCTGTGGTGGGGGAAGAGAGAATTGCGGGTGTCGGAAATCCAGTATGTTTCCAGGTTCCACATTCCTCCGAGTTGTTCTCAGGTGCCAGTCCTGGGTGAATCCAGCAGAGCATAGCCTCTCCAGTCGGCTCGAAGTAGTGCTGGCTCCATTTCTTAGCAATCTGTCATTGCCTTAAACAATGCAAGGAGAAAACGGGTGAGGGAAAATGAAATGTTGCAAACAGCAGCACAGCCTCACTAAACGTGGACGTGTAATATCACATGGACAAATTTCTACAATGTATAAAATCGTGAGAGGAATAGATCGGGTGGATGCACAGGGTCTCTTGCTACAGAGTAGCGGAATCAAGAACCAGAGGACATAGGTTTAAGGTGAGGGGGGAAAGATTTGATAAGAATCTGAACGGTAACCTTAACACACAAAGGGTGATTGGTGCTTGGAACGAGCTGCCAGATGAGGTAGTTGAAGCAGGTACTATCGCAACATTTAACAACCATTTAGACAGGCATACAGTATGTATAGGACATGTTTAGATGGATATGGGCCAAATGCAGGTAGGTGGGACCAGTATTGATGGGTCATGTTGGCCAGTGTGGGCAATTTGGGCGGAAGGGCCGGTTTCCACGCTGTAAGACTCTATGACTCTGACAATATAAAATAAAGACAGAACATGTTGGAAACACACTTCTAAGTTCTGTTTCGAAGCCTCTGCTTTGTATCAAAGAGGAGAAGATTGTAAAGGGATAGGGAACACATGGCAGGGAGAGATAGTGGGTCAGAGGAAAGTGAAGGGGGAGAAAGATCTGCAGGGGTTTGGAATTCAAGAGCTTTTGAAATTTGTGATCTTGGAATCTGAAAGAAATGAAAAAGAAAATTGTAAGATTAAATGAGAACTTACCAGTTTGAAGTTTGATCTTTATTTTATGAGGAGTTACGGTGAGCGATTACGTGAAGAAGGCCCGCCAGTACGCATGCACGTCAATCTTCAAAGCAGCGGCATGAAATCACAGTAACCACAGTCGAAGTAATATAGTAAGACTCAGAAGACTACTACAGATGATCTTTGCGATTATGAGGGCCGGGAGCGGAGGGCACGGAGGTCAATACTCTGAGGCTAACCCATACTTTTGTAAATTGCATAAAAATTAAAACATTTTGGGTGGATATTTTTAAAATTATTTCTGTAGTGGTTAATATTCAACTGGATCCCGATCCTAAATTAATAATATTGGGCATATCTGAACAATACCTAAAACTAACAATAAACCAAAGAAATTTCCTGGATTATAGTATAATAACTGGGAAAAAACTAATATTAAAATTTTGGAAAAACCCTGCATTCCCTATAACTAAAATGTGGATTATGGAGATGTCGGAGACCTTAAATCTGGAAAAAATTAGATTTGTTTTAATCGATAAACCTGAATTATTTATTAGAATATGGTCCCCGTTTATAGATTATTTGAAGGGGTTGAATGGGCCAGCGCTGAGGCTCGACCGAAGCTTGAACCCAGGACTAGACGAATAGTTTTGTTTTTTGTACCTACGGACCTATCTCCTAAGTTGTATTATAAAATTTAAAAATAAAAATAATAAATTCAAAAAAAAAAAGAAATGGTTTGTACCGACACCTCTCTATGACGTTTTTTGTGACTGATGAGCATCATTGTTTCGGGGCCTCTGAGACTCTTGGTGACCTCCATATATTGACGCAGGTGCGTAACTACACATAGTCTCAGGTCAATTGGGTATGCTCCAAAGCTTATTTTGGTTCCAGACGTCCCTGGCCTGCTTTGTTTGATTAGATCATATACATAAAACGTAATATTATCTACAGAAGAATGCATGCTGTTCAGTCGTAGCTTTTGCAATGTCTGGACCCGTTGCGATGAAACGATGACCACTTTCAGCGTTAGTTTTTGGAAAGACAGAGATGTAATTGGAGCCCATTGCTGAAGCAGTGTGAAAACTATGCTCACATCCCAGATTTCCGTATATCTAGGTTCTGGAAGGGTTCTTGTTAAAAATATCTTTCATGAATTGGGACACCAATGGATGAGATCCAATAGAGTCTTGTCCCGACCCCTGCCATAAATAGGAGGACAATGCACTCCGAGCACTATAATGGCATCACATTATAACTCAATTTGCTCATCAAAATGCAATGTAGCAAGGAACTCCAATACATCAGGTATGCCTGCAGTGTGTTAAGATATATTTGACTGTAAGCAGAACATCTTCCCATTTCTTAATATGAGCTATGTATTGTTTTGTAGTACTATCCCTCCAGGCCGCAGTAATCACATCCACGGTCCGACTCGATAGTTCGAGCCCCTGGAACGGTCTGGTCAGAAAATGCAAATCAACAGATTAATACAATCATGTAAAGGGTGACTCTCTCCTGTCACAGGGTGAACCAACAAGTTGCTGCATTTGGGGATAGTCATGAATGGCTGTGTCATCAGTCTCAGGACCAATGGGAACCATGGCTGTGTGGGCCAGTCAGGAACTACCAAAACGCCTGAAGCAGAGTCCTGCTCTATTTTGGTGAGATTGACTGATGAGGCAGAATGGGGGAAAAGCGTACAAGAACGTACCTCCCCAATGTAGCGAGAATGCATCCACTGCTACTGCCCCTGGATCCGGTTCCCATGAGACGTATTTAGGTAACTGGTGATTCAGCCTGGATGCAAACAGATCTATGTCTGGCAATCCATACTGGGTGACAATCTTTTTAAAAACTTTTGGATTCAGCATCCATTCTGTGTTGTCATTAAATTTATGTAACCTGGTGTCTGCCACCATGTTATCTTTACCTGGTAGGTAGATTGCTGAGACCCAGATGTTTCTAGTAATACACCAGCGCCAGATGAGGTTAGCCAGATTATCACATGATAATGACTTAATTCCACTCATGTGATTGATATATGCAACAGCTGTGGTATTGTCAATCTGGAGCTGAACATGTAAATCATGCATTGTTGAGCAGTACGTTTTTAGGCCATAGAATGCCCCCAACAATTCTAAATAGTTTATCCCATGCATCCGCAGGATCAATGCCTCTTGCATACTCCAACTGCCGCCACAGCTAGAATTGGTATCAGTGGCTCCCCATCCCGAAGCACTCACATCAGTTTGTAAAACAACTGATGGTTGTTTAGTCATATTGTTACTAGTACAATTTGAGACATTAGTTATCCCCCATTGCAACACGGTGATAGCTTCGACTGGCAACTGCATTTGTCTATCAAAATGACCTGCATGTTTTTTGAGTGCCTGTTCCTTAGCTCGTTGCACATTCTGATAGTGTAGAGGCCCGAATTGCACTCCAGGGAAAGCCACCACTAATTTACCAATAACACTGGCCACTCATCAGATGGTGGGTTGCTGTTCATCTACCAGATTGCAGGCCTCCATAATTTCTAAAGTTTTGGCCGTAGGCAGAGTCACTGACATATTAGTTGAATCAATGGTGAACCCCAAATAGTCAATGATTCTAAATGGCATCAATTTGGATTTAGTTGGATGGATGAGGAAACCTAACCTCTCAAACATATGTTTGGTAACTGAATCCGAAAATTCAGCTGCCTCCTGAGTATTGCCTATGATCAGAACATCATCTAAGTATGCCATCACAATGTGATTCTGAGCCTGGAGTAATCCTAATACTGGTTTCAACAATTTTGTAAATAACCTAGGGGCTGAGGGTAACCCATTGGGCAAAGTTTTAAATTGCCACAGCTGTCTCATCCAACTAAATTTCAAGTATCTACGGTATTTGTAATGAATTGGTACTGAATAATATGCATCTTTCAGATCTATACTTGCCATATAACATCCTTTGGAAACCAGTTGCATAGCAGTACTGAAAGTTTCCATTTTAAAATATTTATACTGGACATAGGAGTTCAGTCGGGTTAGGTCCAAAATGACTTGACACCCACCATCTGCTTTTGCCTGGGGAATATATTAGACACAAATTGTTGAGGCTAATGAGCCATCCTTTCAATTACCCCTTTTTTGAATAATGTTTCAATTTCATCATTTACCTGTAGAGTTTCTGGTTTTGAAAACACCAATACCCGACTTGGTGTATGTTGTATGGATGGATGTAATTCAGAGATAAACTCAATTCGAGACCCCCGGATATTGTCCAGTATAAACGGATCTGATGTTATGCAGCACCATTCATCGTAGAACAATTGCAATCTACCCCCCTACTGGTGACTGGTCTCTAGAGGATATTTCCTGGACAAGTCCAGTTACTCGTACCTCCATGGTTGCTGGATTCCTTTGTATCCTAGTTCTGTTGGGGGTGTGCACTGGTGCATGCCAATGGCATAGCGTCTGTGACCCGTCTGAAGGGGTATGGTCGTCGAGGTGGCATCCTGCCTGAGGAATGTGTTTTAATGAGGCTGATCGTCTTCGCCTCCTCATCCAAGTCCTTGACTTGTTTTGCTAGATCCTTCCCAAACAATAAGTTTGGTGGCTGAATGTTGGAGGATCTGCATAAGGCTGCAAATTTTGGACTGAGCGTAGGCTTGATGGCAGTTTTTCTCAGGCAATTAATTTCAAAGTGGGCGTTACACAGCAGGGCCAACATATCCTGCTGTGTGTTTGATAGTGTTGCCCCTTTGGACTGTCCGCCCAAATGCCATTATTCCTGCTCCGATTAATTTAAATACTTTTTGCAGCCTTGGGACCGCATGGTTGCGCCCATTTTCCCCCAGATGGCCTGGTTCACTGTGGGCACTCTGAGCGATGCACAGTTTACAGGTGTTTCGTACCTCTTAGATGTTTCATCCATAATGGATTCTTGGAGCTGGTGAGAAGCCATATAATTGATGTTTCTGGCCAGATTTTCTTCCATTTCCTCACCAGTTCCTGCCGGTATGGCAAATTTAAATGCCACATCCGGCACACCTGGAGCTAAGCTCGTGTGCTTTGGGGTATGCTCCTCTGCTATACCACCAACTTCAGGGTCAGAGTCATACTGCCCTGGCTCTCCCTGCTCATGCATAAGGGAGGTATCATGCAGCCCTTGACCTGGCGCTGCTGGTAATGGCCCCCATGCAGATCCGTGGTCCCTCCTGAAGGTACAGGTCTTCCCTATATGGACCTCTGCTGGAGGTTGCTGCTGAGAGCTGCTGGGGAAACACAGGGGTATAAAACACTGGTTGGAACCTCATGATGGAGTATTCTTTCTAAGAGGCACTCCATTTTAACTAGACGTCCCCAAACTTTTTTGCTGGTGGGAGGGGAGTCTTCTTGGCCTGACTCATCAGAGTCGACAGGCCTTACTGACTTTCTTTTGCCGTTCCTCCCGACTGGAGTGGCCATGGTGCTTTGAGGCACCGGAATCGCTGCCGCTGGCTGTACTGCCGGCAGTTCTGGAGCCGGCGTAAGTGCCCGCCCGCTGGCCGCGTTCCCGCGGTCAGTTTCCCTGATTTTGTCGGCGGCACGCCTCGCCCTACCTTTGGTTGATTTCTCCATGTTCCTGCTGGCTCCTGAAACCAGCCTTATGGAACTTAGGGACAATCACTCACGTGACCCCGAAGTAAAATCATGTGTTATCATCCCAAATGCAGCAAATGGGAAAGTAGAATGTGGACCCCAAAAGGATTTTTTATGTTTTGTTCAATAAATGTCGATACTTAACTGACTGAACGGTCACTGGAGGCTGACTTGATGTGAACACAAAAGAACATCAATCATTTCCTTCAGGCAATTAAAGACGGCACATTGGGCGAAATATTGTATATATTGTATATAATGTATGGCATAGATTCGATCAACAAATCCAGGCCATCGCAGATGCACATCATGGACATCACGATCCACAGATAACAGGAGTGGAAAACCATTGATATGAATAAATGAGTTGGGTTTTTCCAGGATCTTCCCACAGTGCTTTTCCTGAGCCTTACTTTACGCAGCAGGTTCATCACTCTTCAACTGACAGCTTCTCCCTAGCGACCAGCCTACCGGTTTCCAGCTGTTCTATCACCATGGCAATGGCAGGAGAGCAGAGACTGGTCCTAGCAACACCAAGTGGAAATCATTTACCTTCCCCTTTTTGCTGTATTCACCTTCCACAACCCTGGCATTTAACTCTTTGTTACAGAAATATTTTCAATTCTTTCCAATTTTTGAAAATCAGTGACTCACTGCTGTATCAGAACTCAAATGTAGAAAGAGCCATTGTAATGAGTAACAGGGTTACTGATAGTGTGTAGTGTGTTAAGTTTTAAGAAGGGTCTCGACCCGAAATGTCACCCATTCCTTCTATCCAGATATACTGCCTGTGCTGCTGAGTTACTCAAGCATTTTGTGTCTTTCTAGTAGATAGCACCAGTTGAAACATGCCATGGTACAAGTCATGAGTGAATAATGTTTGTGCATTCCTCCAAGATAATTATATAACTCATGTTCTTTAAAAATGCAAGAGATATCCACAGAAAAGCTGAACAGATGTGTGATTTTTGGCAATGAAAGGAGCTTTTTCAGGTTAGCTGCCAGTGATCAGCGGAGTACCGCAGGGGTCGGTGCTGGGGCCGCTTCTCTTCACAGTGTATATTAATGATTTGGACGTGGGGATTGAAGGCTTTGTGGCCAATTTTGCAGATGATATGCAGATGGATGGGGGGGGGGGGGGGGGGGGCAGGTGGTGTAGGGAAAGCAGGGACTCTGCAGTAGGAGTTGGACAGGTTGGGAGAGTGGGCAGAGAAGTGGCAGATGGAATACAGCGTGGAGCAAAGCATGGAGTCAAACATTTTGGTAGTAGGAATAAAGGCGTAGAAGTATTTTCTAAATTTGGAGAGAATTAAAAAAATTGGAGGTGCAAAGGAACTTGGGAGTGCTGGTGCGGGATTCCCAAAAAAGTTCATTTGCAAGTCATTAGACAATAGACAATAGGTGCATGAGTTGGCCATTCGGCCCTTCGAGCCAGCACCACCATTCACTGTGATCAGTGAAGAGGTCCTCATCGAAACTTACCAAATAGTGAGAGGCCTGGATAGAGTTGATGTGGAGAGGATAGATTCTTGATTAGTACGGGTGTCAGGTGTTATGGGGAGAAGGCAGGAGAATGGGATTAGGAGGGAGAGATAGATCAGCCATGATTGAATGGCGTAGACTTGCTGGGCCGAATGGCCTAATTCTGCTTCTATTACTTATGAACTTATCAACTGCTTTATGTTGTCATCATAGTTGATCAGATATATCGCTATGTAGTTTACCTCATACTTTCAATGGAGTCAAGTATCAAGAGTGTTTATGTCCAGTCAATGGAACAATGGAATTCTTACTTGCAACAGTATAATAGGACTGTAAACACAATGCTCATAGATACTCAAAGATAACAACTAATAAACAAAAAATAATTAATTAATTAATCCAATACTACTGCAAAAAAACCTCCAAAGTCCTTGGTGCAACCAAAGACAAATAGTTCATAGTTTAGTTTGTGTTATGTAGTGTTCGAGAGCCTGATGGTTGTTGGGAAGAAGCTATTCTTCAACCTGGTCACCACGGTTTTCAGACTCCTGTACCTTCTTCCCGATGGGGGAGTGAAATGAGAGTGTGACCAGGGTGGTGAGGGTCTCTAATGATGCTGGCTGCCTTTAGATCCCTTTGATGGTGGGAAGGTTAGTACCCGTGATGGACCGGGCAGTGTCCACCACTTTTTGTGATCTTTATTCCTGGGTTGCCAAACCAGTGATGCAACCAGTCAATATGCTCTCTACCGTACATATGTAAAAGTTCAAGAGAGTATTCCTTGACATACCACATCTCCTCACTCCTCTAAGGAAGTAGGTGCTTTCTTTATGATTGTATCAATGTGCTGGGTCCAAGACAGATCTTCAGAATTGTGCACGCCCTGGAACTTGAAGTTGTTGACTCTTTCCTCCACCAATCTGTTGATGAAGACAGGTTCGTGGATCCTCGGCTTTCCCCTTCCAAAGTCAAAAATCAGCTCCTTAAGGGCCTGTCCCACTTGGGCGTCATTTGCGCGTCATTAACGCGACATCCTAAACATTGGTTTGCGTGTCATGACACGGGCGTGACGCGCGCGTGACGTGCACATGGCGCGTGGTGGCGTATGCAGTGACGCGCAGTAATGCGCAGTGCTTCCCTATCGCCCCAGGATTTTGGAATACTCAAAAGCCTCGCGCACCACCTGCATGACGTATACCTTGTGCACGCTGATGTACTGATGGCGTACGCTGACAAACTGACGGCGTACGTGTAGCGTGTGGTGATGCAGGGTTACGCACGGTGACACACGAACATTGCCTTTAATAATTTATTATGCGTCACCGTGCATCAACGTCCATAACCATGCATCGCCGTGCCACCCGAAAAGCCGCCGGAGCGCCATTTGCCTGTCATTTGAAAGTCGCACCACCAGGTATAAAGCTCGCGTAGTTTTGAAATTTTTTCACTGGGAAAATTCTTACCATGGAGATCTGACCAAGTACGAACGACATTGCAAATGGCTCCCAAAAGAAGCAGGGCCGTCAAGAGCACTTGGCGCGCGACTGTCGTACTGCTAGACGATTTTCCCGCGACAGTCGCGCGTCAGTCACTACCGGCCTGTCGCGTAAATGACGTGCAAATGACGCCCACGTGGGACAGGCCCTTTAGTCTTGTTGATATGATATAGTTGGGATCACGGAGACATGGCTCCAGGGTGACCAAGGCTGGGAGCTGAACATCCAGGGATATTCAATATTCAGGAGGGATAGACAGAAAGGAAAAGGAGGTGGGGTAGCATTGCTGGTTAGAGAGGAGATTAACGCAATAGAAAGGAAGGATATTAGCTTGGAGGATGTGGAATCGATATGGGTAGAGCTGCGAAACACTAAGGGGCAGAAAACGCTAGTGGGAGTTGTGTACAGGCCACCTAACAGTAGTTGTGGAGTTGGGGATGTCATCAAACAGGAAATTAGAAATACGTGCAACAAAGGTAAAGCAGTTATAATGGGTGACTTCAATCTACATATAGATTGGGTGAATCAAATTGGCAGGGGTGCTGAGGAAGAGGATTTCTTGGAATGTATGGGGGATAGTTTTCTAAACCAACATGTAGAGGAACCAACGAGAGAGCAGGCTATTCTAGACTGGGTATTGAGTAATGAGGAAGGGTTAGTTAACAGTCTTGTTGTGCGTGGCCCCTTGGGCAAGAGTGAGCATAATATGGTTGAGTTCTTCATTAGGATGGAGAGTGACATAATTAATTCAGAAACAAGGGTTCTGAAGATAAAGAAAGGTAACTTTGAGGGTATGAGATGTGAATTGGCCAAGATAGACTGGCAATTGATTCTCAAAGGGCTGACTGTGGATAAGCAATGGAAGGCATTTAAAGACTGCATGGATGAACTACAACAATTGTTCATCCCAGTTTGGCAAAATAATAATTCAGGGATCTGTACATCCGTGGATAACAAGGGAAATCAGGGATAGTATCAAAACAAAAGATGAAGTATACAAATTAGCTAGAAAAAGCAGCCTACCAGAGGACTGGGAGATACTCAGTCCAGGAGAGGAAGTCAAAGTGCTTAATTAGGAAAGGGAAAATAGATTATGAAAGAAAACTGTCAGGGAACATACAAACAGACTGCAAACGTTTTTATAGATATGTGAAAAGAAAAATGTTAGTTAAAACAAATGTAGGTCCCTTGCAGTCAGAAACTGGTGAATTGATCATGGGGAACAAGGACATGGCAGACCAATTGAATAACTACTTTGGTTCTGTCTTCACTAAGGAAGACATAAATAATCTGCCGGAAATAGCAGGGGACCGGGGTCAAATGAGATGGAGGAACTGAGTGAAATTCAGGTTAGCCGGGAAGTGGTGTTAGGTAAATTGAATGGATTAAAGGCTGATAAATCCCCAGTGCCAGATATGCTGCATCCTGGATTACTTAAAGAAGGAGCCCCAGAAATACTGGATGCATTAGTGATAATTTTTCATAACTCTTTAGATTCTGGAGTAGTTCCTGAGGATTGGAGGGTAGCTAATGTAACCGCACTTTTTAAAAAGGGAGGGAGAGAGAAAACGGGGAATTGCAGACCAGTTAGTCTAACATCGGTAGTGGGGAAAATGCTAGAGTCAGTTATTAAAGATGGGATAGCAGCACATTTGGAAAGTGGTGAAATCATTGGACAAAGTCAGCATGGATTTATGAAAGGTAAATCATGTCTGACGAATCTTATAGAATTTTTCGAGGATGTAACTAGTAGAGTGGATAAGGGAGAACCAGTGGATGTGTTATATCTGGACTTTCAGAAGGATTTCGACAAGGTCCCACATGAGAGATTAGTATGCAAACTTAAAGCACACGGTATTGGGGGCTTCAGTATTGGTGGATAGAGAACTGGCTGGCAGACAGGAAGCAAAGAGTAGGAGTAAACGGGTCCTTTTCAGAATGGCAGGCAGTGACTAGTGGGGTACCGCAAGGCTCAGTGCTGGGACCCCAGCAATGATCAATATATATTAATGATTTGGACGAGGGAATTGAATGCAACATCTCCAAGTTTGCGGATGACACGAAGCTGGGGGACAGTGTTAGCTGTGAGGAGGATGCTAGGAGGCTGCAAGGTGACTTGGATAGGTTGGGTGAGTGGGCAAATGCATGGCAGATGCAGTATAATGTGGATAAACATGAGGTTATCCACTTTGGTGGTAAAAAACAGGAAAGTAGACTATTATTTGAATGGTGGCCAATTAGGAAAAAGGGGAGATGCAACGAGACCTGGGTGTCGTGGTACACCAGTCATTGAAAGTAGGCATGCAGATGCAGCAGGAAGAGAAGAAAGCGAATGGTATGTTAGCATTCATAGCAAAAGGATTTGAGTACAAGAGCAGCGAGGTTCTACTGCAGTTGTACAGGGTCTTGGTGAGACCACACCTGGAGTATTGCGTACAGTTTTGGTCTCCTAATCTGAGGAAAGACATTCTTGCCATAGAGGGAGTGCAGAGAAGGTTCACCAGACTGATTCCTGGGATGTCAGGACTTTCATATGAAGAAAGACTAGATAGACTCGGCATGTACTTGCTAGAAATTAGAAGATTGAGGGGATCTTATGTACAAAATTCTTAAGGGTACACAAAATGCTGGAGAAACTCAGCGGGTGCAGCAGCATCTATGGAGCGAAGGAGATAGGCGACGTTTTGGGTCGAGACCCTTCTTCAGACTGGTCAGGAGAAGGCAAGAAGACTGGTCCCTGACCGGTCTGAAGAAGGGTCTCGACCCGAAACGTCGCCTATCTCCTTCGCTCCTTAGATGCTGCTGCACCCGCTGAGTTTCTCCCACTTTTTGTGTACCTCGATTCTCCAGCATCTGCAGTTCCTTCTTTAAAAAATTCTTAAGGGGTTGGACAGGCTAGATGCAGGACGATTGTTCCCGATGTTGGGGAAGTCCAGAACAAGGAGTCACAGTTTAAGGATAAGGGGGAAATCTTTTAGGACCGAGATGAGAAAAACATTTTTCACACAGAGAGTGGTGAGTCTCTGGAATTCTCTGCCACAGAAGGCAGTTGAGGCCAGTTCATTGGCTATATTTAAGAGGGAGTTAGATGTGACCCTTGTGGCTAAAGGGATCAGGGGGTATGGAGAGGTACGGGATACTGAGTTGGATGATCAGCCGTGAATATATTGAATGGCGGTGCAGGCTCGAAGTGCTGAATGGCCTACTCCTGCACCTATTTTCTATGTTTCTATGTATCTGTGATTTTGAGAGTAAGGTAACTGCTCTGGCACCATTCAATCAGATGATCTATCTCCTTCCCATAATCATCATTACCTGTTATGTGTCCAACAACAGCGGTGTCATCAGTGAATTTAAAGATGGAGCTGTGTCTGTCTACAGTCATGGTCATGGTGTGAGTGGAGCAGAGGACTGCACACACAGCCGGGAGGTTCTCCTGTGCTGTGTATGAAGGAACTGCAGATGCTGATTCATACTGAAGGTAGACACAAAATGCCAGAGTAACTCAGCGGGACAGGCAGCATCTCTGGAGAGAAGGAATGGGTGACTGTTTGGGTATGAAGAAAGGTCTCGACCCGAAACCTCACCCATTCCTTCCCTCCAGAGATGCTGCCTCTCCGGTGCTGTTGGTTATCAAGGAGGAAGTGTTGCTCCTGTTTCGTGCTGATTGTGTTCTGTTGATGAGGTAATCGAGGATCAGTGGCACAGGCATGAGCACAAACGCAGCTCCCTGAGTTTGATAACAGGTTTGGATGGATTCGATTGTGTTGAACTGCGGTTGGTGAACAACAAACAGCCTGACATGCATGTTGTTCTTGTCCAAGTGGTCCAGTGCAGAGTGGAGAAACAGCGAGATCATATCCCCAGGAAAAAAGGAATAAGTGACATTTCGGGTCGAGAACCTTCTTCAGACTCCAGATATGCTGGCTGACCTGCTTACTCCAGCTTTTTGTGTCTATTTCAGTGTAAACCAGCATCTGCAGTTCCTTCCTACAGACCACATCCCCTGTTGATCTATTGTGGTGGGAGGCAAATTATAATGGGGTCATGATCTTGTGCGCCATAACTAATCATGTTATAACTAATAAGTAACACTTCATCATGGCGGATGTTAGTGCCACCAGCCGGTAACATTGAGTAAGTCACCTGGCTCTTCATGGGGAAACTTTTTTCAGTCTCTTACCGGGCCGGAGATGCGATTGTTTTCTGGGTCGTATCTCCGGTCGCTCCGCGGCCTAACATCGTGGAGCTGGGGGCCTCCTCAGGACTGACTTTGGGCCCCACCGCGGGGCGTGGACTTACCATCGCAGCCGATCCCTTGCCTGGGATCGATGCTCTAACCACGGCCTACGGACTTTAACATTAAGGGCTCGCGGTCTCAGGAGAGACCGAGTTGGGAGCTCCAAGGACGCAGAAGGTTTGACAGCCCCGACCCGGGGTCCGATCGCCGGTGCGGGGGAGTAAGATCGTCCCGTCAACGGAAAGCTCGAGGCCCCCAACCGTGGGAGAACAAAGAAGGGAGGAGATTTAATTTTTTTTTCGCATTCCATCACAGTGAAGAATGTGGAGGAGTCACTGTGGTGGATGTTTCTGTTAAAATGTGTTTTATGTGTTCTGATGCTTTTTATTTGTATGACTGACTTGGCAAATGAAATTCTTCGTATGTTGCAAAACATACTTGGCGAATAAAGTATTATTGAGTTGTATTGTATTGTATTATTGATGCCTTTTTAAAGCAAATGGGAACCTCAGACCTCAGTAATGAGAGATACATACATTGAAAATAGGTGCAGGAGTAGGCCTTTCAGCCCTTCGAGCCAGCACCGCCATTCAATGTGATAAACAATAGACAATAGACAATAGGTGCAGGAGTAGGCCATTCGGCCCTTCGAGCCAGCACCGCCATTCAATATGATCATGGCTGATCATCCCCAATCAGTACCCCGTTCCTGCCTTCTCCCCATATCCCCTGACTCCGCTATTTTTAAGAGCCCTATCTAGCTCTCTCTTGAAAGCATCCAGAGAACCTGCCTCCACCACCCTCTGAGGCAGAGAATTCCACAGACTCACCTCTCTCTGTGAGAAAACGTGTTTCCTCATCTCCGTTCTAAATGGCTTACTCCTTATTCTTAAACTGTGACCCCTGGTTCTGGACTCCCCCAACATCGGGAACATGTTTCCTGCCTCTAGCGTGTCCAAACCCTTAACAATCTTACATGTTTCAATGAGATCTCCTCTCATCCTTCTAAACTCCAGAGTGTACAAGCCCAGCCGCTCCATTCTCTCAGCATATGACAGTCCCGCCATTCTGGGAATTAACCTTGTAAACCTACGCTGCACTCCCTCAATAGCAAGAATGTCCTTCCTCAAATTAGGGGACCAAAACTGCACACAATACTCCAGGTGTGGTCTCACTGGGGCTCTGTACAACTACAGAAGGACCTCTTTGCCCCTAGATTTGATTCCTCTTGTTATAAAGCCCAACATGCCATTTGATTTCTTCACTGCCTGCTGTACCTGCATGCTTACTTTCATAGACTGATGTACAAGGACCCCCAGATCCCGTTGTACTTCCCCTTTTCCCAACTTGACGCCATTGGCTTCATGGCTGACCATCCACAATCAGTACCTCTCTCTGCCCTTTCTGGTGGCCTTGTCGAGGTCGTATCTGGACTTCCGACATAAACCTGCGTCGCCAGACTTGAATGGCCAAGATCTGCTTGATATTTTCATCTCTTGTCTGTGCCTCTTCTCAGCAAGCAGCGATGGTATTTGGCCGTGGTATTTCCCACCCAACTCTACTTGATAGGAAATGTATGCAACATGCAAAGAGAGAAATCGTGCTGACGCCTCTCCTTGATTAGCGAATGATAGCATTTGCTTTGCATCATTTATTGAGCCGAGAAGTGGAGCAAAGCTCTCCTGATACCCCAGTGGAGTGGGGCTGGTTCCATGGTCCAGCAATAGATGCAGTTTATGAAGGTTCCCATTTCCACTCCTCACTGAGAACATTCAGCAATGTAACACGAATGTAGATTGTAGCCATTTGCTACCTTATGAAATGACACATAAATCGCCTGTTCTTTTAGAGGTGCTTGTAGTAATTCACAGTAGTGTACAGGAGTTGCCTACACCCTATGTCCCAGTTTCTAGTTGTCTCTCAGGAGTCCAGTGCGTTGATTCGTGTCCCCTCACCCCTACCCCTGCCCCACTTGTCCCCTGAGCCCATTTTGCAGCCTGTAAAATGACAGGAGAAAGGTCAATAGGGTGTATTTATCAGCAGTTAATGGATGGAATTCAGCAAGTGGTGGAGATGGGATGGAAACAAATGCTCACACCCGCTGACAAGTCCCATTCCACTCACTGCGCAACACTCTCAAGCGGAAATATTGCTACATTTGCCTTGTTGCTTGGTGTAAACGGAGGGACGCACATCCTAACTGCAAATGACCAGAGGCACATATTTATAACTTCAGGCAAAAGGTGCTAGGTGGGGTCTGTGCGGAGAGGTTTGTATTCTGCAGAGAGTTTACGGCAGTGATCTGGAACACTACCTGCAGGAAAGGTGGAAACAGAGTCAGTCATGCCTTTCACAGGGGAATTGGATAGGCACTTGAGAGTGAATACTGTTCTGAATCTCTGTCAAATGCCTTTTTAATACCCTTCTGTGAGGCCTGATTGACTGATGGTGCTTTTAATACAGGTCACTGCAGAATACTCTCTCCGGATTACAAATCTTTCCTCACATGCCTGAGAATCTTTTGCCAGCTTCTTCCCCTCTGTTGCCTTGTTGCAGGGCGGCACAGCGGCGCAGAGGTATAGTTGCTGCCTTCCAGCGCCAGAGACGCGGGTTCGATCCTGACTACGGGTGCTGTCTGTACGGAGCTTGTACCGAGATCTTCGGTATCCTCCAACACTCCAAACACGTACATGTTTGTAGGTTCCATTGGCTTGGTATAAGTATAAATTGTCCCTGGAGTGTGTGGGATAGTGTAGGTGTGCGTGAATCGGTGGTCGGTGCGGACTCAGTGGGCCGAGCGGCCTGTTTCCGCGCAGTATCTTCAAACTGAACTAAACTGTTATCAGGCTTCTGAACAGTCCTTCCATAAGCTAGGGTTCCGTTCGATTCACCTGCACCCTGCTGCGGACATTGGACTTTGTCATTGGAACTGAGGTGCTACAAATGCTGCGAGCTATATCCTACACACTGTATCTTCCCATTTGCTCTACCTATTGTCCTTGTGTCACACTTGATTTTATTTATGTGTAGTATCATCTAATCTGATGGGACAGCATGCAAAACAAAATGCCTCGGTACACGCAACAATAACAAACTAAACTTAAATCTGTGCCTCTGGTCTGTTGACCATTTGATGTTAGGAACACAGGCCCTCAATTTAAGCCTTTCAACCTAGCCATCCACTATTTTCATTTTCAAATCTTTGTATTTTTCGTTGTAAAAGAAATCCAGATAAGCATGTGATTCATTATGATCTGATAAGATGAAATAATCACAGTTGTCACTGATTTATTGTGACAGATTTAGCAGTGGTTAGAATTGTAATTAACATTTGAATAAATTGCCTGCAGTTGTATTTAACATGTTGTAGTAACTGAACAGCACTCATCTGGGTTGAAACTTTGATTCAAAAGAGTCAGTTACTCTTTTTGAGAATTAAAAGTTGCATTAATTTAAATACTTTTAGGCCCTCTAGTTTTGCACATTGATGAGAGATATTAACCCGAGTCTATCGCACTGTATTATTTCTTGTTTATTTCAGTTCATCCAATTTAAACATAATGTTACGCATTCTTGAAGCATTATCATCCAGTAATGTGTTGATATGAGAGTGAGAGAGAGAGAGAGAGAGAGAATGAATGAATTAATGTAGGTCAGCAGTGGAGCTGGAAGCACAGCAGTGTGGTGAAGGGGGCCAGATTAGGGGTTGAAGCTGAAAACTTACCTCATCATGGATTCTGAAGGAGGTTCTCACTGGGAACAGTACAAAAGAGTCGCTGCCCTGGGTCTGACCGTCTTCTTCATCTAGACACAGCAGCTTGGCAATGTAGTATGAAAACAGAGAGTAAATTTCCACACATACATTGCCAATATCCAGCTCAACCACTGCGCCGACTTTCCAAACCCTTTCACTGTCTGATTTGTTGAACCTTTCCACAGATATTCTGTCCATGACGAGCCACTTAAATACTGAAAACACAAAACCCTCGAGGCAGCAGGAAGTGCAGGTTGGAGTCAAAGGAAGGGAGGTTGGTTTGCGCGCTGGTCTGGGCTACATCCACAACTCTCTGCAATTTCTTGCGGTCTTGGGTGAAGCTGTTCCAAAATCATTCCGATAAACTGCTTTCGACGGCAGATCTGTAGAAGTTGGTGAGGGTAGTTGGAGACATGCCAAACTTCTGAAGCCTTCTTTGTTTGCACTCAACATTTATTAACAAGACAAAGTACACATACAAACAAGATATACAAATCACACAGCATCCATTAGCATCACATCAAATCATCTTGGAGGTCTGTCGTAGAAGCATTATATTCACCGGCACCCAAGCAAGCTCATCAAATCGCGTCCTTAATCAATCTTGGCAGTTGTAGTAATAATGTTGAAAGCATCGGCCCTTAACTGGGGATTTAGCTGTTAAACTTTCCATCAAATGTACACTTTTCAGTCTCTCCCTCCCCTGTTGAGCATTTGGTGGCTTTACATTTCTCCATGACACTGTAATCATCTTTTTTTTTGCAATCAACAAAGCCTTCTAAGGAAGTGCATGTGCTTTCTTGGCCTTAGCTTTGATGTGGCTGATCCGGACAAATTACTGGCGATATTTATTCCTAAGAACTCGAAGCTTTCCACCATCTCTACTTTGGTGCCATCAATGTCTACCAGGGTGTGCGTACCGCTTCGCTCCCTGGAGTCGATCACCATCTCCTTTGTTTTGCTGTCGTTGAGCGGGAGGTTGTTTGTCTTGGCACAAAGTCACAAGGTTCTCAGTCTTCTTCCTGTCGTCCGTCTCGTCATCATTTGATATCCGACCGGTGCGAATTTGTACATTTCCACTTCCAACTGTGTTGAGAACATTTACTGAGCAAAAACACAGCAAAGTGCTGGAGGAATTTGGTGCATAAGCAGCATCTGTGGAAGGAGTGGATAGGTGACAATTCAGGTCAGGATTCTTCGTCAGGCTGATTGTAGTTATAGACAATAGGTGCAGGAGCAGGCCATTCAGCCCTTCGAGCCAGCACCGCCATTCAATGTGACCATGGCTGATCATCCACAATCAGTACCCCTTTCCTGCCTTCTCCTCATAATCCCCTGACTCCGCAATCTTTAAGAGCCCTACCTGTCTTAAATGTTATGAGATACCTTCATGGAAATCCTTGGCAAAACCATAAAGAGAGTGCCAGTGGTAGATAGTTGACATTAATATTGAAGAAGATGCATATTTTACATCGTCACTCAAAACGAGTATGACTGCCCTCTGCTCTCCATTGGGTGAGAGGCAGGCTATTTTTAGGGCACCTTTTCTAGCCCTTACCCCAAGTGGGGTGAGCAGAGTGGATCCTCAAGAGGAGTGTTCAGTCGTGGGATGCAGCTGCCGAAGGGTTCTTCTGCCCCGTTCCAAGGGTCCAGCGACTGAATCCAGCACCCACTGCCTGACGTGCCAGCTCATGACCAGGGGACTCCAGATCGCACAATCCTGCCCCCGTCGCCACTTGCTGGTCACCATAGGACTTAATCCAGGGTGTTAGGGTGGATTCCCCTACATGGAGGACGCCTGTGCATGACTTTGTTTAACGTGGAGAGACTGGTGCTCAGACAGCCACCCCACGGTCCTTGACAGATCTGGGTCGGGATCCAGTGGCGTGGAGTCCAAGACGACCGGAGATCCTTTTCTGCTGCAGCTAGACATATGGTCATTGTGCCAATCAATTACCGAGCAGTTTGCTACGACCTTTCAAAGTGCAAGACAAGAGACATAAGTTTCAGTTTAAATGTATGAGTGTACTTTGGAACTTAGTTTATGCATCCTCTGAGGAATATTATGGGCAGTACCTCAGTCTACGTGTTCAGTGAAGAATGAAGCACACGTTAGATTTGGTTGACCATGTATTGACTTTCTGCTGACTGGTTCGCACACAAACAAAAGCTTTTCACTGTACCTCGGTACACGTGACGATAAACTAAACTGAACTGAACAAAAGATTGAAACCATAGCAAGTAAAGGTTTCTCCGACAGCTAAATTAATTGTGTAATGCATTGGAGACTTCTCCCCACCGGAGAATTACTTAAGTCTTTGTTTTCACACCACAATTGAATTTCTATTCTGAGTGCCTGCACATAATGAACATAGTCATGAAGATATTAGAAAATATACACAATAATAATAATAATTATACATGATGTATAACATGATGTTCATTGTTCTCAGCATTTATGAAAATAGCATGAAAAACGCATATATATACAGTGCTGTTAACTTCCTAAAGACAAAAATGAAAGCAATATGCAGGAGTCTCGACCCGAAACATCACCCACTTCCTTTTATCCAGAGATGCTGCCTGTCCCGCTGAGTTACTCCAGCATTTTGTGTCTATCTTCAGTGTAAACCAGTATCTGCAGTTCCTTCCTCCACATACTCCTTACATTCACCGCCTAATTATTAATGTGTATAAATCGCAGCAAAGGTCTCAGCAATGATTCCCCTGGTATGCAATTGGTCACTGGATTCTAGTTGCAAAAACACCAACACTTGACCATCATTGCCAATTTCAGATCCATTTACCTTATTATCATGAAAAGTCTTTATATAAACAGCTCATTTTTAAAAGACGTGTATGCTGAACGATATCAGTTGATTTCAGAAACCTGTGGCTGAGTTTGCATTTTAATGGCTAATGGATCATCCAGTTTGAATGCAACTTTTTCAGCGATTTTACGATAATGGTCTCCTCAGTAGAGTGATGGCCTGTAATCTGCAACAGCATAGTTAGTCTCTGCTTCAAGGGATGGCAGCTGACCAGGGGACGAGAGTGAAATGATATGCCGCATCATTTCAAACGTCCTCAGCATAAGGACTTTAAATGGGTTTTGGGGAGGGGAAAAAGGCCTTGGACAAGAAAGGCTCCCTTCTAATCGGAGACTGCAGGAGCAACCCCGACTCCTCCTGGCCCCATACGAGTTCGACAAGTCTCCTAGGAGAATTGAAGATTGACACAAACTGCTGGAGTAACTCAGTGGATCGGGCAGCATCTCTGGAGTAAAGGAACAGGTGATGTTGCGGGTCGAGACCCTTCATCGGACTGAGGGAGGGGGAGGCTAGAGGTATGGGAAAGAACAGAACAAAGCAGAGCCTGTGTCAATGACTCAGGAAAGGTGGAGCCCACAATGGTCCAGTGTTGGCTGGAGACGAAGGTAACAAAGGAATAGAAACGGTGAAATTAGCAAGAAGACTAGGGTGGGGAGGGATGGAGAGAGAGGGAATGCAGCGGTTACTGGAGAACTATCTGGTTGAATTTAGTTTGTTCCCATTTGAGATGTTGGTCTGGCAGAACAGTCTCAAGTTGAGTACACAGGCCTCTGCTTGAAACGCAGACGGGTGTTCATTGGCTGGAGAGTGCTGGAGATACAGTGTGGAAACAGGCCCTTCAGCCCATCGAGTCCGCGATGGCCAGCGAATACCAATACACTGACTCTATCCTGCACACCAGGGACAGTTTACAGAAGCCAATTAACCTATAAACCTGCACGTCTTTGGAATGTGTGAGGAAACAGAAGCACCCGGAGAAAACCTTTGCGGTCACAGGGAGAAAGTGCAAACTCCGTGCTGGCAGGAGTTGCTCCGGTCAGGATCAAACCCGGCTCTCTGGCACTGTAAGGCAGCAACTCTACCGTTGCACCAGTGGCCGTCGGTATTTCCAGTACTTTTTGCGTTATTTCAGATTTCTACCCTCTGCAGTATTTAGCTCTTTCCAAAAATCGATCTTTGTTGTGTTTTTGCAAAAGACTAACGCATCATTTTTTTAGTCTTCCATCCGCCACTAGGCTGTGCTTGTTATGTATTCCGTTTGGATTACTGCCCAGCAGCATTGTACGGATGCCATGCTGGGGTATGGGAGGGATCAGACAGCAGAGAGCAAAGCACTCATTAAAAGATGAAATTCTTTTCGTCATAGACACAACATAATTGTAAATAATATTTCCACCCAGACAATTGCAGAGCCAGGATATGAAATCTGAGCTTTCTGTTACATTGCAGAATACAAACTCATAACTAACTCCCTCTCGATCTGCCACAGACACATTTTAATAGAGTGGCATCACTGGAATGCATGTGTGGAATCTCAGATGCTGTAAACTCCATTTCTACATTTGTAATCAACATTTTGCTCCGCTCAGTAAATTAGTCTTCTGGATTTCCATAAGCACTCATTATTTAATTTTGATAGGTAATAATTACATTTTGCAATTAAACAAAATACCCTTGAGGTTAATTAAACGGAAGCTATGGCTCTGACCGTTTGCTAAAAACCACACGATTTCCAGATCCTGTTGCAATGAAAGGGAGGGAGTTTGTTGTACAAATTGAATTGTTTGATTTTCTGATGAACAAATTGATTGATTTAATATTTGACTTCAAATGGCCATTCCTTGCTCTCTCCACTCTTATTACCCTGTGGGTTGTCATGCCTAGACCTATGTATACAATGGAAGAGCATCTTAGGACCACTTTGCCTCTTTATACCTCTTTCATTCTTTGGAACCCCCCCCCCCCCCCCCCCCCACAAAAGCTCATCTTTTTATTAAGCTTCAGGTCACACTCTTCTTTTATTCCCTCCCTGGTGGCACGGTGGCGCAGCGGTAGATCTGCTTCCTTGCAGCGCCAGAGACCCGGGTTCGATCCTGACTACGGGTGCCATCTGTGCGGAGTTTGTACGTTCTCCCTGGGACCACGTGGGTTTTCTCCGGGTGCTCCGGTTTCCTCCCACACTCCAAGGACGTTCAGATTTGTAGGCTTGGGTGAAATTGTACATTGTCCCTAGTGTGTAGGATAGTGTTTTTGCGATGTAAAGTCTAAAAGGTACTTCTGATAATTAATTTTGAAAAAGAAAGAAAATCTGAGCCCGTACTTTGATCTAATATATCCTGGTGGTCGTGCTTTCAATCAGATGTTTATTTTGTAGCGAGATTAATTTGAACTCCAATGTCAAAGGGCCGCTTGTGAAATGGACATGCGACTCAAACCGTTCCCAGAGCTGGATAACATTGGGATCAGTCGAAGAGAATTTGAACTTACTGTGTGCATTTTCCACCTCGGCAGATGAGTAGATGAATTCAGCATCTCGAAGGTCATCATGAAGTTGATTGCTTTCCCATGCCTTCATTTTTCAGGGTGCAGGAATAATCGGACAGCCTAGCATTAATGTCCATCTTAGAGCTGAGAGAATGAGCCACCTTCTTATCCATCTGCAGTCCTGAGGAAGGTACTCCCAGAGTTCTGTTAGGTCGGGAGTTCCAGGATTTCCCTGGAACGCCGGAGGTTGAGGGGAGACGTGGGAGAAGTATGTAAAATGATGGTCCCAATGTTCAACACTAGAGGGTATAGCTAGAAGGTGAGAGGGGGAAAGTTTAAGATGTGCGAGGCAAGTTTATTATATGGTGGTGGGGCCTAGATCGCATTGCCAGGGGTAGTGATGGAGGCAGATACGATGGCGGCATTTAAAAGACTTTATGATAAGCGCATGGAAGTTTTGGGGAAGAAGGATATGGATCAAGTATGGGCCACTTGAGATTAGTTAAACTTAGCATCATGTTTGGCACAAATATAAATGGCCCGTTCCTGTGCTGTGCTGTTCTATGTTCTATGCTTTATTTAGACACAATGATGGTGATAGACGAGTGATATATTTCTAAATCAGGATAATATGTGGAGCAGATAGACACAAAGTGCTGGAGTAACTCAGCGGGTCAGGCAGCATCTCTGGAGAGAAAGGACGGGTGACGTCTCGGGTCGGGACCCTTTCTTCAGACCGTTAATGAACTGCAACCTGAATTCCGAAAAATCAATCTGAAGAGTCTCGACCCAAAACGTCACCCATCCTTTTACTCCAGAGCTGCTGCCTGATCCGCTGAGTTACTCCAGCACTTTGCATCTATCTTTGGTGTATACCAGCATCTGCAGTTCCGTGCTACTGATGTTTGGAGCATCTTTGCTGCGTCCATCTTTATGTCTTTTTCATTTCTTACCCTTTAGCAGTTTAAGAAAGCGGCTGTGATAACACTCAATGGTTTGCTGGGCCATTCCTGAGCGTATGAAATTCAGCCACGCTGGGGTGGATCTGATATCGGCAAGACTGAGTCAGTCGATTTCTTTCACTAAAGGGCATTAGTGAACCAGATGGATTTCACTAAAATCCAATAGCTCTGTGGACATGGTTGAAATTTTCAGATTATGTAACAGAATTAAATTCAGCAGCTGCCGAGATGAAATTTGACCTCGTCGCTGGATTTGACAGAAGAAGCTTCCTGTGCATTAATCCAGTAACAATCACCGCATCTTTAGGAAGACAGACCAGTGTAGTGCGAACATCGTATGTTCATGAAGGAAGAAGTTTGCCAATCTTATCAAGGCTGACCTTTAAGAGACTCTACTTCCCCTGCTTTGTGCTTGACTCTCAGCTGCCAACCCATTCCCTTGTAATAAACTTTAACCGACGTTTTCCATTCTTTAAAATGCGGCACGGTGGCGCAGCGGTAGAGTGGCCGCCTTACAGCGCTTGCAGCCCCGGAGACCCGGGTTCGATCCCGACTACGGGTGCTGTCTGCACGGAGTTTGTACGTTCTACCCGAGACCTGCGTGGGCTTTCTCTGAGAGCTTCGGTTTCCTCCGACGCTCCAAAGACGTACAGGTATGTAGGTAAATTGGCTTGGTAAATGTAAATAAAAATTGTCCCTATTGTGTGCAGGATGGTGTTAATATGTGGGGATCGCTGGTCGGCGCGGACCCGGTGGGCCAAAGGGCCTGTTTCCACGCTGTATCTCTAAGCTCAACTACCACCAAACATGTAGTGGGTCTATGGAAGAAGCTGACAGAGGAGGTAGTTGAGGCAGGGACTATCTTAATATTTAAGAAACAGTTAGACAGGTACATGGATAGGACAGGGTTGAAGGGATATGGACCAAATGTGGGCAGGTGGGACTAGTGTAGCTGGCACATGTTGGCTGGTGTGGGCAAGTTAGGCCGAAGGGCCTGTTTCCACTCTGTATGACTTTATGACTCTATTATGATTCAAGACCCTTCCCAGTATCATCTAACTAAGAAATAACCAGAGTTAGCAGATCGTAGCCGCCTACTAGATATGAAGAAAGAAAGCAAACAAAAATGGGATTTCTTCAACAAGCTAAAATTGCCAGGGGTAAAACAGATAATCTTGCATATATTCATTACAATAGTGACAAGGCGGTAGAGGTGCTGCATTACAGCACCAGACATGGTGAGCATCGAACGCAGGTTTATGGCGCTGTGAAGCAGCAACTCTACCACTGCACAACCACGCCTCCCATTGTGCCCAAACATGTTGGGGACCCGGGCCCTGGCATTCCTGATGCGGCTGCAAAACCATCCCACCTTCCACCCATCTGAGAGTGACATGCTCACAATTGCTTGAAGACTGAAGCAGGAAAAACGCTCCCGATGTCGGGAGAGTCCAGAACCAGGGGGTGACAGTTTAAGAATAAGGGGTAGGCCATTTAGGACTGAGATGACGAAACAAAATTCCACCCAGAGAGTTGTGAATCTGTGGAATTCTCTGCCTCAGAAGGCAGTGGAGGCCAATTCACTGGATGTTTTCAAGAGAGAGTTAGATTTAGCTCTTAGGGCTAAAGGAATCAAGGGATATGGGGAGAAAGCAGGAACAGGGTACTGATTTTAGATGATCAGCCATGATCATATTGAATGGTGGTGCTGGCTCGATGGGCCGAATGGCCTACTCCTGCACCTATTTTTCTGTGTCTATGTTTTCTATGATTGAAGACTTAACATTCCCAGATTCCCATTGGTTGATGTATTAAGATTTAAATTGGGTTGATTAAAAATGTATGTGTTCGGGTTTCTAAGGAGGCTCAGAGCAGCCAGAGACATGTAATACGTCATGAACACCTGGAGCATACGATATTAAAAACCCTCAGCAAACAAGGCCATGCACGGTGCACATGGAAGCACGGGACATCTAATGCAATGAAAACATGCGATGGATTAAAAAAATCATGCCACTGATGAATCAGAAACAAAAATGACCATCATTCTGCATCCTTCAAATATTCAGACAAAATATGACTCCTGACAAGGGCAGTGTTACTTCCCTCCCGATGTGACCATAAATCCACAGCTACATATTTATTGCAGCACTTATAAATTATTTGGTTGTCCATCTGGGGAAGAAAATATTTGCGAGCAAAGGAATTTCTATGGCACCTTTCAGCAGATGCATATTTAAAATAATTAGAGGCCCTTCCATTAACAAGAGAAAAAAAAGTGAATGCTGAAGGGATAAATAATTACCTTAAAATACACACAAAGTGCTGAGTGACACAGGCAGCATCTCTCAAGAAAAAGGAGAAGGTCTGCTCCGAATTGTCACCCGTTTTTTTTTTCGAGAGAGAGACTGCCTGACCCGCTGAGATACTGCGACACTTTGTGTCTATTTTCAGTATGTACCAGCATCTGCAGTTCCTTTCGATACTATAAATGATTACCTTGTCTGCTAAGGTTCACTTGCTTCCATTTCCCAATTTGTAGGTGCGTAAGACTTTGTGAAGATCATAAATCTGTTTGTTTGAGTTGGTGCACCTGAAGTAAATGCGAGAAGGATTCATCTTTTGTTTCTGTGCCTTCTGCTTTGCTTTTTTTTAAGGCATTTTATTCTTTTGAGAGAGTCTGTGCAACATAATCAAACAGTTTGCTCATTTGGTTGACATCTGGCTTAATTTTCATTGTTGTCAGTGTTTTGACTTAGAGAGAGAGACGTGACTGGGAACAGAGGGGAAAAAATAAAACAGTGGAGGAGAGAGAGAGAGAGAGAGAGAGAGAGAGAGAAGGAGAGAGAGAGAGAGAGGGAGAGAAAAGGAGAGAAAGGAGAGAGAGAAAGAGAAAGAGAGAGAGAAAAGGAGAGAAAGAGAGAGAGAGAAAGAAAGAGAGAGAGAGAAAGAGAGAAAAGGAGAGAGAAAGAGAGAAAAGGAGAGAGAGAGAGAGAGAGAGAGAGAGAGAAGGAGAGAGGGAGAGAAAGAGAGAAAAGAGAGAGAGAGAGAGAGAGAGAAGGAGAGAGGGAGAGAAAGAGAGAAAAGGAGAGAGAGAGAGACAGAGAGAAACGGAGAGAAAGCAAAGGAGAGAGAAAGGAGAGAGATAAAAGGAGAGAGAGTGAGAGAGAGAGAGAAAGAGAGAAAAGAGAGAGAGAGAGAGAGAAAAGGAGAGGGAGAAAAGGGGAGAGAGAGAGAGAGAGAGAAAGAGAAAAGGAGAGAGAGGGAGAGAGAGAGAGAGAGAGAGAGAGAGAGAGAGAGAGAGAGAGAGAGAGAGAGAGAGAGAGAAAATGAGAGAGAGAGAGAGAGAGAGAGGGAGAGAGAGGGGAGGCATCGGGTATTCCTCCTCCTCTGGACCTCCAGTACTGATGCCAAGAACTTGTCACATGGTCCCTTTGCCACTTTGAGATTGCGGTTCAGTGCTAGCTGGGACACCATCTTTAGTAGAACTGTGGGACAGGAGCCCAGATTTTCACATTTATTATATTGTTTACAAAGTACAATGTTTACATATTCCATTGTGCTGCTGCAAGTAAGAATGTTATTGTTCTGTTTGGGGACAAATGATGATAAAGCACTCTTGCCTCTTGCATTAATACCTCCACCAGATAGATAAGTTGCAAGTAACACGCTGTCTCGTGGAAGATAGAACAGTACAACACAGCAGCAGGCCCGTCAACCCACAATGTCTGATGCCAAGTTAAACTGTGCTCCTCAGCCTCTCTTTGATCCATATGTTTGCATTCCCAGCATATCCATGTGCCTTTCTGAAAACCTCTTGAATTCCACTCTCGTATCTGTCTCCACCATCACCCCTGGCAGCGCATTCCATGCACTGGCCATTCTCAGTGTAAACCAATAACTTGCCCTGCTCATCTCCTTTACTTTCCCCCTCTGACCTTAAAGTAATACCTAGCCTTTGGTGTTTCCCCCCTGGGAAAAATGTTGCCTGTCAACCTTATCTGGGCCCCTCATAATGCAGGGCTGCCAACTCTCACGCTTTGAGCGTGAGAATCACGCATTTTAACAAATTCTCACCCCCACACGTTCATCAGAAATTTCTCACGCTCTGTGGTGAGAAATTCTGTGATCAACGAAAATGTCAAAACTTAGATAAACTGCATGGTCCGGGGGGGTGTTGGAGAGCCGGGGCTGAGGGAGGGATGGAAGCACAAGCAGCAGCGGAGACAGATACGGACGGGGATCCGGGGCTGGCGAGTGTTTGCGGGGTTGGCGAGTGTTTGCCGGGCTGGCGAGTGTTTGCGGGGCTGGCGAGTGTTTGCCGGGCTGGCGAGTGTTTGCCGGGCTGGTGAGTGTTTGCGGGGTTGGCGAGTGTTTGCCGGGCTGGCGAGTGTTTGCCGGGCTGGCGAGTGTTTGCGGGGTTGGCGAGTGTTTGCCGGGCTGGCGAGTGTTTGCGGGGTTGGCGAGTGTTTGCGGGGTTGGCGAGTGTTTGCCGGGCTGGCGAGTGTTTGCGGGGTTGGCGAGTGTTTGCGGGGTTGGCGAGTGTTTGCGGGGTTGGCGAGTGTTTGCCGGGCTGGCGAGTGTTTGCGGGGTTGGCGAGTGTTTGCTGGGCTGGCGAGTGTTTACGGGGCTGGTGAGTGTTTGCCGGGCTGGCGAGTGTTTGCGGGGTTGGCGAGTGTTTGCCGGGCTGGCGAGTGTTTGCCGGGCTGGCGAGTGTTTGCCGGGCTGGCGAGTGTTTGCCGGGCTGGCGAGTGTTTGCCGGGCTGGCGAGTGTTTGCGGGGCTGGCGAGTCGCTTGCTGCAGCTCCGGCCAAATATACTAGAGGAGCTCCGGCCATGGAGCAGCTTCCGTGGAAGCCTCAGGATCCCGGGCCGTCGGAGGCGTCGGAATTATTGCGCCGTTGCCGTGAGAGTCTCTGTGCCGAAGGGAGAGAGGGATGAGGTGGGAGGAGAGAGAGGGGAGAGACAGTGAGGGAGAGAATGGGGAGAGAGAAGAGTGAGAGGGAGAGAGGGGAGAGAGAGGTAGGGAGAGAGAGGGAGAGTGGGGGGTGAGAGGGAAGAAAGATGAAAGAGAGAGAGGGGGTGGAGAGGGAGGGGAGAATGGGAGAGAGAGAGGGGGTGGTAAAAGAGAGAGGGGAAGAGGGAGAGAGGAGGAAACAAAGAAACGGGGGAAAGAGAGAGATGGAGCAAAGAGAAAAAGGAGATAAAGACAGGAGAAAGAGAGGGGAGAGAGAGCAAGGGGGAGAGTGGGGTGGGAGGGAAAAATGGCGGAGAGAGAGAGGGGTAGAGAGAGGTGGATGGGAGAGAGGAGGAAAGAGCGAGCAAAGAGATGGGGAGAGAGAGAGATGAGAGATAGGGAGAGGAGAGAGAGGGAGAGGGTGTGTGGAGAGGGAGCGAGAGGGATAGAGAGAGGGGGGAGAGAGGGGCGATAGAGAGGGAGGGAGAAAGAGAGAGAGAGGGGAGAGGAGGAAGCGAGGGGGAGAGCGAGAGAGAGAGAGAGGGGGAGAGAGAGAGAAGAAAGAGGGGAGAGAGAGAGAGAGGGAGGGAGAGGGGGAGAGACAGGGGAGAGAGAGAGGAAGAGAGGGGAAGAGAGGAGAGAGAGAGGGGGAGAGAAGAGAGAAGGAGAGGGGGAGAGAGAAAGGGGGTGAGAGAGAGGTGGAGAGAGAGAGGGGGGAGAGAGAGGGGGAGAGAGAGGGGGAGAGAGGGGAATAGAGAGGCAGGGCTGCCAACTCCCATGCATTGAGCGTGAGAATCACGCATTTCGCCAAATTCTCACGCTGATCACAAATTTCTCACTCTCTGTCATGAGAAATTCTGTGATCAATGAAAATTTCAAAACTCATATCAACTGCATGGGCCATGGGTGTTGGAAGCAGAAGCAGCGACGGGGACAGATGCGGACGGGGAGTGGGGCTGTCGAGTGTTTGCCGGGCTGGCGAGTCGCTCACTGCAGCTCCGGCCATGGAGCAGCCTCAGTGCAAGGCGTCGGAAGCGTTTCGCCGCTGCCGTGAGAGTCTCTGTGCCAAATTCGCCCAGGTGACCGGCATGGATCAGGCTGCGGCTCGGTGCATCCTGGAGGACAACCAGTGGCTGCTGGAAGTAAGGACCAAGCACTGGGTAGAAACGGTGGAAGATAGTGGACTTCAAATGTGGGTGGTTGGAGAAAGCATCCTGCTTGCCTGCTCGGTTTTCACTTACTGTAACTGCAGGAAAAATGTTCCCGATGTTGGGGGAGTTCAGAACCAGGGGTCACAGTTTAAGAATAAAGGGGGGGGGGGGGGCAGTTAGGACTGAGATGACAACAAACTTTCTTCACACAGAGAGTTGTGAATCTGTGGAATTCTCTGCCACAGAAGGCAGTGCAGACCAATTCACTGGATGTTTTCAAGAGAGAGTTACATTTAGTTCTTGGGGCTAATGAAATCAAGGGATATGGGGAAAAAAACAGGAAAGAGGTACTGATTTTAGATGAATAGCCATGATCATATTGAATGGCAGTGCTGGCTCGAAGGGCCAATGGCCTATTCCTGCACCTATTTTCTATGTTTCTATGCTTGAGTATATGGCAATAAAACTCGATCACTTGATTTTGAAGCATTCATGCATGGTGGAGGTATAATGTAGTCATAGAGTGATACAGTGTGAAAACAGGCCCTTTGGCACAACTTGCCCACACCCGCCAACATGTCCCAGCTACGCTACCTGCTTTTGGTCCATCCCTCCAAACCTGTCCTATCCATGTATCAGTCTAACTGTTTCTTAAATGTTGGGATGGTCCCTGTCTCAACTACCTCCTGTCAGCTTGTTCCTTGTGGATAATGTCACCCCTTAAAAAGTTACCTCTTAAAAATACTTCATACAAAAAACATTGAAATCATACTTCTACAATGTACTAAAGCATGCTTTGAATACATCAAATTTCAAAAAGTTCCTACCCTGGGAGGGGGGGACACACCCTTCTTCCACACCCTCTCCCCACTCGGTTGCTCCACTCCCTCACCGGGTACCCTAAGGCCAGTGATCAGTGATCGCTCAGCCTCCCCACTTTCGAAAACGCTCCGCGGCCCCTGATTCAGATGGAGAACACTGCCAGCTGTGAGCGGGGAACTGAGGCCAGTTGTCCGGATCCCAATGCTCAGCGCTTCATGTTTCGGAGTTGGCTAATGTTATTGATTTGTAATTAGCCTGATTAGTTGACAAAACCTTAATTTATTAATCCGGAATATCCAGGGGGATGGAATAAGTGTAATATTAAATGACATGCAAGGTGTCCGACTGTCTGTCACAACATACAGCCCCGATAACCCATTATTTCCTTCAGTTAAATATTGGGAAGGCAGCACTATTGTCATTTGCCACTCAATTATTATGTTTGTTTACCTCACTGACTATTTTTAACCCCCTACTCCCCCCCCCCAATTCCTTTGACAGGTTGAATAGAAATGTCCCCAATCTCGTTGTTTTATTAATTGAACACGTTGATGAACATCCTCGAGGAGTGTAATCAGATGGAAACTGATTCAGATGCGATGTTTAAGAGCTTGTTCAAAGAAAGGGCATATTTTAAAGGAGCGACAGAGATACTTGCTGGGGAATGTGTGAGGAGATTATTATTTGTCTTTAGTTTTAACTTGAATCAGGACATCTGAAGATTCAAAGTTTAATATATAAATTGTGCTGATACTGACCCCAACCAACCACGTAATGAATATCATCCATTCTGGTGGTTTTACTTTTATGATGCCATTTAAACTTCACTTGGATTTCAATCACTTCGATGTAAAAGCAATTGGGAATGGGGAGCATTGGAACAAAAATTTGCCCTCGGTACATATTAACTGTAATGTAATAATGTATGCATGTTGGTAGGTGCAATCAAAACAAAGATCTTTTTATCATTGTTGTGTTATGAATACCACAGAAAATATTATGTACACTCAAGATCACAGTTATAGAATAATATTGCTTAAATGCATAGTTATTGGACTTTGCATTTCGGAAAAGTCCCAGCTGAGAGTAAAATACTGAATATATTGGGGGTGAAAATGACTTCAGGACAGTTTGTTACGAAAATGAAAGAAATGGTATCAGAATACTTATACAGCTGAGTGAGTTTAATTTTATGGATGGGAATTGTGTTCAACCAATTGATGACTTCTTTGACAAAGTAACTAGCATGTTAGAGAGAGTTCGATAGAGCTCTAGGGGCTAGTGGAGTCAAGGGATATGGGGAGAACGCAGGCACGGGTTATTGATAGGGGATGATCAGCCATGATCACAATCAAAGGGCCGAATGGCCTCCTCCTGCACCTATTTTCTATGTTTCTATGTGAGATAACAAGGAAGCCAATGAATGCAGCAAATTTTGTTTTCCATAATTTGGTCTGTGAAGTGCCCCATAAAGGATTACTGCATTAGCTAAGCTCATGTGGTCTTGAATGTAATAGGTTAAGTCCAGGGGGTCAGATATGGGGCTTTATGTGTGGGTCAGATATATTGTCAGTGCGGAGGGGCTAGGAGCAAGGCCAAGTGTGCATCCAGAGTCAAGGTCTGGAATAGTACTAGGTGTGCAGTCAAAGCTGGGACCAGGGGTGTGTTCAGCACTGGGAACCTAAGCAGGTAAGCAGCTATGATCAGGGTAGAATAGGGGGCCAGGTGTAAGGCTGGACTCAGGGACAGGAATGAGAGAAGGTATGCAACTGGAGTCCGGGCCAGGAGTGGTACCAGGTGTGCAGTGAGACCCAGGTTGGTCAACATGGGCCAAGTGCTTGATTATAATCTGATTTCCATACATGAATACACTAAGATGATTCATGTGCTGCACCTGTTGATCAGAGCCTGGGCTCTACTGTGGAGTAGGAATGTAATTTACTCTAAAAAATGTAAAGCATATATATTGCATTCAAGTGTAAGTTAAAAGACTCGCTACAGTATGCACCATATTTCAAGCTGAAAAATGGAAAAGTTCCATACCAATGGGAGGGGGGACACCCTCCTCTCACCCCTCCCCCCCCCCCCCCCCCCCACCCCCGGTCGCTCCGCTCTCTCGGGCCGGGTCTCTCGCAATTTCTCACTCCCAACTCTCACCCAGTGTTGGCAGCCCTGCATAATGTTACATATTTCTACCAGGTCTTTCAACCTCTGGCGTTCCAGCGAAAACCATGCAAGTTTGTCCAACCTCTCCATATAGCTAATTCCATGTAATCCAAGCAGTATTCAGGTAAACCGTGCTCTCCTTTCTGGGACTTGCTTTAGTTTAGTTTAGTTTAGTTTAGTTTAGTAGCGATACAGTGTGGAAACAGACCCTTCGGCCCGCCGAAGATCTTGGAGAAAACCCACGCAGATCACGGGGAGAACGTACAAACTCCGTACAGACAGCACCCGTAGGTAGGATCGAACCCGGGTCTCCGGTGCTGCATTCACTGTAAGGCAGCAACTCTACCGCTGCGCCATCGTGCCGCCCATGTTGTTTCTGTGAGTGTGATCCTGGCACTTGAGATTGTGTAGTATTCTATTTGAAGCCTAATATTGATACTTTGGGTACAAGTGCAGAATTTTGATATACTCTCTGTCCATGCTTATAAAAATTGCCATCCTAATTTCATTTTTAATTTGTTATTTCATCTTTAATGATCCATGTATTTGAACCCTGAAGTCCCTATGTTCCCAGAACCATTCTGAAGTTTCACCATCCTGGCATTTCTCCTAATTCTTCCTCCCAATATCTGTAATCTCACATTTAGTTTCGTTTATTTTAGTTTAGTTCACAGATACGGCGCGGAAACAGGCTTTTCGGCCTACTCCACTAAGTCCGTACCGACCAGCAATCCCTGTGCACTAGCACCACCCTACACATCAAGGGCAATTTACAATCGTTTTACCGAAGCCAATTAACCTACAAACCTGCACATCTTTGGATCTTGGAGGGAAGCTAGAGCACCTGGAGAAAACCCATGCGGTCACGGGGAGAATGTACAAACTCCGTACAGACCGTACCCTTAGTCAGGATCGAACCCGGGACTCTGGCGCTGTAAGGCAGCAACTCTACTGTTGTGCCACCATGTCGCCCTTAATTTCTTAGCGTTCAATTTCTATCTAATACCTAAACCCTCAATTCACTAATCCATGTCTCAAAAAGTTAGCTACAATTCACTTCCACTTAAATAAATCTCTTATTTTGGTGCCTACTTTTGAAATTATATCCTCTCAACATCCGGATGATTCATCTCTGTAGGGAGCGAGTAATCCTGAATGGTGTAGTCTGCATATATTGTTGTGTTGCAATAGTTCCATATGTAAAGATTGCTGCTTCCTCTGCAACCTCCCTCAGGGTTTCAAGGGCATTTATTAGTGCTTCTCGTACTTTGAACATCATTGACTTTTCTGTGCTGATTCCTTATCCATCGTCCTCTTCTCTCAATCTCCACCAATTATTATTTTACCCTTCCACTTCCATTATCATCCATATCATGTATTAAATATGACTACCTTAATGATTGTTGTGGCTTCGCAGGAGCACTTTCGAATGTCACTGCAGAAATATTTAACATCTGATGCGGAATGAATGAGTTATTTGTATAAACCGAGCGTTTTGCAATAGTCTTGATTCGCATTTAAATAAAGTGTTATTGATAATTGATCATTTGCTTGCAGGGAAGCTATGTAATCTATATTAACTTAAAATAAAATGCATTTATATCATTTAATCTTTTAGCATTTTCTTTTCTCTTTGTGGATGTCTAGGTACTTAGAAAACATGTCCATTTTATTTACTGTATGCCCATGCCATAACGTACAGTATTAAGTATTCTATTCATGAGCTGGACAAAATGTATTATTTTGCAATCATGTGTGAGTTTTAAATGGGCATGGATTCATGCAAAATTGTGTTTTGAAAACTGTTATCCTGAGAAGGAGAAATTATTCATATTGAAGGCTACAGAGGTTCACAGGGAAAGGGTGCAGGAACGTCTTGAGTCCATCACTGAGGATTGGTGCAACAATATGAATGAGAGACCATTTTTTCTGATTAACTTTAGACATTAGAGATACAGCGCAGAAGCAAGCCCTTCGGCCACCGCGTCCACACCGACCAGCAATCACCCCGTGCGCCAGCATTATTCTACACACCAGGGGCAATTTACAATTCACAGAAGCCAATTAGCCTGCAGACCTGTGTGGTCTTTGGAGTGTGGGAGGGAACCGGAGCACCCGGAGAAAACCCACGAGGTCGCAGGGAGAAGGTACAAACTGTGTAAGAATTCACCCGTGGTCAGGATCGAACCCGGGACTCTGGCGTTGTAAGGCAGTAGCTCTACCGCAGTTCCACAGTGTCATTTGATGTGATTGGGGCTCATGAGAAGCTAAAAACAATAAAGGTAACTAACAAGCTGAAGTAAGTCTGCAAATTGATATCCAATTGAAGGTTGAATAAATTGACGTGTTAGGTTTTTCATATTAGAGATACAGCATGGAAATTGTCCCCTCGGCCCACTTGGTCCACATTGACCCATTCATGCATGCATTCTATGTTATCCCACTTTTCTCATCCACTCCCTACACACTAGGGGGCAATTTACAGAGGTCAATTAACCTACAAACCCGCACGTGTTTGGGACATGGGAGGAAACCAGAGCCCCCAGAGGAAGCCCACGCAGTCGCAGGGAAAACATGCAAACTCCACACAGAGAGCATTCTGGCGCTGTGAGGCAGCAGCTCTGCCACAGTACCACTTTGCCGTGCACAGTGAATACTCGGAGAATCTGTTGGAAGGGCCTAAAGTTAGGCAAGTTAACACAAGGAGGTAATGAGGTAATGGGACATAAAGTAATCGGGTCACCAAACTCATAGTATGTTACAGCACAGGAGACCATTCAGCTAATTATGTTTGTGCCAGCCCTTTGGTAAACTTACTCATTTAGCTTCCGTTCCCTGTCCTTGACTGAAGATCGGTATTTATTTTTCCATCTATGTAACCAATTTCCTTTTTACAGTCAGAGTACATTTTTGGAATCGGTCAAAAAAATCAAATGTTCTCCCACTTTTTAACCAAACCCATAAATTTATTCCATTTGGATCTGAATTTTTTTTAAATTGCCTGTTAGCTAAAAATTGCAGAATTTAGAGATCCGGGAACAGAAATGACTAAAACATTGATATGGAAAGAACAATTTAAAAAGATTCACGTGATTTTGTCCAAGAAGGAACTGCAGATGCTGGAAAAATCGAAAGTAGACAAAAAATGCTGGAAAAACCCAGCGGGTGAGGCAGCATCTATGGAGAAAAGGAATGGTGACGTTTCGGGTCGAGACCCTTCTTCAGACCATGTGATTTTGTCCTTCGAGAAGACATGGAAGTTGTTCTTTGGGTATAAAAGCACTATTTTGACCCCCATTTGGAACTCTTTGTTTATTTCTGAGATAGAATAGTCACACAGAAGGTGCCATATAGATTAACCTGAATGGCAGCAGGCCAATATGTTTAAAAATCATAGGAGCAGAATTAGGCCATTCGGCCTATCAAGGCTACTCCACCATTCAATCATGGCTGATCTATCTTTCCCTCTCAACTCCATGAAGACATTAATGCAGAGATTCAGAACCTGAGCTGTAATGTTTTTATTTTAAATTATTTAAGTAGTGATTATATGGTTTTAAAGATGGTTATGTCTAATAGAGTGGATGGAGAGAAACTATTTCTTTGGCAACAACAAGTGGACATAAACTAAACATTGGAGCTGTGCCTAATGTCAAGAAGCACTTCTTCAAATAGAATGCAATTGTCATCTTAAAATTTGTCCCCCAGAAAGCTATTGCATGAAGGTCAAAACTGAGACTGATGGGTTTTAAAACGTGAGGCTGAACCCAAGGTGAGAAGATGGGTTGAGCATGCAGATCAGCCATGATCTAGTTAAATGGAAAAACAGGCTCATGGTGCTGAATGACTAAATCCTGATCCATACTCTTCTTTGCCAACTTGTGCTGGAGTTAGGAGGAATGATCTCAGACCAAAGCTTCCGTCATCTGTGGAAAAATGATCAATTTACAAAACACACACTGAACTAGATTTCAAATTTCTGTAGATGAATGTCTCACCCTCTTGTCTTTTCATGTGCTTCAGATTGGGATAGATTTGCTGTTCCAGTGACCCTCACCCCCATCTGGGACCACATAACAATTGCGCACTGGAAAATAAGAGCCTTTGTCAAAAGACACCCCTTAAACAACATAGCTCAACAAAATATATCATTTTATGACTCCAGGTCAGACTCGCAAAATAAAAACACAAAGTGCTGACCTGGAGGTCAGGCAGCATCTCTGGAGGACAAGGATAGACGATGTTTCGGGTTGAGATGCTTCTTCAGGTCAAGAGAGGCCTTTAGCCCACTCTGGACGCTTTTATTTCCAACTGCTGGCATGACATCTACCGCCTTGACATTTACACTCACCCTACCCACTCCAATGTCACCCCTTCTGAAGGGACAGCCCTCTGCTCATTCAGTAACAATCCCAATATCCTTGTTTCGCCAGAATATCATAAACTAGCTTTAACAGCGTAATCTGTTTTCCTTCCAGCCCTGCTGTCATTCAGGTAAATCTGTATGGCACCTTCTGCGTGACTAATGTATCTCAGAAATGAATGCGATGTTTTGAAAAGTCACAGAGAGTCAGGTGGACACACGGCATGGAGACAGGCCCTTCAGCCCAGAGTGTTAATTCTGTTCTTCAAGAACACAAAGTAACTCAGAGTGGGTCAGGCAGCATCATCGGTAGGCGCCATTTTGGGCCGGGACCATTATTCAAACTGAAGGACCCGACCCAAAATGGTGCCTACCCATGTCCATCTGCGATACTGCCTGAGCCGCTGAGTTACTACAGCACTTTGAGTTCAATGCAAGATTTCAGCATCTGTAGTTCGTTGCATCTCCACCTATATATTAATCTCATTTTCCAGCACTTGGCCCATAGCCTTCTATCCCAAGGGTATCAAATGCTCACTTAAGTACCTCTTAGATGTGGTATGAGTACAACCTCCACCACCCCCTCAGGAAGTGTTACAGATTTCAACCATCATTTGGTTAAAAACTTCTTCCTTAATTCCCCACCAAATGTCTCATCTCTTACCTTAAATCTATGCCAGCTGGTTGCAGACTCCTCTGCTAAGTGGAGCAGTTTTTCATTATTTACACTATGTTCCCCATCATTTTCAAAAACCCAAATCACGATTCCCTTCTCCCTTTCCCAACTCCCAAAATAACAAATTCTATCCAAACCCTCCTCTGAGATAATCTACTACAGGCAACATCTGGTCAATCTCCTTTGCATCCTCTCCAGTGTAGTCACATCCTTCCTATATTGTGGCAACCAGAAATGCACGCAGTGCTCCAGATATGGCCTTACTAATGCTGTATATGGGTGGACCATGTTATATGTCCTGCTAATAAGGGCAGCACGGTGGCGCACGTGCAGCGCCAGAGACCCGGGTTCTATCCCGACAACGGGTGTTGTCTGTACGGAGTTTGTACGTTCTCCCCATGACCGCGTGGGTTTTCTCTGAGATCTGCGGTTTCCTCCCACACTCCAAAGACGTACAGGTTTGTAGGTTAATTGGCTTGGAATGGGTGTAAAATGTCCCTTGTGTGTGTAGGATAGTTAATGTACGGGGATCGCTGGTCGGTGCAGACTCGTTGGGCCAAAGGGCCTGTTTCCACGCTGTATTTCTAAACTATACTAAACTAAACTAATGAGGTAAGTATTCTATTTGCCTTCTTAACCACATTTCCACCTGGTTGCTGCCTTCCAGGGTCATGGGATGTATATACCAAGGGAAGACACAAAGTGCTGGAGTAACTCAGCGGGTCAGGCTGCATATTTGGAGAAGAAGGATAGGTTTTGTTTTGGTTCAGGGTCCTTCTTCACCAAGGATACTTTATTCTTCATGTACTTGTTAGGGCCTGTGTATATATTTGCCCTCTCAATCGTCTCAAACTTACACTTTTATCAGGGTTCCATCTGAACGGCTAAACTCACCTTACTGTCATTGATATTGTTGTGTCGCCACCAATTTTCATGTCTGTGAACTTCCTAATCATACTCCATATATTGAAGATGGACACAAAATGCTGGAGTAACTCAGCGAGACGGGCAGCATCTCTGGAGAAAAGGAATAGGTGATGTTTCGGCTCGAGACCCTTCTACAGACCTGAAACATCACCTATTCATTTTCTCCAGAGACGCTGCCTGTCCCGCTGAGTTACTCCAGCATTTTGTGTCCATCTTCAGTGTAAACCAGCATCTGCAGTTCCTTCCTCCACATACTCCTTACATTCACAGCCTAATTGTTAATGGGTATAAAACACAGCAAAGGTCTCAGCAACGATTCCCCTGGTATACAATTGGTCACGGGATTTTAGTTGCAAAAACACCAACACTTGACCATCATTGCCATTTTCAGATCCATTTGCCGTATTATCATGAATCCAATGGGATTAATCGGTAGTCAGGGTCGAACCCTGGTCTCTGGCGCTGTAAGGCAGCTACTCTACTGCTGAGCCACTGTTCTGCCCCTATAAAGGAGAAAATAAATCTAATACCTCCTCTTTTATAATGGTGATTTGTTATAGAATCCTATCATCCCCCTTCCTGAACAAATCAAGTGCAATATCCTTCTCAATAGTGAGTGCACATGAGTATTCATTTAAGACCTCACACATGGATGATGTAGAATTTCTTAAGTGTGTCCAAGAACATTTTCTAAATAATATATGGAAGGTCCAACTAGAGAGGGTGCAATGCTGGATCACCCATGAGGGAAAGAGACAAGGCAAGAGACTGAAGTGTCCATGATGGAACACTTTGGGACCAGTAACTGTCATTTTAATGTTATAATAGTTATGGAAAAAAAGATAGGACTGGTACTTAGTTAAAGTCCTAAATTGGTGCAAGGATAAATTTGAAGCTATTAGGCATGACCTTGCAGAGGTTGATCGCGAGATGCTGTTTACATATAAATGGATGTCTGGCAGGTGGGAGGCTTGTGAAGACAAGACAGCGGTTGTTCAAGGACAGCATGTTCGTATCGGAGTGAAGGGAAAGACTGGCAGGACTAATGTGGCCTTGTAGAAGTACATTTAACATTGATATAGGGAGGGCAAACAGAGGAATCACAAGTCAAATGAAGAATCAAGAATGTTTAATTGTTGTATGTATTGGCAACAGAACAAACATCATACTGTCTGCAGCTTTACAGGCCCATATTTGTAATAACACATAAATGAATAAATGTATAAATATCTAAGATACAATAAACCGATTAATCTGTAATACCAGGTCTTCTTGTCGAGTCCACACACAAGATTAGAAGTTGATCAACCAGAGCTGAACACACTTCTCGGCATTTGTATACAATGGTGTCTGTCTTGCGCTTCTTGTGTGCGGTGGTGGAAAGATCGGTGGAAACAGGGCCGCGACGTGAACGCTCTTTCCTTGACCCCACACTCGGTAACCAGACCATAATAGTGCAAAACTGAAGTCAACGTGGTGCAACCAAAACAAAGTCCATAGTGTGTCTGAGGAAAGGTCCCGGCCCAAAACGTCACCGATCCATGCTCTCCAGAGATGTTCCCTGACCCATTGGGTTACTCCAGCACTTTGTATCTTTTATTTTGTTCTTAACCAGCATCTGCAATTCCTTGTGTCTCCATAGTAGATTACAATTGCCGAGGTAGGGCTGGGGTTAGCGTTGTGCTGCGTTCAAACGTTTGATGGCTGTTGGGCTGAATGTTTCTTGAACCTGAACGTCACGGGTTTTCAGGCGTCCGTGTATGGAACAAAGTGCCGCAAAAAGCTGTTGAGGCAAGGTACAATGGCAATGGTTAAAAAACATTTTAGACGTGTCTATGGATAGGAAGGGTTTAGAGGGGCATGAACCATGCACAGGCAAATGGAACTAGCTCAGTTACCAACCATGGTTTAGTTTATTTTACCTGGGTATACCAGGGTACAGTGAAAAGATTTGCTCCGTGCTAACCAGTCAAAAGAAAGATAACACATGATTACAATCGAGCCATCCAGAGGTACAGCCACAGGTTCATAGACATGATATTGGGAATGACATTTAGTGCAAGAAAATGTCCAGTAAAGTACGATTAAAAATAGGCAAAGGATCTCCTTTGGGATAGATGGTAGCTCAGGACTGCTCTCTAGTTGTTGATATAATGGTTCAATTGCTTGATAACAGCCGGGAAGAAACTGTCCCTGAATCTGGAGGTGTACCTTTTGACTGATGGGAGAGGGGAGAAAAGGGAGTGGCCTGGGATGCGACTTGTCCTTGATTCTGCTGCTGGGCTTGCCGAGGCAGCGTGAGGTGTACACGGAGGTTGGTTTGTGTGATGGTCCGGGCTGCAACCACAATTCTCTGCAATTTCTGCCGTCTTGGATGGTGCTGTTCCCAAACCATGTCGTGGTGCATCCTGAATTTCCAAAAGGCCTGTGCTGTTATGTATGACATCCAGCTGTGTACATAGATTGCCACTCTGGTCTCTAACGGGTCCTTTGGGGATTTTCCTTAATCTTGCTGACCCGCTATTTTGTACCCCTCTCTGCTCTCCTAATAACACACCCTCCACTTGTGCTACTCCATTCCCATAGATTAGATCCAGTATCGCCACCACCTCTAGCAGGGCTATCTATGTAGTTTGTCTGCACGTACTTTAAAAATTCTCTCCTGCCAAGCTTTCACTTTAAAGCCATCACGGATCATATTGAATAAGTTGAAATTCCCAACTCCAATGATCCCACGATTTTTTACATCTTTCTGTGATTTGCCTATATATTTGCACCTCAATCTTGGCTGACTGTTTTGCTGGTACCTTTAAACTGAACTGAACTAAACTACATCAAACTAAACTAAATCACCTACCAAGTGATTGCCCCTTTTTCCATTTCTAAGCTCCATCCATTATCACGTGTATTTCTTTTCTAGGACTCTGTGAAGTATATTGAGCATCTTATTTTATATTAAGTAACACCATATGGAAGGCGAGCTTGATTGAACATGAAGCCATTTGTACTGTTCCAACTGTCACCAGTTGACAACGCGATGTCAATGTCAACTCGATGTCATTGAGTCCTAGAGTTGAACAGGCCTTTCAGCCCAACTAGCCCATGCCGATCGAAATGTCCATTCTCAGCTAGTTCCATTTTCCTTTGTATAACCCATATCCCTCTAGATTTTTTCTAACCATGTACCTGTTCAAATGTCTTTTAATATTGTCATTTGTAATCTCATTACCACCTTCCAGAATACATTCAGCAATAATGCAGAATATTACTCTAAGCAAGAGGCAGCTGATTCTAAACGATGGAACTATGAAAACATTCTTTCAGTCAATGCAACTGTTGGACATTGGCCTATTTTATAATGGAAGGGCAAACAGCATCTCAGTAATCTATACTGAAAGTCAACACTTATTAGAAATTAACACTTCAACTACCAAAGATAGACACAGAGTGCTAGAGTAACTCAGCGGGTCAGGCAGCATCTCTGAAGAAAAAGGATAGGTGACGTTTCTGGTTGGGACCTTTCTTCAGATTAATTTCTACCATTTTGCTTAGCTACAATATTCATCTAGTGATAAAGAATAAAACCTTTATTACCTGTTTAATTCTTCATTCTAATAGCATGATTCAGAAACTTCTAATATGCATGCAATCACGAGGAACATTATTATTTCCCATTTCAGGTAACTGAGAGCCAGGGTCTGATGCTGGGAAAACATATGCCACTTGAATTTCCCCAATGCCAGATCCACAACTGTGCCAAGTAACATGGACACAGAATGGGCTTGTAACTGTGAGAAATGTTAACTGCTACTTCCCACCCACCAAAGTGTAACGATTCTAATACTGAGACACAAGGAACTGCAGATGCAGGAATCTTGAATAAAACACATCGTGCTGGAGTAACTCAAGTGGCCAGGCATCATCTCCGGAGGCAATGTATAGTTAGTGTTTCGGGTTGGGCCCCTTCTTCAAACTGATTGTGGTGGGGGTGGAGGGTTGGCAAAGACTGGCAAGGGATAGGGGAGTCGGGTGTGACCTTTGTCGGTTATGGAATTCCCTGCCACAGAGGTCAGTGGAGGCCAAGTCACTGGATGGATTTAACAGAGAGTTAGATAGAGCTCTAGGGGCTAGTGGAGTCAAGGGATATGGGGAGAAGGCAGGCACGGGTTATTGATAGGGGACGATCAGCCATGATCACAATGAATGGCGGTGCTGGCTCGAAGGGCCGAATGGCCTCCTCCTGCACCTATTTTCTATGTTTCTATGTTTCTATGACCTAAAATTGGAGAACTCAATGTTCACAATGCTGGGTTGTAAGCTACCCAAGCGGCATGTGAGGTGCTGTTCCTCCAGTTTGCGTGTTACCTGACTCTTGCAATAGAGGAAGCCACACGCCTAAAAGTGCATGTGTGTCAATGGTTCAATGGACTCAGCGGGCCGCGATCTATAGAGAGGGAAAGCACGGAAACCGCCAAGCTTGGCCCAGAAGACCAGAGCGTTGAGGAGCAGGGAGGGAGCCGCTAGTGGGACACAAAGGCCATCGGGCGAGGAGAGGGACGTCGGTTCACAGGCCGGGCAGGTCACCGGCAACGAAGGTGGCCCCGCAGCTGCCCTGGTATTACCTGGATCGGAAGCCGCCCGATGTACGTTTTCCCTGTGGCCGTGTGGGTTTTCTCCGGGTGGTCTAGTTTCCTCCCACAATCCACGGACGTGCAAGTTTGAAGGTGAATTGGCTTCTGTAAATTGTCCCTCGCATGCAGGGTAGAACAAGTGTGTTTGGGTCTACATGGACTCAGTGGACCAAGGAACCTTCTTCCATGCTGTATCTCTAATTTAGTTTAGTTTAGTTTAGTTTAGAGATGCAGCGCGGAAACAGACCCCGCACGCTAACACTATCCCACACACACTAGTGACAATTTTACATTATACCAAACCAATTAACCTACACACCTGTACGTCTTAACTAAACTAAACTAAACTAATGTCTCTTCATACTGATGGAGTGGAGGGGAGATAGATGGTAAAGGGAGGCGAGGGGAAGGGATGGGACTAGAGCTGGCAAGTGATAGGTGGATCTAGTTATGGAAGGGTTGACTGGCGGGTGAGTTAGGTTGGGGAGTGTACGATGGAGGTGGTGAGTGGAGGACAAAAAGGTGCAAATGGTGGAATCTGCGGAGTTCCTTCAGTGGTTTGTTTAGTTGCTCATGATTCCAGAATGTGCAGTCTCTTGTGTCATAGAGTGATACAGTGTGGAAACAGGCCCTTCAGCCCAACTTCCCCACCCCAGCCAACATGCCCCAGCTACACTCGTCCCACCTGCCTGCGCTTGGTCCATATCCCTCCAAACCCGTCCTATCCATGTACTTGCCAAACGGTTTCTAAAATATTGGGATAATCCCAATCCTCAACTACCTCCTCTGGCAGCTTGTCCCATACACCCACAAGCCTTTCTCTCCCAAATCCGTAATTCACGCTCCATCAGGGGCTGAGTTTACCAGATGACTAGAGGAATCGATTAAAGGTTGGTCTCTCAAATCCTTCTAAGAACAACGTAACATCCTCACCAACTTGTGGGAATCCCTGGCCCGTGACCACACTAAATGGAGAGTGAGCTTTTGTAATGGAGAGTTGAGAAGTTTGAGTTAACTCAGAGGGAACACATAGAAGCCCATTGTATATAAAGGATTGCAGCAACTTTCAGCTTACTCAACTGCCCTGTCTCAGCCCTCCCGTCCCGTCCCGTCCCGTCCCGTCCCCCCAACCCCCTCCACCCAGACTCAGTCTGTGTGTCCTAGAACGTCCTCATCTGCCACCTCAGAGTGCACCGTGATGGAGTAAAAAGCATGAATCGTCCTTGTCCCTTTGAGAAAGAGAAGGATGAAGGCAGGGAAAGCTTACATCTGCCATTAATTAATTCCTTGATTTCCTGGACATTGTCTGTGTAAAATGGCCTGTCCCACTTAGGCGACCTAATCCCCGAGCTGTGGCGAGTTTGCCCTCGACTCATTCTCGCAGCTTGGTAGACACGAGGTTGTAGGAGGTCTTCGTAACTCTCCTTCATGCTCGAGAGTGGTCTCCGTGTAATCGAGGCCTCAGCTTTTTTCAATATGTTAAAAAATGCCCACGAATAAAAAAAGGTCGCCGTGGAAAAATCAATACTTTTTTTACTCGTAGGTTTAGTCGTACATAGGTCGTAGTAGGTCGGCATGTTAGCCGTAGGTAATCGACGGTAGTCAAAGGTAGTCGTGGATAGTCTTCATCATAGTCGAAGGGAGATTGAAGGAGGTCGGCTTCACTCTCCACTATTCGGTGTCCAATTTTCCCCAAAGTTAGTCGGAGCTAGTCGTAGCTGGCCTTCAACATAGTCGAAGGAGGTCAAAGGAGGTCTTCTACATAGTTGAAGGAGATCTTCAACATGTCATTTTTTAAAACTCTTCTAAACTCGCCAATTAGGTCGCCCAAGTGGGACAGCCCCTATAAGGTAGCCAATGCCACCGCACAGTGTTCACTTTGCAGGACAGTCGTCGGACACATGTTACAAACACCATGGTGTAAGAGGCATTAACGATTGCCCATATAACACTGTTGTTGGGCTTTCTCTATCATATCGATTCCCTTGCCGATCAGAATGAAACATGGTTCCTAGGCAGAACTGGACTGCAGCAACCCATTAAGTCAGAAGTCCAAAAAGAAGAACTTGAAACTTATTGGTTATAATACTTAATGTTTTGTTGCCTTCAAGCGTGCACCAACAGCATGAGCTTCTCATCTTCTTTGTCCCATAGCAATGGTCCTTTTAATAGGAAAATATCTCACCGCTGCTTCCTCCATAATTGCAGATTGCTGCATACAAACAGGAGCCCCTGTCTACGACTGTCCCTTGATCCGTCTAATGGTCAGCCCTGAATGAGATTGTCTTAGCCCAGCATGAACTTGGCTGGGGTTTCTCGGGTGCTCTGGTTTTCTCCAGATAACTAAAAGTGTAGCTAGCTTGTAGGTAAAATTGGCGTTCCCGAAATAATTTGTAAATTGGTGCGTCCCCATGGAGTGGTTTAACTTTTATACGGGATCACCGGTCGGACAAAGACGTTTTAACAACAAGACGCATGAAACGACCTTTGATTCCCCGTCAGCATTCTGCATAATACTGCATTCCTGTGTAACCCGATAAGGTATCATTGACGAGATGATCATATGACTCCTTAAATTGGAGAAAGCAACCCTGATCACTTTCACTGTCTAACCACCGACAGGCAACCAGAACTGCATATCTATGTCTTGTGATTAGTTGCGACAGTAACCAAGGCCAGTTGAGAATGCTGACCTTATCTAGTTTTGTGGCTGCCCAAAGCTCTGCAACTCTGCATGTAAGATAGAACATGAATGAAACAGAAAGAACAAAACAAGCTTTCGATAAGGAAAGACATGGATATATTTGGATTGGATGATCCTATCAGCATAATAGGGTCTTACTTGTGAGCTACTAACCAAAATACAGTAAAATACCTAAATTGTGTTCTAACCATTTTTTAAGAAACAGCAGATGCTGGAAATCGAGGGTACACAAAAAAGCCTGATAAAATCAGCGGGTGCAGCGCATTCTAAGGTGAGCGAAGGAGATATGGCGACGTTTCGGGTCCCGAGACCATCTGCAGACTGGTTTCTAAACCAATTGGTTTGTTAGTATTAAGAGTTACAGATGCGAACAGCCCCCCCCCCCCCCCCCCCCCACCCAAAACCCGTACCACCCATACATAAAAGGGGCTGGTCCCCTCCACTGTACAGTTTTATTCAAGTTCTCCCAGTTTCCCCCCGCTTCGAAACTCGGAAACTTACGGTATAGGCCGTCAGGTTACGCCGGATCTCGTGGACATTTTTTCACCAATTGAAAATCTTTCCACAATCTCACGAGACTTATCATCGTTTCCGATACCCTGCCGTTAGCGTTACGAGCCGCTAAGAGACGTCCCGAGCTCCGACGTACCCGCTACGTACATTCTACGTGTTTACCACGAGATTGATTTTTTTTTTAACTCGGGAGAGCTCTTGAATGAGCTCGTACAGTGGGACAGGCCCTTAAAACTATCCTACACACACTAGGGACAATTTACAATTTTACCAGGCCAATTAGTCTACAAACCTGTACGTCTTTGGAGTGTGGGAGGGAGCTGGGGATCCTGGAGAAAACCCATGCAGGTCACGGGGTGAACGCACAAACTCCGTACAGACAGCACCCGCAGTCAGGATCGAACCCAGGTCTCTGGCGCTGTGAGGCAGCAACGCTGCCACCACTCCACTGTGCAGCCAAAGATTTCTGCTTGATCTTTAGAAGGTGCACTGTAGGGACATCTGAAACTTGAATCAACCTTGGATCAACATGTCGTGTTCTTGCTATGACACCCGATAACAAGACCTAGATCAATTTCTTTCTGTAAAGAGTCCCAGGTCTGATCAAGTATCTGACAACCCACAAATAAAAAATGATTAATGCTTCGATCGGGCCTTACAAGAATTGTGTCATAAAAGTGACCGAAGACTATAAGCTATGCGGTGAAGTCCACATTAAATGAAAGAAAAGAATAATATGATATATAAATCAGTTTACAAGAACAAAGGAGAATAATATCTTCCATTCACCTTTTTTAGCTAACAAGGGCATGTCCATAGGTGCAGAGTCCTTCTTTCAGTCCTCATTGGATCCTATGAATACAACCACGTGCTTCTCTGTGGAAATTAATGATTTTACCCTCCTGGAAGAGAAGTAATCTGGAGACATACTCATTACACCATGGAAAATAATAATTGCTTCGACATTACAAGTGCTACAGAAGCATCAAATAAGTGCCGGTAAAAAAAAAGAAGGAAGAGCTTGGAAAAGGTTCCTTCTCCACCACTTGCCCACAACTCGCCAACAGCCCCGCAACGACCTAATCACTGTACACCTCCTCTTTGGCCCATAATCCCCTTTAAAACCAACCCATCCCATTAACGCTGTCCAAGGCCGTTTCGTATAATGTTGTATCGTACTGCCACAACACCTTCTCCAGCCGCTTGCCTCCATTCTTCGCTTGTCCAACACGTGAACATCTTTGTGTTTTCTTTTGTAATCACAATCTGCCAATTTCCTTGCTTTCCAGTCTATAATATAAATTTGATTGGCAATTGAACATCAGAAATCCACTCTGACTCGGGACCCTATTGGAATGCTTCCCCAAATAAGCAAAAAGACTGCAATGCCAGCGATACACCAAAATATATACAGTGCTGAATTAACTACAAATCAGCAAGCACTGTAGGGCGGCATGATTAAGGTGCATCGAGGTTGGGCCCTCATGTTAAAAATTGGGATTTTCAAATTTCCAGCCTATCATGACCTCAAACAAATGCTGTCCCTCCCGTTTTTACTCCATAACTATCACAACAACTTAAGAAACAGTATGGAACAGGAACATGGTAGGAAAAGTAGGTTTGGAAACTTATGGCCAAAACACAGGCAGAATGGACCTATAGTAAGATGTGCAGTTGGTCGATAATGGGCCACTTTTGGCTGAAGGCCTGTTCCTGCGTAGAGATTCATAAGTTTGTTTTTTATTCTCAAATACGTCAAGAACCTAAGTAGACCCGTTTGGTCCCCAGTCCACACAGGAGGGCTGGGCCCCGACGCAAATTCCCACCTCCTCCACCAAGTCCAATACACCAATCCCAATGGGGGGGCGGGGGTGGACACTATCTGGAGCGTGTATGGGTTCTTGGGTGGCAGCTCCAGTCCCCAAAGCTGAAAAAAGCCACTGGCATTATCCTTTCAACCCGCAGTTGGTCGGCAGTTGAACCATGGATATTCCTGAAATTCCATTTTCAAAGTCATGTCAGAAGCCATCCCCCTAAATTAAAATCCAGTCTATTTCTACCTTTTCATCCAAGAAGGAGCAAAGGCCAACACAATTCCAGGCAAGTTTCTTACCACTCGACAGGTGCAGGCCACCAAATCAAGTGCAGTTGCCTATATCCTACCTACACAGGGTGATGCAAGGCGCCAGGTGCAAGGACACCGAATTTCAAATATGCAGTTCAAACCCTTTCAAGCATGGGGAAACCCCGCATAAAAGCCTCACAAAAACAGCCACAGTTCAGTCGAATTCCATGTGTTTCGGATTTGGATCCACGAGCTCTAGGTCCGTGACCTTTCCGTACCATCTCCCAGTCATAACACAAGACTAGAGCCACCCCACACTTCTTGGTTTTATAATATAACCCTGTCCCAACCCCATTCCCCCTCCCCCCCTCGCCCCCCTTCCCGCACCCCCCCCAATAACACTTCACTTTTATCCCCCGAAAACCCCGTCCCGCCGCCCCCCCCCCTCCCCACCGGGAAATAGGTGTGTTCCTCTGGCGTGATTGAACAGTTAGAGAATTCTCCACCATTTTTATTTTTTAAAACGACTAATAATACACCTTTAATTTTCTTAGAAGGTTAAGATGCCTCTGGCACCCGCTGACGGCAGGAGGAGTAAGAGTCACAGAAAAGTGTAAGATGGCCAAAAATCACAGGTCCGAAAGATTTAGCCGTTTTATCTAAAATCAATTTACAAGTCAACAGGATCCACGCCAATCGCCAAAGGTCCACCATTTGCAGTAGTTGGCCCTTTCTTAACTTCCGTATCCCAAACGCCACCCAAAGCACACCCCTTGCTATAGTGCCCTGTTAACTTCAACCAAGCAACCCACAGCCCCAGTTGCATAGGAAAATTCTCTTTTATCTATCGCGAACCAACCAGATTTTCATTTTTTTTCAAACATAATAAGGGAAAGGGCAACTTCACGCAGTGTTAGAGATATCCATGGAATGTTCAGTAACAGTGCATTCAAGCTTCAAGAGACGGAACTCTTTGGCTTTCCCCCATCTAGCAGAGACTGAGAGATGAGCACACCATCATTCTGGTTTATCATCCTAGTCCCCCCCTCTCATCATCCCCCTCTCTCCTCACCTCCAGCAAGTGTCCAGCCGAGAATGGGGAATTTCAAATAATATTAATACTCTCTATTTTTCTCGATAGGAAAAACCTCTGGTCCACACGGAAGGCGAGGGGGGCTCCGTGAGAGCATGAGCTAGCGGACCACAATGACCGGCCTGTATGGCGCGTGAATCGTAGTCTTTCTCACGGAAATTGCTGCACAGTGAGCCAAAAGCGGTCAAGATCATACGACTTTATTAGTAATATATAAAGACTAAATGTAATATGTATCAGACTGCAGGAAATTGAAAATCTCCCTCAAAATGTTCACCTTCCTATGCGTCCCCAGAGACGCTGCCTGGCCTGCTGAGTTACCCAACACTTTTGTCTTAATGAAGCTAAAGGCTGAGCAGGCAGAGACCCAACTGCTGTGTACGTCATTTATGACTTCTTTAACTGATGTCACAGTGAGTCAGTGACTTTTTAATTAAGCAAATACTTTGTTGATTTTTCAATTCCCCTTGTACGTCAGCGTATGACTCATTAAGTTCATGAGCCCCCCTCTCCCCCTCCCCCCCTCCACTACGAGAAGCGTGATGTGCAGATAACTGAATCCAACAGTACCTACGGGAATCTCAGCTCCACTTTGAGCTTCAGACATAATTTGCAGGGAGGAACTGTAGATGCTGGTTTAAGCCGAAGAAAGCTCAAAAAGGTCCATGATGCCATAAATGAAATAGGAGTAAGAATGAGCCATTCGGCCATCAAGTCTACTCCACCATTCAATCGTGGCCGAGCTATCTCTCCGCTCCTATCCCCAATCCCTCCTCCTGCCTTCTCCCGATAACCCTGCACCTGTGCCTATCAGAATCTATCTATCTTAGAGAGAGACACTGCACAAATGACTGCAAATGTTGGTTTAAAATAAATATAGACACTAAATGCTGGGGTAACTCAGAGCGGGCAAGCACAGCCTCTCTTGCGAAAGGGATTAGTGGATGATTCGGGTCGAGACCCTCCTCAGACCTGACTGAAACTTCTTTGGTCAAGAAGGGGCTCGACCCAAAATGTCATTTTATTACCTTTTTCTCACAGAGATGCTGCCTGGCCTGAGCCCACTGAGTTACTCCAGCTTTTTTTGTGTCTATCTCCACTTTGCTTCAGTTGCTTGGAGACCCAGGACGATGCGTAAACCTGCTCTTTCATTTTCCATCTTTGCCAAGACTACGCACCTGCTTTTTACCACCACAGGAATTGAAGAATTTCCCCTGAAATAATTTTAATTTCAATTGAAGTCAATTTCATTACGTGGATAAGGACAGGTTAGAGGATATGGGCCAACTGCAGCAGCGGGACTTTTCTTCTTAAGCAGACATAGATAGATTTTTTTGAATAGTAACGGGTGTAATGTTTTTAGTTTAGTTTTAGTTTTTGTTTAGAAATACAGCGCGGAAACAGGCCCTTCGGACCCACTAGGTTCCGCGCCGACCCAGCGATCCCCACATAGATACACTACCTACACACATGAGGAAATAATTTTTACACTGACCAAGCCAATTAACCTTCTAACCTGTACTCTTAGGAGATGGGAGGAAACCAGATATCCTCAGATCTCGTGAGAAAACCCACCGCAGATCACGGGAGAACGTACATACTCTGTTTCAGACAGTCGCCGCAGTCGGGACCGACGCTGAGGCAAAGCGCTGTTTTAGGTCCAAGCAGCAAACTCTAGCCTAACGCGCGCCACCGTGCCGCCAGTTATGAGGAGATGGCAGGAGAATGGGGTTAGGAGGGAGAGATCGATCAGCCATGATTGAATGGCAGAGTAGACTTGATGGGCCGATTGGCCTAATTCTGCTCCTGCCACTTACGACCTTAGAGTAAATGGGACATGTTGGCCAGTGTGGGCTAGTTGGGCCGAAGGATCTATTTCCACGCTGTAAGACTCTAAACCTCTATAATTGCATAAAACTACTCCCTTGTGTGGAAAATAATGAAATTTAGCTTCTGCCACAGAAACGTTAGCTTGCATAAAACTGTTTCTCATAACATTTAGCTCGTGCCAGGAGTTACGTTATGAGGCAAGTAAACATCCACTAATTTGATGGAAACAGCTGCTCTGTTATATTGATCTGCTGTTTTTTTCACTGGCTTGAAGAGAACCAGCTGAAAAACTTTTTTCTTAGATTAGGTTTTATAGGCAGGTATATGTTTTTTTGATATACTCGGACATTAAAATACTAAATATAAAATGAACAGGTTAGGATCTAGTCGGCATCTATGAAAAGATTACCCATGACTGACAAATAGAGAGATGTATACTTACACATAACTATGAGCGCAATATATCCATTTACCTCAATCAAGTTTCATATCCCTGGCCAACATATTTGGAGTAAATTCCGTAACTTCAATAAAGGCACCGGAGCAGGATGAGGCCATTCACCCCATCGAGTCAGCTCCACCATTCAATCATAGCTGATCTATTTTTCCCCTCTCAACCTCTTCTGCTGGAAGCTCTCTGTGCCTTATTTTGTAAACCAGCATCTGCAGTTCCTTTTTTCTAAATTACCCCTTTACTCAGCTATACTTATCTGCTTCAATAAGAGCAAAACCATCACACTAGCAAACATTTGCTATCAGGCCGACTTTGACAGTAATACTTATTTACTAGTGAGTCAATTACACAAAAGTAGAAACTTAACATTAAAATTACTTACCTAACAATTAATTATTCCAAACAATAGAAGAGTGCTGAGTAATTCTTAAGCTGAAGTCTCTGCCTTAATATAAACATGAGAAAGACTCTTTCCGGCAGCTCTTGTGGTTGCCTCCAGAACTGTTTTTATACAGCAGCCATAAAACTGAAATCCCGGAACCGTGACTGTTCACTTACAAGTGCAAATTGTTTTTTGAGATTGTATTTGTTCTAAACTAAAGCTGAGCGAAGGTAACAAAAAACCAATACCTACTGTAAATGCCAAATGTGTTTCGTGCCAAAAATGTCAGGTGAGGATAGCCAGCATAGAAACGCAATTTGCCAAATGCGCTAATTGAGTAGAAAGCCAAGTGTGTTTCCAATAAAATACCGGCTTTCATAGTTCATAAGCTATTAGAGCCGTATTAGGCCATTTTGCCCATCAAGTCTACTCTGCCGTTCAATCATGGCTAATCTATCTTTTCCTCCCAATCCCATTATCCTGCCTTCTCCCCATAACCCCCGACACATGTATTAATCAAATCTTTCAACCTCTGTCTTAAAAACATCTAATGAATTAGCCTCCACAGCCTCTGTGGCAATGAATTCAACAGATTCACCACTCTTTGTTCTGTTATTTTTTTTTGCGTGTAGTAAATAATGAATATTATTTTCTGTCAAGGATCATTGGTGGTTTGTTATGTTTTTCACTTCCACAAGCTGGGATACTGTCCAATTCCACTTTACCTCATTGCGAACTTTGGACTTTATCTCGGGAACTGTTACCCTACAATGCAGAGGACTCCATTCTGCACTCTGTATCTTTCCCTGCACTCTATATGTGGTACTTGACTTTGGACTGTTTGTATTTATGTACAGTATTATCTGATTTGATAGGACAGCTCGCAAAATAAAGCTTTTCACTGTACCTCGCTACACGTGACAATAACAAGTCTAAACCAAAATCCTTCTGGTGTCTCTGGAACTTACTCTGGCAGAAAGAAAGGAATAACTTGACAAGACTCGCAGAAATTCCTTTCAGGGAAAGATTCTTTCTTCCACTGTCTCTCCTGCACAATAGGATTACTAATCTGATATTTAAAAAATAATGTTAGTTCCCAGAGCACCCCGAAGCACTTCCTTTCCCTGCAGCCAGGGGCTACAATAAGAACTGCTACAATCAAAAGCAATGCCCTCCAAACTTCACTGCTATACCGTAGCACTTTTATTTTATCCCGCTAATTATAAACCTTGGTTTCTATTGACTTCACCGTTACCAGACATTCTTGGCCATTTCACCTGCTGCAATTTAGCAATTGAGCTTTAAAGCCTCAAGAAACTGGGATAATGGTACCAGGCAACTATTCTAGGTAGCTGCAGTTTTCTGTGGATCATTGGGTCAAATTCCTTTCCTTAACCATGGTGATCCACTTCACTGTTTGTGGATACACCAGACAATTCTCTGATAATCACAGATCCCCTTGCGCGCTGTCATTTATCACTCTTCATAATACACTTCCACCGCTTTCTTTTCCCAGCCTTATCATCTGCTTTGGACCACAAAACATAACAATCTGCTTAGTTCTCTAACTCTGTGTGTTTCTTCCATTTCCTCCGTTTTCTTAAAACAGCCCTGTCCCAATTTTAGAATCACCAGCAAACCTGGCAACTTTTGTCTGACCCGACTCTCAGATCAGTTCCACACGTTGTAATCAGTAAAGGCCCTCACAACCATCCGGATGGGATCCTGCAAATCGCACACATTAGTTTAGTTTATCATTGTCACGTTTGTCAAGGTACATTGAAAAGCTTTTCGTACTGTGCTACCCAGTCAGCGTGAAGACTTTACATGATTACAATCAAGCTATCCACAATGTACTAGTTTCACTGTCCTCCTGATTAATTTTACTGTTTGGACGCCTCTTTGCCACCTTCTCCTCAACTAACAAAGAACCATTCTATATTTCCTTGATCATCGTCTGCTTTGATTTGTCATTTTCACACCATACATTCTCTTTTTGCCTGTCCATATCTCCAGTTTCCCACTTCCCTGACTCTCAGTCTGATGAAGGGTCTCGAGTCGACCCAAAATGTTACCCATTCCTTCTCTCCAGAGATGCTGCCCGTCCCACTGAGTTACTCCAGCATTTTGTGTCTACCTTCGAGGTAGATGGAAGGTCAGGTCAAAGGACAAAGGACGAAGGACATTTATTGTCACTTACACCAATTGGTGTAGTGAAATTTGACTTGCCATGCAGCACACAGATAAAGAGAAGACACAACATTAAAAGAATTTAACAATAAACATAAAAACATCCCCCCACAATGGTTCCCACTGTGAGGGAAGGCACAGGCTCTAGTTGGTGAGAGGACGGTTCAGTTGCCTGAAATGCTCCATGAACTGTTCCTTTATGATAACACTGTTTATCAGCTTGCTCTTCATTTCCCCCCATGAGTCTGCATTCTGGTTTACTCCAGTACTTTCTTTTCTTCTTGACTATGTTAATCAAACAGCTGTGTGGTATGAGCTCCATTCAAACCTTTTGTTTTGTCCAAATAAAGAATTTGTCAGGTGGATTATCCACGGAAGATGCTGAAAACTTGTCATTCAGAATCCAAAGGCCGGTAAATGTGTTGAGTTAATGCCTACATTGCTTCGTGATGCTGACCCCAAGTTCCTGGAGAGATATGCTGAGCGACGCCATCCCTGACATCTCGGTTATAGAGTGTCGTATCGTGCATATTTGGTGGCAGAGTGCTATGGCAGAGAATTGTGGACGCAGCCCAGGTCATCACACAAACCAACCACCCTTCAATTGACCATCTACACTTCAAGCTGCCTCGGCAAGTCCATCAGCATAATCAAGGATGAATCTCACCCCAGTTCACCCCCTCTTCCCCCCTCTCTCATCAGGCAAGAAGTACAGATGTGTGAAAACGCACACCTCCAGATTCAGGGACAAGCTTGATTCTTCCCAGCTATTGTCAGGCAACTGAACCATCCTATGAACAACTAGATCGGTTGAACACCAGGTAGGTCCTGACCTACCATCCACCTCATTGGAGACCCTTGGACTATCTTTAATCAGAGTTTACCTCACACTAAGTGTTATTCCTTTATCCAGTATCTGTACACTGTCCACGGCGTGTAGTCTTTCCTGCCATGCAGGTGTGGTTGTGCAAAAATGCACAGTCGTCATATTTTGGCGCCGTTTTCAAAGAAAAGTCCAAAGTCCACATGCTGAATGTACTGGAGAGTACAATCCCGGTAAACCCAGGTAAGCCCCAGGCCCGCGACCCAACGTCCCTCTCCTTGCCCGACCGACTGCCTCTGTGTCCGGGGGGTACCTCCTGCAGCTGACCTTGAAGGCGGTGGACACAATACCCTGGTCCCTCTCCCTCCAGCCCACTCCTCACCTCCGCCGCTGTCCGTGGCTCCCTCCTCCGCACTCCGGTCTCCGGGGCTTCCTATCCATCAACCTGCCCAAACATCTTTTAAAGATTGTAATTGTATCTGTCTCTACCACTTCCTTTGGCAGCCTGTTCCATGTACCCGCCACCCGCTGTCTGGAAAACATTCCCCACAGATCTCCTTGTGATCTTTCCCCTCTCGTCTTAAACTTGTGCCTTCCAGCATTAGACATCCTAACTCTGGGAAAAAGACCTCCCCCATTTGTGACCCCCCGTGATTTAATAAACCTCTACATGATTACCCCAGAGCATCGATGGCTCCAGGGAAAACAGTCCCAGTCTATCCAGTCTTTTCTTATAATTCCACCCCATCTGCCATGGCAACATTATTGTGAATCTTTTCAGCACCCACTGCAGCTTAATCACGTCCTTCCACTGCTGAATACATTGTCCTGCACTGATTTCTTGATGTCTTACCCAATAAGCTCAAAGGTCACAGATTAATGAAGCCCAGTGCTTGCTGGGGAAGAGGCTGTGATGTTTTTCTGCAAATTTCACAAAGAGAGCAAGATGGACAAGGAGGTTGTATGATTGTCGGGTGAAAAAAGTGAATCTTATACTCGGGTTCAGGGGAATAAGTGGAAAGGGGGCACCATTTTAAGAATTTGAACACTTTTCTGTGTGATATAGAGTCATAGAGTATAATACAGCAATTTAAACTGACCCTTCTTCAGACTGAGAGTCAGAGGAGAGGGAAACTGGAGATTTGGACAATTATAAAGAGAATGTAAGGTGTGAAAACGACAAATCAAAGAAGACGATGATCAAGGAAAAATAGTCCGGGGAAAGGGAACCGAGAGATAGAGACAATGATGCAGTGAGATAAAGAACAATGAACAAAAGATATGTGTTTAATAGCTTGACGGTTGTTGGGAAGAAGCTGTTCCTGAACCTGGACGTTACAGTTTTCAGGCTCCTTTTTTCCTTCTTTCTTTCCGATGGCAGGTGTGAAAGGAGTGTGTGGTCAGAGTGGTGTGATTCTCTGATGATGCTGACTGCCTTCTTGAGGCAGCGACCCCTGTAGATCCCTTCAATGGTGAGGAGGTCCGTACCCCCTGTGATGCTGGCCATTGACCACCACTTTTTGTTCTGTTTCAGGAACCACCCAAATTACATTCTTTGTGTTGCAATTCCTGACGCCCACATAATTCAGAGGATCAGGTGCATGACAAGGATGGATAAGAGAGAACATGGGTTCTGATGGGCTGAATGGCCTAATTCTGCTGCCAGAACTTATGAACATGGAATCCCTGTTCTACGATCAGGCTAGGGATTTCCCTAATAAACTGTAAAAAAATTGGCAATGGTCTATAGCGGGAATATTAGATCATGCACCATTTGAGATCCTCTTTTCTTAGGACCCCTTCGGTCATGGCTGACCATGGGTGGCTCCAGGGTTGGAGGACGCCTGTGCGTGACTTTGTTTAACGTGGGGAGACTGCTGCACAGACAGCCACCCCACGGTCCTTGACAGATCTGGGTCAGGATCCAGTGGCATGGAGTCCAAGACGACGGGAGACCCTTTTCTGCTGCAGCCTTCACCCGCCTTCCCAGCCGTTGTCACGCCCCACTGAGGTCAGCCATCGTCCTCCGCCTGTTGCACCGTTGAGGTCTCGGTTGGATTGCTCTTTGTCAGAGACCTCCCCCTCCACCTTACCGCCATGGGTGGCCCTACCAGGAGCACAGCTCCAGACGGCATCGCTCTCAGGATCTCAGGACCACACAAGCTTCTCCACCACGACAAGGTGACAATCCACGGAGATCCTAAAGCAGAGACAAATGTTTGCACCTCTCAGCTAGAGTGTGGATTTTTGGACTATCCTTGATCAGACATTGCTGGTTTTACTTTGCACAAAATGTTATTCCCTTAATATGTACCTATACACTGTAAGTGCATTGATTGTAATCATGTACTATCTTTCTGCTGACTGGTTAGCACACAACAAAAGCTTTTCACTGTACCTCGGCACACGTGACAATAAACTCAATTGGAGTCAGAAGGATGATGGCTGCTTCTTTACCAGCCCACAAAATGTCCAACTAATGATTACGTCCAACTTATCTTCCAGCAACAATGCTGCGTAGTAAATGAACGGCATGAACTAAAAAGGAGATGCAGGTGAAGGGGAGGGTGGTTACAAGATGGAGGAAATAAATGGAGCAGATGTGCAGCCAGGAAGATTAGTCAGCAGAAACACATTGATAACTGCTCCAGTAATTCATTCAGCTCCGAAGGTAACGAATCCCCGAGTTCCAGAAACAACAGTGTACTTCTCCATCTGCTGAATCTTAACTGCCACATTATACATTATAGGTTCACGAGGTTAATCCCCGGGATGGCGGGACTGTCATATGAGGAAAGATTGCAAAGACTAGGCTTGTATTCACTGGAATTTAGAAGGACAAGAGGGGATCTTATAGAAACGTATAAAATTTTAAAAGGACTGGACAAGTTAGATGCAGGAAAAATGTTGCCAATGTTGGGGGGAGGCCAGAACCAGGGGCCACAGTCTAAGAATAAAGGGGAGGCCATTTAAAACTAAGATGAGAAAAAACTTTGTCACCCAGAGAGTTGTGAATTTGTGGAATTCTCTGCCACAAAAGGCAGTGGAGGCCAATTCACTGGATGGATTTAAAAGAGAGTTAGATAGAGCTCCCAGGGCTAGCGGAATCAAGGGATATGGGGAGAAGGCAGGCACGGGTTATTGATTGTGGATGATCAGCCATGATCACAATGAATGACGGTGCAGGCTCGAAGGGCCAAATGGCCTCCTCCTGCACCTATATTCTATTTTTCTATGTTTCTGTATCACCAAGTACCTCCTTTACGAAAGCCATCCTCAGCAAAACTATCTGCACAAAAGGCACAAGATACTTACAAATTATTTGATTTTACTTCGGAGTCACGTGAGGCGCATGCGCGTCATTACGTCGACATATGTCGCATTGAACGGAGCTGGTGAGCGCAGCTCCACCAGCGGTAAGTAGAAAAACTCGCAGGTAAGTGTTTTCAAACTTTCCAGCGAGACTTAAGCTCCGTAAGGCTGGCTTGTGAGTCCCATCAGCAGGAGCCTGTGGTTATTTGGAACAGTGGGAGGAGCAAGCGTGGGTCACCGCAGACATTGCCCCTAGGTTCCCGCTCGCAGCGATCGGGGGAAAATATTCGGATAAGTTCCTCTCCGTGCGGTGATACAATAACATCCTCCATCCGGTTCTGATACAATGGGTGGCCGTTATTTTCCGTAGATCTCTATTTTATTTTTTAACCCTCCAGCTGCTCAGAGGAAGGAAGCAGCTAGAGTCGCACGGCTGAGGCAGACCAACGATAGGGATGCATACATGACCCTTCTTCAGTCTGCTCTGAGTATGTGTATGGTACCAGATGCAGTTTTCCTAGTTTGATGTGTATGATGGAAGGGAGAGGGCAGTGTGATACGAGATGTAACTACAAAATATTCTGCAAGCAGAATGTGCCTGTCAGAATCTATAATTCTAAACATGAACATATATGGTTTATGCAATACACAAGAAAATGTAAAAGTAGTAACTCTCCTCCAAGAGAGGACAAGAATGTGGGGGAGACTGGAAATGGAGAAAATGCTCCACACTTTACTCAGTCAAGGGTCCAAAGACCCAAAGATTCCAGGCAGCCTCTGAAGGAGTTCCATACACTGAGTATGGTGCCTATTAAAAAATGGGAATCTGACTCTCCAATGCCTTGTTTAGGTCTGGGTGAGGTCTCCCTAGAGCAAGACTCGGGAGTACCAGGGCAGGAGGAGACTGACCGTGAAGCTGGTGTCCCTACTTATGTGTATTCCACAGAGCACAATAGCCACGCTCCGGGTGTTCCCGATGTAGCATCAAGTTTTGCTATATCGGAATGGACTGGTGAGGCTATGGATGAGACCTGGCTGCCAACATTATTTGGTTTCTCACCTGCTCCAAGAAACTGTTATGACTGAAACAGTAAAAAATATATAAAACACCAGTCTATTGTGCCTCGCTCAGGGTGCCAACAGTAAACTCAGTAATTTGGGCACCCCTGAGTGTAACGATGCGAAGGCAGGAAATGTGTTTCCAGCATGTCCTCCAGCTGATATCAGTTGGCATCACTGCATTTGGGGAAGACATACAAGGGTCGATAATGTCCAAAATTTATAAAGACATGCTTGCGTTACTCTGTAATGCCTATTCGAACCTAATTGTATGATGAAAATTGCCATTTGGCCAACATTATACCCCAAAAAATGCAAGACACTGTAGGGCAAACAATAACCAGATTAATTATTGGTGAAAATCTGCCAAAACAATTCAGGGTATTTACCTTATAAAACTTCTCATCCATGCTCTGAGAAAACAAGCAGGTTGAATACAAAGGGGGTTTGATTCTGGGAGACCAGCAGAGGCAGGGAGATGGGTACAAAGTATTATACCCAATACAGCCCACATCAACCCTTATATTGGGAGAAGGAGATCTTCTAGTTCATTTACGGAGGTACAGGAACTTCATTCCATCACAGATAGAACCTCTGGGGTACAACCTCTGGTTGGGTGTAAGATTACAATTGTTTTATAATGAATGATGCTGCATAATATTTGATCGGTTTGGTGTTTGCTGCACCAGAAACTCGTCAGGTAGAAAATATATTCCCAGACAGAGATTGGGGTTGCAGAGTCATTCTGGACCTCACAAACTTTAATTCATATGTTCAGTATAGGCATAGTTTAAAAAGTACACATTCAGCACTGTAATGCTCTTGTTATCACAAGGCTGCCATATGGCTACTGTAGATCTAAAAAAGATACCTTATTATTCAGTACCAATTCATCATTATCGCAGGTACTTTAAATTAATTGGATGGGTCAGCTGAGGCAATTTAAAGAATTACCTAATGGGTTAACTTCAGCTCTCAGGCTGTTCACAAAATTATTGAAACCAGCACTGGTGTTACTGAGGGCTCAGAATCACATTGTAATGGCTTATCAAGAGGATATGTTAATTGTAAATGCCACTCAGGAGACAGCTGAAGATCTGGTTTCAGCAACCATAAGCCTATTTGAAAGGCTAGGGTTTCTGTCCATCCAACAACATCTAAGTTACAGCCATCCCAAACAATTGATTATTGGGGTTTGTCATTAATTCAGTTGATATATCAGTAATTGCTAACAGATAAATTGGGGATATTACAAATGCCTGTACTTGTCTCGTTAAGAGACCTCATCCCTCCATCTGAGAAGTAGCTATGGGTATTGGTAAAATGGTAGCAGCATTCCTGCTGTCGAGTTTGGACCTCTGCATTATCAAAGTCTGCAAAGAGTCAGAGGACAAGCACTAACATTTTTAAAAAATAAATAAGTAAATAAATAAATTGATTAATTCTCCAAACACATGATATCAATTATTTGGAGTTATTGGGGGCGTTTTATGCATTGATACCTTATTATTCTACAATGAATGACTTACATGTTCAATTACAAGTAGACAATACCACAGCTGTGGGAGAGACAATATTGTGGCAGACAACAGATAACGAAAGTTCAATAACAATACAGAATGGATGTTAAATCCAGAAATTTCATAAAGATTGTCAGTCAGTGTGGGTACCAAATATTGATCTGTTTGCGTCCAGATTAAATCTCCAGTTGCCTAAATATGTCTCATAGGAGCCAGACCCAGGAGCAGTAGTGGTGGATGCATTCTCGCTACATTGGGGAAGTATAATCTTCTATGTTTTCCCATTTTGCCTGATTAGGCAATGTCACCAAAATAGAGCAAGACTCCGCCGCAGACGTTTGGTGGTTCCAAACTGGTCTACACAGCCATTGTTCCCATTGGTGCTCAGAATGATGACTCAGCCATTCATGACAATCCCCAGCTGCAGTAATTGTTGGTACATCCAGTAACAGGAGAAGTCATCCATCACATGATCGTATTAATTGTTAATCTGCAGGTTCTGATGGATTGTCGGATAGGACCATGGATGTCATAACTGCAGCTTGGAGAGATAGCACTAAGAAACAATATATGTCTCATATAAGGAAATGGGAAATCTTTTGTAAACAGTCAGATATATTTTATCATACTGCAAACATATTGGATGTATTGGAGTTCCTTGCTATGTTGCACCTGAGTTATAGTGCCATTAATAGTGCTCGGAGTACTTGGTCCTCCTATTTAGGACAATTTTCAGAACGACAATCTATCGGGTCTCATCCGTTAATATCCCGATTTATGAGAGGAATTTTAATAAAATCCTACCAAACCCAGATATACAGAAATCTGGGATGTCAGTATAGTTCTCACATTGCTTCGGCAGTGGGCTCCAATTACGTCACTGTCTTTTCAGAACTTAATATTTAAAGTGGTTATGCTCATGCCATTAGTATCAGCACAATGAGTACAAACATTACAAATGTTGCGGTTAGATTGTATGCAGTTGTCTGTAGATAAAATTACTTTTTATGTCTATGATCTAAGCAAGCAAAGCAAGCCAGGAAAGGCTGGAACCAAGGTAATCTTTAAAGCATACTTGTCGACCAAATATTGTGTGTGGTTAAGCATCTGACTCAATATATTGAAGTAACTAAGAGTCTCCGAGATTGTGAGACACCAATGCTCATTATACAAAAAAAACAACAACAAAAAACATATAAAAACATATAAAAAATAAAAAATAAAAAAATAAAAAGTGACAGTACAAACTATTTCTAGATGATTAAAACAGTTTCTGTATTTAGATGGAGTTCACACTCATGTGTTTAAATCTCAACTCCACAAGGGCGGCATCAATGTCCACGGCGAAGGCGCAGGACGTGCCGCTCGACCAAATTCTAGAGGCCGCAGGATGGTTTAAAGAAGTAACTTTTTCTAGATTTTATGATAAACCTGTTGTCACAGTGCCAGGGTTGCACATGCTGTGTTGTGTTCTGTTCAATTTGTTTGCTTTGTTTCATATCATTTGTTGTAATTTTCCCCTGGGATAGAGGGGTTATTACTTTCCTTGTTATTATTTTTATTATTATTAACATAGTTATTGAATAATTTGAAGCAATGTTCAATATATTATTTATTCACTACTGTGTCAACTGAAGCAGTGTGTCGTATGGAGTGAATCTACGGCATGAAAATCACAGAGCTTTAAAATCTTCACGTAGTCACTCACGTGACTCCGAAGTAAAATAGTAAGATTAAACGATAACTTACCTGTTCGAAGTTTGATCTTTATTTTATGAGGAGTTACGATGAGGGATTACGTGCCCACCGCTCCCGGCCCTCATAATCTAAACATTCATCTGGTAGTTCTAGTCTTCTGTAAGCCTTACTATCTTACTTCGGCTATCGGTTTCTGTGTTTTTCACGCCGCTGCTTTGAAGTATGACGCGCAGGCGCCTGGCGGGGCTTCTTCACGTAATCCCTCATCGTAACTCCTCATAAAATAAAGATCAAACTTCGAACAGGTAAGTTCTCATTTAATCTTACTATTATATTTGCTTGCACCGGTTTTCCTTGCAGTCTTAAATGGCTATGGTTCTCGAGAGGCTCAGCTGTTTCTGTGACTGAGTTCTCCCTCAGTGGTGTGGGATGGAGTGGGGTGTGTGAGATGGTTGAGGGGTATGTTCGTATATGTTCATAGGTGGTAAGATCAATATGTGGCCATTCGGCCCAGGATGTCTACACCACCATTCAATCATGGCTGATCTATCTCTCCCTCCTAACCTCATTCTCCTGACTTCCCCCCCCGTAACCCCTGACATCCGCACTAATCAAGAATCTGTCGAACACCACCTTAAAAATATCCATTGACTTGGTCTCTACAGCCTTCTGTGGCGTTGAATTCCACAGATTCGCCAGTCTCTGACTAAAGAAACCCCTCCTCATCTCCTTTCTAAAGGTTTGTCCATTTATTCTGAGGCGATGGCCTCTGGTTCCAGACTCTCCTACTAGTGGAAATTAGTTACTGTGCCTGAGATCACATTGAAAAAGCCAGTAACTCTCTCTGCTGGCACATTTAGTTTAGAATTCCACAATGTTCAGCACAGACTTTGTGGGCCGGAGGGCCTTTTCTTGTGCTGTAACGGTCTACGTCTCAGTCTTTATCAGGAAAGAATTTCAGCTGTAACGCATGCGTTTGAAAACTCACCTGACTTAACCCGATTTTGAGTGTCATTGGAGACCTTGTTTTTTCCTCTAACAGAACTTGTCATCTTTCATTCTCCCACAACGTCTGACTGGAATTTTTGAACACTGCCAGTGATAGTTATTTTTAGCCAAATGTCCTCTTGGCAACTCATCTCTCACACATCAGAATGTGCAGCTTGGTGCTTTGAACAGACATCCTAAGGCTATGCAGAAGCATATATATATATATCCACCTCCAGGGCCAGTTTTTGCATATAAATAAGATAAATAATGGTGACTTGAAACATTGCAGTCAGAGGAAGCTAATGATAAGTTTGGACAATGGCATACAAGGTTTCCTGTTTGTGTGTTGAGGAATGGAGCAGATTCTGCCTGAAACATCTTGTATCAGCGCCTCCAGTTTAATTAAACCACCCACACCTAAGTGTGTAAGAATTAATCAAATGCACCACCTTAACAAGTGAGAATAAGGCTTTTTGTATATGCTAATTTATTCCAACAAATGGCTCTGAGCTACAGCATGTTCTGATAGCAACAATGATTGCAAAATGGAGGCAGTTTAAACTCAAGTGGTGAGCGTGGTTTTGAGAATGGGATTTGCTTCTTTGATATAAAATAACTGCTGAATTAATGACACACTTCATTTGGCACGAAACATACAGGGGCTGCAGAAAGATTTATTAACGTATTATATAGTCTGAAGACAAATCGATAGAGCTTTCAGGATGTTACAGATGCGGAGGTTTGTTTAAAGTGGATCAACAGACTCAGACAATGAACACAATAGAATGCAGTAACTGTAGTCCATATTGTATCGACAAAGCCTTGTGTAGGTGAAAGAAACATATACGGAGGGTCAGGGAATTCCTTTGGTTCTAACAGCTCAAAAGCTGGACAGATCCAGGTGGCTCCGCGATGGCAGCCTCAACTGTCTTTTTGTCTTTTTTTTTGTTATTTTCAGTGTGTTTTAAAAGTATGTGTTTATGTTCTCTGGTTTGTTTTATGTTTTATATGTGAGGGGTGTGCGGGGGAGTCGGGGTAAACCTTTTTTCAATCTCTTACCTTGCCAGAGATGCGATTGTTTTCCGGATCGTATCGCCGGTTGCTCTGAGGCCTAACATCATGGAGCTGGCGGCTTTGAGCCCCACCGCGGGACCGTGGACTTACCATCGGAGCCTGCGATCCCTTGCGTGGGATCCACGCTCCAACCGCGGCCTGCGGAGTTCACCATCGTAGGAGCTCGCAGTCTCGGGTACAGACCAATGTCGGAAGCTCCAAACGACACAGAAGGTTTCGACCTGCCCCAACCCGTGATCCGATCGCCTGTCACGGGGGAGCTGAGATTCCACCCCGATGTAGGAGCCTAAATGCCCTGATGCGAGGGCCCAACCGCCGGCTACGGGAGCCAAGATTGCCCCATCAATAGTAGGCTCGAGGCCCCCGACTGCGGGAGAATAAATAAGGGTAGAGATTGAACTTTTTTCTCGCATTCCATCAGGGTGATGAATGTGGAGGAGTCACTGTGGTGGATGTTCATGTTAAGACGTATTTTGTGTGGTTTGTTGTTTTTTATTGGTATGACTGTATGGCAAATCAAATTCCTCGTATATGTTGCAAAACATACTTGGCTAATAAAGTATTATTATGATTATGATTAGATCAATGTTAGAATAAAGGACTTTAATCAGTCTGATAGCAGTAATGTAAATTGAGAGATGCGGGATGTGGAGATAATGTTTCCACCAGTGGGAGAGTCTAGGACCAGAGGGCACAGCCTCAGGATAAAAGGACATACCTTTAGAAAAGAGATGAGGAGGAATTTCATTTGTCAGAGGGTGGTGAATCTGTGGAATTCATTGCCACAGATGGCTGTGAACGTCAAGTCAGTGGATATTTTTAAGGCAGAGGCTGATAGATTATTGATTAGTAAGTGTGTCAGGGGTTATGGGGAGAGTGGGGTTGACAGGGAAAGATGGGTTCATAAGATCCTATGATCAGAAGACATAGGTGTAGAATTAGGCCATAACACCCATCAAATCTGTTCCGCCATTCAATCATCGCTGATCTATCTCTCCCTCCTAACTCCATTCTCCTGCCTTCTCCCCATAACCTCTGACTCCCGTAGTAATCAAGAATCCATCTATCTCTGCCTTAAAAATATCCATTGACTTGGACTCCACAGCCTTTTGTGGCAAGGAATTCCACAGATTCACCACCCTCTGACTAAAGAAGCCATGCTTAGATATGATAAAATGGTGGAGTAGACTTGATGGGCCATATGGCCTAATTCTGCTCCTATAACTTATGAATTATATCCAAAAACAATAATAAAATCATGTAAAGTGCTGTTCATGATGGCCATCTGGATAATCTAGCTATTCACAGTGGTTTCCTGAATTCAGATTATACATTTTATCTTCATATACACGAGCCCACGGTGGCACAGCGGTGGAGTTGCTGCCTTACAACGCTTGCAGCGCCAAAGACCCGGTTTAGATCCCGACTACGGGTGCTGTCTGTCTGCAGTTTGCACGTTCTCCCCATGACCGCGTGGGTTTTCTCCGAGATCTTCAGTTTCCTCCCACACTCCAAAGAATTGTTCCCAAACTAGGCTGTGATGCATCCTGATAAAATGCATTCTGTGGTGCATCTGTAAAAGTTGCCGTTTTTCTCACCATTGGTGCTGCCTGTCCTGCTGGGTATCTCCAACATTTCCTATTTTTATTTTGGATTTCCAGAACATGTAGTTTTCAAGTTTTATTTCAAGAGATCAAGGTTACCGATTTTTCAAGGAAAGTGCCAATTTGGGCACTCCAAGCCGCGGAGTGTGTTTGACCGTTCCGACGTCGGAGATTTGATCATTCCAACGAGAGGGCCTGTACATCGGGCTGTCCATAGCGGCGACTACAGAGGGTTCATGGACCCAACCGTGGATGAACAAAGGAGGAGGACTGACTGAACCTTGTTGCCTTCCACCACAGTGAAGAATGCTGTGGTGGAAGTTTGTGTTAAATTCTATTGTGTGTATTTTGTGTTCTTTTTAAGTGTATTGCTGCTCACAAATTCATTTCACTGCTCCTTCGGGTGCATGTGACGAATAAAATTGACTTTGACTTTACTAAGGTTCCATTTCACAAACAAAATGAGGAAATGATTTGTTCCACTATTTGGCCATCAGAGCAGGTGGTGGAGGTCAGGGCATGAACTGATTATACTGCAGCGGAGATACAGTTCAATACTGGTGTGCTGCCATAGAATATAGAATAGCACAGCACAGAATCGGGCCCTTCAGCCAACAATATCCCTGCCAAATATGATGCCAGATTAAACTAATATCCTCTACTTACCCATTATCTAAATCCATCTATACCCTGCATATCTATATAATTAAAAGTCTCATCTTGACCACTTCCTGTTTGCACTGTGCTTTGATTTTAGAAAAAAACGCTACCACATATGGCTGTGATTTTTTGGCCATCTTACTCAGAGTCCTCCTCTGCTGGTCAGGCCCCGAGGATTTTTCCCATTGATGAAAAATAAAAGACTTAAGGGTTTAAAAAATCTTGAGATTCTCTCTCCTGTCAATCACCGCCATGAAGGCTACGCCCATTTCCGGTGGGAGGGTGGAGGAACTATAAAACCCAGAAGTGTGGGCGTGGCTCAGTCTGTTCCAAAGATGGTGAGGGAGAGGTCACAAGTCTCTGTCTGAGCTGGGAAATTACAGAACACTGTGAGTATGCAATGCACTTGAATAAATGATTTGTTAGCCCTTAATGAAAATGAAATAAGTTGTTTGGCCTGCCCTGTGCTTGAAACTGCAATCGCAATGGAAATTAAGTGAAAATGCAATGAGCTGTTTGGCTTGAGCCTGTCATGTGCTTGAAACTGCAATGGCAATGGAAATGTAGTGAAAATGCAATGAGCTGTTTGGCTTGAGCCTGCCCAGTGCTTGAAAGTGCAATGGCAATGGAAATGAAGTGAAAATGCAATCAGCTGTTTGGCTTGAGCCTGCCCTATGCTTGAAAGTGCAATGGCAATGGAAGTGAAATGAAAATGCAATGAGCTATTCGGCCTGCTCTGTGCTTGAAACTGCAATGCAATTGGAAATGAAATGAGTTGTTTGGTCTGCCTGAAACCACTATTTTCTGCCCACAAGGCCCCTATTAGCTGAGAAACCAATCCCTTTTGCCCAAAATGCCCGTATTAGCCCAGGGGGAGCATTTTGGCCCAAAAGGCCCGTGCCAGGCCAGGAAAAGTCCAGAAAAAGTGCCTTTCAGTGAGATTTCACTCAGATTATTTTTTAAGTGCCGCTTTGGCCCATCAGGCCTGTGCTACCCCAGGAGGAGTCCCTTCGGCCCATCAGTAAGTATTCCCCCTGCAAGTAGTAAACCTCACCCCAGTATTTTTCTCCCTCCCTTCATTTTCTCCCTCACTTCATTTTCTCCCATCCCTGTGAGATCAAGGCCAGGATAGACTTTCCTTCTTCATTGCTGTGATCTGCAGAAAAAGATGAAAAATGTCTAAAATTGATTCTCCACCCTCTCCCCCTTCTCTCTCACACAGAGTCTCTCGCCTGTTTTGGGCAGAATTTCTGGCAGTTTCTGAGCTGCCAGCCCACCAGGCCTGAGTGACTGAGCTGCCAGCCCAAGAATCCATTCGGCCCACAATGTCCATACTACCCATCTGGAAACCAGTCCCTTCGGCCCACAACACCCATACTAGCGCTCCAGAAAGCCCCCCCTCCCCCCAACTGGCCAGCAATATTGGAATTGGTGGAGAGGTGGAATATTGCGTTGGGGGGCCAGCCCTCCCGTGTGAACATGGGAGCCACCAGGTCCCACTTAGTCTCGCAAATGCCACTCTTGAATCATCCTCCACCAACACCCCCAGCAGCATATTCCAGCCACCCATCACTCTAGGGGTAAAACATTTGCCCCTGCACAACTCCTTTAAATTTGCCCCTCTCATCTTAAAGTTTGTCCCTCCCACCGGAATTTCCCATTTCCACCCTCGGAAAGAGGTTCTGAATGTCCACACTAACTATGCCTCTAATAATTTAATATACTTTTCCCAGAACTTCCCTCAGCCTCTGACGCTCCAGAGAAAACAAACTCAGTTTGTCCAACCTCTCCTTATCTCTATTCTTCTTCTTCACGCGTATAGCATGCACAGCCTAAAGTTGTAGGACAACTTGTTCTATTTTGATCTTATTTGATTGTGCACGCCAGGTTGATTTCATTCGTCAAATCAGGGCGGACCACGTGAAGGCTGCAATCTCCCACCCATCTCTATCTCTCTCTATATATATATATACTAGACTAAGTGGGACCCGTTGGGTCCCAGCATCACACAGGAGGGCCGGTCACCAATGTGGGGGAGGGGGGGGGGGGCTTTCTGTTGTGCTAGTATGGGTGTTGCGGGCCGTAGGTACTGGTTTCCACAGGGCTAGTATAGACATTATGGGCCAAATGGATTATTGGGCTGGCAGCCAACCATTGCAATGATTTTAAAAGCCAAGCCAAGGAAAAACAATTTGGCTGCAGCCACCCGACAACCAAAATCTATTTTGTGAACACAAACTCTTTAAAAAGGCGAGGCAAACAATTGGGCTGCAGCCACCCGACAACCAAAGTTCATTTTGTGAATACAAACTCCTTAAAAAGGCGAGGCAAACAATTGGGCTGCAGCCACCCGACAACCAAAATCCATTTTGTGAACACAACCTCTTTAAAAAGGCGAGGCAAACAATTGGGCTGCAGCCACCCGACAACCAAAATCCATTTTGTGAACACAAACACTTTAAAAAGGCGAGGCAAACAATTGGGCTGCAGCCACCCGACAACCAAAATCCATTTTGTGAACTCAAAGTTTGTAAAAAGAAGGTAAACAATTTGGCAGCTGCCACATCAAGGGGACTCACCGTGGAGTAGACGTACCTTCAGCGTTATTCACAGCTCAGAGAGCCGTGAACCTCTCACTTCCTGGGTATGGCAGAGACTGAGTGAGGCACGACACTTCCGGGCTTTATAGTCCCTCCCCCCTCCCCCCTGCCGCCTGTGGGGGCAGCAGAGAGAACAGAGAGAATGGGGAATTTTTTAAAAACATTAATATCTCTCTCATTTTTCATCGATGGGAAAAATCCTCTGGTCCCGGAAGGCGGAGGGGGGCTCTGAGCAATGTGGCCAAAAATGACGGCCATAGGTGCCGAAGTTCTCTCGGAAATCGCAGCACAGTGGGCCAAAAGTGGTCAAGATCAGACTTTTAGTAATATAGATATATAGATATATATGTTATTAAAACTCTCATTTTATTTGTTTGTTTGCAGGTTTTGTGTTTCTCTGCTATTTGTGCAAAAACGGTACACGATAGCGTTACAATCTTTTGCCCACCTTACTCACCATTGTCCTGTGGTGTAACTGAAACAAGTTTTGTTCAGATTGATGGTATATTTTTATGTTATTAAAGTTTAATTAACAAAACAGCACAGTTGGGGGATAGTTCCCATGCGCGTCTTTACTGGCATCACAAAGGGCACCCGACGGGTCCTCAGCTGCGCCTGTGCAGTTGGAGCCTTTCCAGAATTCAGATCTCCATCTTTTTTTCACAATGGCGACACAGGTAACATTACTTCCATTTTACTGTTGCTCTGGGCCCATGGGGATCTGCTGCCTTGGTGCTGAGGCTGGGGCTGTGTCTGTGAGTGGCAGTGACGGCCGGCTCCGGGGGCGAAGAGAGGCCGCGGCGAGTATCCGAGGCCCGGGCGCTGAGCCTGGCTCTGAGGCTGACGGCTGCTGCTGCTGCAGGCATGCAAGGAGGGAGTGGAGTGGCAACCTCGAGATCCTGGGTGTGAGGAGGGAGAGTGGGGGGATTGAGGGAGAGGTGGGGTTAGGGAGGGAGAGGGGGGTAAGTGGGGGAGGTGAGGAGGGAGAGTGGGGGAGGAGGGGGAAATAGAGGGAGAGGAGGGGGAGAGTGGGGGAGGTAGGGAGTGGGGAATAGAGGGAGAGGAGGACAGTGGGAAATGATCACCATTACATCCACGATTTCTAGAGCCACCTCCTTGAGTACTCTGGGCTGCAGACCATCGGGCCCTGGGGATTTATCAGCCTTCAATCGCAACTGTTTACCTAACACCATTTCCTGACTAATGTGGATTAGGAAAGCTCTTGGCTAATAAGTGAAAGTCAGCACATATTCCTTGAAAGGTAATCATATTTAATTAACTTGCCTGGGTTCCTTATGAAGTAAGGGAGATGATAATGAGGTTGCTGCAGTTCATGCCTATATGGAATTACAATAGATATTTGATAAAATGCCATGTAATAAAAGCACGATGGTTCAATGGTGCTTTATTTGTCGCTTATGCAACTGCACAGTGAATTTCCTTTTGCATATATTACACATGCGGGCACCACCATTTTTGGCAACTTTGTTCAAAGTTCGAAGTGCAGTCAGCCCCCACACTCGATGTACTGGAGCAGTTCCCGCGAACCGACTTCCCTCCTCTCTCCTTGCCCGACCACCGTTGTGTCCAGGGGGTGCCTCCTGCAGCCGTTCTTGAAGGTGCTGCAGGCATTACCCCGGTCCACCCTCCTACCGGCCCTTGCTTCTCACGTCCGGCATCTCCAGCTCCCTCCAAGTTACGATGTCTGCCAAGCCTCGGGACGTGTCCCGCTGTCCGACGTGCCTTCGGGCAGGTTACTGGTCCCTACTAAATACGCATACTGAAGCCCAAGGGATGCCGAGAATCGATATGAACTTACCCAGTGGACTGAAAGTAAACCTAAGTAGGCAAAACACAGGGAAGTGTACAATGTTGTTCTCTCAGGGCTGGTATTAGGAGTTTTGATATTTATTGAATCTCCTGCACTTCACTAGTTGAGGAGTAATTTTGAACTCTGCACATGACATGAAACTCAAGCATGCAATACACGAAAGATGGTAATAACATTCTTCAGACGTTCACAAAGTGGCAAAGTGGATAGAGTCCTGGAAGGTGATAGTTATATCAGAAGCGTAAAACCCACAGACAGGCCCTTGAGCCTATGATGTCCATGACAGGGCTGCCATCTCTCACGCTTTCGGCGTGAGAATCACGCCTTGGAGCTATTTCTCACGCTGATCAGAAATTTCTCGCGCTCAGTGGTGAGAAATTCTGTGATCAACCAAAATTTCAAAACTCAGATAAACTGCATGGTCCGCGCGTGTGGGAGAGCCGGGGCTGAGGGAGGGGTGGACGCAGATGTAGCGGCGGGAACAGATGCGGGCAGCCGCGGCTGGCGAGTGTTTGCCGGGAACAGATGCGGACGGAAAGCCGGGGCTGCCGAGTGTTTGCGGGGCCTGTGAGTCGCTCGCTGCAGCTCCGGCCATGGAGCACCCTCAGTGCAAGAGTCCCGGGCCGATCGGAGGGGTCGGAAGCGTTGCGCCGCTGCCGCGAGAGTCTGTGTGCCGAAGGGACAGAGACTCTCAACGGGAGGTGGAGAGAGAGAAGAGAAGGAGACAGGGAGACAGTGGGGAGAGAGAGAGGGGCCGAGAGGAGAGAGGGGAGAGACAGGGGAGAGAATGGAGAGAGAGAAGAGGGGGAGGGAAAGGGGGGGAGAGGAGAGAGTGAGGTGGGAGAGGGGGGGAAGAGTGAGAGGGAAGAAAGAGGGAAAGAGAGAGGGGGTGGAGAGGGAGGAGAGGGTAGGAGAGAATGGGAGAGAGGGGGGGAAAGAGAGTGAAATGGGGAAGAGGGAAAGGGGGAAAGGGGAAAAAGGGGAAAGAGAGGGAGATGGGGGGCAAAGAGAAATAGATAGAGACAGAGGAGAAAGAGAGAGGGGTGAGAGAGCAAGGGGGAGAGTGAGGTGGGAGGGAGAAATGGGGGAGAGAGAGGGGGAGAGAGAGGATGTGAGAGAGGGAGGGGGAAGAGAGAGAGGTTAGACAGAGAGAGGAGAGAGAGAGGGGAGAGAGTATGTGAAGAGGGAGAGAGATAGAGGGGAGATAGAGAGGGAGGGAGAAAGAGATAGAGAGAGGGGGAGAGAGAGAGGGAGAGGGGGAAGTGAGGGGAGGAGGGAGGGGGGGAGAGAGAAAAAAGTGGGGGGGAGAGAGAAGAAAGGGGAGAGAGAGAAGAAAGAGGGAGAGAGGGGAGGGAGAGAGGGGGGAGAGAGAGTTAGGGGAAAGAGAGGGGAGAGAGTTAGGGGTAGAGAGGGGGAGAAGAGAGGGGGAGAGAGAGGGGGAGGGAGGGGTGAGAGGGGGGGGGAGAGAGGGTGAGAGGGGACAGGGGGAGAGAGGAGAGAGGGGGAGAGTGAGGTGGGAGGGAGGGAGTGAGAGAGAGGGGAAGAGAGAGGGGAAGAGAGAGGGGGAGAGAGATGGGGAGAGAGAGGGGTAAGAGAGGAGAGAGAGAGAGAGAGGGAAGAGAGAGTGAGAGGAGGAAGAGAGAGGGAGAGACAGGAGAGTGAGAGAGAGAGAGAGAGAGAGAGTCTCTCTCTCTCTCTCTTCTCCTGAGAGGGGGAGAAGGGAGGGGGAGAGAGGGGAGGGAGAGGAGGGGGCAAGAGAGTCCGGGGCTCGGACTCTCTTGAGGGGGGTGAGAGAGAGGAGGGGAAGAGCTCGAGGGGGGGAGGGGGGAGCGGACGCAGGGTTTCTGCAACTCCCATGCTCTTTGAGCTGTGAGAATCACGCTGTTTACTCCTCTCTTTTTTCGCCAAATTCTCACGTCCTGATCACAAACTTTTCTCACCTTTTCTCTCTGTCGTGAGAAATTCTGTGATCAATGAAAATTTCAAAACTCATATCAACTGCATGGGCCATGGGTGGTTGAAGCAGAAGCAGCGATGGGGACAGATGCGGACGGGGAGCGGGGCTGGCGAGTGTTTTCCGGGCTGGCGAGTCGCTCACTGCAGCTCCGGCCATGGAGCAGCCTCAGTGCAAGGCGTCGGAAGCGTTGCGCCGCTGCCGTGAGAGTCTCTGTGCCAAATTCGCCCAGGTGACCGGCATGGATCAGGCTGCGGCTCGGTGCATCCTGGAGGACAACCAGTGGCTGCTGGAAGTAAGTACCAAGCCCCGGGTAGAAACGGTGGAAGATAGTGGACTTCAAATGGGGGCGGTTGGAGAAAGCATCCTGCTTGCCTGCTAGATTTTCACTTACTGTAACTGCAGGAAAAATGTTCCCGATGTTGGGGGAGTTCAGAACCAGGGGTCACAGTTTAAGAATAAGGGGGGGGCAAGTTAGGACTGAGATGAGGACAAACTTTCTTCACGCAGAGAGTTGTGAATCTGTGGAATTCTCTGCCACAGAAGGCAGTGCAGGCCAGTTCACTGGATGTTTTCAAGAGAGAGTTACATTTAGCTCACAAAATCAAGGGATATGGGGAAAAAACAGGAAAGAGGTACTGTTTTTAGATGAATAGCCATGATCATATTGAATGACAGTGCTGGCTCGAAGGACCGAATGGCCTATTCCTGCACCTATTTTCTACGTTTCTATGCTTGAGTATATGGCAATAAAACTCGATCACATGATTTTGAAGCATTCATGCATGGTGGAGGTATAATGTACTCAGAGTGATACAGTGTGAAAACAGGCCCTTCGGCACAACTTGCCCACACCCGCCAACATGTCCCAGCTACGCTACCTGCTTTTGGTCCATCCCTCCAAACCTGTCCTATCCATGTATCAGTCTAACTGTTTCTTAAATGTTGGGATGGTCCCTGCCTCAACTACCTCCTCTGGCAGCTTGTTCCATACACCCACCACCCTTTGTGTGGATCAAGTTACCCCTTAAAAAGTTACCTCTTTAAAATACTTCATACAAAAAACATTGAAATCATACTTTTACAATGCACCAAAACATGATTTTAATACACCAAATTTCAAAAATGTCATACCCTGGGAGGGGGGTCACCGTTCTTCCACACCCTCTCCCCACTCGGTTGCTCCACTCCCTCACCGGGTACCCCCAAGGCCAGTGATCAGTGATCGCGCAGCCTCCCCACTTTCAAAAACGCTCCGCAGCCCCTGGTTCAGATGGAGAACACTGCCAGATGTGAGCGGGGAACTGAGGCCAGTTGTCCATGATGTTTGGATCCCAATGCTCAGCTCTTCATGTTTCGGAGTTGGCTAATGTTATCGATTTGTAATTAGCTTCAGGACAGTTTGTTACGAAAATGAAAGAAATGGTATCAGAATACTTATACAGCTGAGTGAGTTTAATTTTATGGATGTGAATTGTGTTCAACCAATTGATGACTTCCTTGACAAAGTAACTAAAATGTTAGATAACAAGGAAGCTAATGAATGTAGCAAATTTTGTTTTCCATAATTTGGTCTGTGAAGTGCCCCATAAAGGATTACTGCATTAGCTAAGCACCTGTGGACCTGAACGTAATAGGTTAAGTCCAGGGGGTCAGATATGGGGCTTTATGTGTGGGCCAGATATATTGTCAGTGCAGAGGGGCTAGGAGCAAGGCCAAGTGTGCATCCAGAGTCACGGTCTGGAATAGTACAAGTGTGCAGTCAAATCTGGGCCAGGGTGTGTTCAGCACTGGGAACCTAAGCAGGTAAGCAGCTTTGATCAGGTTAGTAGAATAGTGGCCAGGTGTAGGGCTGGACTCAGGGACAGGAATGAGAGAAGGTATGCAACTGGAGTCAGGGCGAGGAGTAGTACCAGGTGTGCAGTGAGACCCAGGTTGGCCAACATGGGCCATGTGTTTGATTTCCATACATGAATACACTAAGATCATTCATGTGCTGCACGTATGGTTCAGAGCCTGGGCTCTACTGTGGAATGTAATTAGGAATGCAATTTACTCTAACCTTATTCATAGCTAATCCAATTTAAAGCATATATATTGTATTCAAGTATAAGTTAAAAGACTCGCTACAGTATGCACCATATTACACAATTTCAAGCTGAAAAATGCAAAAGTTTGGTACCAATGGGAGGGGGGATACCCTCCTCCCACCTCCTCCCCCCCCCCCCCCCCGGTCGCTACGCTCTCCCAGGCTTGGTCTCGCAAATTCTCACTCCCAACTCTCACCCATTGTTGGCAGCCCTGCCAAGATACCAACCATGATACCAATCTGAACCTACTCCATCAGCGGCTGTGCCTTTAATAATGGTGCCAAAACCTGCCAACTCTTGCATATGGACTCTGGGCTGTTTCTATACTTTCCATACTTAATTGGGGAGTGTAGTTATATATGGCAATAATCTTACTGATCTGTATCCAATAAAGAATTTCACTGTATCTTGATACATTAGTTAAGTTTTAAATTTAGTTTAGAGATGTAGTGCGGAAACAGGCCCTTCGGGTCAGCGAGTCCGCGCCGACCAGCGATGCCCGCACACTAACACAATCCTACACACATTTGGGAAAATTTACAATTTTACCAAGCCAGTTAGCCTACAAACATGTATGTCTTTGGAGTGTGGGTGGAAACTGGAGTTCTCTAAGAAAACCCACGCACGTCACGGGGAGGACATACAAACTCCATACAGACAGTACCCGTAGTCAGGTTCGAACCCGGGTCTCTGGCGCTATAAGGCAGCAACTCTACCTCTGCACCACCATATCACACAACATGTGATATTGACATATTGGTATCGCGTGTACAAACAGCAGAAAGAGCAAACCGCCTCATGTTCGACCCAAACACCGCCTATCCCATCTCTGGAACAGGCTAAGGTACCCACATTGGTCACATCAGCTGCCTCAGAAACCACAAATTCAGGTGGGAAGCAAGTCATCCTTGATCCTGAGGGAATGCCTGAGAAAGAGGAATCATTCCCTGCTTCTGCACATTGACGGGAATATTGTTGCAATATTTGAATGCAGGCTCTTGACGTTGTGAATAAGTATACTGCAGTATTGGTAACACTCACTATAGTTTTAATTATGTTTAGTAATTAGAGTATGTTACTGTATATTCACTAGCTGACGTTTAGATGCATCTCAGACTCAGCTTAGTTGTAAGGTTCTCTTGTGATCCAGTGCGGCTGCCAGGACAACAGGTGAAGGCCAAGATAAGACCCTATATTTTTAACAACCTGATACTTGAAAAGTAGAAGATGCCACTGGAAACATGGTGACTCTTTGTATACTGCCTCAGAAGAAATTGACTATTTTTACACTATAATCGTTGCACTCTTATATTTATGTTTGTGTTTATTTATAGTATTATTTTACTGAATTGTATGCAAAGCAAAGCAGATGACAATAAACTATTATTGACTTTTGATATATTGCATGATATTTCAATACATTTCAGACCAATACTTATTAGTTTTAACGTGATATGCTCTGACCTTTATTTTAATAAATGATTTCAATCGCACTAAACCTGCAATTATGTTGTGGAACACAAATGTATGAAGTCCCAACATACCTCAAGTTCCTCTCCGGTTTTCGACTGGAGATGTTATTTCTTTTAAAATAAATGAAAGAAACTGGAAGTTTCGACAGATGTTTTCTTGAACTAAGGTAGACACAAAATGCTGGAGTCAATCAGTGGGACATGCAGTATCTCTGGAGCGAAGGAATGGGCGATATTTCAGGTCAAGACCCTTCTTCAGACTGATGAAAGGGGAGTGGGCGGTTCAGAGATAGAATGGGTGGTACAGAGATACACCCCAGGTCTGCCGACTAACGACAATACCGTCAGCGGGCTGGCTATCGAAGCTGAAGGGAGAAATGTGCACACATTCTCGCTGTCCGAGCATGACGTGAGGAGGGCTCTGACACGGGGAACGCTGCAGGCCCCGATGGCATCTCTAGGGGCGAGTACTTAAGTCCTGTGCTACGCAGCTAGCTCCGGCGCACACTACAATATTCGACCTCTCCCTGGACAAGTCCGTGGTCCCTGCCTGCTTCAAAAGATCCATCATTGTACCGGTACCTAAAAATGCCTCCACAGCCTGTCTGAATGACTACCGTCCGGTGGCCCTCACCTCGGTAGTCATGAAATGCTTTGAGAGGCTGATCAAGAACCACATCTGCGCCTTCCTCCCTCGCAACATGGACCCGTTACAATTCGCAAACCGTCCAAACAGATCCACGGACGATGCTGTCTCCCAGGTTTTGCACACTGCTCTCTCTCATCTTGACAGCCAGAAGGGGGGCTACGTGAGGATGCTGTTCATAGACTTCAGTTCAGCCTTCAACACAATAGTCCCCACCAGACTGGCCGAGAAGCTACTGGATTTGGGGCTCAACACCCCCCTGTGTGCCTGGGTCCTGGACTTTCTCTCCACCAGGCCCCAGGTAGTCAGGATGGGGAAAAATACATCAAAGTCCCTCACCCAGAGCACAGGATACCCCAGGGCTGCACCCTCAGCCCCCTACTGTACTCCCTGTACACACATGACTGTGTGGCTAGGTTCAGCTCCAACTTGATAATCAAGTTTGCTGATGACACTGTGGTGGTGGGCCTGATCTCAGACAACGATGAGAAGGCCTACCGGGAGGAGGTGGCTGATCTGGCACTCTGGTGTCAGGACAACAGCCTCCTCTTGAACATCAAAAAAACTAAGGAGCTGATCGTGGACTTTAGGAGGGCACATCATCCGAGGACGTACACACCATTGAGGATAAATGGGGATACTGTGGATAGGGTGAGCTGTTTTAAATACCTGGGAGTCCACATCTCTGAGGATATGACATGGACATATTCGCTGTGATGGTATTTCAGTCTCAGTCACAGAGGCCGATGTCAATAAATCCTTCAGAGGGGTGAACCTGTGAAGGACCAACTGGCTGGAGATTTTACGGACATTTTCAACCTCTCACTTCTGAGGTCTGAGGCCACCTGCTTCAAAAGGGCATCAATTATACCAGTTCCCAAGAAGAGCAAGGTGACGTGCCTCAATGACTATCGATCTGTGGCACCTGTGGTGATGAAGTGCTTCGAGAGGTTGATCATGGCGCAAATCAACTCCTACCTCGACAAAAACCTGGACCCACTGCTGTTCGCTTACCGCCACAACAGATCAACGGTGGATGCGATCTCGCTGGCCCTCCACTCCGCTCTGGACCACTTGGACAACAAAAACTCATATGTCAGGCTGTTATTCATCTATTACAGCTCGGCATTTAATACTATCGTTGTTGAAATCTTTTTATTTGAATTTCACAGCAATTTGCATACATACAATGATAACAGACAGTGATCAAAGCCCTTACCCTTAAGACCCTCAAAGCCCTTACCCTTACCCCCCCTCAATCCACCCGAATCAGGTCGGAACCAAACGGGGACAAACAACACTCACATACGGTCACATCCACACAAATACGATAAGATAAACGAAACAAAATGTACAAAAAAAAAAAGTCTGGGGGTGAGGGGGGGGGGGGGGGTTGAGGGGAGAGCAGCTGCAATAAGACAGAGCAGTGATAGAAGGCACTCAGTCCTCTTCCGAGTCCGGAAACAAGTTGAGAGAGTTAACAAGTTCCAGGAAAGGGTTCCATGTATCTAGGAATGTCTTAGTAGAGCCTTTGAGAGAAAACCTAAGTTTTTCAAGCTTTAAATTGTAGAGCACCTCCTTGATCCAGCGGGCGTGTGTCGGGGGACAGATAAGCCTCCAGTTAAGCAAGATCAGTCTCCGGGCTAACAAGGTTGTAAAAGCCAGGACCCAGCTTCAAACGCAACAGAGAGGTTGGGTGTTGGGAGGAGTACCAGAAAATAGCTGACAGAGGGTTTGGAGGAATAGTCTGGCCATAGGCTCTGCTTATCATGTCGAAAGCACTCCTCCAAAAAGGCTGCCAGCTTAGGGCAAGGCCAAAACATATGGCTATGGTTGGCAGGGGATGATTCATCTGTTGCAGGTGTCCTTGACAGTGGGGTATATTCTAGATATAATCTTGCAATTTGTGTAGTGGACTTTGTGAAGGACTTTGCATTGGATTAGGCCATGGACGGGCACAGATGGAGGAAGAATGGATCAGATCCAAGCAGAGTCCCATTGCTGGTCTGTTAGTTTCATATTCAGCTCGCCCTCCATTGCAGCTTTTTAATGAAGTTGAGGATTCAATATTACCGACCCTCAAAGTTATACAAAAAAAGAGATGCATTACTTCCGGTTGGGATCTAGAGCTAGGATGGAATCGGTCAGGGTTTCAGGGGGGCGATTGGGAAGCGAGGGAATGTCTTCTTCACAAAATCCCTAATCTGGAAAAAAAACGGAAAAGGTGGGAGTTTGGAGGCTTGTAGTTGGACGAAAGCTCCGCAAAGGACGAAAAAAATGCCATCCTTGTATAGGTTTTTGATACTACTGATACCATTACTATGCCAGGTTTTGAATGCGGAGTCTGTACTTGAAGGTTTAAAGAAGTGATTTTTAAGCAGTGGGGTCAAGATGGAAGGGCCTTGTAAACCAAGTTTTTCCTGAGTTGACTCTATATCTGAGCAAAAGGGAAGCAAAATTGGGCCTTGCACCCACAGATGTTGTAGAAATGGGGAGTTTGGAGCATAGAACAGACTGCAACGGGAGACGTGAACTCGCCTTTTCCATGTGTCCCAAGGTCGGTAGGTGGTCGCAATCTCATTCATCCAATACAGGATTTTTTGCAAGCTAGCTGCCCAATAGTATCGCCTAAAGTCAGGACGTGCCAAACCGCCGTCACTCTTAGGAGACTGTAGTATTGTCTTTTGAATTCTAGCCGGTTAGAAAGATATTCTCCTTTCTAATTTATCAAAAAAAGATTTAGTGATAACGAAAGGGACGTGCTGGAAAAGATACAGGAATTTGGGTAGGACGACCATCTTGACCAGATTTATCCGGGCCACGAGGGATAATAGTAAAACTGACCAGCGGTCAAAGTCTCTTTCAGCTTCCTCAACCAGAGGCAGGAAGTTTGTTTTTTTTATTTTATTTTTTGATGAATATTTGTTATTAGTTGTAAATACATATTAATAAAAAAATACTTCTTACATACATTCATAATATTATTAATATTAATATTAACATTTAAGATTTTATATTTCTATACATTTAAAAAAAATTTTTATTAAGTAGGAAAAGATAGAGAAAAATAATATAGAAAATAAGGAAGTGAATGGAGTATTAAAAAGTTATCCATCGTTGGAGATATATCCATGATTTATTATACGTAATTCTTCATCCATTCTATTATTCAGGCCTCAGTCATGGCTCTCGCACCGAGCCACTTTGACCCTGTAGATAGAATATTCAATATATGGTAGAGTCCATATCCCCTAAAAGATTCCAATCTATCCATTATGACAAGCCTCAATCTTTCCAGATGGAGTGTCTCCAACATTTCTGTATTCCACATTTTGAATTGTGGGGGATGTAGGACCTTTCCATAATTTTAATATTAATTTTTTCCCATTATTAAACTATAATCAATTTAAAATTTCTTTGATTCGTTGTTATTAATTGATCTGTTTCAGTATTTCCCAGTATTATTAACTTTGAGTCAAATGTTCAGGTTCATATTAACCAACATTCAAAATTATCCTAAATATTTCTATCCAAAATTTTGTAATTTTTACACAATTTGTAAATGATGTGTGTCAGATTAGCTTCTAAGTGCTGACATTTATCACACTTATGGCAGATACATTTGGAAAAATGTTATGTAGTTGGATTTTGAGTAATGTAGTCTATGTAATATTTTAAATTGTATAAAGAGAGTGTCTAGCATTTAACGAAACAGTGTGTATGTGTTGTAAAAACTTTCATCCCAATACTTCTGGTCTGATTAATTTGACCTAATTAGTTTTTCCCATGATTGTCTATATATTTCTGTTAATGGGACATCATTTTCCAATAGGTTATTATAAATGTATCATTTTTTCTGTGTTCGGGTGTTTATTTAGACATTCATTCTAAAATTTTCTGTCTTTCTATTTCTAAGTTCCTGTGTGTTTGCTTTTACCCATAATCTCTGATTTTGTAAGTATCTAAATAATAAATCTTTGGAATGTAATCCATAAATTTGTTGTAATTCTTGAAATGAAAGGAAAGAGGTTTTCTCCTTGTAGAGATCGCCCATCTTATTAATTCCCTTATTTTTCCATTGTTTGTAAAAAGCCTTTATCCATCATTGAAGGTTTAAATGTAACATTATTAAGGGCTAGTGGTATAGATTTCAATTTTAATGTTTTCTTTATTTGTTTCCAAATACGTATTCCACTTTCTATTATAGGGTTTTCACTATAGGTTTTCTTACCTCAATTAATATTTGGCAAATATTATTGAAACTGATTTCGAAAGGAGAACAATCTTCTTTTTCCTTTTTTAACCAAATTGGTTGGTTATCTGTCTCTACTAACCAAAAATTCATATTTTTATATATTCTGCCCAATAATAAAACATAAAGTTTTGGTAGTGCTAAACCTCCTTTTATTTTTAATTTACATAAATGTTTTTTTATTTATTTATGGCTATTATAATCCCAAATAAAGTTAGTAACTAGAGAGTCCACCTTCCTAAAGAAATTTTTAGAAGATATATCGGAATTAATTGGAAAACAGATATAGTAATTTGCGGAAGAAAAATCATTTTTATTACATTATTTACCTAACATTGAAATGGGTAGTTAGTTTTCCAATATAAAATTTGTTCTTATTCAATGTTATTCAATAATAGTGGGAAGTTAGATTTAAATAAAGAATCAAATCTTTTTGTTACATAAATTCCAAGATATTTAATTTTTTCGTTTGTTACCTTAAAAGGAAATTGTTGTATATATGTGTAGGGTTATTTACCATTATTGGCATGTTCACTTTTTATTCCATATTGATACTATATCCTGAAAAAGATCCGAATTCAGTTATTAATTTTAATAAATTTTGGGATACTAATTTTCTGGGGTTTTGTGATATAAAGTTAAAACATCATCCGCATATAAGGAGATTTTATTTTTAGTTATCTCTAGTATCATACCCATATATTTCAGGATGTGATCTCACCTTCTGAGCTAACGGTTCTATTGCAAAGTGCAAACAGTAATGGGGATAAAGTGCAACCTTGTCTACAGTCTCGAGATAAACTGAATTTAGTTGATATAACATTTGATTTGTTATTATTCTGGCTGTTGGGTTAGTGGTATAATAATTTGATCCAAGTAATGAACTTCTCTCCCAATTTAAAAGTTTCCATAACCGAAAACAAATAGGACCATTTCCACCTGATCGTTGGCTTTCTCCGCATCTAACGAAATAACTACTAGATCTTTTTTTAATACCTCTTTTCGAATATATAATATTGAATAAACGTCTCAGGTTATATGAGGAATATCGTTTTGGTATAAATCCTGTTTGATCGGGATGAATTAATTTGTTAATAACTGTGCTTAGCCTTGTGCTAATATTTTAGTTAATATCTTTTGATCAGTATTTAAAAGAGCTATAGCTCTAAATGATCCTGGTTCATCCAGATCTTTGTTTATTTTAGGTTATAAGTTGTTATAATAGATTCACTTAACGTTTCTGGTAGTTTCTGCTGTGTATATATATATTCATAGTAATGTTTTCAGGCGTGGTGCAATCTGATCATAAAATGTTTTATAAAATTTTCCGAGCCAATACCACTGGTCCCGGTGTTTTTCCATTTTTTTAATGATCTAATAGATTCTTGGATTTCTTTTACTGAAATTTTCAGCATTTAATGATTCTCTATTTTGTGAGTCCAACCCATTCAGATTACTTTTTTTTTTTAAATGCTTCTATTCCTATCTTGTTTTCTGTTGTTTTAGCGGTGTATAAAGTTTTATTATATATTGCAGAAATCTCTCATTAATTCTTTAGGTCGTATTAAAAAGTTCGCCATTATGTGATTTAATCTGTGGATTATTTTTTCTCCCTCCATCTTCCTTAATTGGCGAGCCAATAATTTTGAGGTTTATCTCCAAATGCAAACTGTAATTGTTTAATGTTGTTGATAAAGTTTTACAACTTGATCTGAATATATTTTATTTAATTATATTTTCAGTGCTGCAATTTTTTATTATGTATTATTATGGATGGATTAGCTGCATTCTCTGTATCTAATTGTTGAATCTCCTTTTCCAGTTCCTGTTGATCCCTTCGATTATTTTTATTATAAAATGCTTGAGAGGAAATCATAATTCCCCGGAGATATGCTTTTTAAAAGAAAAACGTTTCCATAATAAGGAACAAGATGTTTCCGGTTTATTCATTTGGTTTCAAAGAAAATCTTAATCTGTTCTGGAAATATATTCCTGAGTTATTTTGTTTTTTAAATTTTGTGGATTAAATCTCATTGTCCCCGTTTTTTCTGGTTTTACCATTTATTTTAATCTTAAATGTTAAAGGTGCATGATCTGAAATTATAATATTGTGATATTTAGAATTATAAGTGAGTGAAATAAGTTTGGCATCGACCAAAAGTAATCTATTCTTGAGTAGGGTTTTATGTACCGTGCGAATAAAAGGAGTATTCTCGTCCAGTGGATTTTCTACTCTCCAAACATCATTAATATTAGTAAGTTTCCATATATGCATTTAATAAGTCACTGGAATGGATTTGATTTTCCTTTGTCTTGTAGATCTGTCTAAGTAAGGATCTAATGTACAATTTTAAATCTCCTCCAATTATTAGGTTATATTGTGTTATTTTCCGGGATATTGTTAATATTTTCTTGAAAAACAATGAACTATCAAAGTTTGGTCCATATACATTAACAAAAAATCATTTTTTGTGCATTTAATTCTCCTATTACAAAATAATGTATCTGCCATCGTTATCAGTTATAGTTGATGTATGTTTGAATAAAATGCCTTTACGAAATAATATTGCTACACCTCTTGATTTGTGTGTAAAAGAAGAATGATACGTTTTATCTATCCATTTAGCTTTCAGCCTATGCTCAGCATCTTTTTTTAAATGAGTTTCTTGAATAAAAATTACATCAGCTTTAATTGCTTTTAAATGTGCTATACTTTACCTCTCTTAATTGGTTCATTAATGCAGAGGCAGGAAGTTTGTGCGGAACATATCAGATATAGGTGTTGTGATGAAAACACCGAGGTAGCGAAACCCACCCTCCGCCCATTTAAACGGGGTTAAAGAGCGAGGGAGCTGTTTAGCCAATGAGTTAATCGGTAATAGCTGACTTTTTGGTAGTTAAGTTTAAAACCAGAGTACGCACCGAACCGTTCTAAAATATTCGTAATCACAGGGAGAGAGCTGACTGGATTCGAGATGTACAGAAGCAAGTCATCCGCGTACAATGAGACTTTATGAGTTGTGTCAAACCGTGTAATACCTTTAAAGCCGTTCTCTGAGCGTAACCAAACCGCCAAGGGTTCTATCGCAACAGCAAACAGGAGTGGTGATAATGGGCAACCCTGCCTGGTACCTCTCCGAAGGGGGAAGTGGGGCGACAGTGTGTCGCTTGTTTGTACTGAGGCCACCGGGGATGAGTATAACAAACTGACCCAAAGAATGAAACTATATCCGAGGCCAAACCTGTCCATCGCCTCATATAGGTACTTCCACTCGACCCTGTTGAAAGCATTTTCGGCGTCGAGGGAGACCACTATCTCCGGGGTCTCACTATTTGGCGAATGGATGATGTTAAGGAGACGCCTAGTATTGTGGGAGGACTGTCGGCCTGGCATGCAAAGCCCTGTTTTGATCTAACGAGATAAATAGAAGGCATCCCTTGATGAAGACGGATCGCAAGGACTTTAGAGAGGATTTTTGAGGTCCCAATTCAGGAGTGAAATTGGTCTGTTGCACTACAAAGAAGGGGATCTTTCCTTTCCTCTTTCTTACTCCTTTTTAAAAGTATTAGGGAAATAGTAGCCCACGACCAAGGTGGCTGTAGGCGGCGACTGAGTGTAAGAAAACGCCTCATTGTACAATATACTCTCTCTCTTCAGGAAACAGGTTGCAGGAGGCTGGGAAAGCTTTGTTAATATTGCTACAGTGAGGAGTCGGGGGGGGGGGGGGGGGGGGGGGGGGGGGCGGGCAACTTTCCGCTTTGGCAATGATGTGATGGCCCCGCTTGGACCACAGCAACAGTTATGGGAACCCAGTCTCTCGTGGCTTAATCGTCAATTTCGGGGAAACATCATACTACGGAGCATGTCATCTGCAGTTGGAGGACAATCGGAAACGTATAGTTCAGCAGCGTAGAATTTTTAGTCAAATGCTTCATTAATTTCTAAAGGTAGGTTCTGTGTTTCCCCTAAGCTTGAATCTAATGGCTTGGATGGAATTAGCCGTGAAATCGCCTTGGGTTCTCTGTCCTGATTGGCCAGAAATTCCCAGCTTTATCCCCAGATTTCAAAAAAGTGTTGCCCTAGATTTAAGCAGTCCGTAGCTTGGCTTTATTAGTAGCCATGATGTCAAAGTCTGTTTGTAACTAAGGCGTCTTTATAAAAATTAGGGTCTGGGGTCAGATGCATATTTGTCATCAACGTCCTTTATTTTTTCGTAACAGGTCTGTCATTTGGGACGTCTCGGCCTTTTGCAGGTGGAGACAAAAGAGATAAGTTGGCCCCTAATATAGACTTTTGAAGCTTCCCAGAGTATACCTCATTTCTATGGTCCGGCGAGTCATTCAGCTCAAAATATAAAATGATTTGGGAGTGCAAGAATTACTTTGTTAGTGAGCCTCTGCTAGTAATGAGGAGAGTTGAACCTCCACTGTTTAAAGGGGTTTAGTTCGTTTACGAAAGTGGAGATCGAGGGAAAGTCGCAGCGTGATCTGATATCACGATACTATGATACTCGCTGGATTTGATTTTGGAGAGCAGTCCGTTATCTAAGAGGAAGAAGTCTATACGGGTATAGGTGCGGTGCATGTGGGAAAAAATGAAAATAAATTTAGTCGTGGGAAAATGTATGTCTCTCCGTGGGTCTGTGAGCCCAAGTTGTTTGGCAAAAGCATGCAAAGTCCCACCTGATTTAGTTAAAATACAGGCTTTGTTCGAAGATCTGTCCAGTATAGGGTCTTGGGCCAGATTAAAATCTCCACCCACAATGATGTGGTGATTTTCAATGTTTGGGAGAGATGTAAAAAATTCGGTTACAAATGAGCTGTCATCTCAGTTGGGACTGTAAATACTGGCCAATATGACATGTGTGTCTTGCAGTTTGCCAGAAACCATGACAAAACGGTCAGCAGGCTCCTCCACAGTTTTCTGTGGTTCGAACATAACGTTTTTACGAATTAGGATAGCAGCACCCCTAGCCCTATCATTAAATTTCGAATGAAATAAGTGGCTAATCCAGCCTCTCTTAAGCCGTGTTACCTCTCTGTTGCGAAGGTGGGTCTCTTGAATAAAAAATATATCGCCCTTAAGCTGTTGCAAGTGGGCCAAGATCTTATCAGTCTTAGTAGGACCCCCCCACCCCACTCACGTTCCACAAGATAAATCTAAGAATGTCGTTTGTGTTGGCCATATTTAGCTATATCCAAGCGAGTGGGCAGAGCGCTGTAGTACTGCAAGTTGAGATGGAAGAGCACATCGAAGCCAGCTGCAAAGAGTGGGGGTGTGGGTGGGGGGGGGGGGGGGGGGGGAAGAAGTATAAAATAAATTTAAATTAAAAAAAAATAAAATAATAACAATTTAAAATAAATAAATAAATAAAAATAAAATAAATTAAAAAAAGATACATACATACGTACACACACCACAAACAATCGGGACACACTTAGCCATCTATCAAACATGAATCCCCGGATTGAGATCCCCAATGTCCCAACCGAAGTTCCTTGAGTGCCCATCGCACCTAGGTACGTTGTCCTCGCATCCGCATGGAGTTGTCCGATCTTAACTCCCAATATTTCCATCTCCCAAAGCAACAAAATCGCTCATTGTCAGTAAAGTAACATAAAATGAAATGAATATAGTAATGATAACAACGAAATAATAATTAAAAAAAATAGAAAATAGAAATAAAGTAAAATAAACATAAATGAATGAATACAAAGTTAAAATAATAGCCATGGTAGTTGTGCTACCAATGACATTGCTGACACTAATGGCAATTTAGTAGTGATGATAGTAATAATAAGGGACAAAGCAAATTAACAAAATGGTGATACTAAATAGGTAAGCCAACGTATAAGTGAAATAAAAATAGCTTCCTTTGGTATAACATAGAATAACAAAGTTGACAAGGTATAAAGAAAGAGTTAGCATTAGAGAGATTAGCAAGTTGCAAACTGGGTTCTTGGATTAAAGCGCAGGGCAGAAGAACATCAATTAAGTATTGTTAAACAAAAACACTGTAAGAACTAATTGGTGTAACACAGCCTTGACTACTTCATCCATTTCACCACCAACTTCCATCCGGCACTCAAATACACTTGGACCATTTCCGACACTTCCCTACCATTCTTTGAACTCACCATCTCTTTTGCAGGTGATACACTCCAGACCGATATCCACTACAAACCAACTGACTCCCACAGCTACCTGGACTACTCTTCCTCCCACCCTGCTTCCTGTAAGGACTCCATCCCCTATTCCCAATTCCTCCGTCTACGCCGCATCTGCTCCCAGGATGAGGTGTTCCACACCAGGTCATCACAAATGGCCTACTTCTTCAGAGAATGGGGATTCCCCTCCCCCACTATAGATGAGGCTCGCACCAGGGTCTCCTCCATACCCCGCAACACTGCCCTCTTCTCCCCATTCCCCCACTCGCCAAACAGGGCAGAGTCCCCCTGGTCCTCATCTTTTTCACCCGGCCCCACCAGCCTGGCAAATACAACACATAGTCCTCCGCCATTTTCGCCACCTCCAACGTGACCCCTCCACTCGCCACATCTTCCCATCTCCCCCCCCCTGTCTGCCTTCCGCAAAGGACCGCTCCCTCCGCAACTCCCTTGTCAATTCTTCCCTTCCCTCCCGCTCTACCCCTTCCCCTGGGGGACTTTCCCTTGCAAAACCGCAAGAAATGCTAAACTTGTCCCTTCACCTTCCCCCTCCACTCCTTTCAGGGACTCAAGCAGTCCTTCCAGGTCCGACAGAGGTTCATCTGCACCTCCTCCAACCTCATTTACTGCACCCGCTGCTCCAGATGCCAGATGATCTATATCGGTGAGACCAAGCGGAGGCTTGGCGATCGTTTCGCCGAACACCTCCGCTCGGTCCGCAATAACCAAGCCGACCTCCCGGTGGCTCAGCACTTCAACTCCCCTTCCCATTCCGTATCCGACCCTTCGGTCCTGGGCCTCCTCCACGGCCAGAGTGAGCAACACCGCAAGTTGGAGGAACAGCACCTCATATTCCGCTTGGGGAGTCTGCATCCTCTGGGCTTGAACATTGAATTTTCTCAATTCTGTTAACCCTTGCTGTCTCCTCCCCTCATTCCCACTCTCTCTATCTCTCTCCCCCCACCCTAGTCGCACTAGCTTCTCATTTTCACACTACAAACAGCTTACAATGGCTTGTTCCCTTTATCATCAAAACTTTTTTGCATATCTTTCATTCATTGTTCTTTATCTCTCCACATCACCATCTACATCTCTCGTTTCCCAGATCCCTGACCAGTCTAAAGAAGGGTCTCGACCCGAAACGTCGCCTATCTCCTTCGCTCCGTAGATGCTGCTGCACCCGCTGAGTTTCTCCAGCCTTTTGTGTACCCTCGATTCTCCAGCATCTGCAGTTCCTTCTTTAACACTTGACTATAATGAGTTCTTATCAGTTAATACTATCATCCCCTCCAAGCTGGTTACGAAACTCGCAGAACTGGGTCTCTGCGCATCCCTCTGCAATTGGATCCTCACCTTCCTCCAGGCACGTGCTGTGAGTACTTACTAAGGGTAGGCAGTCAACCGGCTTTTTAAAAAAAAATCTTATACTGCGCATGCGCAGATTGTTCTCTTCGTAAAAAATAAAAAATAAGTAACAATTCAATTTTACCAAGGCTTCTCAATCTCCTTCATTTTCTAATCACTGAATGGGTGGGGGGCAGAGGATGAAGGCAGGTGGAGAGATGGTGGGAACAACGGGAGCACACCGGGACGTTGAACCAGTTGTCATCTTATTGAATGACAATACTAATTCAAGGGTCCATTTGGAGGGAGAATTCCTTTCACAGCGTGTGGAGAGTCTGTGCCAGGGGTTAAAGATGCGGGGAGGGCAGGAGTGTTGAAAAGGAGGGGGGTCAGAGGTCATATCAGTAACTCACTCACCGCTGCCGCAGCGCTCCGGGCACGGACAGCAGAACTGGCCGCCACTTCCGAGAATAGATGCAGCTCGGGTGCGTGCAGCCGCTGGGACCTGACAACAGAACCGGCTGCACTTCAGCGCCTTCTGCCGGCCACCCCACTCACCTCTGGCAGTGCTCTCCGTCTGAACATCTCTCACCTGCCGCTCGCCGGCTTCGCTCATGTCAACCGCATCCCGCAAATCCTTAAATTCCCACAGCTGAGTAACCTCAACTGGTCCCGTGAACGCGCTGTCGGAATTTTTAAGATTTGCGGGATGCCGCAAGGTGAGAGATGTTCAGACGGAGAGCACAGCCAGAGGAGACGGGGACTAGCAGACGGAGCCGAGGTGGCTGAAGTGGCAGGGGTCCCGGCGACCGCTCAAAGTCAGTCACCCGAGCTGCTTCCTTCCTCGGGAAGTGGCGGCCAGTTGTGCTGTCTGTGCCCGGGAGCGCTGCGGCAGCCGCCCAAGCCAATTCACTTCCCGGCCACAATAAAACCATGTAGCAATTACAGCACGGAAACAGGCCATCTCCGCCCTTTTACTCCGTGCCGAACACTTACTCTCACCTAGTCCCATCTTACCTGCATTCAGACCGGAGTGTGGCAAGTGGGTCACTGACCCCGAACCTCTCCTTCCCAACGAAAGACTCCCAAACACTGTGAACGGAGCTCTCCCCCCCCAACCCGGGAGGAGGGAAATACAGTATTTATAAAAATTAAGCACCAAGAAATGCACTTACCACGTTATTGGTGGATCAAGTCCATTCCTTCACTCTTTGTTTCCTGAAGAAACTATTAAAATAATGGCAATCCATATTCGAAAATCCCGCCAAGAAACTCGCGCTGGGCATGCGCAGCATTCTGCAAAGGCAGAATTTTCTGCTGCCTTCAGTTGCTCCCCTTGAAACTGACGGCTCAGGCAGCGCTGACGACACGCGGGCTGCACAGACCTTCCCGTGTTACAAGCGCTGCAGACGAAAGGCACGGAGAATTATGCCTACCTAAGAGTTCCATCTCGTAGATAGGCATAATTCTCCCATGCCTTTACTATTTATATTTAATAATTGCCATTTCATAATCTTAGTCAGGGTAGGTTGTGCCTACCTTGCCTACCCTGACAGCACGTGCCTGACTTCCTCCTTCACAGACCAGTCTGTTCGTATTGGTGGAAATGCGTCAGACTCGATAACAATCAGCACGGGAGCACCCAAGGCTACCTGCTGTACTCACTCTATACTCATGACTGCGTAGCCGGTCATAGTGTGAACTCCATCATCACGTTTGCTGATGACACCACTGTTGTGGGACGTATCACTGATGGGGATGAGTCGGAGTACAGAAGAGAGATTGAGCAACTGTCCATATGGTGCCAGCACAATAACCTGGTCCTCAACACCAGCAAAACCGAGGAACTGATTATGGACTTTGGAAGGAGTAGGATGGGGACCCACAGTCCCGTTTATATCAACGGGTCGATGGTTGAAAGGGTCAAGAGCTTCAAATTCCTGGGCGTGCACATCTCTGAAGATCTTTCCTGGTCCGAGAACACTGATGCAATTATCAAGAAAGCACATCAGCGCCTCTACTTCCTGAGAAGATTACGGAGAGTCGGTTTGTCAAGGAGGATTCTCTCTAACTTCTACAGGTGCACAGTAGAGAGCTTGCTGACCGGTTGCATCGTGGCTTGGTTCGGCAACTTGAACGCCCAGGAGAGGAAAAGACTACAAAAAGTAGTAAACACTGCCCAGTCCACCATCGGCTCTGACCTTCCTTCCATTGAGGGGATTTATCACAGTCGCTGCCTCAAAAAGGCTGGCAGCATCATCAAGGACCCACACCATCCTGGCCACACACTCATCTCCCTGCTACCTTCAGGTAGAAGGTACAGGAGCCTGAAGACTGCAACGACCAGGTTCAGGAATAGCTACTTCCCCACAGCCATCAGGCTATTAAACCTGGCTCGGACAAAACTCTGAACACTAATAATCCATTGTCTGTTATTTGCATTTGATCAGTTTATTTATTCATGTATGTATTTACGTATATAATGGTATATGGACACACTGATCTGTTTTGTAGTCAATGTCTACTATGTTCTGTGGTGCTGAAGCAAAGTCAGGGACACATGACAATAAACTCACTTGAACTTTAACTTGAACATCACACGCTGCAGCACTCATGAGTAAGGCAAGGCAGTGCCTTTACCACCTCAGGCAATTGAGGAAATTCAAAGTGTCTCCGAGGATCCTCCAGTGCTTCTACTCAGCGGCTGTGGAAAGCATCTTGTCCGGAAATATCACGATTTGGTTTGGGAATTGCTCTGCCCAGCTCTGCAGAGAGTAGTGCGTTCAGTTAAACGCACTATGGGAACCACAATCGCCCCTCTGCAGGAACTATACATCAGGAGGTGCAACTCCAGAGCTAATAAGATCATGGGAGACCCCTTCCACCCCTGCAACGGACTGTTCCAGCTGCTACGGTCAGGCAAACGCCTCCGTTGCCATGCTGTGAGAACGGAGAGGATGAGAAGGAGTTTCTTCCCAGAGGCCATTAGGACTGTAAACTTCTATCTCACCAGACACTAACTTTACTGTAACATTCTACTGGTTTTTTTCCTTCCTCCCACAATATGGAATATGTAAAATAATATGTGATTCTGTTCCATTCTGTTTGTAGTTTGTTTGGTTGTTTGTTTGTTTGTTTTTTTTGCACAGAATCCGCGAGCATTGCCACTTTTCATTTCACTGCACATCCCGTATGTGTATGTGATGAATAAACTTGACTTGACTTGACTTGACTTGATGTAGTCGGAGACTGGTGGCAGAACTGGGAAGGGGGGGTGGATGGAGCAAGAAGGAGAGCAAGCACTACTTGAAGTTAGAGAAGTCAATGTTCTTACCGCTGGGGTGTAAGCTACCCAAGCAAAATATGAGGGGCTGTTCATCCAATTTGCGCTGGGCCTCAATCTGACAATGGAATGGGAGAGGGCGTTAAAGTGCTGAGCAACCGGGATATCAGGGAGGTTAAGGCAGACTAAGCAGAGGTATTCAGCGAAACGACCGCTGAGCCTGCACTTGGTCTCGCCGATATACAGGAGTTGACACCTGGAGCAGTGGATACAGTAGATGAGGTTGGAGGAGGTGCAAGTGAACCTCTGCCTCACCTGAAAAGACTGTCGGGGTCCTTGGATGGAGTCGAGGGGGGAGGTAAAGGGACAGGTGTTGCATCTCCTGCGGTTGCAGGGGAAAGTACCTGCGGAGAGGGGTGGTTTGGGTGGGAAGGGACAAGTTGTCCAAGGAGTGGTGGAGGGAACGGTCTCTGTGGAAAGCAAAAGAGGTGAAGATGAGAAGATGTGGCCAGTGGTGGGATCCCGTTGGAGGTGGCGAAAATGTCGGAGAATTATATGCTGTCTGCGACAGCTGATGGGGTGGAAGGTGGGGACAAGGGGGGACTCTGTCCTTGCTATGAATGGGGGGAGGGGGAGCATGAGCGGAGCTGTAATATCGAGGAGATCCTAGTGAGAGCTTCATATATAATGGAAGAGGAGAACCCCTGTGCCCTAAAGAATGAGAACATCTCCGATGACCTGGTGTGGAAAACCTCATCCTGCGTGCAGATGCGGCGTAGACAGAGGAATTGGGTGTAGGGGATAGAGACTTTACAGGATGTAGGGTGGGAAGAAGTGTAGTCTAGATAGCTATGGGAGTCAATAGTCTGCCTCCTGTGGTGGAGACGGCGAGATCTAGAAATGGTAGGGAGATGTCAGAGATGGTCCAAATGAATTTGAGTGCAGGATGGAAATTAGTCGTGAGGTTCATGAAGTCAGTGAGCTCTGTATGGGTGCAGGAGGCAGTCGTTAATGTAGCGGAGGAAGAGTTCTGGGATAGGGCCAGTGTACGCCTGGAACAGTGATTGTTCGACTAACGCTACAAAGAGGCCGGCATAGCAAGGGCCCATGTGAGTGCCAATAGCTACGCCTTGGATTGGAGGAAATGGGAGGAGTTGAAGGAGAAGCTGTTAAGGGTAAGGACCAGCTCTGCTAGGCCAAGGAGAGTGTTAGTAGATGGAAATTGGCTGGCTCTGCGGTCTTTAAGGCCTTCCTGGTGGGAGATAGAGGTGTAGAGTGACTGGACATCCATAGTAAAGATGAGGTAGTGTGGGCTTGAAGACACGAAGAGCGTGTGAGGTGTCTTGGACATAGGTAGGGAGGGCTTGGACCAGGGGGGTAGGATGGAGTCGAGGTATGTGGAAATTAATTCAGTGGGACATGAACAAACAGAAACAATGGGTCTGCCAGGGCAGTTCTGTTTGTGGATTTTGGGGAGAAGATAAAATCGGGCCGTGCGGGGCTGGGGAACGATAAGGTTGGAGGTTTTGGTGGGCAGAGAACCAGAGGTAATGAAATCAGAAATGGTGCTTGAGATTAAGGCTTGGTGCTCGCCTGTGGGATCATGGTACAAGGATAATTAGGAGGACATGTCTGAGAGTTGTCGCCTGGCCTCAGCCTGGTAATGGTCAGTGCACCAGACTACCACGGCACCTCGCTTGTCAGCGGATTTGATTATCATTCCAAGGATAAGTAGGAGGAGGTTTTTATAGAACGTTTTATAGAACGATCTACATACATACTCCCTGACCATAAAATGACTTCAAACAAAACTCCCCATTATGGATATATATCCATCATAGATGAGGCCCTCACTAGGGACTCCTCCATATCCTGTAGCTCTGCTCTTGCTCCCCCTCCCCCCCCTCGCAACAAGGCCAGAGTCCCCCTAGTCCTCACCTTTCACCCCATCAGCCATTGCGTACAGCACACAAACCTCTGGCATTTTCGCCACCTTCAACGGGATCCCACCACTAGGCACATCTTCCCATCTCCACCTCTTTCCGCTTTCCGCAGAGACCGTTCATTCCGCAACTCCCTGGTTCACTTGTTTCTTCCCAACCAAACCACCCCCTCCCCAAGTACTTTCCCCTGCGACCGCAGAATATGCAACACCTGTCCCTATACCTCCCCCCTCCACTCAGTCTAAGGACCCCCACAGTCTTGTCAGGTGAGGCAGAGGTTCAGTTGCACCTCCTCCACCCTCATCTACTGTGTCCCCTGTTCCAGGTGTGGACTCCTATATATCGGCGTGACCAAGCGCAGGCTCGGCGATCGTTTTGCTGAACACCTCCTCTCAGTCTGCCTAAACCTACCTGATCTCCCAGTTGCTCAACACTTTAACTCCCCCTACCATTCCCACACTGACCTTTCTGTCCTGGGCCTCCTCCATTGTCAGAGTGAGGCCCAGCACAAATTGGGCTTCCCTCTCCCTCCATCCCCTCCCCTTCCCAGTTCTCCCATCCAGTCTGACTGTCCTTGTTTACATTTTACCTCTGTTTGCTTTATTGTTACCTTCTCCTAGCTAACAATGACCAATTCTACATTTTCCTTCATCCGCATTGCCTTTGTCTCGTTTTCACACCTTACATTTCCTTATCTCTGTATCTCGCTCTTCTCTGATTCAGTCTGAAGTGGGGTCTCGACCCGAAACGTCACCTATTCCTTCTATCCAGAGATGCTGCCTGTCCTGTTGAGTTACTCCAGCATTTTGTGCCTTTTCCTAATATGGATACACCCCCACTCTTCTGCTGTTTATATTTAGGCCTTTCGAGTATGATTATACACACTGATCCCATTCGTAACAACATCTTTATGAAGGCTAATTATTTCAGTCTCAGTTACATCTGCTGAAAGTCTACTTGATGTAGTCGTCACTCCACAGAAATAATTGTATTGTTCTAATCCCATGTGACATTTGTATCTACATCAGCTTGCAAAAGTATTCATACCCCTTGAACTTTTCCACATTTTGTCATGTTACAACCACAAACATAAATGTATTTTATTGGGATTTTATGTGATAGACCAACACAAAGTGGTGCATAATTGTGAAGTGGAAGGAAAATCATACATGGTTTTCCACATTTTATTACAAATAAAAAACTGAAAGTGTGGCAATGCAAAAGTATTCAGCCCCCCTGAATCAATACTTTGTAGAACCACCTTTCGCAGAAATTACAGCTGCAAGTCTTTTGGGGTATGTCTCTACCAGCTTTGCACATCTAGAGACTGAAATTTTTCCCCATTCTTCTTTGCAAAATAGCTCAAGCTCAGTCAGATTGGATGGAGAGCATCTGTGAACAGCAATTTTCAAGTCTTGCCAGAGATTCTCAATTGGATTTAGGTCTGGACTTTGGCTGGGCCATTCTAACACATGAATATGCTTTGATCTAAAACCATTCCATTGTAACTCTGGCTGTATGTTTAGGGTTATTGTCCTGCTGGAAGGTGAACCTCTGCCCCAGTCTCAGGTTTTTTGCAGACTCTAACAGGTTTTCTTCCAAGATTGCCCTGTATGTGGCTCCATCCATCTTCCCATCAACTCTGACCAGCTTCCCTGTCCCTGCTGAAGAAAAGCATCCCCACAGCATGATGCTGCCACCACCATGTTTCACAGTGGGGATGGTATGTTCAGGGTGATGTGCAGTGTTAGTTTTCCGCCACACATAGCGTTTTGCATTTAGGCTAAAAACTTCAATTTTGGTCTCATCAGACCAGAACACTTTCCTCCACATGTTTGCTGTCCCCCCCCAAATGACTTGTGGCAAAATTGCAAACGGCACTTCTAATGGGTTTTGTTTCAACAATGGCTTTCTTCTTGCCACTCTTCCATAAAGACCCGATTTGTGGAGTGCACGACTAATAGTTGTCCTGTGACAGATTCTCCCACCTGAGCTGTGGATCTCTGCAGCTCCTCCAGAGTTACCATGGGCCTCTTGGCTGCTTCTCTGATCAATGCTCTCCTTGCCCGGCCTGTCAGTTTAGTGGACGGCCATGCCTTGGAAGTTTTTGCAGTTGTGCCATACTCTTTCCATTTTCGGATGATGGATTGAACAGTGCTCGAGATGTTCAAAGCTTGGGATATTTTTTTATAACCTAACCCTGCTTTAAACTTCTCCACACCTTTATCCCTGACCTGTCTGGTGTGTTCCTTGGGCTTCATGATGCTGTTTGTTCACTAATGTTCTCTAACAAACCTCTGAGGCTTTCACAGAACGCTATATTTATACTGAGATTAGATTACACACAAGTGGACTCTATTCACTAATTAGGTGACTTCTGAAGGCAATTGGTTTTGCACTGGATTTTATTTAGAGGTATCAGAGTAAAGGGGGCTGAATACTTTTGCACGCCACACTTTTCAGTTTTTTATTTGTAATAAAATTTGAAAACCATGTATCATTTTCCTTCCACTTCACAATTATGCGCACTTTGTGTTGGTCTATCACATAAAATCTCAATAAAATAACATTTATGTTTGTGGTTTGTAACGTGACAAAATGTGGAAAAGTTCAAGGGGTAAATACTTTTGCAAGCCACTGTACATCACCAACACTTCTCAACATTTTAAACATTAATGGGTATTTGCTATATCATAGAAAGTTAATGTTCCCATTCCTTCTTGAGTTTAGTTTATAGATACAACATAACAACAGGCCCTTCGGCCCATTGAGTCCACGATGACCACTGATCATCCGTTCACACTTGTTTAAGAAAGAACTGCTGATGCTGGAAAAATTGAAGGTAGACAAAATTGCTGGAGAAACTCAGCGGGTGAGGCAGCATCACCAATGTAGAGCAGTTGACATCCGTTGTTCCAGGTGTCAACTTCTCTACATCGGTGAGACCAAGCACAGGCTTGGCGATCGCTTCGCCCAACACCACCGGTCAGTGCACAATAACCAACCTGATCTTCCGGAGGCTCAGCACTTCAACTCCCCCTCTCACTCCAAATCTGACCTTTCTGTCCTGGGCCTCCTCCATTGCCAGAGGAGGCCCAGCGCAAATTGGAGGAGCAGCACCTCATATTTCGCTTGGGTAGTTTACACCCCAGCGGTATGAACATTGACTTCTCCAATTTCAGGTAGTCCTTGCTTTCTCCCTCCTTCCCCTCCCCTTCCCAACTCTCCCACAAGCCCAATATCTCCGCCTCTTCCTTTGTTTTTCGTGCCCCCCCCTCCCGACATCAGTCTGAAGAAGGGTCTCGACCCAAAACGTTGCCTATTCCTTCTTTCCAAAGATGCTGCCTCACCCGCTGTGTTTCTCCAGCATTTTTGTCTACATCCGTTCACACTTGTTCTGTTACCCCACTTTCATGGTTAGGCTTGGTTTAGTGACACAGCATTGAAACAGGCCCTTCGGCCTATCGAGTCCACACCGACCACCGATCATTAATTCACATTAGTTTTGTCATCCCACTTTCATATCCACTCCCCACACGTTAGGAACAATTTACACAGAGTGAATAACCTACAAATCTGTATGTCCTTAGAATGTGGGAGGTAACTGGAGCACCCGTACGCAAATGTCTCAGGTCTGGCAACGGGTTTATTATAAAACGTTGGAAGGTTCTTTCGTTAGACCATCCCGCCGTTGCAAGGATGTGGTCCATGGGAACTTATAACATTCTTGCTGCCGATATAGCTGCAGCCCTGGTGGAATGAGATTTAAAGACATCAGTGTCCACCCCTGCTGCACCTAATACCTGTCTAAGCCATCTCGAAATGGTCTGCACGGTCACTCTTTTATGAGGACGTTTATGACTTATTAATAAAGCCATTTCCGTGCCTCTTAGGCTTTTGGTGACCTCTAGGTAATGTAATAGATGGGTCACTATACATAGACGAGAGTCTATGGGGTATGCCAGGAACTCCAATTTTAGGCCAGACGATCCAGGCCAGTTCTGTTTAAGTAACTCAAATATATAGAAAGTTATTTTATTCTTGGATGTTACTATAGCGTCCAGTCTTAATTTGTGCAGAGACTGGACCCATTGTGCCATTACTAGTTCCATCAGCATCACCATTTTGTATGTTAGTTTCGCTAGTGTTAGGGACGTAGCTGCTGCCCAACCCCTGAGCAGGGTTAAGACAATACCAATATCCTAGGTCTGGGAGTACCTAGGCCTGGGGGGATTTAGAGTTGAAAATACCCTTCATTAGTTTAGATACTAGCGGGTGAGATCCAACCCCGTTGTGTCCTAAACCCTGTCCCAGGTAGGATGATAGGGCACCTAGCACAGTTGATGGCACTGTAGCTCAAGCCTTCATCAAAGTGTAGGCGCGCCAAGAATACCAGCACATTCGTTATAGTAGCCGTATGGTAAGTGATGTTTGCCCTGGTACAGAATACCTCCCATTTTCTGATATATGAGAGATATTGTTTCCTGGTGGACTCTCTGCAGGCTGCCGTGATGATGTTCATGGTTCGGTCCGACTGGCAAAATTCCAGGAGTGGCCTTTTTAGATCCTGCAAATCAACAGGTTTATTCTGTCATGGCACGCGTGACTTTCGCCTGTCACAGGATGAACCAATAAACTCGGGCGTTTGGAGATGGACATACATGGTTCCGAGACCATGTCGAGTACCACAGGAAACCATGGCTGAGTAGGCCAGTCAGGTACTACCAAGATACCGACGCGGAGTCTTGTTGTATTTTCTGCAAGACCCAGCTGATGAGGCAGAAGGGGGGAAATGCATAGAAAAACAATTCCCCCCAGTGTAGGAGAATGCGTCCATCGCCACTGCCCCAGGGTCTGGTTCCCATGCAACATATGTTGGTAACTGGTGATTAAGTCTGGATGCGAATAGATCGATATCTGGCATTCCATACCGAGCTACAATGTCAGTAAATACTTGGTGGTCCAACATCCATTCGGTGTTGTCATTGAATTTGCGTGACCTGGTGTCCGCCACTGTATTGAGCTTACCTGGAAGGTAAGTAGCTGATACCCAGATATTTCTTTTGATGCACCAGTGCCAGATTGTATTGACCAATTCATCACAAGATATCGACTTAATTCCACCCATATGATTAATATATGCCACCACGGTGGTATTATCAATTTGTAGGCGAACATGCAGATGGTGCATGTCCGAACAGTAAGCCCGAAGTCCGTGGAACGCTCCCAACATTTCTAGATGATTAATACCCAGTGTCTGAAGTAAAGTTAACTCATGTGCATTCCATCTACCACTGCAACTGGAGGTGGTATTGGTTGCTCCCCAGCCGTGAGCGCTGGCGTCTGTTTGTAGCACAACTGAAGGATTGCTGATTATGATGGGATTAGAGCAATGTCGAGTGTTGTTAATCCACCATTATAACTCCAAAACTGCTTTGGCTGGTAACTGCATTGGCCTGTCAAAATGGCCAGCATGGTATTTGAATGCTTCAATCTTGGCCCTCTATAAATGTTGGTAATGCAAGGGTCCAAATTGTGTGGCTGGGAACGCAGCCACGAGCTTCCCAATTACCCTAGCTACTTGTCGAATAGATGGTTGACTGACACAAACAAGGCTGTTGCATGCCTCTATTAAGTATGTTGCTTTCTCCTTTGGCAAAGTCACAGACATGTGAACAGAGTCAATTGTGAACCCCAAGTAGACCATTTTCATAGAATGCGTTAACTTGGATTTATCTAGATGGATGATAAACCCCAACTTTTCAAATAAGAGCTTGATGGCTGAAACAGCCAATTTGGCCAACTCCAGAGATTTTCCCCATAATTAAGATGTCATCCAGATATGCCATGGCGATATGTTTCTGTTTTCGGAGAAACGCCAAGGCTGGTTTCAATATTTAGGTAAATAGTCTGGGGGCGGATGTTAATCCATTAGGCAGCGCTTTGTACTGCCAGAGCTGCCCCATCCAGTTAAATTTCAGATATCTGCAGTGACCCTTCTCTATTGGTACTGAATAGTATGCATCTTGTTGGTCGATGCAAGCCATGAAGTATCTTTTGGCAACTAATTGTTTGGCAGTAACAAAAGCTTCCATTTTGAAGTGGGTATACAGCATAAAAGTATTCAGTTGTGTCAAATCAATGATGATGTGACATCCACCATCTTTTTTGGTTTTTATGAAAATAAATACTCAAGAGATTCGTGTTTGGATTTCTCAATTACTCCTTTTGTATGTAACCTCAAACGTTCTGCATGACCTTCCAATCTTTCTTTTTGTGAAAGCACGAACGTTCAGCTAGGTGCATGCTGAACCGGAGGGAGGAGTTTGTGAATGAATTCAGTGTTGTATCCCTGGATACTTTGCAGTATAAAAGGATCAGAGGTATGGAACTCCATGCATTTCTAAACAAGTGTAACCTTCCCCCAGTTTGTGAGGAATTTACACACCCTATGTTCCGGAAGAAACTAGACCCACCTACCTCATTGGTTACCGGTGGTGCTGTGTTGGTTTCTTCTGTCCTTGTCTCTTGTGGTTTGGAGGCACTGGGGTGTGGGGTTGGCGCATCTTCCACGAAGGCCGTTCTGGGCCATGGTCTAAAAAAGACCTTTGTCCTGAACGTACGGCCTTGGAGTTTTCACCAGCTGCTGTTCTTTCGTGGTAGTATCGTGGCTTGCTGGTGGATGCGTAGGGGTGCTGCTGCCGTGGATACGAGGTCTTGGCAGTGGACGGCGCTTTCATTAGGCCGACGGCTTTTGCCTCCTCGTCGAGGTCTTTAACCTGCTTCGGCAGGTTGTCCCCGAACAGTAAAGTAGGCGGCTGTGTGCTGCTGGTCTTGCACAACCCCGCAAATTTGGGGTTTAGGGCAGGTCGGATAACACTCTTCCTAAAACAGTTTATTTCACACTGTGCGTTGCAGAAGAGTGCCAGGTTGTCTTGTTGTTCTTCTGACATGCCCTTGCCATCCACTGACCTGGCAAATGCTGTTATTCCGGAAGCCAGTAGTTTAAGGATCTTCTGTATCTTTATTTCCTGGGTTCTGATGCCAGTACCGATGTTTCCCCAGATCGGGTTGTTCACCGCAGGAACATTGAGTGAAACACAGTTCTCTGGTGCTAAATATTTAGCAGCTGTGTCACTCATGGCTTGTTCCTGCAGCTGGTTGGTGGTGAGGTAGTTGATGCTGGCTGCCAGCTGCGGCTGTAACGGCTGTCCCTTTTGCGAGGGCATCGCAAATTTGGATGCCATGCCAAGCAGCTCTTGTTGTTCCTGCATGTTAGGTACTTCCCCCCTGGTGAATGCTATGTACTTAACTCTTCTGTTTCTCTCCTGAGTGCAGGCCCCGTGGCTGGGAGTCAGGAATCAAGGGGTTAAGGGCTCCTGCACCCGATTGGCCAAGCTGCGTCAGGTGACAGGTGACTCATCGTAAGCTTAAATAGCAGAAGATCCTAGAATTCTCTCTCTCTTCGTCGACCCTGACTCATGAACAGACTGTGGTGTGAACTGCAGGAGGCCTGGCCACATGGCTTAGAACTTTGTGTATTGTTACCTATATTTGACAATTAATATTGAATTGGGATGTATAAGGGCTGACCTGAGAGTTTTCGTGTATTTTGTTTCAGGGTTATTTCCATTTAGGCAGGTTAGAGACTCTAGTTCGACGGCCCATTGCGAGGCTGGCTGGAGCACTGTTATCTTTGTTTATTAGTTTATTCTTGTCCCTGACTGGGTTGTTTGAATCAGGTTTGGGTTTTAACTAAATAAAAGACTATTGTCTTGGAGCGTGGTTGATCAGATTGTCATACCTCGTCGGTATAGGGACGAGATACTCTGTTTGGCTCGTGATGGACCTCTGGGTGGACATTTGAGGGTCAATAAGACATATGACCGTATCTTACGGAATTAATTTTGGCCAGGGTTGAAAAAGGACGTGAAGCAGCACTGCAGGTGTTGTCACATTTGCCAGGTGGCAGGAAAGCCGAACCAATCGATTGTTCCTGCGCCTTTATATCCAATCCCTGTGGTCGGGGAGCCGTTTGAACGGATTCTAGTTGATTGTGTGGGTCCTCTACCTCGGACGAGGGTGGGCAACAAGTTTTTATTGACAATTATGTGTGCGTCTACCCGCTTTCCGGAGGTGGTCCCTTTGCGTAACATTACTGCCCCTACCATTGTGAAGTCTCTCACTTTTTCGTTGTTCGGTTTGCCCAAGGTGGTGCAGAATGACCAAGGTTCCAACTTCATGTCAAAGGTTTTTGGTCAGGTAATGAAGTTGTTGGATATTGAGCATTTTTACTCCAGTGCGTATCATCCTGAGAGCCAGGGAGCTCTCGAGCGGTTTCACCGGACTGTGTCTAAGCCAGTTTTGGCTGAAGTAGTGCTGCCCCCTGACACGGGTGGTGATGTGGGTGAGGCACGGTTGTCGGTGGCAGTGACGCAGGGAAAGCTGTGCAACTCTGAAGCTTTGGAGTCGCTTCCCTTGCGGTTGTCTCATTTGTCTGGAAGCCAGCGGGATGATCTGCTTGCTATGGTGGGGTCAAATGGATCACTGTTCTCGGATGTGCCTTCTCAAACGTCTGTGCTGCAGCATGACATTGACGTGGCCGGTGCTGCGCCAATTAAACAGCATCCGTATCGGGTCAACCCTGACAAGCGTCAACGTCTAAGAGGTCAGGTTGACTGTATGCTGCAGCATGCAATTGCTGAACCTTGTTGTAGTCCGTGGAGTTCTCCGTGTCTACTCGCTACGAAGGCTAATGGGGAGGACAGGTTTTGCACGTACTTTCGGAAGGTGAAGGGTGTAACTAAGCCGGATTGCTATCCTCTTCCACGGATGGAGGATGACGGTGATCATGTGGGAAGTGCATCTTTTGTGTCTAAGTTGGACATGCTAAAAGGGTATTGGCAAGTTCCTTTGTCACTGAATAGTTTCTTCCGAAGCTTATTCAGTATCTTTGGGTGGGGGTGTTAGGTACTCCCCCCCCCCCGGTGAATGCTCTTCTGTTTCTCTCCTGAGTGCAGGCCCCGTGGCTGGGAGTCAGGAATCAAGGGGTTAAGGGCTCCTGTACCCGATTGGCCAAGCTGCGTCAGGTGACGGGTGACTCATCAGAAGCTTAAATACCAGAAGATCCCAGAATTCTCTCTCTCTTCATCGACCCTGTCTCGTGAACAGACTGTGGTGTGAACTGCAGGAGGCCTGGCCACATGGCATAGAACTTTGTGTATTATTACCTATATTTGTCAATTAATATTGAATTGGAAGGATAAGGGCTGACCTGAGAGTTTTCGTGTATTTTGTTTCAGGGTTATTTCCATTTAGGCAGGTTAGAGACTCTAGTTCGACGGCCCATTGCGAGGCTGGCTGGAGCACTGTTATCTTTGTTTATTAGTTTATTCTTGTCCCTGACTGGGTTGTTTGAATCAGGTTTGGGTATTAACTAAATAAAAGACTATTTTCTTGAACTTGAGCCTGGTTTTTGACTATGTTACGCAGCTCTGAAGTACCTGCATTCGGGAGTCGTAACACTGCACCCCTAGCACGCTGGAAGTGTCTTCAGCCAAACCCCCATGTTCAGAGTCAGCCCAGTATTGACTCCTTATGCTCCCCTCCGAGGAGATGGAGACATTTGGCAGAGCTGTAAAAGGTGCTGCCGAGGGTGTCCGAGGAGACCCACGGTGACCAGACTCCGTTTGTTGGAGTAAGTCACGTTGGAGCAGTTGCTCCATCAACCGCTCCATGCGAGATAAACGGCCACTGTCGTTATCGGCAGGCGGTGAATCTTCCAGCTGAGTCTCCGGGCCTATCCGACTTTCGGGTCGCTTTACTGCCAGTCCAAGGTACACCTACGGGGCTGTAGTGGTTCCATGTCGGGGGCTGCTGGCCATCCGGTAAGCAGCTCTGAAGTCAATCGCTGCTGATTGCCCGCATTCCCGCGGTCCTCCGCAGTCAGTCTTGTTGCGGTCTGTTTGGACTTAGTCCTCGACTTGTCCATAGGTGTTTTTCGCTCTGTAAAAGAAATTATACAGAGCGGCCAAAAACGATCTCAGAATAATAAAAACTTGGACTTCCGGTGGCGCTAATGGTGGAGTAGGGTGCACGCCAGCTAGCTCCATGCGAAAAAGCAAAAAAAAAGAAAAGAAAAAAGCAAAAAAAGTAAAATAAAGAACTGACCTGCAGAAATCGCTCCGGCAGCCTACATCTCATCAGACCGCAACTCTGGAGACCTAATGTCGGTAACTCGCTCCCCCACAATGGAACCGTTTAAAAAAACTACAAGGAGTAAACAACCGAAGGAGGAAGTAGGCCCGACTGAAGCCTCGGGCTCAGTTTTAACGTCGTCCCAGGAGGACGTCTCAAAGGCCCAGAAGACAAAGATAAAGAAAAGTGAAATGGAGGCACTTCGCAACCTCATCTCAAGGGAAATTGCAAGTATAAGAGAAGAATTGATAAGCTTTAAAAATGAATTGCATATTAAAGAAATACTGAAAAAGAGATTAAAGAAGATTTCTCAGATTTTGAAAATAAAATCACTACTCTTGTCCTTATGGAACTGGCTACCACGAGGGAGGAAAAGTCTGCAAATTTCAACTTACAAATCAATGAAGTAAACGAGAAAATTAAGTCGAATGAAACCAACCTTAATGATAAGCTGGGGGTGGCCTTCACTACAATGGATCAACAATTGGAGCAACGAGCTGACGCCATAACTCATTTTGAAAGCGCTACAGAGACACTCCTTGCCGAGAACAAGCGTTTTTCAGATTTACTGTATAATGTAACTGAAAAATGCATTGACTTCGAGGGTCATCAGAGATGTCAGAATTTAAGAATTGTCGGCATTCGAGAGGGTAAAGAAGGAAATAAAGATCTCCGTGACTTTTCTGCAGATTTATTAAAAAAGTCTTGGATTTAGATCAAAAGCCCTTATTAGGCCGGGCACACATTCTTGGACGTCGCTCGGACCCGAACGCCCCCACAAAGCAGCTGATAGTGAAGGTGCAATACGATCATGTTTTGGATGACATCATGAAAAAAATTGCTAGCACCAGAAATATTATGTTTGATGGAGACAAAATAAGCATATTTCGAGATTATCCTGCAGAAGGTCAGAATAGCACTTCTGACGTGACAAGAGGGATTCTTAAGAAGATAGACAACTTGAGATATGGATTGCTGTACCCCGCAAGATTGAGAGTCACTTATCAGGAGAAGGAACAGTTTTTTTACTGATCACAAGAAAGCATTGGCATATGCTCGGAAGATTGTGGGCCCGAGTGTGGACTGAATAACATTCATATATCATCATCTTGCTGAGAATAAATGGAACTTTAATTCGCCTTACTCAAGGACTAATGAAAGCTGATAACGACAGCTGAGCAATCCTTCTTGTTATGGACACATTATTCTAATATTTTAGTACAATTTTTACTAACAATTACTAATCATTAAGAACACTTGTTATTAGTATTGGAATAATTAGTTAAAAATATGAAATATAAAAAAGATATAATTTAGATATCTTATTAATTGGAATTTGCTATGTTAATTTTTTTTACATTTGACTAATAATTAGCTAAGAGAGTAATAGACTCTGATTACTAACATTCTGGACCAAAATAGTCCTAATTTAATCCCGTAAATTACTTGCATTGAAATATTATTTTTTTAAAGCGTGGAGCTAGGAATAATTTTTTTTAAATCTTCGGAAGTCCTTAGATGGCCAGCCACGCTAGTGTGGCTAGCACCATCTACATTAACCTTAGATGTAGTTTCTTTTTTCTTCTTGCACTTTATTAATTTTTTATTTTTTTACTTTTGGTATTTTTTACTTAATTACTATTTTGAACTTGAATTAATTTATAAATATTATTTGTGGAGATATGCCCGGGAGGAAGATTTATTTGAATTAGATTTACAACTCATCTGTCCTGTGTTTGGATGGAATGTCTGGTTTACTGTGCTGAACTATCTGCTCTTTTATAGACCACCCTAACCACAAGATGCAAGGTGTTAATAGAAAAAACGGGGGTCAAGGAATTACTTTTTGTAGTTGGAATGTTAAGGGAATTAACGAATCAATCAAGAGAGGTAAAGTATTAGCACACATAAAATCACTCAAAGCAGATATAACATTTCTTCAAGAAACCTACCTTGAAAACGATGCACAACATAGATTGAAAGCAAAATTGATCGCTGAAACATATTTACCCATAAGGCCAGAGGTGTCGCAATTTTAATTCGTAAAGGTATACCTTTTAAACACATATCAACTATTGCGGACACTAATGGTAGATATATTATATTAGAGGGTGAATTATATCTAAAAAAAGTGATTTTTCTCAATGTCTATGGACCAAATTTTGACATAGGTTTTTTAAGAATATACTTAATACTATCCTGGAGCTCACACAACATAATTAGATAATCGGCGGAGATTTAAATTGTACACTAGATTCTTATCTCGATAGATCATCAAGACAAAGAAAAGTAAATTCTAAGACAAGTGAATTACTAAACTCATACATTAATACTACCAATATCAAGGATGTTTGGAGAATTGAAAACCCATCTGGAAGGGAATACTCATTTTACTCACCGGTACATAAAACCTACTCAAGGATAGATTACTTTTTAGTAGACTCTAAACTTATCCCATTTACTTATAACTCGCAATATCATAATATTATAATTTCGGACCATGCTCCTTTAACATTTATGATCAAACTAAGTGGAATGACTGATAAGCAGACACAATGGAGACTTAATCCTCAAATTTTAAATGATAAAGCATGTTACGAATATCTTACCACACAGATATATATGTTTTTTGAGACAGATGACTGCCCTGAAATATCTGTCTCCCTTCTTTGGGAAACATTTAAAGCATTAATATGAGGAGCATTAATCTCCTCGCAAGCCTTTCGTAATAAAGAGCATCGCGCCAAACAACTGGTTTTGGAAATGGAAATAAGGCAATTAGATATGGAAAATGTATCGCGCCTTCTATGATACATAATATTGGACTGAGAAGGAAAATGCAGAGAATAATTCCTGGGATGTACTGTCGCGACTCTCTTCTCTCACAGCTTGATAAGGGGGAAATCCATCACACAAGTCTCTGGAACTCTCTGCCACAGAGGGTTAGTTGCCAATTGGCCAGGGGGTATGGAGAGAAGGACTCAGCCCAAATCACCTAATTTCTAATGTTAAACCAAATATATTCAGGCCAAATCATAAAACTTTATCAAAAGACTAAACAGCTACATTTTGAATTCGGTGATAAACCACAAAAATGATTAGCACGTCAACTCTGGAAACAGGAAGGGGAAAAAACAATATATAAAATTAAATCAGATACGGGAGAAATATTAACATTACCCAAGGATATTAATGATAGATTCTCTCACTACTATCAAACACTTTACTCAACCAAAACCACAGTGGGCTCAGCAGGAATGGAATTATTTTTACAGAAATTCAATCTTACAGGTTTAGACCTGAAAGAGAGGGAATTATTAGGGGCTGAAATATCAGTAAAAGATATTGAAGAATCTATTAGTTCTTTAAAAAATGGAAAGGCCGCTGGCCCAGATGGTTTAAATAGCAAATTTTATTAAAAATGTCATGATCTGATCGCCCCACGCCTACAGACATTATATACTCAAGCATTCATGCAACAGAAACTTCCAGAAACTTTAAATTAATCAACAATAATACTTATACCAAAAACGGATAAGGACCTTGAAGACCCAGGTTCATATAGAGAAATTGCTCTCTTAATCACCGATCAGAAAATTTTAACCAAAATTTTAGCACATAGATTAAGTTTAGTGATTCATTAATTAATATACCCTGCTCAAACAGGCTTTATTCCAAAACGTTATTCATATTATAATCTGAGATGATTATGTAACATTATATACTCAAATAGAATAGCTAATGTAGATTTAGCAATCATCTCGTTAGACGCTGAGAAAGCATTCGATCAAGTGGAATGGCCCTACTTATTTTCGGTGATGGAAAATTTTCAACGAGGTGAGAAGTTCTGTACTTGGGTTAAGCTTTTATATACCAACCCAACAGCTAGAATAATGACAAATCAAATATTATCAAGAAAATTTGTTTTATCTAAAGGTTGTAGACAAGGGTGCCCGCTATCCCCGTTACTATTCGCCCTTGCTACTGAACCACTAGCGGAAATAGTTAGAGCACACCCAGAAATATATGGGCATAATACTAAAAATACAGTAAACAAAATTTCTCTATATGCAGATGAAGTATTATTATATATTACAAATCCAGAAATCAGCATCTCTAACTTGTTAAATCTTATAACTCAATTTGGTTTATTCTCGGGATACATAATTAATTGGAATAATTGGAGTGAGATTATGCCAATAACGGATTGCAACAATCACCTTTTACATAAATTTCTGGTTGGAAGATATGGATCAACAACCAGACTGGTTAAAGATGGAAAAGGAGGATTGTCTGCCTTTTGAATTTGGTCCAATTCTGTAGTGAAAATCTAATAATACATAGTGGTATTCGAATTTGGAAACAAATTAAAAAGACATTAAAATTGGATAATTTATCACTTTCTCTCCCTATTGCAAATAACCCTTCATTTAAACCTGCAGTATTGGATAAAGGTTTTGCACAATGGAAAAATTATGGAATTAAAAAGATGGGACATCTTTATAGAAAAGGTATGTTACTCTCGTTTCAGGAGGTACAACAGAATTATGCATTACACTCAACTAATTTTTTTAGATATTTACAACTTAAAGATTATGTTAAATCACATACACAAGAATACAGAACTAGAGAGCCAGAGATTCTAGATGAATGTTTGAATAAACAACCCAACACCGTCAAATTAATATCTTACATTTATAATACTCTTTTAGTGAGATTCCATCGACAGAATTATATAGACAAGCATGGGAAAATGAATTAGTTCAACCCATAACGAAAGATATTTGGGATGAAAGTCTACAACATATACATCAATGTTCATTAAACGCCAGACATTCTTTAATACAATTTAAAGTACTACATAGATTGCAATATTCTAAAACAAAATTAAATAGAATTGTTCCTAATATCTCTCCTATCTGTGATAAATGTCAATACTCTGAGGCTAATTTAACCCATACCTTTGTAAGTTATATAAAAATTAAAACATTTTGGATGGATATTTTTAAAATTATTTCCATAGTGGTTAATACTCAACTGGAGCCCGATCCTAAATTAATAATATTAGGCATTTCAGAACAATACCTAAAACTTACAATAACCAAAGAAATTTCCTTGATTACAGTATAATAACTGGGAATAAATTAATATTAACATTTTGGAAAAACCCAGCAACCCCCACAATAAAAATGTGGATTGTGGAAATGTCGAAGACCTTAAATCTGGAAAAAATTAAATTTGTTTTAATTGACAAACCAGAATTATTTACTAGAATATGGTCTCCGTTCATAGATTATCTGAAGGGGTAGAATGGGCCGGTGCGAAAACCTGACTGAAGCTAGAACCCAGGACTAGATGAATAGTTATGTTCTCTGACCTACGGACCTGTCTCCTCAGTTGTATTATGGATAGTTTATTCTATCTTTCTAATTTTCTTTTTTTTCTCTCTTTATTTTTTCTATCTTTTAAAAAAAAAAAAAAATAATAATACCTAGAGTCAATGATAATATGTAACCGATAAATGAAGACCCCAGCTACATTGGTAGCGGGGTCCCTGGAATCCTGGATACTTAATATGTAACTGTTTAACAAAGTTTGTAGTGGTTTGGACTGTGATATGTACATGTCTCTAATAAAAATTTAACTAAAAAAAAAACGAATAATAAAAAAGGTCCGTTTTAAACCTACTGCTGGAGGAGCGACGCTCCTCCCGCCTGTCGCTGCGCAATGCGTTGGACGATATGTCGCGCATGCGTGTTGGCGGGGTCATCACGTAGTCACTCATTTGACTCCAAAGTAAAATGCAGGGTAGAGGGTTTAGATTTATAGTTCAATAAAAGTCAAATGTGTATGTCTATGTTTTAAACATATTTTAAACATATCTGGAGTGTATAGTTACTAAATTCCATGAAACTGAAACTTGTAATAAGGTTTTACTATCTGAGTTGAAAGAACCAGCTATAGTTAGGCATAAAACATCTGTTCCAGTAACCAGACTGCACACAGATCTCTTTTCCTTTGGCTGGATGCCTGTAGAGAATGGTATTAAGTGGACACTCTAAAAACTCACAGTGCAGAGCAGCAAAGTCTAATGTATTGATGTGAATGTTGGGCGGGCTACAGTTGACATTTACCAGATGTATTTTGTCCCATTGATTCTTGACCAGCTTTGTGTTCGGGTGTCTTGTATATTATAAAATTCACCTTGAAAATTGACCTGTTCACCTCACAGCACAGGTCAGTCATTCACTTGCACCTTGATGAACAGACCACACTCTCCTTTCAGCTGGAGGGGAAAAAAATGACCACATTGCCAATAATACTTAGTGAAAGGATTTTCTTTATTTGACATAAAGTTGCATTTTCCAGATATATTTGCTCATTTTGGCAATGGTCAACCATTAATCTGTTTTTAGATTCAAATACATTTCACAAACACTATGGTCGGATTCTAGATTTAGTCAGCCTCAGCTCAGAAACCGAAACGCAAGAAAATCGGCCAAGCAAATGCTATTTTTCATGAACAAAACAATCGAAGGTTTGTAACGCCTGAAGGCAGAGGTAATAAATCGCGTGGAATGACAAATATTATTTTTTTGCTGTGGGGATCTGGGGCCCAATCTTGTACAATGCAGTGCGATAACCCAAAACATATTTGGTTTTGATATATATTGCTAATTACGATTCCAGAAAAACAGGGTGGATCAACAGATTAATTCATTTTTAACAGATTTGTTCAATCTAAGGGCAGCACAGATGCGCGGCGGTAGAGTTGCTGCCTTACAGATCCAGAGACACGAGTTTGATCCTGCTTGTCTGTTCAGAGTTTGAACGTTCTCCCCGTGACCGCGTGGGTTTTCCCTGGGTGCTCCGGTTTCTTTCCACCATCCAAAGTTTGTAGTTTAATTGGCTTCAGTACAGATTGTAAGTTGTCCCGAGTGTGTAGGATAGTGTTGGTGTTCGCTGGACAGCGCAGACTCGATGGGCCGAAAGGCTGTTTCTGTGCTGTAGCGCTAAAGTCCAAGGATAACTAAATGCTCAGTGATCCTCATTTGTCTTCCATTACAAGAGATAAGGTGTGAGTGTGGAGGAGATTCATCAAGATAGAACAAAGAACAGCACAGCTCTTCAGCCCACTGTGCCCACAGCCCGAGATGCCAATGTAAACTAATCACATCAGCACCTGATCTATGTCCCTCCATCCCTTGCCTGTCTAACTGGATCTGAAATGTTGCTATTTTTCCTGCTTCCATTACCTCCCCTGGCAGAATATTACAGGCACCCATAGCTCTCAGTAAAAAACTTGCCTTTTAAACTTTCTTCCTCTCACCTCAAATCTACTATTTGTCAATTCCACCTGAGGAAAAAAAAATCTGAATCTGAAAAATGAGGCTGGCAGCATCATCAAGGACCCACACCATCCTGGCCACACACTCATCTCCCCGCTACCATCAGGTAGAAGGTACAGGAGCCTGAAGACTGCAACGTCCAGGTTCAGGAATAGCTACTTCCCCACAGCCATCAGGCTATTAAACTCAACTCAAACAAAACTCTGAACATTAATAGCCCATTGTCTGTTTATTTGCACTTTATCTGTTTTATTTATTCATGTGTGTATATATTTATATGACGGTATATGGACACACTGATCTGTTCTGTAATAATGCCTACTATATTCTGTTGTGCTGAAGCAAAGCAAGAATTTCATTGTCCTATCTGGGACACATGACAATAAACTCTCTTGAATCTTGAATCTATGCCTCTCATAATTGAACATACTTAGATCAGATCACCCCCTCTACCTGCCAACACTCCAGAGAAAACAATCCAAGTTTGTCCAACCTCTCTTTATAACTAATACTCTCTAATCTAATCCAACATCCTGGTGAATCTCTTCTGCGTCCCCTCCAAACCTCTCACTATAATGTGGCAACTGCAAATGCACACTATACCCCCAAATGTAGCCTGATTGAAGTTTTATACTGCTGCAGCGTGGCATACCAACGTTTATACTCAAGGCCGCACTGCTTTACCAACGTGCACTTGCCTTGCTACTTTCAGGGAGCTATGGACGTGCACCCTGAGATGCCTCTGTACATCCTTAGGGTTCTGCCATATACTGTATGCTTTTCATTTACCGGTATACTTGACCTTTCAAAGTGCACCACCTTGCACTTGTATGGATTGAACTCCACCTGCCATTCCTCTGCCTATATTTCCAACTGATCTATATTCTGCTGTTGCCTGGATGGGATGACTTTAGTAATGGAAGAGATAGCTTTGGCTGGGCTTGTTTGGTTTAGTTTAGTTTAGTTTAGAGATACAGCACTGAAACAGGCCTCTCGGCCCACCGTGTCGGTGCCAACCAGCGATCCCCGGACATTAACACTATCATATACACACTAGGGGAAATTGGCATTTATACCAAGCTAATTAACCTACAAACCTGTATGTCTTTGGAGTGTGGGAGGAAACCGAAGATCTCACAGAAATCCCACGCAGATCACTGGGAGAATGTATAAACTCTGTACAGACAGCACCTGTAGTCAGGATCGAACCCGGGTCTCTGGTGCTGTAAGGCAGCAACTCTGCCTCTGCGCCACCGTGCTGCCTGTAGTGAAGGCAGCTGAGAGGAGATATAATGGAAATATCTAAGATTATGAGAGGCAAAGAAAGGGAAGATAATCAAACTATTTTTTTCATGTCTGGGGTATGATAAACAAGAGGGAATGTATTTAAGGTACGTGGAAGGAGTTATGAAGTGCTGGAGTAACTCAGCGAGTCAGGCAGCATCTCTGGAGAAAAAGACACAAAGTGCTGGAGTAACTCAGCAAAAGACATCCTCAAAGCTTGCCTATTTTGAAGCAGTGCAGGAAGAGACTGTAGATCCTGGTTTACACCAAAGATAGACACAAAATTCTGGAGCAACTCAGCGGGTCAGACAGCATCTCTGGAGGAAAGGAAGAGGTGATGTTTTGGGCTGAGTCTGAAGAAGGGTCTCGACCCAAAATGCCACCTATTCCTTTTCTCCAGAGATGCCGCCTGACCCGCTGGGTTACTGCACCACTTTGTGACTATTTTGGGACATTCTCCTATTGCTCCACTCTGTAAAAAAATACTTTAATCTCCATAGGGAATTTGAGAGTAAAGTTATTTTTTTATATCTGGAACACACTGGAGGAACTGGATTCAGACACAATTATAATGTTTAAAAATCAGACACTTGATTACATTGAATGGCCGTACTGGCTCGAAGGGTCAAATGGCCCACTCCTGCACCTATTGTCTATTGTGACTAGGGTGTAGAAGGGTGTAGAAGGATATGGTCCCAATGTGGGTAAATGAGATTAGTGTAGATGGGCAAATAGAAAGCATGGCCATGGTGGGCCAAAGGGCCCGTTTCTAGGCTGTACCCTACAATTAATCTTGGTTGGAGCAACTGATTATCAATGTTTCCATCTGAAACTATGAAATTCCACTTTAAACTATGAAATTCTATATTTGTCGCGTTTAAAATAGAATTTCAATTCTGTGCACCTTCCTCTTTTCTCTAAACCTCTACGGTTTTACTTAAAAAGACTTTGATCCGCAAAGATTTTCCATGAAGAACTAAAGATCACAAATCTCACAAAGATGTACAAGAAATAGAAAGGCAGTATAAGTGGAGACTACTGTAAGTGAGGCACTTGGAAAACACACCTCCAAATTCAGACTTTATTCAGGAAACAATGGCTGGATTGTGTGAGGAAATGCTGGGAGTTTAATTTAAAGTTGCCCACATTTCTCTGTTGATGTGCTGCCAAGTTGGGGAAGCCCATGAGAATCCTAACTTACAGTGTTCTTCTCTTTGCTGGAGAAACTCCTGACTGCACTCCAATATTGAAATCCTCACGGACTCCAGCAGCAGAGCACAGAGTTTCAATAATGCACATGTACTGGAGCTATGCTGGCAAATGTGCTTCCTGAGATTGTGCTCGATTAGACCTGGGGCTGGAAGAGAGACTCCTTACATTTAAATAGGAAGGTAGATGTGCAAATGAGCAAAGTACTGTAGCATTGAGCACTTCCAGGCCAAACACAAAGGTCTCTGCAGAAGTGGCCGTCACAAACCACCTACATGCCCATTGCCTGCCCCATCTGTGAAAGAATCCTTAGTTCCCACACTGGCATCATTAGTCACCACAGGAACCCAGAACAACCAGAGTGAAGTTAGTTATCCACAAAGACTCAGTAACAGCATCTCCCCCTCCATTATCACACTTCTAAATGGTCCTTCCATAATATACGATACTGTCCGATTCATCTCAACCCCATTGAGGACATTGGACTGAGGAGCTGATGTACTACATGCTCTCTTGCAGAAACACATACAAAAATAAAAAAAGTTAGATATAGCTCTTAGGGCTAAAAGAATCAAGAGATTATGGGGAGAAAGCAGGCTCGAAGGGCCGAATGGCCAAATCCTGCTATTTTCTATGTTTACAGTGCTGAGAACTATATTCAATTGTACTCGACTTTGAACTGATTGTATCTATGTATGGTGTATCTGATGGGGTGGGAAGATTGCAACCTTCACGTGGGCCACCCTGTTTCGACGAATGCGTGTAATTTCAATTAATTGAGATCAATTAACGATTTAGAACAGTTATAATGCGTCCAAAGGATTTCAAAGGGGATATGATTCTAACATTTTAAAGGTGCTTGCGTAAGAAAGGCTAAAAGGGCCAATAGCCAAACAAAGGCAGATGGGACTTGCCCAGGTAGGTTCCTTGGTTGACATAAATGTGTAGGCCCAACGGGCCTGTTTCTGTGCTGTATAAGTCTATGATTTATAATGGGAACACTTCGACCCAGTCAGCACCCTAGTGAATCTCCTCTGTAAGATTCTCATGTACAATCATGTTCTTCCCTTAACGTGGCTACCACAACTGCATGCAGTTTTCCAACTATATAGCCTAATCAACATGTTATCTGGTTGTACCATAACCTTCCCGCTCTTACATTGCACGTCCCATGGAATAAAAGCATTTATCTAAACATTCCGCACTTTAACCACCTGTGTTATAGAAAAGATGTTAAACTGGAAAAAGTACAAAGAAGATTTATGAAGATGTTGCCCAGACGTTTGAGGACCTGAGCTTTCGGGAGAGGCTGGGTGTGCAAGGACCTTATTCCTTGGAGCATAGGAAGATGAGAGGTTATCTTATTGAGGTGTATAAGTGCATGAGTGGGATAGATAGGGTAAATGAACAGAATCTTTTACTCAGAATAAACAATTGCAAGGTATACAATTTTGTGCAGACTGAAATGTCTGAATGACAATAAAGGACACTTTACTTTACTTTCAACAGATGACTTAGGTTTAAGAGGGGGAGAGGGGAAAGATTTAGTAATAATCTGATGAGCAACCTTTTCACATAAAGGGTGGCGGGTGTATGGATTGAGCTGCTAGGGGAGGTAGTTGAGACAGAAACTATAATATTTAAAAGACATTTGGGCAGATACATGGATAGGAAAGGTTTAGAGGTATATGGTCCAAACAGGGGCAAGTGGGACACGTGTTGATGGAGCACCTTGGTCGGCATGGGCTAGGTGGGCCGAAGTGCCTGTTTCTGTGCTGTATGTCTCTATGACATGTAGGGATCCCTGGACATGTACATCAAGGTCTCTCTGATCCTTAACATTTCCACGAAGACTACTATTTATTGTGTACATCCTCATCAAAGTCATTCTAATCTTAAATGATCAGAGCATACATTGTGAAAGGACGTCGTTCATGGAATGGGTGAGTCGTAACAAGTTCTTACACCAGCCACAAATAAAAGAGTTGTGGCTAAGCCAGCTGTCGAATTGTTAGAAATCCTGAATATTTTTAAATCAGTCAAAAAAAATTGACAATTATTTTAAATTGACGAAATTAAATATTTTAATAGCAAACAAAAAGTAAAACAATTAAAACACTTAAAACCAATCATCAGAACTTTACGTTTAAGAACAAATTGCAGATGCTGGATCAATCAAAGGCATACAAAAAATGCTGGAGAAACTCAGCGGGTGAGGCAGCATTTATGGAGCGAAAGAATAGGCGACGTTTTGGGTTGTGACCCTTCTTCAGACTGGTCGGGGGGGGGGGGGGGACTGAAAAAGAAAGGAAGTGGGTAGAGACAGTAGAACATGTGGGATAACTGGGAAGGGGGAGGGGAAGCAAGGGCTATCTAAAATTAGAGGTCAATGTTCATACCAATGGGGTGTAAACTACCCAAGCGAAATATGAGGTGCTGTTCCTCCAATTTGTGCTGGGCCTCACTCTGGCAATGGAGGAGGCCCAGGACAGAAAGGTCAGATTGGGAATGGGAGGGGGAGTTGGTGCTGAGCAACCGAGGAAGGGGTGGCTTGGGTGGGAAGGAATGAATTGACCAGGGAGTTACAGAGTGGGAAGGGATGAATTGACCAGGACGTTTATGTATCTACACACTGGCTCGATTGTAATCATGTATTGTTTTCCGCTGACTGGATAGAACGCAACAAAAGCTTCTCTCCGTACCTCTCGGTACAAGTGACAATAAACTAAACTAGGTTTATATTCCCAATACATACCTCTGTCATTCTCAGGCATCTACTCCACTGAAATGAATGGATTTGCTGTTACAGGTTCAGCAGAAGCATTCACCTGCTAAGTACTGAGGGGGTGGCTGCAATCGGACGATCATTAATCGGACTCTACTGGACTCCATCTTGTACCATATGTTACTCCCTTTATCCTGTATCTGTATACTGTGGATGGCTAATCTTGTATTGCCTTTCTACTGATTGGATAGCACGCAACAAAAGCTTTTCACCGTACCGAGGTGCACGTGACAATAAACAAAACTAACTGAGCAAGTGTTCACTCTTGGTCAACGGTCTATCATCAGAGCAGTTCAATTGGCCTTCACTGCCTTTTTTAATTGTAATTAATTTAATGAAGTAATGGTGGCACAGTGGCTCACTGGCTGAGCCACTCTTCACAGCACCAGAGACCCAGGTTCGATACTGACCTCGGGCACCGTCTGTATGGAGTTTACACGCACTCCCAATGACAGTGTGGGATTGCTTCTGGTGCTCATGTTTCCTCCCACATCCCTAAGATGTGCAGTTTAATTGGCTTCTGTAAATTGCCTTTGTATAGGGAATGGATATGAAAGTGCGATAACTTAGAACTAGTGTGAACAGCTGATTGATGGTCGGAATGGACTCTATGGGCCAAAAGGCCTGTTTCCATGCTGTATCTTTCAATCAAAAAGATAATCAAATAGTCTCAATTGGTGAATGGCAAGGTAGGGGTGAGTTTCAATCATAGGATATTTTTAACACAAACGCAAATCTGCAACAATTGAAAACCTGAAACAAAGTGTAAGTTCTGCATTGATTCAATAGATGAAACTTAATCTTTGAAGTGTAGGAAGGAACTGCAGATGCTGGTTTAAACCGAAGATGGACACAAACAGCTGGAGTAACTCTGCAGGTCAGACAGCATCTCTGGAAAAAAGGAAGAGGTGACGTTTCGGGTCAAGACCCTTCTTCACACTTTGAATCTATGAATCCATCTTTGAAGTCGACATCAATGTTACTGAAGAGGAGATGATCGAGATCTTCAGGTTCCTTGACGTTAATAGCACCAACAGTCTGTCTTCATCCAACCACATTGAAGCTATGGCCAAGAAAACACACCAATGTTTCTAAGTCCTCAGAAGATGAAGGAAATTTGGCATGTCTCATGCGACTTACCAGTTTCTATATACATGTCATAAAAAGTATCCTATCAAGATGTATCATGGGCTTCAACATTGAATTTTCTCAATTCTGTTAACCCTTGCTGTCTCCTTCCCTTCCCACCTCTCCCTCAGCCCTCGGGCCCTGCATTCCCTCTCTCTCTATCTCTCTGCCCCACCCTAGTCGCACTAGCTTCTCATTTTCAGCTTACAATGGCTTGTTTGAAGAAGGGTCACGACCCGAAACGTCGCCTATCTCCTTCGCTCCTTCGATGCTGCTGCACCCGCTGAGTTTCTCCAGCCTTTTGTGTACCCTCGATTCTCCAGCATCTGCAGTTCCTTCTTTAACAAGATGTATCATGGCTTGGTTTGGCAACTTCTCTGCCCAAGAGCGCAATAAATCGCAGAGCATTGTGGACGTAGCCCAGAATATCATACATACCAGCCTTCTCCTCCACCCTCCAATGACTCAATCTATACTTTATGCTGCTTTGGGAATGCAGCCAACATAAACAAGCAACACTCACACATCGATCATCCCTGTTTCTCTCGGTCGGGCAGAAGATGCAAAAGTTTGAAAGCGAAATATCAGCAGATTCAAGAACTTCTTCCCTGCTGTTATCAGGCACGTGCTATGGATGTATACCTGATTGTAACCCTTCCACTTTAATCATCTACACTTTCTCTGTGACTGTAACACTGTATTCTGCACCTTGTTTTCTTTCTCTTTGCACTATCTGTTGTATGGGTTTGATCAAAACTGATTAAACTGATAAAATCACATACAGTACGAATATTTTTTACCTTAATAGCAGGCAAAACAAAGGTTTTCATTGTATCATGGTACATGTGACAATAAGAAAACCAATCCCCATAGGGAACAATAGAGTTGACTTTACAGCTGCAGAAATCTCATTAGAACTGGGTGATACTATAGAAAAAGCTGGAGTAACTCAGCCGTGCAGGCAGCTTCTCTGGAGAGAAGGAATGGGTGACGTTTCGGGTCGTGACCCTTCCCGAAACATCACCCATTACTTCTCTCCTGAGACGCTGCCTGTCCCACTGGGTTACTGTAGCTTTTTGAGCTATCTTCGGTTTAAAGCAGCTTATTACACATTGCGTGATCTTATTGTTGACTTCCTGTTGTTAATAAGGTTTATGGAATTTCCTACTTAAAAAGGAGAAACCTTTTGTTAATGTGCCAGGTGAAATACATAGATACATAGACAATAGGTGCACGATTAGGTCATTCGGCCCTTCGAGCCAGCACCACCATTCAATGTGATCATGGCTGATCATCCACAATCAATAACCTATTCCTGCCTTCTTCCCATGTCCCTTGATTCCGCTAGCCCTAAGAGCTCTATCTAACTCTCTTTTGAATGCATTCAGTGAATCGGTCTCCACTGCCTTCTGAGGCAGATAATTCCACAAATTTCACAATTCCCTGGATGAAGCAGTTTTTCCTCATCTCAGTTCTAAATGGCCTACCCCTTATTCTTAAACTGTGGCCCCTGGTTCTGGACTCACCCAACATTGGGATCGTGTTTCCTGCATCTAGGGAGTCCAATTCCTTAATAATAGTATACGTTCCTATAAGATCCCCTCTCATCCTTCTAAATTCCAGTGAATACAAGCCCAATCACTGCATTCTTTCACCATATGACAGTCCTTCCATCCCAGGAATTAACTTTGTGAACCTACGCTAGACTCCCTCAATAGCAAGAATGTCCTTCCTCAAATTAGGAGACCAAAACTATACACAATACTCCAGTTGTGGTTTCACCAGAGCACTGTACAACTGCAGAAGGACCTCTTTGCTCCAAAATGCAACTCGTCTCATTATGAAGGCCAACATTCCATTAGCTTTCTTCACTGCCTGCTGTACCTACATGCTTACTTTCAGTGACTGATGTACAAGGGCACCCAGGTCTCATTGCACTTCTCATTTTCCTAACCTAACACCATTCAGATAATAATCTACCTTCCTGTTCTTCCCACTAGTGGATAACCTCACATTTATCCACATTATACTGCATCTGCCATGTATCTACCCACTCACCCAACCTGTCCAAAACACCCTGCATTTTCATAGCATCCTCCTCACAGTTCACATTGTCACCCAGCTTTGTCACCTGCCAATTTACTATTGTTACTTTTAATTCATTCATTCAAATCATTAATGTATATTGTAAATACCTCCCAATACCCCCAATACTATGCATTCTAACTTTGCCCACTAATCTCCTGTGTGGGACCTTATCAAAGGCATTCTGAAAGTCCAAGTTCACTACATCCACTGGCTCTCCCTTGTTCATTGTTCTTGTTACTGGTCTGTGATGCCCTGCTTTCTCTCTCCCTCCTTTCTTAAAAAGTGGGATAACATTAGCTACCCTCCAATCCACAGGAACTGATCCAGAATCTATAGAACATTGAAAAATGATCACCAATGTGTTTCTAGAGCCACCTCCTTGAGTACCCTGGGATGCAGACCACCAGGCCCTGGGGATTTATCAGCCTTCAGACCCATCAGTCTACCCAACACCATTTTCTGACTAATGTGAATTTCCTTCAGTTCCTCCGTCACCCTAGATCCTCTGGCCACTAGTACATCTGGGAGATTGGTTCTGTCTTCACTAAGGAAATCAAAGTACCTGTTCAGCTCATCTGCCATTTCCTTGTTCCCCATAATAAATTCCCCTGTTTCTGTCTTCCAGGAACCCACATTTGTCTTAACTATTTTTTTCCTTTTCACATACCTGAAGAAGCTTTTACTATTCTCCTTTATATTCTTGGCTAGCTTACCTTTGTACTTCACCTTTTCTCCCCGAATAGCCTTTTTAGTTACCTTCTGTTGATCTTTAAAAGTTACCCAATCCTCTGGCTTCCCGCTCATCTTTGCTATGTTATACATTTTCTCTTTTATTTTTATACTGTCCTTGACTTCCCTTGTCAGCCACAGTCGCCTCTTACTCCACTTAGAATATTTCTTCCTCTTTGGATGAAGGATGACGTGGAACTGGGAACCATAAGGCACATGTTTACTTTATTCTACATTTTAGCTTAGTTTTATTTAGTTTAGTTTAGTTTTGTTTAGAGATACTTTGGAGATACAGTGTGGAAACAGGCGTTTCGGCCCACTGAGTCCTCGGCGACCAGCAATCCTACATAATACGTATTATCCTACATACAACGTACAATGTACAATTTTTTTTTACCAAACCAAATTAACCTACAAACCTGTACGTCTTTGGAGTATGGGAGAAAACCCACGCGTTCACGGGGAGAACATACAAATTCCATACCGACAGCACCCGTGGTCAGGATCGAACCTGGGTGTCTGGTGTTGCAAGGCAGCAACTCTACCACTGCGCCACCATGCCACCCCAATCTTCAGATGTTCAAGGTAAAGAGAGAATGAGATGATGTACATGAATTATAAGATCTGAAGAGCATGGATCCAAACGGTGATACTGTAAATTATAGATTGACCTGAATCTGCATCGCAACTTGTCAGAATTCATACAGAATGAGGTGTACCTGGAGTCATGTGCTGAGAAAGCAAAGGATGGAGAACGGAATGAAAGCCATTGAGGACATTTCTATTGTTCTTTTATCTACAAGACTAAGACTATGCAATCCCCGGTACACAAAAGGCTGGAGAAACTCAGCGGGTGCAGCAGCATCTAAGGAGCGAAGGAGATAGGCGACGTTTCGGGTCGAGGCCCTTCTTCAGACTCATTTCCTCCAAACACAAGGCGTTGCTATGGGCACACGCATGGGCCCCAGCTACGCTTGCCTCTTTGTCGGGTACGTCGAACAATCCTTGTTCTCGGCGTACCAGGGCCCCATCCCCGACCTCTACCTCCGTTACATCGACGACTGCTTTGGTGTCACCTCCTGCACCCACACACAACTGACTGACTTCATCCATTTCACCACCAACTTCCATCCGGCAAATCTCTAACTATGCCATCCCCTCCCATTCCCCCACCAGCCTCCACGACACTGGTGAAACAAAGTCTTTGTCTCTTTGATGCCACCTTGAAGTGCTTTTCAGTTAATACTTTCCTGTATGAAACCATCACATTTTGATGAAAGATCTTTATGATTTTCACTTTCCACCAGTTTTCCCTTTGTCGTTCCTTTATTCTAAATCTACGCGGTTAAAGGTAGTAATCTCATTGAAACATAAGAAATAAGCAACGCTATAAATGCAGATTTTACTCTGCTCATGATAAACATGCATCTTATAACCATTATTTGAAACAGAGATTAGCACTTTGAAATTGTTGCTCACGCATAGGTGAACTGTAAACTCTTTCATTAAAGTGAAGGGTTGTTGTTGGGGAAGACACACCACCACAAGATCTACAAGTGCCACCCTGGAATGAAGGCGCCCCTGATCAGATGAACAATGGTTCCAATTAGTTCTGTTCAGTTGAGTTCATTGTCACGTGTACTGAGTTAAAAGCTTTTGTTGCGTGCTAACCAGTCAGTGGAAAGAAAATACATGATTACGCTCGTGCCATTCACAGTGTACAGGTACATAAAGACAGTAAAGTCCGATCAAAGATAGTCTGACAGTCACCAATGGGGTAGATAGTAGTTCAGGACTATCTGGACATTAGAAATGCATTCTAGGTGATATTTATAGAAAAAAAAATGAATATTTAGCTCAGTCAAGACCATTCTGTTATCTGAATGGGCAAAGACTCTGCAAATGAGCAAAATACAGAGGGATCGATGTCTTGTGCATGAATCACAAAAAGGTAACAGGCATGTGTAGCAAATGGTTAGGAAAACACGTGGCCTTTGTTACAAAAGGAATGGAGTTTGGAAATAGGGAAATATTGTTACAGTTCTACAGTGGATAGTGAGTCTGCTTCCAGAATACTGTGCATGATTTTGGACCTCCTGTTTAAGAAAGCATTTGCTAGCATTGGAGGCAACCCCAAAAAGATTTACTGGTCCTATTCCTGAGATGAAAGACAGCCCTATCATCAGTGTCTAAAGAAATTAGATCCATGTTCTAAGGAGTTTCAAAAATGAGAGGTGGTCAAATAGAAACATGGAGGATCATTTGACCATTTGTTCATGAGTGATAGGAGCAGAATTAGGCCATTCGGCCCATCAAGTCTACTCTGCCATTCTATCATGGCTGATCTATCTCTCCCTCTCAACTCCAATCTTCCTGCCTTCTCCCCGTAACCCCTGACACCCATACTAATCAAGAATCTATCTATCTGTGCCATTCAAAATATCCATTGACTTGGCTTCCACAGCCGTCTGTGGCAATGAATTCCAATTTGGGAGCAAAACAGAAAAGAGCGTGAAAATCTCAAATGAGGTGGCACAGTTACAAGTTTGGAGAGTGGTCATTTAAAATTGAGATATAACATGGAAGAGTACAGCACAGGAATAGGCCCACGATATCTAGGTTAAACATGGTGCCAAGTTAAACTGATCTCCTCAACATGCCCGTGATCCATATCCCTCCATTACCTTCCAAAAACTTCTTGCAGAGGATGGTAATCCTTGGGAATTATTTATCCCAGAGCATTGTGGAGGCTGGGTCAGGATTATTTAGAGAGAACGTTGATAAACTTACAGAAGACCAGGGGATTGAGGTCCATGGGGAACTGGCGCAGCAGAGGAGATGAGGTTGGGGGCAGGTGAGCCATGATTATACTGAATGGTGGGCAGATCTGAGGAGCTGGGTGGTCTCATGCTGTTTCTGTTTTCTTAGGTTCTTAAGTAAGAACATGTGGTTCCAAACCAGGTCACACAAAACCACAGGAAACTACACGGCCACACTATATAATAAATCTTCTGCAGAAAGAAGATCCAATTATAAGCAACTTTCGCAGAAATCCTTTCCAGAATCTATACATTCCAGGCCTATGCCTGTGGTTTTTGACAGCCCCGTGAGAATATCCAACAGGAAACCCTAAAGCCTACCAAACTTATCTACCAGCTGAATATAGTTGGGGTAATCAGTAAATATAGTTGGGGTAGTGAATAATGATTCTCAGAGTACTGAAAGTCAATCAGATAATTTGAAAATAGACACAAAATGCCAGAGTAACTCAGCGGGACAGGCAGCATCTCTGGAGAGAAAGAATGGGTGATGTTTTGGGTCGAGACCCTTCTTCAGACTGAGAGTCATGGGAAAGGGAAAAGAGAGATATAGAAGATGATGTAGAGAACTATAGAACAAATGAATGAAAGATATGATAAAAAAGTAACAAGGATGAAGAAAAACAGGCAATTGTTATCTGTTTGCTAGGTGAGAACGAAAAGCTGGTGTGACTTGGGTGGAGGAGGGGTGGAGAGAGAGGGAATGCAGGGGTTGTAAGATTCCCAAGCAAATTATGAAATGCTATTCCTCCTAATTTGCGTTGGGAATGGGTAGGAGAATTAAAGTGTTTAGTAACCGGGAGATCAGGTAGGTCCAGGCACACTGAGCTAAGGTGTTCCAACGAAACAATCGCCTACAGTCTACGTTTGGTCTGGCCAATGTACAACAGTCCACACCTTAAACAACGGATAAAGTAGATGCAGTTGGAGGAAGTACTTCCACATTTTGAACAACAGATACAGCAGATGAGGTTGGAGGAGCTGCAATTCCACTTTAATTCCCCTTCCCATTCCCACACTGACCTTTCTGGCCTCGGCCTCCTCCATTGTCAGAGTGAGGCTAAACGCAAATTGGAGGAACAGCATCTCATAATTCGCTTGGGTATCTTACAACCCAGTGGTATGAATATTGATTTCTCTAACTTCAAATAACCCCAGGATTCCTGCTGGGAATCTCGAGTAAAACGCAAAGTTGATCCAAGATGGGTCCCGACCGGAAACAAAAGCCTGTCCATTCCCCCCACAGATGCTGCATGACCCATTGAGTTCCTTCAGCATTTTGCGCTTCACAAGAAGATGAGCTGATTTTATGTTTGCTCTCCCATTATCGGACATTTCACCATTCCTATTCCCATATTTTTAACGTGGATATTGTTAGGCGCCTTGGTGTATGCAGTCTGCACCTATTTGAGGCCATAAATACGGAAGCAGAGTGCCTGCCAAAAAAAAGTTGCGACCTCTTGCAAGAAAAAGTGTTAACTGAAAATGCACAGGTCATCAATCAGCCTGACCCATGTTCATGATGAACTCTCGTGCATAGATCAAATCTCCTGCCATCTCCCCTTCTCATCGCTGTAGGACAATCACTACAGTGATTTTCTCTATTTTCTCAGAAATCTTTAAATCTATGCCACTCTAACTCAACAACCCCAATTTCCTAATCTAATCTCAGCATTTAGAGTTTCAATATGAAAATATATCTTGTAGATCACCTGTGGATCAAAGTAAAGGTTGTGATATGGCCTGCCACGTGAGGGGCCAAAACCAAAGTTGAATCTCCAGACCTGATGCAACCAGCCACCTCTACGATGATAGCCATGAAGTTTGATTTGTACTGAATGCCCCATTAAATTGCAACCTGTTCTTGGTTTAAAAAAAGGCACAGCTCAAAGCCCTTTTTGCTTATTTGTTCTTCACCAGAAAGGTAAAGAAACACTGGGTTTGCAAGCCAAGGGTTCTGTCGTTTGTTTGATGAGCGTGTGGTGGAATTCTGACAAATTTGCCAATTGCTTATCAGGACCTGTGCAGAAACAAGGAACGGCAGGTGCTGGTTAATACACAAAAGGACACAAAGTCAGGCAGCATCTCAGAGGAAGGGTCTCGACTTGAAACATCACCTATCCATGTTCTCCAGAGATGCTGCCTGTCCTGCTAAAGTTACTCCAGCACTCTGTGTCTTTTTGCTTATAAGCGTTTCCTTGGATTGAAGTTCATCTGTTCACGACTTTCTCAACAATTCATGGGGTTGTCCCTATCCATAGGCTGTGGTCCAATGGCCATAATAATTCAGAGACAGACATTCTTGTGTGGTGGATACAGTGAAGCCATGTTTCCAACGGCTGATCAGTTTTATTGAACAATGCTACTTATAGGAAGTTCTCCGCTCTCAAGTCTGAAGAAGGGTCCTGATTCAAAATGTTGCATGTCCATTCCCTCCCTCCCCAGATGCTGTCTGACCACCTGAGCTCCTCCAGCACCTTGTGTTACGCTCATTGAGTCAAAGTTGATGTTCTTCCTTCTGTGTGAATTTTTCTCATCCATGATGGACATTAATTAATTTAGATCAATGAAAAACTGGTCCTGGTAGTACTATTACCAATTGATGGCAATGACAATATTATAGCTAGAAATATGTATTTTTATACTGCAAACGACTCGAACTTGTCAAAACCAAAACTGCAAAGGGAAATTATTCCAGGAAGTTCTTGCAATGATGGTTGAGACCATCAGGCCAGTTTTATTCCCCATGCATGCTTCACACATAGTCTTCTAGCATGGAAACAGGCCCTTCAGCCCAACACCCACACAGGCCAACCTGTCCATCTACACTAGTCCCACCTGCCTACATTCGGCCCGTATCCCACTAAACCGGTGCTAAGCATGTATCTGTCCAAATGTTCCTTAAACCTTAACAAGCAGGTTTTCCATGAGCTTGACTCAGGAAACTGATGGCATGACCTTGCCCAGACCGCACCGTGGAAATGTGGGCAGGCCAACCACAAAGTAACCCACGCTGGTTTTCAACCTTACCAAAAAGTAGCACTTACCAAGTCCTCGTCTCCATTGCTGCCAGAGAGGTTCTTGAATATGAAGCCTTTACCTGGGCATCCTTCCCAAACAGGTGCTGGTCCCCGTGGTGTCCCAAAGGGCAGACCTGGATCATTAGCCAGTGCGCCGTGTGACATTTGTCGTGTTGACTTCCTAGTAAACACCATCTGTCCAGTGGGGGGGTCAGCAGTCAATTCTACAAATAAATAATTATCAATCTTGCTTGGTTCTTCCCCCCCACCCCAGAATTAGTGCAAACTAGCCAATGTCCAGGCGTTTCAACGACATCCCAGCATTTGGAGTTATCAGTGCATCTATCTGATCTGGAGTAGATCTCACGGCATCGAAAGGGGAAAAGCGGTGCCTGTTGCTGGTAGGAAGCCAAAGCCGGGGGGGGGGGGGGGGGTAGGCGGAATCTTGCCCGCACTGTAATGCTACGATTCTGCAAACTCGGGGACGTTTAGCTGGTGCCTTGCAGAGGGTCTGATTCGCTGCTGATGACATCAGCTGGCGATGTGAAGTAGGCTGTTTGCTCGTCTCTCCTCCCCAGGACCAGGCGAGGCGTCTGCACTATAAAAGCGGAGCAGCCTCGCCTCCCCGGCTCACTCCCTCCCTGTCTAGTGCGGACAGAGAGGCTGAGGATGGCGACCTTAGAAGTGGACCCGGAAGCTTCGTGTAGCAAACTAAGCGCATCGCCATCAAACACAAGCCTGACTCACCGATTCCTCGACAATAAGTTCTATTTGCTAGTGGTTATTGGGGAAATTGTTACAGAAGACCACCTGAGATGTGCCATTTCAGATATAGAGCGAGGTAAGGGGCTTGCCAGCAGCGTTAAATGACACAACGCGGAGCTTAAGGGATAAAAAGTAGGGGGGAAATAATTTGGTAGCTACGAAGTGTAATATTGGTACATATAATGAATCACACCTCAATGCTTTGGAGAGCTAGTCGGCCTTCGAGAATTTTAGTTTGCACTAATAATTGCGACTTAGAGGTAACCTTGAAGAAACCAGTAAAAGATGCACAGCACGGATGCATTTAAAGAATGCAGTTTATTTTGCTTCCTTTGATTTATATTATGAATAAGAATATATACTTTTAAACTGAAAGATACCTAACCCCTCCCTTCCAGCCCACATTAAATCATCTGCTGGCGTTGCGGTTCTCAGTCACCATTAAAGGCAATTCCGGAAAATCTGAACCGTTGGCTTTTATTCATTAGGTATATTTATATGGGAGGGGAGTGGGGTTATTTTGCAATGCACAATATTCGACTAATAGTATTAAGATGTTATTTTCAAACGCAGGGACATTTTTTTTTTTGCAAGTAGCAGATTGAGATCACTTTGCGTGTGATTTTTAACACGGTCGTTGCATGCTGATCTTTTGCCTAAGCAACCCAAAACAGCAACAACAACAAAAAGTACGGCCAAAGACGGGATTAAATCGGCACTGTTCACCAACATGTATAACAATGTATCCAGCCGGCGTTAGCGATTACCAGCAGACTCTTCTTTCTTGCTGGTAAATTGTTGCTAACTCATTTGTTGCGGTTCACATTTGTTGCTTTGAAACATGTTTGCATTTGAAATTTCACAGCTATTCCTTTGACTTTTTTTTGGGGGGGGGGGGATATGGAAGCATTGCGTGAATTTATTCAATACAGAGGCGTTGTCCTTCCTCCCAGCCCCCCCCACCCCCCCCTCCCCATGTGTATTTTTTTTAAAAAAGCATTGATTCTCAAATTGATCCTGTAAGGAATTAGGGAGCAGATTCCTCACTCGATTTGCATTCAAACGCAGGTTTTTGTTTGCAAAGGAAGGAATGCATAAGCAAAAAAAAAAAAAAAAAGTTGAAATTTAAAAGCGGGCGGATAAAAAGAGGGAATAATGGTAAGACGTGCAATGTGCTGGCGCTTCTCATTCATTGAGCTGGTGGGCGTGGCGCGCTCTCCGCACTGCGGTCTCTCCGGAAGCTGCGAGCCGGCATCAGACAAAGCGAGGGAGCCGGAGCCCCAGAGCCGGCTCAACCTGCCCGGCGCCTGCTGGGAATTGTAGTCCGCGGTGTCTAGCAGCCCCCCCCCCAACAAGATGCACCTTCAAGCTCCAGCATCTTTGCAGATGAACGAATGCGCAGGAAGAATTTGTCTCTTGAGTGCATTGCATTGATTTGTAAAAAGTCGAGGGAGGGAGGAGTGGGGGGGTGGGGGGGGGGAGCAGCACAGGCTGGGAACATGCCTGCTGTTAAGGGAGATACAGGTACATTTTTTTTTTTTTTTTGCTGGTGTTTTTGGACACGTTAACCCATCCACTTTACATTATATTGTTTGTTCATAAACAATTCAAACGGGGACAATAGGATGGTCAGGCACGAATAGTTCAAACCAAGCTACTGATTAAATGGCTACTACAAGCACTGCAGGTAGAATTGTTAATTGTTACAGATAAACGCTTTGGATTGAAAGATTCCAGGAATCACAAAGGAAAGTCGATATTGTAAAAAGGAATGTGGATACAAACTATATTGACTGCCTTTTATTTATCATTGTTTTAAGCAAAACACATTAATGGGAGGGAGGGGGCAGATGGGACAATGAAATATTTCCCTAACCATCCTTCCCTACATTCAACACAAAGCAGAATTTAATTTTCAATACTATTATTTATACTTATTTATATTTACTTTTTTTCCCCCCTTAACCCGAACAATCTTTGGCTGAGTTCCCTATTCCAAGATTTGCTAAAGGCTACGGGATTCTGTGTCTCCTTGTTCATTTAGATGGGTGGGGCAGCTGGAACAGCAGATTTCTCTGTAGGCACTGGTTGCTACTCCCTGCTCAGTCAACAGGGGACCTGCTGTTCAAAGGTTGGAAATATTACTAATTTCTCCTTGTCCTTTCTGCAATTAATCGTGAATGGAAAGCTCCACCCAGTAATCGCTCCAGACTATTTGTCAAGAACCTCTGTCAACAACAATATTTTTGAAAATGGAGAATGGTGGGTGGGGGGGGGGGGGAGCATATATTTAACAGCTTCAGCTGATATTAAAAGAAGCCAAAGGGTGATATCGTCGTTAGCAGATTGAAGCATGCATATCGCTGCTGCACAAAGGTAGAACAAAAGAAAAATCATAATTGGTGGGAATCATCTTTCCTTTAACTTATTTTACTGATTGTTATCATAATTTTAAATAAGTGTTTGTGCAGATAGTGTTTTCATTTTTGTAAACAAAAAAAATTAAATCATCCATGCAGTGCAAATCCAATGTCATGTTTTCATCAATGCATCCTTTAAAAGTGTAGATGATTAATCAATACAACAGCTATTTTTGGAGTTCAGTGTGTTCTTCTTTGTGTGTCCTCCATTTCCACAGAGTCAGCGTTACTGACTCCTCCCAATCCTGCAGTTATGGTTTGAAGGCCATGATTTCCAGCGTACAGCATTGAAGATAGACAAATAACTATAAATGAAACTTCCAAAATCAATATCGTGCTGTAAAGGAATATGCATTCAGGAAATTTTGCAAAGGGAATGTAACTTTAACAATGTACTTTCATTTGTATCCTTTCGTGATCTTAAAGTGGCATCATTGTTATCAGTTCAATTATGCAGCGGTTACATTTCTGGAGTAATAACCTGGAATAATTTGAATTCATTAGAAGAATCTGGAAATAAAAAATAAAGCTGCCATTCATAAAGGTGACCCAAAATTTGTTAAATCATCACAAAAGGGAAGATGCTGTCTTTTGCTTGGTCCAGCCCATATGTCACCCCAGAACTACAATAACATGGTTGACTGTCAACTGTTTCTGAGACGGGCTAATTATGCACTTTTTTTTTAAGCATCCTTAACATTTTCAATAAAAATGCATTGAATATATCCAATCAATTCTTCAGACAAATGGATAATTACATTTTCCTTGAGCAGGCAGGATTAAAATGTAACTGTGAAATGCCGTAGGGATAGTATAAATGTTGAGATTAATCCTAACCACCAGAAAGAGATGTCCACTGAGAACACAAAAGTGTTGTGATCTCTTTGTAGGCAAAGATTCACAGCAGCGACCTTTATAGATCGTTTTTATTATGGTTCCCAATATTCGTTTTGAGATGACTCGCCTTTTTCACCGCAGTGTAAAGACCTTAGACTGCAATCATATCTGAACATCAGTCACATTTTCCCTCATCAAACCTTTTTTCATTGCAGCAAAATGTCATTACTATTTGGTGGATGCCCCATGTTCTCTGTATACTTGAGGACAAAATATTTTGCATCTGGTTTGATCAGTCCAAATCTTTCTCACCCGTTGCTTGTTTTTACTGATCCATAATGGTTCCTGGAGAAGCAAGTCCATATATTATGTCTCATCCTTGTTTTTTCAATCTCAACATGGCAGACCCTTATAATTAGTGGAAGCAAAGAACCCCAGTTGTTGGTTAATACCATAGATAGACATAAATTGCTGGAGTAACTCAGTAGATCAAGCAGCATCTCTGGAGAAAAAGGATGGGTGACGCATTGTGTTGGGATCCCTCTTCAGACTGCCTTATACTTTGTCACTTTCTTCACCTCAACCACCCACAAGATTTCTGTCACAATCCAATCTTTTTTCTTCTTATCTCTTGGGCATTTGTATTTTTAATTATGCTATCTCAGCATCTATGTCTCTGGATGCCAAGATCTTCCCACCTAATTCCCACTTAAATTTCATATCCTCTCTTTTGACTGTCATCTCTTGGGTTAGACAATAGGTGCAGGAGTAGGCCATTCGGCCCTTCGATTCTCCCCATATCCCCACCTCTGCTATTTTTTAGAGCCCTATCTAACTCTCTTGAAAGCATCCAGAGAACCTGCCTCCACCGCCATCTGAGGCAGAGAATTCCACAGACTCACCACTCTCTGTGAGAAAAAGCGTTTCCTAGTCTCCATTCTAAATGGCTTACTCCTTATTCTTAAACTGTGGCCCCTGGTTCTGAACTCCCCCAACATCGGGAACATGTTTCCTGCCTCTAGCGTGTCCAAACCCTTAACAATCTTATATGTTTCAATGAGACACCCTCTCATCCTTCTAAACTCCAGAGTGTGCAAGCCCAGCTGCTCCATTCACTCAGCATATGACAGTCCCGCTACCCCATGAATTAACCTTGTAAACCTACTCTGCACTCCCTCAATAACAAGAATGTCCTTCCTCAAATTAAGGGACCAAAACTGCACACAATACTCCAGATGTGGTCTCACGAGGGCTCTTTACAACTGCAGAAGGACCTCTTTGCTCTTGGCTTTCTTCACTGCCTGCTGTACCTGCATGCTTACTTTCATAGACCAATCCCTTTCCGCAATTTGGCCAATCATAGAAACTGCAGGAGTAGGCCATTCAGCCCTTCGAGCTGCAACCGCAATATGATCCTGCGCTGCCTTCTCTCCATCCCTCTGATCCCCTTAGCCACAAGGGCCACATCCAACTCACTCTTAAATATAGCCAATGAACTGGCCTTACAGAGAGTTCCAGAGACTCACCACTCTCTGTGTGAAAAAAGATCTCGGTCTTAAAGGATTTCCCCCTTATCCTTAAGCTGTGCCTTGTCCTGGTCGGGAACAATCTTCCTGCATCTAGCCTTCCCTTTCATAAGTTCCAGAGAGTATAAACCGAGTCTATCCAGTAAGACATGACATCCCAGGAATCAGTCTGGTGAACCTTCTCTGCACTCTCTATGGCAATAATGTCCTTCCTCAGATTTGGAGACCAAAACTGTACGCAATACTCCAGGTGTGGTCTCACCAAGACCCTGTACAACTGAAGTAGAAGTACTCAAATCCTTTTGCTATAGTCGCAATCTGCCTTCCTGTTTTTGCTACCAAAGCGGATAACCTCACATTTATCTGCATTAAACTTCATCGATTGCACAATGTCAGTTTTTAATTTATGGTTAGGTTTATAATTATCACGAGTACTAAGGTACAGTGAAAAGCTTTTATATGCTATCCAACAAAATCAGATAATACGATACATAAATACAATCAAGCCAAACTCAAGTACAATATGCATAACAAGAATGGAAAAACAAACAACTGCAGATACTGATTAATGTGCAAAGGGACACACAGTGCTGGAATAACTCGGCAGGTCAGGCAGCATCTCTGGAGAACATGGATAGGTGGCGTTTTTGATCGCGACTTCTTCAGTGATTGTGACTGGATTTACAGGTAGAAAAGAGATTTATAAGAATAGGATGATTGTGTTGGATGGTCATAGATCCTCCTCTGGATCTAACATGCAAAGAGTTGCCCTGCTCCTGATAATGCTCTGCTGAAGCACCTAGGAAGATTTTATATGATAATTAAGGTGCTGTATAAAATCTGATGCATCGATCAATTACTGTCCATTCAATCGATTCTCAATCTTGGGAGAAGTAATGGAGGAAGCCATTGGCTGTACCACCAAAGGTTGCTCCTCACCAGTAACATGCTGACTTTGATCACTTTAAGGTCATGTCAGAGCTATTTGGCTCAAGATCAGTTGCACTTTGGGTGAAACATGAATAATTATCATGATTAGCATAATAAACATGATTTGAGAGATTTGGTGAAAATGCTTACCCTTGGATTTTGACTGAATGTGGATCTCAAAGAGCCTCTGTAAGTTTGAAGTCAATGGAACTGAGTTGAACTGGATGGAGAGGTACCTCGCATTAAGGAAATAAGCAATGGTTGATACAGACCCAAGCATTTAAGCCACAGAGCATTGTTCCAAGGTTTCCTTAGGGAGGTTTCGTAATTCACCCACTTTCATCTATTTCATCAAAAACATCCCATCCATCCATATCTATGTGCAGTATTAATTGGATAACTTTCAGGCTTGCATATATTATCAGCAGATACTATTTGACCTTCAAGCTTGCCAGACAGTGACCATCTCCAGCAAGAGAGATTTTATATATTGCATTTTAAATTTGAGGGGAATTACTTTCAATGTATGTTCTACCCTTATCCATTGGGAACAGGATGAGGTCACCCTTAACCAAGATCAGAAAGGGACCAGCTGTGCAGTGTCCATAGCTGCAACAGTTCTTAAACGATCTTATGATGAAAGACTCATCTCCGGACCCCTTAAACCTATGATGAGAGGTTCTTCACTTTCCTGGATGATTGCAGCTCCAAAAATGCACAGGAAGCTCAACATGGGCCAGGGCGAACAGTTCTGCTCGATTAGCACTCCATTCGTGTCCTAAACATTCTCTCTCACTACCCCTGAACTCTCTGCCTAAAGCATAATTGTCTTGATAGCTTTAGTGCACTAAATCAGCAAGATGCATAGTAATCTAACTACAGCACTCCTAGAAAGACAAGTGGCGGTGGGACATCACCTACAATGTCCATTCCCTCAGGACTTGGGCAGATGATAAATAGTGGGTCAATCATCTACTGGACAGCTCCATGGTGGTAGAAATAAGGAACTGCTGATGCTGGTTTACAAAAAAAGACAAAAAGCCGCTGAAGTAACTTTGCGGGTCAGGCAACATCCCTTGAGAACATGGATAAGTGATGTTCGGCTCCACGGTGCTTGCTCGCACCACAAGCCTGCAGCCATTCAAGAAAGGAGTTCACCATTCATCTTGTCACTGGCATTTAGAGATGGACAAAAAATGCAGACTTGCCCAGTGATTCTGACATTACATGAAAGATTTCAGAAATACAAGTTATGGGTCTTGTTACTTTTATAACTTGCAAGAAGATATAAAGCTATCTGTCAAATTAGGACAAGCGGTTTCAAATGTAATTAAACATGATGGTATATAAGCTTTGTAGTTCAGATTTTATTGGCTTGTTTCCAATTCAGCAATCAGGAGCCAGTCCAAATTTTGCATAAGACAAACTAAACTGATTTATTCACCTCATAATGCTGGAGGCACTTTAGTCGGCACTAATGGTTTTGTATTGCTGTCCAAGTGGTAATGTTTTGTTATATTTCCTTATAAAGACCCTTTGCACAAAAGGAACATTCTGAACATTGTATGAATATTTTTTTTTTAACTTCCATCACCTTATGGTGAGGTAGTTAGATAATAATAGAATTAAGAAAGTTAAATAGATTACAAATAGATTCAACGAGAATTGGGTGGCGTAATTGAACACATTTCACAAGTCATAGGAGCAGAATTGTGCCATTTTGGCCATCGAGTTTCTTCCATTCATTTGTGGCTGGTCTATCCCTCGTAATCCAATTCTCTTGCTCAACACCATCAACTCTGTCACTCACTACAGAGTTATTTGCTCTGGTCCGTGAAGGCAGCTTTGATTGAGAACATTCTGGTTTTCTGTAACAATTGGAAGCTACCTTTGAAATCCTAACCAAGAATTGTAACATCTTTTATTCAAAATTGAATTAGAATAGAAACCATAGAGATCCATTTGCTGCAATTCCCTTATGCCCAGCTTGCTATATCTCTCTATGAATTAATCATTAGTAAATCAGTAATTTTGAATCTATATTATGCATTTCCTGCTTTGTTTATAATTAAGGATATTTATTGTTTAAAAATAGGCATTGCAGAATGTAGAATCAAAATTAGTCTATATTGAAATAAACCTCTTTCTTCATGGGTTTCGCTTTTACAACTGGAAATGTAGCTTGTCACTGGAATACTTTCCCCTTCCAACAGCACGATTCCGCTATCCGATGAGTTAAAATAACCACACTGCAGATTGAATCAATATGTGAGATTTGATGTTAAATTGCACACCGTGAACTGTTGTAAAGCAAGCCTTTTTGCCCAGTTTATGCTGCCTTTACCTACAGACATTGACTAACGTTGGACTATTGTTCTAAACGTTGGATTATATTACTGAAAGCAAGCATGCAGGTACAGCAGGCAGAGAAGAAAGCTAATGGCATGATGGCCTTCATAACACGAGGACTTGAGTACAGGAGCAAATAGGTCCTTCTGCAGTTGTACAGGGCCAATAGCCAATAGGTGCAGGAGCAGGCCCTTCGAGCCAGCACCGCCATTCACTGTGATCATGGCTGAGCATCCACAATCGGCACAATCCGCTATCTTTAAGAGCTTTATCTAACCCTCTCTTGAAAACATCCAGAGAATTAGCCTCCACTGCCTTCTGTGGCAGTAATTCCACAGATTCACAACACTCTGAGTGAAAAAGTTTTTCCTCATCTCTGTTTTAAATGGCTTACCCCTTATTTTTAAACTGTGGCCCCTGGTTCTGGACTCCCCCAACATCGGGAACATGTTTCCTGCCTCTAGCATGTCCAATCCCTTAATAATCTTATACGTTTCAATAAGATCCCCTCTCATTCTTCTAAATTCCAGTGCATACAAACCCAGTCGCTCATATGACAGTCCCGCCATCCTGGGAATTAATCTTCTAAACCTACGCTGCACTCCCTCAATAGCAAGAATGCCCGTCCTCAAATTTGGAGACCAAAACTGCACACAGTAGTCCAGGTGTGGTCTCACTAGGGCTCTGTACAACTGCAGAAGGACCTCTTTGCTGCTATACCCAACTCCTCTTGTTATGAAGGCCAACATGCCATTAGCTTTCTTCACTGCCTGCTGAACCTGCATGCTTACTTTCAGTGACTGTTGAACAAGGACACCCAGATCTCGTACTTCCCCTTTTCCAAACTTGACACCATTCAAATAATAATCTACCTTCCTGTTCTTGCCACCAAAGTGGATAACCTCACATTTATCCACATTAAACTGCATCTGCCCACGCACCCAACCTGTCCAAGTCACCCTGCATTCTCATAGCATCCTCCTCACAGTTCACACTGCTGCCTAGCTTCATGTCATCTGCAAATTTGCTAATGTTACTCTTAATCCCTTCATCTAAAATCATTAATGTAAATAGCTGCGGTCACAGCACCGCCTTGAGGTACCCCACTAGTCACTGCCTGCCATTCTGAAAGGGACCCGTTAAGGGCCTGTCCCACTTAGGCGATTTTTCAGGCGTCTGCCGGCGACTGTCAAGTTGCCGGCAGTCGCCTGCGAAACCGGCAACTGGAATGGCGACTGTTAGAGGGGAACACACACACACACACACACACACACACACACACACACAATCACATCGCAAAGGGGGGGGCCAGGGCAAGCGGGAAGGGAGCACTGTCTGAAATTCATACGGTGCAAAGCCAGGGTGATACAGACACACACCGCGATGGACAGGAAGGTTTGCGCTGTAATTAAGTCCTTTAAAAGAGGGGGTGGGGTGGGGGTAGAAGGAGTGGAGACAACTGTTAAGATGCCAGACAACATTTAAGAAGCCAGAGATAAACGTCTGTGAAGCTCGGCGGACATTTAACATTACCGATCAGTTACCCTTGGTTCGGAAAACTACTGCTTACATGTTTTTTTTTTTTTACCCAATGAGCCAATGAAATGCAATGATCAGCACCGGCTCCAACCTACAAGAACCTCCGGGAACCTTCGACCTCCTGGCAACCCACTGGAGCCTCCTGGCGACCCACCTACAGCTCGAGAATTCTCGCTACTCTCCATGGCGGTTTCATTCTAGTCGCCGCTAAGTTTTTAACATGTTGAAATATTCTCAGTGACCATAATGAGGCCTCGACTCGTTCCCAGAATGTGGGAACTCCTCACGGCCATGAAGGCGACTCACCGGCAACCACCCGTGACCATGTGGCGACTGCAAAGTCTCCTGCAGTTGCCTAAAAAATTGTCTAAGTGGGACAGGCCCAATAATCCCATAATCAAAGGCTTTCTGAAAGTCCAGGTACACTACATCCACTGGCTCTCTATTGTCCATTTTCCTAGTTACATCCTCAAAAAATTCCAGAAGATTAGTCAACCATGATTTCCCCTTCATAAATCCATGCTGATTCTGTTACTGCTATCCAAATATGCTGCTATTTCATCTTTTACAATTGACTCCAGCATCTTCCCCACCACCGATGTCAGACTAACTGGTCTACAATTCCCTGTTTTTTCTGTCCCGCCTTTCTTAAAAAGTGGGATAACATTAGCTACCCTCCACAGGAACTGATCCTGAATCTATAGAACATTGGAAAATGATCACCAATGCATCCACAATTTCTAGATCCACTTCCTTAAGTACCCTGGATGCAGGCCATCAGGCCCTGGGGATTTATCAGCCTTCAATCCCACCAGTCTACCCAACACCATTTCCTGCCCTAGTGAGACCACACCTGGAGTATTGTGTGCAGTTTTGGTCTCCAAATTTGAGGAAGTGCATTCTTGCTATTGAGGGAGTGTAGCATAGGTTCAGAAAGTTAATTCCTAGGATGGTGGGACTGTCATATGCTGATAGAATGGAGCGACTGGGCTTGTATACACTGGAATTTAGAAGGATGAGAGGGGATCTTATTGAAAGATATACAACTATTAAGGGATTGGACACACTAGAGGCAGGAAAAATGCGCCCGATGTTGGGGGAGTCCAGAACCAGGGGCCACAGCTGAAGAATAAGGGGTAGGCCATTTAGAACGGAGATGAGGAAAAATGTTTTCACTGTGAATCTGTGGAATTCTCTGCCTCAGAAGGCAGTGGAGGCCAATTTTCTGGATGTTTAAGAGAGTTAGATAGAACTCTAAAAAATAGCGGAGTCAAGGGATATGGGGAGAAGGCAGGAACGGGATACTGATTGTAGATGATCAGCCATGATCACTGTGAATGGTGGTGCTGGCTCGAAGGGCCGAATGGCCTTCTCCTGCACCTATTGTTTATTGTTCCCAACAACCAAGGTCATGACTGTGCTTGGTTTGTGGGAAAATTGAACCACGGACAATGCTGTCGTCACCTTATAGTTATTTGCCCAAATTAGCAAGATCAGGAACATTTAATTTTATCTCCCATGGCAGGCAGCACTGGGACTAGTAGTAGAACTCTAATTCACCTATTGTCTGAGTTTAGATAGATCACTGATGGTTAAGATTAAATTGGAGACTCTCCTGACTCCACGGATCAAGATTATGCTATGTCCATTCAATGTGAATGATGTACAATATCATATTTGAACCTGTATGCTTTGGAATTGTAATTTTATCATATATTTGGAGCCTTCATGAACATTTTTTTTTGAAATGGTTGTGTTCAGACCCTGAGCATGTTTTGACCTCAGAGTTTCCACCAGTGTCAGGGGCCGAGTCAGTGGCCTACATAGCCGTTTGCATGTGCCAGTAATGTTACCTGGTGCTGTTTATCTTTCCAGGTATCCGTTCCTGGGACACAGACTTGATAGCCTGCAACCTAGATCAGGAACTGAAGCTCTTTGTATCACGCCATTCAGCTAGATTTTCAGCAGATGTTAGAGGTAAGATTTATTAAAAGTACACCAGAATTGTAAGTAGCAATATTTTGTAAAATTCAGGTAAGTACTTCACATTAATCATGGTTCATTTGATGCCGTCTTCAATTTAGCCTTTCACAATACACTAAATGCTTACAATAACATTAGTCTTTAAATATGTTTATAGAAAATAATGAAATAACGTTTAGTGATAACTGGACTACATGAAAGCCCAATAAGCTATATTCCATGGACAGAATTAAATAAGATCTCTCGAGAATTAAAATGCTGCTGATATTTGAAGATTTTTTTTCTGTTTCTTATTTCCATGTGACATATTTTGTTTGAGTGACCAAAACATTAATAATTTAGATATTGAAAATAATAATTTTAATGGAGTTCTTGGAGAAATGTATGGCATGGTGATGGCAGATTTGTTTTAAAATAGTGGGCTGAAGTCTTATCAGCCTTTGTATAGTCATTGTTGTAACTATTGACAAGAACCTCCCAGGATGTACCAGCAGATTTATGCTGACAGGACGGTTCTGTCTACATTGAATTTTAAGACAAGCGTGTTTATAATCCAGAAGTAGTGGCTGATGTTATTTAAGCTTCATGATCAGTGGAGCCATTCTCGGTCTGCTCGATTCCATTAAATGGCTCCTGTCAGAACTTTGACCGTTTTGTGAAATATGAAATGAAAAATAAATAAAAGTGAATTTTGAAAGCATAGAATGGTTTGCAGCATCTTTCTTAAATAGCACGATAAGAAATTTTACACAACCATTCCCATTACCTCATGCAATGATGTAATTTTCCTAGGCTTCATGTACAATGTTATGCACCTATTTGACATGACACATTGTGGTATAAATTGTAAATTTGCTTGAGAATATGTAACAGTGAGATCCTTGTTGATTAATAATTCTTGCATTCTAGTAGTGTCAACACAAATATTTGTTCTGTTGATGAATTATAAGGTATAAAAGTGTGCACCCTAATTTATCATTGACTATATGACGCAGGAGATATTTAAAAAAAAAATCCTCTATATTTGCATTTCCAGATTCTGGGGAATAAAGAAAACCTATACATTAGTTCACACATGGTTTATGCTCACATCACACAGTGTAACATTAAGCCAATTACACCACAGGTTTGGTGGCAGACAAAATTAGTTATGATTTGCATTAAGAATCAAATATATTGTCTGTGAGGGCATCTCTCTGGACAGATTACTGCATTGATTAATGTTCCAGATCATCAGTAAAAATATACTTCAGAGAGATTGACCTCAGAACAACAGAAAAATACATTCTTGGATGAGTGACTATCAAAAATACTTTGAAATATTTAATATACATCTAAAAGACAGTTAGTTATTATTTGTAACTGAGATGCACCAAAGATTTCTAACGAGAATGTACTAGGTTCATGCCAGCTGGAAACATCAATTAACTGATGTTTATATATCGAGACATAAGGAACTGCAGATCTTGAGCAAAACACGAAGTGCTGGAGGAACTCAGCAAGTCAAGTCACATCTGTGGAGGGAATGGACAGACAATGTTTCAGATCAGGAGCCTTCAGCTGATGGTAGTATGGGGAGAAAGCTGGAAAAGAGAGGTGTGGGCAGTGACAGGCAAGTGATGTCAAGGATACAGGTGAGGGTGGCTTTGCTTAGCAAATGGGTGGAGTAATTGACAAAGGCTAGAGGTGAAAAGGAGACAAAGGGTGTCATATAAGGATCTATACATAACCAAAACTCTGATCTTGTTATCTTCCAGTTTGGCGGTCTTTCTATTTGCGCAAAAACGGTTCGCAATAGCACTAGGATTTTCCGCCAGTTCACTCACCGTTCTCCTAGGCCGCGAGTCCACCAAGTTTCGTTCCAATCGGTTCAATGACGTAAAAGTTAGCGAGGTTTAAAAACCTTAAAAACCGCGCATGTGCAGATCGATCTCTTCTCCTGCCAGTCAGCGCCGCGCGGATTAGTCTCTTCCCCTGTCGCTCCCCGAGACGGTCCGTCCCTTCCTGCGCCATCGCGTCTTTACTGGAGCTGAGGGTGGCCGGCGGAGGTTTCCAACCGGACTTTCGGAGGGACCCCAAGCAGCTGCCCCGCTCCTCTTGGCTCAACTTGCCCACACCAACCAACATGTCCCATCTACACTAGTCTCGCCTGCCTGCGTTTGGCCCATCTCCCTTTAAACCTATCCTACCCATGTATCTATATAAATGTTGCTGTGCGCTTTTTCTCTTACTAATTTCCCCTGCAACCGTTTCTCCACACATACTCGTCAACTGCTCCCAGGTTGTGCCACAAAGAGCGGATAATTTACAATGACCTGTTCACCTACTATCCCGTCTGCCTTTGGGAGGTGGAAGGAAACACAGATGATTTTCATGTGCTCACAGGGGGAAATGCAAACTCCACACAGACAACACCTAATTTCGAGGTTGAACCCTGTCCCTGGAGCTGTGAGGCAGCAGCTCTACGAGCTGTGTCACTCTTCACCATTAGTTTAGTTTATTGTCACGTGTACCGAGGTACAGTGAAAAGCTTTTGCTTAGTGCTAACCAGCCAGTGGAAAGACAACACATGATTGCAATTGTGCCATTTACAGTGCACAGGTACATGATAAGGGAGTAAAGTTCAGTGCAAGGAAAAGCCAGCAAAGTCTGATAGTCCGAGGGTCACCAATGAGGTGGATAGTAGTTCAGCAATGCTCAGCACAGCATAGCACTGCACTACATCAGTAACATAAAGTGATGTCAAATCTGCAGGAAAGCTGAATGTGCCAGGACTATTGATTTGGTTTTGTAACTTTACAAATGGGAGAACAACAAATATATAACGGTCTAATTTATTTGTTTCACTTTACCTCACTTGAAGAGAAATGCTGAAAAGCTAATGTGGCAAAGTTATGGTGCCTGCAACGAACATTAAACTGACGCTTATTTCCTGCAAATGCTCAATCAAATGAGGATCGGACTAATAAAAGACAATGCAACTGCTCAGAAACTCACATTAAGTATTCTTGTCAGTAACGTCATTATATTCAGTCCTAAGTATTCCATATTGGGCAATTTCACGATGATCCAATCTTCCTATTTACATTTTGCACTGATGTAAATCTTCATCCTTCTGGCTGCTTTATTGCTTTTTCTTGAGCTTTGCCAGACTCTGTATGCATTGTTTTATTAAGCTCCCCTCTCTCTGCAAATGATCATTTCCTGTTCCAAATAGGCAGCTTTTTGCAATGGACACTCTTAGCCTAAATACATGAACAAAATAATACGCATTTTGCAGAAAATATTCTTTATTACTTTACAGAAGTTATTCAAAATATCACTTTTTGATACAGGAGTCAAATTACTTTTTTTGGTTTCTAGTACATCTTGTGCGGAGAATTGTCCAGCAGAATTCTGTTTAGTGTTATATAAAACTATGAACTGGGAAGTCATGATTTTTTCCATTTTAAATTTTCGCGAGCAATTATAAGATAGCCTAGTTCCTACTATTGATGAACTGAATAATATAACTGTATAGTAGAAGTTAAACAAAAAGCTAGATTAATAAACAGGAAATCAGTAAAGAAGTTAAATTAAATAATGATATTCAATGGTAGCTGAAGATTTGAGAGGTTAAGGTTCCCGCACCCATCCGTAGACTGTAAGGCTCATGTTTGAATACAGTATCGAGCAAAGCCACTTACCACTGTACACATTAATAGCCATTTGTTACTAAAAGGTTTTATAAGATGTTTTTGCTTCAAGTGGATTGGTAATATTAAATCATTGTACTGCTATTTCCAGGATAATGGCTCAAGGACTGACATTTTGTGGTGCTTGATAGAGCAGTGCCTGTTTGCAACACCGAGACAGCAAATGAGTGGCAAGAGGAGAGAGGGAATGGTCGGGCCCATGTTAAGACATAGGGTTGATTGTACACCCAGTTAAATCAATTCATAATTATTTTAGAAGGATGAGAGGGGACCTCACTGAATCTTGCCAAATAGTGAAAGACCTGGATAGAGTGGATGTGGAGACTAATGGGCAAGCCTAAGACCAGAGGACTCAGCCTCAGAATAGAATAACATACTTTTAGAAAGGAGATAAGGAGACATTTCTGTAGGGTGTTGAATCCGTGGAATTCATTGCCACAGTCAGCTGTGGAGGCAAAGTTATTTGGATAATTTGGTCTAATTCTGCTTCTATGACATAGAAAATAGTGCAGGAGGCCCTTCGAGCCAGCACTGCCATTCAATGTGATTATGGCTACTCATCCACTATCAGTATCCGTTCCAGCCTTCTCCCCATATCCCTTGCTTCCGCTAGCCCAAAGAGCTTTAACTCTTTTTTGAATGCATCCAGTGAATCGGTCTTCCACGAATTCACAACTCTCTAGGTGAAAAGGTTTTTCATCATCTCAGTTCTAAATGGCCTACCCCTTATCCCTTTATATACCCTCTATATGTTATATGGTTATATGGTTATCCTTAAACTGTGGCCCCTGGTTCTGGACTCCCCCAACATTGGGAACATGTTTCCTGCATCTTGCGTATCCAATCCCCTAATAATTTTATATGTTTCTATAAGATCCCATCTAATCCTAAATTCCAGTCAAGACAAGTCCAGTTGCTCCATCCATTCATCATATGACAGTCCGGCCATCACAGGAATTAACCTCGTGAACCGAATCTGCACTCCCTCAATAGCAAGAATGCCATTCCTCAAATTTGCAGACCAAAACTGCACACAATACTCCAGGTGTGGTCTCACCAGAGCCCTGTACAAACTGCAGAAGGACCTCTTTGCTCCTATACTCAACTCCTCTCGTTATGAAGACCAACCTGCCGTTAGCTTTCATCACTGCCTGCTGTGCCTATGCTTACTTTCAGAAACTGATGTACAAGGACACCCAGATCTCGTTGTCCTTCCCCTTTTCCTAACCTGAAACCATTCAGATAATAATCTACCTTCCTGTTCTTGCCACCAAAGTGGATAACCTTACATTTATCCACATTATACTGCATCTGCCATGATTCTGCCCACTCACCCAACCTGTCCAAGCCACCCTGCATCCTCATAGCATTCTCTTCACAGTTCACACTGCCACCCAGCTCTGTGTCATCAGCAAATTTGCTAATGTTACTTTTAATTCCTTCACCTAAATCAATAATATATATTGTAAATAGCTGCGGTCCCAGCACCGAGCCTTGCGCTACCCCACTAATCACTGTCTGCCATTCTGAAAGGGACTCATTAATCCCTACTCTTTGTTTCCTGTCTGCCAACCAATTTTCTATCCATGTAAAAACCCTACCCCCAATACCATGCGCTCTAATTCTGCCCACTAATCTCCCGTGGGACCTTATCAAAGGCTTCGTGAAAGTCCAGGTACACTAAATCCACTGGCTCTCCCTTGTCCATTTTACTTGTTACATCCTCAGAAAATTCCAGAAGATTAGTCAAGCATGATTTTCCCTTCGTAAATCCATGCAGACTTACTCCCTTGCCTCTTACTCCCCTTCTTCCTCTTTGGAATGAAATGATCTCCGTGACTTATGAACTTATACGGAAAGCAGCATCGTTTAAAGGATGAAACAGAACCTTTAGCGGAAAGATGAGCAAGTTCTCACTGCAAGAGCAGAATAACTTAACTACTGGCACAAGCTAAATGTTATGAGAAACAGTTTTATGCAAGCTAACTTCTCTGTGGCAGAAGCTAAATTTCATTATTTTCCACATAAGGGAGTAGTTTTGTGCAATTATAGAGCCTTACAGCGTGGAAACAGATCCGTTGGCCCAACTTGCCCACACTGGCCAACATGTCCCATTTACACTAAGGTCAATAGACAATAGGTGCAGGAGTAGGCCATTTGGCCCTACGAGCCAGCACTGCCATTCAATTTGATCATGGCTGATCATCCCCAATCGGTATCCCGTTCCTGCCTTCTCCCCATAATCCCCTGACTCCGCTAGATTTTAAGAGCCCTATCTAGCTCTCTCTTGAAAGCATCCAGAGAACCGGCCTCCACCGCCCTCTGAGGCAGAGAATTCCACAGACTCGCCACTCTCTGTGAGAAAAAGTGTTTCCTCGTCTCTGTTCTAAATGGCCTACCCCTTATTCTCAAACTGTGGGCCCTCGTTCTGGTTTAATTCACATAAAAATTAAATGCTTCAAATCAATCTCACCTGGAGCAGTGATATGGACAGGGGAATTAGTCATTTTGTCTGGTACCATGTTGCCGCTGTGTGGAGCACTAATGCAATGAAGAATGATGACGTTACTTTTTTGTCATGTGTACCCAGGTACAGTGAAATTATTTGTCTTGCATACAATCCAGTAAAATCATCCAGCAGACCTCACCTGGGCAGTACACAAAGAGTCACCATGTTTCTGGTGCCGACTATGTTACAAAAGGTTAATCCTGCAGACTTTTCTTCTTTCCGGGTAACCCCATCGATCTCGGCAGGCCCCCTCATCTGGTTCCCCTTTTGACCTCATTATCCCCTATTCAGGTCCCCCTTTGACCTTGGCATCCCCCCGCCCCCCCCCCCCCCATCCCCAATCAGGTCCCCCCCTTTGTTCTCAGCGTCCCCCCCGCCGGGCCCCCTCTTTGCTCTCGGTGGCCCGAGAATGGTCCTTGGGTGTCCTCGTGTTCCTCATGAATTGGTATTCTTAAAGCAAGCCAGCTCCAGTTGTGGAGCAATTGCTGGAACATCTGGAAGGAAATTGCTGGGAATACCCAGCTGGCCTGACACCACTGAAGGAGAGAGGAACAGTCGATGTTTCTGATCAATGACCTTTCATCAGAATTAGCATTTGAAATGATGTTTTGAATCAATATTCTGGTGCATGCAGTTTGGTGGATTGCACTACACTGTTGCTACCATTTGAACCATTGAATACCTAAATAATGGTGCAACAGGGAGTCAGGGGATATGAGGAGAAGGCAGGAACGGGGTACTGATTGGGGATGATCAGCCATGATCACATTGAATGGTGGTGCTGGCTCGGTGCTGAATGGCCTGCTCCTGCACCTATTGTCTATTGTCTTTATGTAAAATGTGACATTTGACAAGTAGCATATTAACCATAATGAAAAATTAAATGATCATTTTTGAAGTTAATCTAAATTCAAATATGGAAATTTATCTATTTAATTTTATTTACAGCTACATGAATTTCAACGTGCTTCATTGTAATGTTCCTAAATTTCCCTTTGTTTCTTTTGTCCATTAATTGAGCCAGGATTTGGCCTGACAATAGCTAGCAGCCTTCCAGTTTCTTGCTCAATTGGCTATTCTTCATCTATACGTCTAGACGGTCTCTGCAGGTACTTTGACATTTTGACCTTGGGGATGAAACGGTTGACATCTTCTCCCCTGACATCCACAGACCTGCCAGAATGGGAACTCAAGACAATCAGTTCTCCTTCATCCTGACTCCCTGCTCAGATAGCCTGAGATAAATTCACTTTCCTCACAGATTCCCCAAGAGGAGCTGCAGACCAATTCCCTTCATTGTTATTTGTTTTAAAATTCCAACCCGGCTATTATTTTCTTTCTGATTCCTCCTCCTGGGTTTTCAACAGTTTGGATGCCTTCACGGGCAGCTGCTGCCGGGGCTGTGCTGATGCTGCACTTCATCCAGATATCAGGATCTGTACATGAGCGGCCACCAGCTCTTACCACAATCTCCCTGAGAGGAAGCAAGACGCCTCTGCTTCTAAATCGCTCTGTGCTTCGCTTGGCTGGAGGAATGACGAGTATCATCCCTCTACCACCCACTCCACAGCAAGAATTATTGGTGCATCATTACGGAGCCGGTTTAATGGGACACTGGCATTCATGCAAGGTTAAAAGTATGGGCTTAGCTAATACATCCTGTAAATACCCACAGTTACTCTGGCATTTTGTTACTATTTTCATGGCAAGTGACACGTTGTGCTACATAGATAGGACAGGGTTGGAGGGAGACGGACCAAATGCTGGCAGGTGGTGCTAGTGTAGCTGCGACATGTTGGCCGGTGTGGGCAAATTGGGCCGAAGGGCCTGTTTCCACACTGTATCACTCTAGGATTCCAGGAGGACGTTGATTGTTTTTGTGGCAGGTAAGATGCCATGCAGTTGCCCTTAGAGATCCTGGCCACTTAGTTTGAAATGGATGGAGTGCAGCAGATTGCTTTGGCAAAATGTAATCTGAATTGCACACCGAGAAGAAGAGAAAATGGGAAAGAAACAAACAATGCAAAGGATCTTTCAAAGTTGGTTCAATTCCTCTGGGAAAAGAGATTCCCCGTGTACAATGTGATTGTCTTTTTGCAATTAGTATATTTTGGAGAAGGATGGTTGTAATTACACACAGATCCACCTGCACCTCTCATAATAAAGCAATCATGGTTCTCTCCGAAGCACGGCATACCTTTGGGATACATTTAAAATAGATAGTTATTGATTTGTGTTGCAGAGAGCCTGCTTTATATGGTGTAGGAAGCAAGTGCAGATGCTGGTTTAAACCGAAGATATACACAAAATGCCGGAGTAACTTTGGATAGAAGGAATGGGTGACATTTCAGGCCGAGGTCCTTCTTCAGACCGAGTTAGGGAGAGGGTGATACAGAGATAAGGAAGTGTAAGGTGTGAAAATGAGACAAAGGGGATGGAGATCAATGAAAATGTAGAATAGATTATTATTAGCTAGGAGAAGCTGACAACAAAGCAAACAGAGATAAAGTGTAAACGGGGACAGTTAGAGGAGTCGGAGAACTGGGAAGGGGGAAGGATGGAGAGGTTAGAGAAGACTGGGGTGCAAGCTACCCAATCGAAATATGAGGTGCTGTTCCTCTAATTTGCGCTGGGCCTCACTCTGACAATAGAGGAGGCCCAGTAACATAAAGTTATCTGGTTTACTGTTGATACTGGAATAAATAGCACAGGGAATAGTGCCGCACAGGAACAGGCCCTTCGGCCCATAATGACAGTGCTGAAGAGCATGCCAAGTTTAACTTATCTTTGCCTGCATGTGATTCATATTCCCCCCCCTGCATACCCTTGTTCCTATTTTAAAAACCTCTTAAACACCACTGTCGTATCTACATCCAGAAAGATTTAATAGGAACCTGAGGGTAACTTTTCACACACAAGGTGGTGGGTGCATGGAAAGGACAGGTTTGGAGGGATATGGGCCAAATGCAGGCAGGTGGGACTAGTGTAGATGGGACATGTTGGCCATTGTGGGCAAGTTGGGCCGAAGGGTCTGTTTTCATGCTGTATGACATGACTCAAGAAACATGAAAGAAATGGCACAATATGAAAGCTGGCTTCAATTTCCAATGCCTTGGTGAAGGAAACTGCAAGAAGGAACAATGTGACCTATTAACAGACACAAGCTGCTTCATGCTAGAAAGATAATGATATAGTTAGCAGTGGAGGGATACGAGCCAAATGCAGGCGGGTGGGACTAGTGTAGATAGGACATGTTGGTCGGAGTGGGTAAGTTGGGCCAAAGGGGCTGTATGACTATGACTCCATGATAGTACAGTTGTCATCATTCAGCAATAATGGACTGAATTCCCAAAAAACAAATGGAACTTAAAATTCAGAGCAGCTATAATTTGGACAGATTGGTTCCACCAAGATGCAGCACGGAACGCCACAGGAGATTCTTTTTCCCTGTGGCTATCAAACTGTACAACGTCTCCGCCTTCTGTCGTGGAGTAGACTGACTCCCCATCCCCCTCCTCCCCAATCTTTGCACATCCCCAATCCTGGATTTTCCACTCCAACTTTAATTTCATGTTTCATGTATCTTGTTGTGTTTTATGATTGTTGGCAGACCAATTGCCCTCCTGGGATGAATAAAGTTCTATCCTTTCGTATCGTATCGTCATTTGAGCCAATTTGGCCCACCTCTGGTTTCAGTGGAGGCAGGAAGAGATGCGCGTGATTAGTTTAATTTAGTTTAGAAATACTGCACGGAAACAGGCCCTTCGGCCCACCTAGTCCACACCAACCAGCGATCCCCACACACTCGCACTATCTCACACACTAAGGACAATCTTTACAATTTTACCAAGTCAATTAACCTACAAACCTGCACGTCTTTGGAGTGTGGGAGGAAACCGGAGCTCCCGGGGAAAACTCGAACAGCTTAATGGGAGAATGTACAAACTCCGTACACACAAGTACCCGTAGTCAGGATTGAACCTGGGTCTCTGGCGCTGTAAGGCAGCAACTCCACTGGTGTGCCACCCTGTTACCCTAAGTTAGTCTGCATGCGGAATGTTGCCTGGTTATCTCAGTATTATAATGAGCCCAAGGACTGTCAATAGGCCACCTGCTGACAGCAATCCCACTTAGAGGAGCCCTAAGAGCTTTCTAAACCATGGGTGGGCCACTGTGCATACCTTGACTCCGAGCTAAAATTCCAACCTCTATGAGGTGAATCTACAGACATAAACATTTTTGCTTTTATATAGATATAAATGCTAATATTGCGAACAATATATTCCTATTGACATTTAAATAGCACAAATTGTGTATGCTTAATTGACCATGGTGTAGTTTCCATAAATTAAGCAGAATTCTGCAATTTATGTCTCTTATTCCTTTGAGATCATTATATTTGCTACTGCTCCTAAAAGACATTAGAAGCATTTTCTTTTGTACTCCAGCAGATCTATCAATCAATAAAGTCTGAAAGCCCCAGAGAACACACTTCCACAATGTAGTAGTAGAATAGTTACATTTAAAACGTGCCGTATATTTGTAACAGATTTTTGCTTTAAAGCCCCAGCTTTTTAATTTAAATTCTTGTAAGAAACTATTGAAGCTGAAGTTTCTTCTGTAGCTGATTGCTCTCATTACAAATGCCTGCTGAGGTCCCTGGTTGATGCGCTTTGTCCTTGGAGCCTGCACTGCCAAATAATATCTGTGCAGCTTGCAAAAAATATAGGACTTGTAATGACATAGAAACATAGAAAATGGCGGTGTAGGCCATTTGAGCCAGCACCGCCATTCAATATGATCATGGCTGATCATCCAGAATCTGTACTCCATTCCTGCTTTCTCCCCATATCTCGATTCCGTAAGCCATGAGAGCTAGATCCAACTCTCTCTTGTATACATCAAACTACAAATTGCCAATAGCTACTCTTCATTGTGCAGGGACAAAAGCGATTAAAGGCATTGCAGAACTAAGCAAGAACAGGTAGTCCGCTGGTTCTATGATTTCAATGGGTGGAATAATTTTAGAACATGAATTCCCTTATAAATAATTATATTTTCTGGGAGTCCCAATCTTAATTTCACATTTCTAACATTTTCCTTCTTCAATTTGTCCTTTATGTTATATGTACTATTTGTAGACTTAAGTACACTTGGCTCAGAAGATCTTCAAATATGCATAAGGTCACAAATTTATTTGACTTTCTTATCTAGCAGCAATAAGAGATTCAAATGGGAAGCGCATCTCTTCATCAGTGCAATATTTAAGACACATTTGGGCAGGTACGTGGTTAGAATGGGTTTAGAGAGATATGGGCAAAATGCAGGCAGGTGGGACTTGTTAGATGGGACATGTTGATCGTGTGGGCAAGTCGGGCTAAAGGGCCTGTTTCCATGCTGTTTGACTCTTGTGTTTTTATATGTGGTTGCTGTGTGCGTACAGTCAATATGTTTGAGCTTACCTTCAGATCAGTGGTGTGGCCAGAATATCACATACAGTGGCAGTAGGTATTTGTGGCAACAAAAGCAAGGCATTAATGTGTCCACTAAAGCAGTAAGTGGAGGTATTCTTTTCTTTACTTATAGATCATGCAAATAAAAGTAAGATATAAGCCATAAACATGGGGATGGAGAGGATTCCAGATCCAATGTGGAAACAATCAGCAGAAATCCAGGAGAAAAAAATGCCGAGTGAAAGAGAGGGACATTGGATGAATGGAAGTCTAAGATGGTTCAGGAAGTGAGAATAATTTGGAACAAAGTGAACTGGGGAATGGGTGACATTTCAGGTCGAGACTGTTAGAACAGTGCCACACTGGAACTGGCCCTTCAGCCCACAGTCTGTGCCAAATATGATGCAAATTTAAACCAATTCCAGCTGCCTGCATGTGATCCAGATGCCTCCATTCCCTGCATATCCATATAGACAATAGGTGCAGGAGTAGGCCATTCGACCCTTCGAGCCAGCACCGCCATTTAATGTGAATATGGCTGATCACCCCCAATCAGTACCCCGTTCCTGCCTTCTACCCATATCCCCTGACTCTGCTATTTTTAAGAGCCCTATCTAGCTCTCTCTTGAAAGATCCTGCCTCCACCGCCCTCTGAGGCAGATAATTCCACAGACTCACCACTCTCTGTGAGAAAAAGTGTTTCCTCGTCTCCGTTCTAAATGGCTTACTCCTTATTCTTAAACTGTGGACCCTGGTTCTGGACTCCCCCAACATCGGGAACATGTTTCCTGCCTCTAGCGTGTCCAAACCCTTAACAATCTTATATGTTTCAATGAGATCCCCTCTCATCCTTCTAAACTCCAGAGTGTACAAGCCCAGCCGCTCCATTCTCTCAGCATATGACAGTCCCGCCATCCCGGGAATTGACCTTGTAAACCTACGCTGCACTCCCTCAGTAGCAAGAATGTCCTTCCTCAAATTAGGGGACCAAAATTGCACACAGTACTCCAGGTGTGGTCTCACTGGGGCTCTGTACAACTGCAGAAGGACCTCTTTGCTCCTATATTCGACGACTCTTGTTATAAAGGGCAACATGCCATTCGCTTTCTTCACTGCCTGCTGTACCTGCATGCTTACTTTGCCGATATAAAAGCCTTTTGAACACCACTATCATATCTGCCTCCACCACCATCCCTGGCAGCACATTCCAGACACCCACCACCCTCTATGTAAAAACAAACTTGCCTACGCAACTTCTTTACATTGTGCCCCTCTCACTTTAGTGCTATGCCCTCTGGTCTTTAACATTTTCACTCTGGGGGAAAAAGGTTTTGACTGTCTATCCTATCAATGGAAATAACCAATGACACCGCGTTCTAACTGCTATTAATGTTTTCGACTTTAGGCTTTTAGACATTAAAATAACAGCATGGAAAAAGGCCGTTCGGCCCACTGAGTCCACACCGATCAGCGATCACCCCATAAACTGAGGACGATTTACAATTTTACCAAAGTCAATTAACCTAAAAGCCTGGATGTCTTTTAAAGTACGGCAGGAAATCAAGAAATCCACAATGTCACTGGGAGAATGTGCAAACTCCGCACAGACAGCACCCATTGTCAGGATCGAACACGGGTGTCTGGCACTGTAGGGCAGCAGCTTTACCGCTGCACTGGAGAGACAAAGGCTGGGAAAGTTTTACTGAATAAGACAGCGATCCTCATTTTAATATTTTACAAAAGCTTTGTCGTTTCCAATGCTCAATTGTTCACATAACATTAAGTCGTGTGTATGCCTTCAAGACACATGTTTAATAAAGTGAGATGGAAAACGAATGATTATTGCTGAATTTAAATATTCTCAAATTAAGGAGGGGAATTACTGACGTTGGTGTCCTCAAGGGTTAACACCTCACTGTGCAGGCAGAATTCATCTGTCCGTAAGCTCCTGCAATGAGGCTGCTTGTGATTGGATTTTTGTTGCTATGGCCTCCATCCCCCATTCATTATCACACAAGCACTGATCTCGTGAGACAGCTGAAGGCCGCTTATTGCTAACCCTTTTCTTGTTCTACTCAAGAGTCTGATTTATTTAGCACTTGATATCGGAAGATACCGAAATTTGACGGACCATTTAAATGGCCACATTTTAGTGAATGAGCACGATTCTTTAAGGTTAATTAGCACAGTTGCCAGCTGCACAAAACTGTGAAAGTCATTGTTTTAGAGTCAGACACACCCTTATAATGCTTGTGTTCTCGTGATTAATGAAACAAGCTTTTAGTTTGGTTCCTAAGGTTCTGGAGTCCTTTATATTTCCCCCTGCAAGAGAAATTAAACCATACAAAAACGTAATAAATTTTTTTAATAATCTAATCTGGGTATTTCATTGTTATTTTTGAAATCCCTATATTGAATTGTTCATTATTTGGAACCAAGCAATTAAATTATCAAAGCACACACACAAGGCCATTGTCTAATGAAAGATTTTTAATTATCAATTTAAATTAAATTAAGCAGCTTGTTAGGCTGCACACTTAACATTTGCAGGGTTTCTCAAATGGCCATGTTTTCTAGGGATTACTTTTGAACTGCAGCCACAGCTCTTGCACGTCACATAGAGCTCGATGTTTACATGCCAGAGCACCGTGGAAAGCAAATGAGTGCATTTGTTGTCAGTGAGGTTGTTTCAAGTAAAAGTGTTGGCCTCAATCTTGGATCAGAGGGTCAAATTGCATCGTGGGAGGTCATTTTGTGTGCATTCAGTCTCGGCAAATGAGCCATGCATTAGTCGGTCCCTGTTCGTCCCCCTGACCAGAGACTGGAGAGAAGGGAGCTGGTGATGACAGGCTTGAGACGCAAGGCCGGTAGGGGTGTGAACCGGGGTTCAGGGTCGGCTGCGAGAGGCGCTCCAAGGGCACAAATGTGGATGGGTGAGCAGAGGGTCGTCGGTTCGCTGGAGGATCTAGATGTACGAGGAGGCGCGGACGGCTGGAGGCCCTGCAGCAGCCTGAGGTGCATCTGGATCGGGCACCGCCCATAAGACCAAGAGCGTGGGCTGGACTCTGAAAATGGCTCCAAACCTTGGCCCCATTTGCATGCGGTCTCAAAGGACTATTTCTGTACACCTTGCAGTCGGGGATTGTGGTTAGATCTGGCAAAACTTTACTGAACAGTATGCACAAAAAACTATTTCACTGTGAGTTTGTACATGTTACAATAAAGTACCACTTCTCAGCTAGTTCGACAGAGTTCTTTGTTTTATCAAGCAAAGATATTGGTAGTCGCGACAATAATAAAATACGGGGGAATCGCCTGTAGACGGAGCGGGGAGGATTGGCAGATTTCCTCTGTATAAGAGATTAGTAAACCAGTAAAAAAGTGCTGACGTAACCCATAGGTCAACGTCACCTGTCCATGTTCTCCACAGATGCTGCCTGACCCGCCAAGTTACTCCAGCACTTTGTGTCCTTTCCTGAAAAAACAGTATCTACAGTTCCTTGTTTCTACATTAATAAGTCAGTAATTCTTTTAGTGGTAATCCAGTTGGTTCATGGTTGCCAAAGTCACCTTAGCTTGACATTCTAGATGTATGAATCAACTGAATTTATATCTGCCAGTTGTTATGGTGGGATTGATACTTACTTTCCAGAATATTCGCCCGAATCCCTGATTTACTACTCCAGAAATATAACAATATAAACCTAAACCATAACTATCAGACCACTATAGTCCTTAAATACAAAAATGGTTGTTGTTAGCAGTGATAGTGTGGTTCAATGAATGGATGGCCATTAGAATACTGAGCAATCCCAAAGTGGTGCAGTAGTTGGGGTTAGTCGATACATTTCTGTATTGGGTTCAATAGAATTATTCAGTTTCTTCACATTCCACCAGCTTCAGGAACAGCTACTTTCCTACAGCTATCAAGTTCTTGAAGCAACCTGCACAATCCTAATCTTACCTCCAATAAGGGACACAATGGTTAACCAGTCTGAAGAAAGGTCCTGACCCGAAATATCATCTGTCCATTCCCTCCACAGATGATGCCTTACCCACTGAGTTTCTCCAGCACTTTGTGTTGTGCTCAGGATTCCAGCATCGGCAATCTCTGTTCAAAGTTGTGCAAAGCCAACCTCTCGTACTTCCGTGGACTGTTTCTTTCTAATTGCTCTGAACTGAGATCTTTTGCAGTTTTTTTTTTTGCAGTTGAAGAACTTTGTGTGTAATTAATGTATAATTTATGTGTAAGAAAGAACTGCAGATGCTGGCTTAAATCGAAGGTAGACACAAAATGCTAGAGTAATTCAGCGAGAGAGGCAGCATCTCTGGAGAGAAGGAATGGGTGACGTTTCGGGTTGGGACCCTTCAGACTGATGTCAGGGAAGTGCGCGGGACAAAGATAGAATGTAGTCGGAGACAGTAAGACTGGGAACGGGAGGGAATGGAAAGGGAAAGCAAGGGCTATTTGAAGTTAGAGAAGTCAATGTTCATACCGCCGGGGTGTAAGCTACCCAAGCGAAATATGAGGTGCTGTTCATCCAATTTGCGCTGGGCCTCACTTTGACAATGGAGGAGGCCCAGGACCGAAAGGTCAGATTGGGAACGGGAGAAGGAGTTGAAGTGCTGAGTAACTGGAAGATCAGGTGGGTTAAGGTGGACTGAGCAGAGGTGTTCAGCGAACCATCGCCGAGCCTGCGCCTGGTCTTGCCAATGAAGCGAAGTTGACACCTGGAATTTATGTTATGTATGTTTGTCAGAAACTATGTGCCTGTGATGCTGCTGTAAGCAATATTTTCATTGTAGCCACGTCGTACTTGTACATTGGACAGTAAACCTGAAGACCTCTCTATTCAGCAAAAACAATGGAAATATACAATCTTCTGTTTCTGAAGTAGTCTTTCTATTTTGAGAATGACAGACCATCCATTCCATGTTTGAGATGATCAATGAGGCCAGTGTGGGATCTACAGTCTCTACCGTAAATGGGGCAGGAGGTGCTGTGTGGCATTGGTGGGTAAATAGTTTCAGAGGAGCTGTGACACCGCCACTATTTACACTGCTGTCTAATGCGTGCACTCAAAGTTCTCAGTGTCATCCTGAATGGGAGGCCCGGTGGTGCAGCTGCAGAGTTATTGTCTTACAGCACGAGAGACCCGGGTTCGATACTGGCTACGGGTGCTGACTGTATGGAGTATGGAATTTGCCCACACCGGCTAACATGTCCCAGCTACACCTGTCCCACCTGCTGGTGTTTGGTCCATACCCCTCCAAATCTGTCCTATCCACGTAAGAAACATTTAGACAGATTCATGGATAAGACATCCAGTCAGTCCAGTTTCCTCTCCCACTCCAAAGTACAGGTTTGTCGGTTACTTATCTTATGGAAATTACAATTATCCCTCGTGTGTAGAATAGTGCTAGTGTACGGGTGATCGCTGATCGACACAGACTTGTGGGCCAAAGGGCCTGTTTCGCTTTACCTCTTAATCTAAAGTCTAAAGAATCTGCCCTCTCCATCTTGAGGCTGGGATTTGGGTTTTGGGTCTTTGGGGAAAATAGTGGTTGAAAATCAAAGTCTCACACAGAGAATGCAGGTCATTATCCACTGGACTACAATGATCCTAGGACCTTGTAGCCATCTGAAGGTAGTTGAGGCCAGTTCATTGGCTATATTTAAGAGGGAGTTAGATGTGGCCCTTGTGGCTAAAGGGATCAAGGGGTATGGAGAGAAGGCAGGTACAGGATACTGAGTTGGATGATCAGCCATGATCATATTGAATGGGGGTGCAGGCTCGAAGGGCCGAATAGCCTCTGCTGCACCTATTTTCTATGTTTCTATGAGGCAGGGTCTAAGTAAACAGGCACCTCAAGACACTGGAAAGGTATCAACTCTATTGTTTCACGAAATCTGACAAATCCATTGACAGGATCGTCATAGTCATTTAGTAATCAGGCATTTCATTCCAACTCGTCCATGCCGACCAAGATGCCCCATCTAAGCAAGTCGAAGTTGCCCGCATTTGGCCCATGTCCCTCTAAGCCTTTCATATTCATGTAACTATCCAGGTAATAACTTTTAAATACTGTTATATTATCTGCCTCAACTACCTCATTGGGCACCTAGTTTCACAAACACACCACCTTCTAAATGAAAAAAAATTGTCCCTTGGGTTCCTATTTGGCTCCCCTCATTTAAACCTATGCCCTCTGGATTTTGATTCCCCTACACTGCGCAAAGGACTCGGCGCATTCGCCCTATCTATTCCCCTGATGATTCTATATGCTTGTATAAGATCACCCCTCTGCCTCCTGCCCTCCAAGAAGTGAACCAGCACCAGTGAACCAGCATCAGCATCCTCCGATTCAACATCGTGGCTGTAATTGTACTTTGCCATCTCTGACATGCCGACCACGTTATTCAGAAATACACGTATCACAGTGTGAGGATAGGATTAAGCTTCATTACGATGCCTTCCATGGTTGACTGCTCTTCATTCACACTAATTAAGATCATGTATGAAGAGTGACTAATTGGAAAAAATACCCAAGGGCTGCAGGCATCTGTGGAATTGTACCACACTGTGAAAAGCACCTTTGGAAGGAGGGGGACTGGCAAGGAAATAATGTAAATAAAATGACGTGTAGTTGAGTGCGTTTTCTATTTGATACAAAAGATATAAAAGGCATAGAATGTTATTCCTTGTTTGCTTAGGTGGCAGTTCTAATGCAGATGACAATAAATGTTAACTTAACCTTAGAGGCTATCGCATAAATTTATTTTTTCCCAATTAACTTAATTGCAAAAGAAGAAGTTTTAGCTCAGTGACAGAATTTAGCTTAGTTTTAGTTTAGTTTAGAGATACAGCACAGAAGCAGGCCCTTTGGCGCACCGAATCTGCATCGAACAGCGATCCCTGTATCTCTAGCAATATCTTATACGCTAGGGACGATTTACAATTGTTTTTAACCCTAATTCAAATGAACCTACGAACCTGCACGACCTTGGAGTGGGAGGATACCAGAGCCCCCCGGGAAAGCCCACGCAGTCACGGGGAGAACATATAAACTCCGTGCAGACAGCATCTGTAGTCAGGATCAAATCCAGGTCTCTGGCACTGTAGGGCAGTAACTCTACTGCTGTGCCACCCTTATCACCTGTTCTCTGATGTTCCTTAACTTGAAGAGTGTTCCATTTTCATTGTAAGTTTGCAGAGTGTGCAGTTCTTGCTATTTTTAATGTGATACGGCATCAGCAGTATATTTTGCTAATGTGAAAATATTTCTTAAAATGCTCTCTGTATCTACGGATGCAGGTTTGAGTAATGACCGCTTAATCGATTCTCTTGTCAAAACTGAATGAAAAGCTCTGGTATATGTTGGTAATAAAAATGAACAGAGATACAGAGTTACTGCTTCAGATTAAGGGTCTTTCAGCAGAAGAGTCATAGATGCTGTTCGATCTGCTGAATATTTCCAGCATTTTCTGTTTTTACTTCCAGAACTTGCGTTTGTTTAGCTTTTCGGCATATGACGTTTTATATATTTGTAATCAGTCCATCAATAGTTCTCCAAAATAATTCCTGCTACTGATGTCGATTGATCAGATCTTTCATGTTTTAACTTGTGTCAATGAGCTTGAAATGGTATGTAGCACTTCATCTCAGCATGTCAAATATGTTGAATTACAGGGCAGAATTTAAGGGGAAAAAAAGTCCTGATAGGCGAGGAATGAAAAATAAACTGAATTGATGACATTGTGGTTTTGAAGGCTATAAAGAGCGCTGGAGTAACTCAGCGGGTCAGGCAGCGTCGCTGGAGGGAATGGTCATGCTCAGAGCTTGGTCGAGAAGCTGGAGAGCAGCAGGAATTGCAGAGAAGGAGCTGTGAGAAAGGTTCTCATAGATCTCCCATTGGAGAGAGGAGGAGAACTTCTTCAAAGCCGGGATACTTGGAGGAGATTGTGTCAAGATGCGGCCTGACACTGCGGAGTTACTCCAGAGCCATGACGCTCTAGGACTCTAACTTTGTGATTTGCTCAAGATTCCAGCATCTGCAGTTCCTTGTGTCTCTCTGATCTGGACAGGCAAATTATCACTAGTATAAAAACAAAGAACTGCGGATGCTGGTCAACACAAAAGGACACAAAGTGCTGCTCTGGGGAACATGGATAGGTAATGTATCAGGTCTTGGCCCGAAACGTCACCCATCCATATTCTCCAGAAATGCTGCCTGACTTATTACTAATATAACCGTTTCTTTTTTTCGTAAATCTCTTCTGTGTCCATCTTTCTTCCCACTGTATACAGTTTTGAATGTATGCGTCTTTTTAGTAACATCCTTCATCGTTTTGACTTTGTAGGATTAACTTTTCTTGCTTTTGTTACTATTGTGCTAAACTCTTGCGCTGCTTAATTTGATTTAGTAAGAATTGCTTTATCTGAGTTGGGCAAATCCACTTGCATTCTAATTCTCATTCTCACAGTACCCATTTCCCAAGCATCATCTGGCCACTTGTTTACAGATTATAAATACAGCATCTCCTGGGGCACCCCAAAGGCAGACAGACACCTATTACAATTAATGCTTCAGGTTCAGGGTTAATTTGCACTCCCCGATTATACTACGTTGGTAAAATAGCACCATTAGCACAATTCCTGCCTTTCACCCTGCCTGTTGTCCCTTTATTCAGCGCCCTGTAATTGTTTAATGTAAATTCTGTTCATAATTGTCGATTCAGATTGATGATCTTTCAGCATTTGACCTTTCAGTATTCCCAGCATTAATTATTTTTATTTCAGGTTTTTGGCATCCTCAGTGTTTTGCCATATTATTGTCACCGTCATTTTATGAGACACTTCCAGTCAAACTAGCACAGTTGAAGTGTTACCCAAGACTATTGTGCTGCTGGTTTATCACGTTCCTTTCCTTCGTGAACAGCCCTCCCCTTCGATGTGGCACTCATTTCCAGCATTAAGGGACAGTTCTGTTTCTGACATTCTCAATAAACAGTGATCCCCATTTGCAATAACTGCCTCGACCAATCATTTTGTTACATGCAGCTGAATTATTTGGGCCTCGTGTATATCTTTATTTTAAAATTATGTTTATAGGTTATAGGGGCAGAATTAGGCCATTCAGCCCATTAGGTCTACTCCACCATTCAATCATGGCTGATCTATCTTTCCCTCTCAACCTCATTCTCCTCCCTTCTGCCCATAACCCCTGACACCGTAGTAATCAATTATTAGTATTGTATGTCTGTTACAGGTGCCAATAGTTTACTTGCATTTTGCACTCTATTTTGACACCTTTGTCATTTCTCCTTGCACTCTGCACACTTCTTCTGGCGTATGGCATGCACAGCCTAATGTTGTAGGACAACATGTTCTATTTGATCTTGTATGATTGTGCACGCCAGGTTAATTGCATTCGTTGAAACAGGGCGGACCACGTGAAGGTTGCAATCTCCCACCACCACTCTGTACAGACTCACTGTATGGCCATTGTCACCAATTGTTGTGGTTAATAACATTCCCCCTGGTATTTTGTCAAGGGACTGTACTTGAAATGTGAGTCACTGTAAACCACAAACATGCAGCACTTCAAGAAAACGGATTCATTTGCCTGTCGCTGGTCCACTTATTCTGTGTGTTTCCATCCTTCCTAATCCTAACGGCTCCCAATATCATGGATGACAGTTAGCAATGGACACTGGACTACCCATCCCTCTCTATCACCCCTGGGGATGTGGGGAAACAGCAGGGAAGTTATTTCTCTCAAGAGACAGCACAGGCACTCGGGGCCGATTGGTCACAGCAGTCCCCATGACTTTGTGGAATAGCAGCTCCACATTTTACCCTCGTTGAAAAGCAGTAATTCTGTCAGACCCAGGAACCTGTCTGATCAAATGGCTTCCCACCATTTCAATTAAGCTTGAAATGTGTAATTAGATCACACAGAGTGCTACTGTGGAAGTGATGCAGACTTGGTACTGTAATTACTGGCAAGGCACTCCGAGTAATTTATGCTCTGCAAATTGCTGATGTGGCAGCCTCTTTTATTGAATGTGTGTGGCTGGTCGCTGTGTAGACTGTTGCCTGCTCTTATCAGAGCTCAAAGCACACACCACATTAATCAAACCTAGGTCCCATGAAAATCCTTCTTCAGACGATCAGCTGTGAATGAGAAGATGGGATTTGCCCCTTTGCAAAATCAGATTGTCTCAATCTGGCTGCACGATCACCAGAGTTATTTAGAAATACATTGTGCACTGTTTGAACAGTGATCTGTGAAACCATTTGTTTTGTGTGCCATTGTACTGCGGCATATGTAATCTAATTTATTTGTGTCATAAGCATAACTCAAAAAATATTTGAATGCATTCCTCTATCACCATATACAGGACTTTAGATATACAGCGGGGAAACGGCCCTTTGACCAACCGAGACGTCGCCAACCACTGATCACCCCATAGATCAACATTATCCCACAATTTACAATTTTAATCCAAGCCAGTTAATAGAAACATAGAAACCAGTTGCAGGAGTAGGTCATTCGGCCCTTCGAGCCAGCACCGCCATTCAATATGATCATGGCTGATCTTCCAATCAGTGCCCCATTCCTGCTTTTTCCGCATATCCCTTGATTCCGTTAGCTCTAAGAGCTAAATCTAACTCTCTCTTGAAAACACCCAGTGAATTGGCCTCCACTGCCTTCTGTGGCAGAGAATTCCACAGATTCGCGACTCTCTGGTTGAAAAACATTTTCCTCATCTCAGTCCTAAATGGCCTGCCCCTTATTCTCAAACCTACAAACCTGTACGTCTTTGGAGTGTGGGAGGAAACTGGAGCTTTCAGAGAAAACCTACGCGGTCTCAGAGAGAACGTACAAATTCCGTACGCTCTACAACACGCCTGGTCAGGATCGAACCCGGGTCTCAGGCGCTGAACTGTAAATGAAACATTAACACACCTTAGGCTTGATATATATTCTTGGAAATGAAGTGATACAATGTTAAGCCATTAACACGTTAATCATAATCAGCAAGTTTAAAGAACAATAATTGCTTTCAGACTTAAATGGTGTGCTGTGACCTTGTGATAATGTATGCATACACAGGCCCTGGAAAGGTGTCTACCACACAGCACAGGCTCAGGGGAATACATTGATGCAAGTGTAATACAGGTTACCCCAATCAATGTCATTTCAGGTAACGATTACCCTTCTTCATGCCAGATTAATCCTCATTCAATTAACCCAGTACGTCCTTTGACAGTAGTCAGTCAAACTAACAGGCATAGATAGGCTCATCTGGAATTTTATACAAAGGGGGGTAATGCTACAGAAACACTTTGAATAGTCGGAGTCTCTGGAACTCTCTGCCACAGAGGGTAGTTGAGGCCAGTTCATTGGCTATATTTAAGAGTGAGTTGGATGTGGCCCTTGTGGCTAAGGGGATCAGAGGGTATGGAGAGAAGGCAGGTACGGGATACTGAGTTGGATGATCAGCCATGTTCATATTGAATGGCGGTGCAGGCTCGAAGGGCTGAATGGCCTACTCCTGCACCTAATTTCTATGTTTTCTATGTTTTGAATAGTCGGAGGAATTATTTTTGAATAAATTTGTGAAATCTTTTCACTTTCAATGCAAAAAGAAAAATGGGGTGAACTAGTCTAGAGCACGACCACATTTGAAGTGCTGGCCGTAGACGTTTGGTGCCTCTCACAGCCATACTTGTGGGCAGAAGGAGCAATAGTGCTTACCTATTGCTCTCCGCCAACACAGCCTATATTGACCCCTCATTGATCATTGCCTCTCTTCCCCCCAGCTACAATCAGTGACCTGCCCAAAGTCCCAACCTCTAGCACCCTCACTCCAGACTGTCCCTTTCTTCCACTCTCACTGCTGGTTTGTACATCAGCCTAATTTGCTTCGTAGCAACTGGACTAATAATATCACAAATGTAACAGGACCTCTTCATTCTTGACCTTGCCACCTTTCCCCACTATCACCAATAAATCTGCTCCACAAATATCAGACCAGTGTTTTTCATTTAGTTTAGTTTAGTTCAGTTCAGAGATACAGTGCGGCCCACTGAGTCTGCACTGACCCGCGATCCCTGCACATTAACACTATCCAATACACACTAGGGACAATTTACACTTATACCAAGCCAATTAACTTGCAAACCTGAATGTCTTTGGAGTGTGAGAGGAAACCAAAGATCTTGCGGAAAACCCACGCAGTCACGGGAAGAACATAAACCTCCGTGCAGACAGCACCCGTAGACGGGATTGAAACTGGGTCTCTGGCGCTGCAAGCCATCGTGCCATCCCAAACTATTTATAATTTATAACTATTTATAATAGTCAATTTCATTATCACGGGCAGACACAAAATGCTGGAGTAACTCAGCGGGACTGGCAACATCTCTGGAGAGAAGGAATGGGTGATGTTTCGGGTCGAGACCCTTCTTCAGACCCGAAACGTCTCGACCCGAAACCTCACCCATTCCTTCTCTCCAGAGATGCTGCCTGTCCTGCTCAGTTACTCCAGCATTTTGTGTCTATCTTCGATTTAAACCAGCATCTGCGGTTCTTTCCTACAAACTCATTATCACAGGCAACTGTGTATTGAACCCACCAACATTCCCTTCCACTCCACGCCTCTTACCCTGCTGCGTGTTGGCACTGGTCTCTTCACTGTTATTGTTGAGTGGATGATTGAGTGGAGTCCAGTACACTGATTGAAACATATTGATACCCAGATGGCGTGCAGTTTCTGGCTTAAAACCAAGTCATTCCCAATTTTGTATCTCGTGTGGGAGTAAGGAAATGTTTGAAGTGTAACTCAACCAAGAGGGTAATGGTGAAGGGCAAATCACGATGAGGCCCTTTTGCAAATGCATAATTTGTCAAATAGCTGAGGATTTCTCTCTATAAACCCTTTTACCTAGAAATTAACCATACCGCTGTGGAATTTGCCCAGCTTCATAATTCGTATGAAGATAAGCATCTGAAAAGGAGTACGTCACCTTTTTAGAGTCATACAGCATGGAAACAGGTGCTTTGGCCCAACTTGCCCATGCAGACCAAGATACCCCATCTACACTAGTCCCACTTGCCTGTGTTTGGCCCATATCCCTCTTAAAGCTTTCCTATCCATTTACTTGTCCAAATGTCTTTTAAATGTTGTGATGGTACCTGCCTCAACTACCTCCTATGTTAGTTCATAGAGTGATGCAGGGTGGAAACAGGCCCGTTGGCTCAACTTGCCCACGCTGACCAACACGCCCCATCTACACTAGTCCCACCTGCCCGTGCTTGACCCGTATACTTCTAAGCCTATCCTATCCGTCCGCATTCTATCTTTGTCCCGCCCTCTCCCCTGACATCAGTCTGAAGAAGGGTCTCGACCCGAAATGTCGCCCATTCCTTCTCTCCATGGATGCTGCCTGACCCGCTGTGTTACTCCAGCATTTTGTGTCTACCTTCGATTTTACCAGCATCTGCAGTTCTTTCGTACACATATCTGTCCAAATGTCTCTCAAATGTTACGATAGTACCTGCCTCAATTATTTCCTCTGGCAGCTCGATCCATATACCCACCACCCTTTGTTTAAAGAATTTTACTCCTCAGGTTCTATTCATTCTTTCCTCCCTCACCTTCGTTCCATATACCCACTATCCTCTGCATCTATCAGATTGCTTTGGAGAGTCGTATTTGATTTCAACTGCGAGCAGCTGGTGTAAAGTCTGAAGACTCTTTGACAATCGGGAATAGTTTACAGTTCATTTTACTTGTAGTAATTTGTGTAGTAGCAATTTGTGTGTAGGTATGTATTGGCTTTGTATATTTTTTAGTTTAGTTTAGAGATACAGCGTGGAAACAGGCCCTTCAGCCCACCGAGTTTGTTCCGACCAGCAATCACCTGTACACTAGTTCTATACTGCACGCTAAGGATGATTCGCCAAAGCCAATTAACCTGCAAACCTGCTCGTCTTTGGAGTATGTGATGAAACCAGAGCACCTGGAGTAGACCCACGTGGTCACAGGGAGAACGTGCAAAACTCCGTACAGACCGCACCCGTAGTCAGGACTGCACCTGGGACTCTGGCGCTGTGAGGCAGCAACTCTACCGCTGTGCCATCGTACCCCAATTTGCATTAATGAGGAATAACAGAGAAACAAATGTATTTCAAAAGCAACACGGAACGGCTTTTAATTCTACCTGAGAATATGGTTGAATATAATAGGGAGGATTGAACATTGAACTGCCTTTGGAAACTAACACTGAGGTTGTTAAATGCGACAGTGGAAAGAAGCATTGTAACTTCATCTTTTTTTTAAGTATGAGTGCCAGAAGGTGTGACCAAATATCTGAGGTGATATCAAAGATATTCAGCAGCATCTCTGCAGGCAGTTCTCCCTGCATAGAGCCACATTCTGGATAAATTATTCAGGGTTGATGAGTCACTGTCAGCCACTTGAGACAGAATGTATAAAAAAAGCAGTGCTTTCCAGCTCGCTGGTTCCCGTCAATGAGATGGCATCTCCTTGGTATTCTGGCTGCATCGGCATGCAGCTCCGCCCTGGACTGGCCATTCACAAGCCTCGCGTTGTGCCGGAAATCTGAACAAATGCATAGCGAGGAATAAAAACATGTGGAAACATTAAAATTAAAGAGACCAGCTGGAATGTAAAAAATAATTCTCCCAAATGTAGAGAGTCGTACTGTGTGGAAAACACGCCTAACTTGCCCACATCGGCCAACATGTCCCATCTACTCTGGTCCCACCTGCCTGCGTTTGGCCCATATCCCTCCAAACCTGTCCTATGCATGTAAAGATAGATATGCTAAATTCATGTTTCTGTTGCTTAAAATAAAACAAAAAGTGCCAGAGTAAATCGGTGGGTCATAGATAGGTGATGTTTCGGCTCTTCTTCAGACTAATTGTAATAGGGGAGAGATAGCTGGAAAAGAGATGGGGCAGGCAGGTGATTACAAAGGGCCGAATGGCCTACTCCTGCACCAATTTTCTATGTTTCTATGTCATTAATGTAATTTGAAACTTATTAAGTCCACAAAGTAACGAATCAAAGTTCAAACAAATGGGCATTGCAAATCAAGTATTATTATTATTATCCATCTATACATAACTGAAATTCTGATCTTGTGCTCTTCTGATTTGCGGGGTTATTGTATTTGAGCAAAAACGGTACGCGATCGCGCTACGATTTTTTGCCACGTTACTCACCGTTCCCCTGTGCAACAAGTTTAGTTCCGATCAGTGGTATATTGTAAAAGTTCTCGAGGTTTAAAAATTCTTCAGTTAGCACCACGCAGATTGGTCTCTTCTCCTGTCAGTCAATGCCACGGCTGGCATGGCGACGCCCCTTCCTGCCCCACTGGCGGCGGCCTGTCCCGCCTCACACACAAACTCCTCTCTCGCAGTAACTTGTCTATCGTCTCCCCCACCAGCGGCGGTGGCCGCGGGAGGGGTTCAGTGGAGGCCCTGGTCCCGTCTCTCTCTCCCTCATCACTCACCCCTCTCCTCTGCCCGCTCTCTGTAGCAATGGTGGTCCCGTCTACCCGTACCCCCGGGCCCGTGTCCTCCGCCGCCGTTGTGGTAACTCACCCTCACGGCCTTCTCGGAAGAGATCTTCTCCACCAGCTCATCGAAACTCGTAGTGCCCACTGTGACGGACACCGACTCCATCCCCCCCCCCACGATGCAAACTGGTCCCGTCGTCAAGTTAACAGGATCTAAACCGCAGCTAACAATGAATAACCTGTGGAGGAAGGAACTGCAGTTGCAGATTTTTATGGATGGAGGGAGGGAGTGACTGTGGGTAGGGGAATAGAAAGGGAGGGAGGGATTGGGGGAGGGGAGGAAGAGATGGGAAAGATTCTGGGGAGGTGAGGAGGGAGAGTGGGGGTATTGAGGGAGAGGAAGGAGTAGGGGGGGAGAGGGGGAAAGTGGGGGAGGTGAGGAGAGTGGGGTAGGAGGGGGATTAGAGGGAGAGCGGGGGGAGTGTGAGAGGCAGGGAGTGGGGAATAGAGGGAGATGAGGACAGTGGAGGAGGTCAGGAGGGATAGTGTGACAGATGGGGGAGGTGGGGATAGGAGGGGGGTAGAAAGGGGAGAGGAGCTATGGAGGGAGGGAGTGACTGAGGGTAGGGGAAAGTAGAGGGAGGGTTTGGGGGAGGGGAGGAGGACAGGGGAGAGAAAAGAGAGGGTGAAGCAGAGGGGGAGGGAGTGCTGGGGGATGAGGGGAAATGAGCTGTGCATGCGTGAGTGGTGCACTATTGCGTTGGGGGGACGGGTTGCATTGGGGGAAACGAGTGAGTGGTGGAATATTGCATTGGGGGTCGGGTTGCGTTGGGGGTCCAGGCTTCCCGTATGACAGACTTCTAGTCTGTATTATACCCTTCAACTGGAGGAAGAGAATGATGTAAATGATCTTATTTCATTTTCACATTTTGATTATTTTGGAACTGTGTTTGTATTTCTTTTGTTGCAAACTCATGAGAAGCAACCTTTAATGGTGAGGTGCATGAAAGTTAATCTGACACACAAACCACACTTTTTTTTTTGCACAATCCACAAGCATTGCCACTTTTCATTTCACTGCACATCTTGTTTGTGTATGTGACGAATAAACCTGACTTGACTTGACAAGTGAGAGCCACTTTCTGCAGAGGTCCTGTATTTTCATTGGAATCTTGCACTTGTTCGCATCGAACATCCAAATCAATTAGTGGGCAGCGCAGTAGTGCCGCTGGTAGAGCAGCCACCTCACGGCACCAGAGACCCAGGTTCGATCCTGACTCGAATTTCTTTAGTCCGAGGGTGGTGAATCTGTGGAATTAGTTGCCACAGACGGTGATGGAGGACAAGTCAATGGATACATTTAAGGTGGGGATTGACAGATTCTTGATTAGTAAGGGTGTCGGAGGTTATGGGGGGGAAAAGGCAAGAGAATGGGGTTGAGAGGGAAAGAAAGATTAGCCATGATTGAATAGCAGTGTAGACAATGGGCCGAATGGCCTAATTTTGCTCCTTGTACTCATGAAGTGACCTCAGGTGCTGTCTGTGTGGAGCTTGCACATTCTCTCTGTGACTGCGTGGGTTTCCTCCAGGTGCTCCAGTTTCCTCACACATCCCAAAATTGTGTGGGTTTGTAGGTTAATTGGTCTCTGTAAATTGCCTCTAGTGTGTAGGGAGTGGATGAGAAACTAGGTTAACATAGAACTAGTGTAAACTCGTGATCAATGAAGGGTATAGACTTGATGGGTTGAAGAACCTGTTTCCATTAAGTACGTTTACACTATTGTAAGGACATTTATTTCTCATGGGTTCTTCCCCCCCTCTTTCATTCTGAAAAAGGGTTATGTCCCGAAACGTCACCTAGCTCTCCAGAGATGCAGCTTGACCCACTGAGTTACTCCAGCACTTTGTGTCTGTCTTTGGTATAAACCAGCATCTACAGTCCTTTCTTTCTAAATCTAAATTTACTGTTGTAATTGTCTATTTTAGAGTCATAACGTTATACAGTGTAGAAACAGGCCCTTCGGCCCAACTTGCCAACATATCCCAGCTACACTAGCCCCACCTGCCTGTGTTTGGTCCATATCCTTCCAAACCTGTCCTGTCCATGTACCTGTCTGTTTCTTGAACGTTGGGATAGTCCCTGCCTCAACTACCTCCTCTGGCAGCTTGTTCCATACATCCACCACCCTCTGTGTGAAAACGTTACGCCTCAGATTCCTATTAAATCTCTTTCCCCTGCACCTTAAACCTATGACCTTTGGTCCTCGATGCAAGAGACTCTGTGCATCAACCCGATCTATTCCTCTCATGATTTTAATTCACAGAACATTAACACATCTTTTCTTAGGTTGCAGCTGGTTGTTGTTGCTTTAGGTGCTTTCAAAGCAGATCACTTGAAATGTTGTTGCTCCTCTGAGACCGGGGCAGTTAAATGGAACGCTGGGTGTGATGCAATGTCTGGTCTGACTGCGAGAATTAAATTGTTCCCTGTTCACGGGAAACACACAATTTATTTTTCTGTAAAGAGGCAACACCGTGTCAATGAGTGAGAACATGTTTAATGCCACTGGTGTTTCCAATCCATTAGCAATCTCCAGAGAAGATTCATAGGTCTAAAGCAATGGGAGAAAGATTTAATAGGAGCTTGAGGGCTTTTCTTAAACGTTGCAAAATTGCCTGCCTCAGTTAACTCCTCTGGCAGCTTGTTCCATACACCCACCACCCTTTGTGTAAAAAAGATATCCCTCGGGTTTCCATTAAATCTTTCCCCCCTCATTTTAAACCTACGTCCTGTGGTTCTTGATTCCCCTACTCTGGGACAAGAGACTCTGTGCGTCTATCTGATCTATTTCTCTCAGGGAATATCATTTAGGTGGAGCATTTCAGATGAATGCTCCCCTTTCTGGAAATCAACAGTGAATATGCCAGTGTCTGATGTGTCAACAGTGGCTGATCGGAGGTGAGATGAAATGCATCTGCCATTTTTACAACACCAGGTTTTGCTCGGGCTTCAAGCATGGAGTTTGATGCATCATAAACCGGGGAACATTGGAGGCTGCCACGTTTTCCTTCGCTGTCCTCTTCAGCGTAACGGAGATGAGGAAAGGATTATGCAACAGTTGAGCAAGTCAAAGCTGTGAAATAAACAGGGAGATGGAAATGAAGCTATCAGAAGCGATGACCTGCACTGATGTTGGGGCGCAGATGGGAGCGTGCATGTGGCCGGCAGGCCTGTGCAAAGAAAGAATCCAGCTGGGAGCTGCGTTTGGTCGAACTGGCAATTTAGCCTGAGCAAATGGGCCGTCTCACCAGCTTCAGCTTGAGAAAGAGTATTGAGGAAGAGTAATGTTGCTGAATATTAGGAAACAATTCTTAAGCGGTTTTTGTTTTTGCCTGCATGAAATCCTGAGAAATTACACTTGGCTATATATATATGTATGTTTTCAAAATTGGAGCAGGAATCCTTTGGCCTTAATTCCCCATAAGCAGGTTTTTGTTCTTTTAACTAGTTTTGGCATCTGGGTTCTTCAATTCTTTTTGTCTGTTTCCCTTCATGCTTGAAATCACTTCATTGTATAGGTGTTAAGATTAATTCCATTCATTTGTAAAATTTACATACATTCGCAGGGCTTCTAATCTGTTTTCTAATTATTAATATGCCAACTGTGCTCTTACAACTTCCTAATTTCTTCAGCTTTTTCCTATCATTTCAATTGACTGCTATATATTGCAGGAGCAACATTAGTGACCCAGTCGCCATGTAGGTGTGTGACTTGGACAGACTGTTAATGTTTCACACTCTCAAAGAACATTATATTGCTGCGCTGTGATTAGGATTCAACTAAATGGAATGACAAATGTGTCAAATCATCTTCAATGTTAACTATTGCTTGGACACACTGAGAATATCGATTCAAAAAAGATTGAAGAAATTTTGAGCTCTTAAATGAGGATAAAGTCCTATTATGGTGGTGATTAGGGTGAGATGTAGGGAATGACAATTCAGAAAAATCACAGACATTAAATTAGAAATGAATGTAAACCCTTTGAGAATGTGAACCCCATGAAAAGTGCCTACACACTTATATATTGTGCATCTTGTGAGGTCTGGTAAGGTTTCCTCTCAAATACATCTCTGTGGCCCTTGAGGGAAGCAACAGATGAAATGTGTGATAAACAGATGAAACCTGATCTAAATTTATAACCAAGGGCTCAAAGTGAGAATGAATCGGGTATGATCTTCTCTGGTCATTATTTCTGGCAAACGTTCAATGTAGTCATCCTTCTGGAATTCTTCAGGAAGACATCCTTCTGCGTCAGCTATTAGATTTCTTCTTGCTATTTCCAACCGTATGACGTTTTCTTTTGTGCTGTATGAGCTGACGAGCCTGTTGCAAGAACAGTATCCTCCATCAATAACGAAATTAGATTGAAAAATAAATAAAAGAGCAGCAGAACAGGAGGAGAAATTTAGTTAAATCAGTTAAAGAAAGAATTGGATTATATAAGAAAGAAGAAAAAAAAGGGTTGTTTTTCTATAGGACGTCTCTAAGAATTCAAGCAAGAATGTAAGGAGCAAATGTCTGCTTCCGGGCCAGAGATTGGCATTGTGTTAACAACTATTATCGATACACTCTTTCTGAATAAATGTTAATCAATAAGCAATTTGTGAGCATGTCCAGTAAGCCTTAAAAATACCTGATAGGCTGTGTGAGTATTGTGTGACGCAAACAGGTGAGTGGCATAAATCAACAGTTTATTTATGATTGCAATAGTTTGCAATCTATGGCATATCTCTTAATCCCCCATATATACTAGCTGTTTTGCACTTGAATAACAACATGTTGGGCAGTATGCTGGCGCAGCGGTAGAGTTGCTGCCTTACAGTGTCAGAGACCCGGGTTTGATCCTGACTATGGGTGTTGTCTGTTTGGCGTTTGTACATTCTCCCCGTGACCTGCGTGGCTTTTCTCTGGGTGCTCCGGTCTCCTCCCACACTCCAAAGACATACAGGTTTGTAGGCTAATTGGCTTGGTAAAATTGTGAATTGTCCCTAGTATATGTAGGGTTGTATTAGTGTACGGGGATCACTACATTTCCGCACTGCATCTCTAAACTGAACTAAATATGTTATCAGCACACCATTATTTGCAGAAATACTTTCCCAATTTGGGTTTTTAAATTTAAAAGCATTATTGTGAAATTAAAACCAACTATCAAGTAAATGGATGAAGTCCTAATGTTAGCAAGGCAGGTTGCTAATTGGACTTGTATGCTTATATTTTCCTTAAGCTACTTACTGTTGTTTATTATGCTGCATGCCTAACTCTAAGTATATTCCATCATTTTATTGCTGGGATTTGGTTCCTTGTGTATCAGTCTTGGATTACTAGGGTCCCAAGGCTATTTAGTGTTTCTCCTCATGTCTTGAATGATACAACAGGATTTACCAGACTGGGGCAGGAAACCCAATTGATATATACAACTGCTACAGTCAAAGGCAAACCTTGCATATGTAGAAGTCTCGGCAGATTGTACAATTGTGCCAACTCAACATATCTTTGTAGTCAAGAGTGTTTTATTGTCATAAATGTCCAAGATAGAACAATGACAATCTTACTTGCAGCAGCACAACAGAATATGTAAACATCGTACCCCGTAAACAATATAATAAATGAGAAAAAAATATATCCACACACTCCAAAGACGTACAATTTTGTAGGTTAATTGGCTTGGTATAAATCTAAAAATTATTTATTTTTTGTTTTTGTTTTTTTAATTTTATTTTTTAGAAGTACTGTACATTACAATGATATAAGCCCAAAATAACATAATACATTTCCTGTACCACTTCTTATTTTAAACTTTAAGAAGAAGAATAGAGAAAGATGATGATAAAGGCATTTTTTTTAATTAAAAATTTTCCCTAGTATGTGTAGGATAGCGTTAATGTATGGGAATCGCTGGTCAGTGTGGACTCGGTGGGCCGAAGGGCCTGTAACCGTGCTGTATCTGTAAACTAAACTAAACTAAACTCACATATACATATGATGACATGTATCTATGTACTTGCAGAGGTCGATTATAGATCAACTATTCCATTTATCTAGTGACCATAAAATGAGTTCTATCTATGCACATTAGTTGCAGCGATTCGTTAAAAAAATGTTTGATTGGAATTCAATGATCAATGAAGAATCTTTGCTGCTCGAAGGTTATTGTTGGGATTTGTGAATGATGAAACCCATTTATAACAAAACCACAGCAAAGAGGCTAAGCAATGTATTAGGACTGTGCAGCATCAAGGTAAACTCGGATCATTATAAAAAGCTGCGGTAGCGTGTTACTCATGAAAAAGACTTGGAGGGGGGGGTAGACATCTGCTTCCTTACCGTTCCACCTCCCTGAGCTTTTTGTGGTGTTGTTTGTCTACTGAATACTCAGAATATTAACAAGGAAAATAGAAATGCTAACGATGTTATATTTAAAAATTCTTTCTAGCTCTTCAATGTTGCTGACCATGCATTTTAATTTGTGAACAATGTATTTCCTAACTTTCTTTGCCGATCCCAATGGGGTATTGTTACTCAGTACAAAACATCCAGCAATATTACCATTACTGACATCAAACCCTAAATTATTTGGTATGTTGTGGTTTGGAAACAGCGTCCTTTTTGATATCGCATAGTGAGATGAATTGGCAAACTGTTGCAAATAACATTGGGATCCAATTGGAGTCTAATAAATTTGCATTTGCTTTGCAGTAAAGGTGCCACCAGGCAGGGTCGGTAAGTCAGATCTCTGCATTTTAGAAAGCATTTTATCAGGATGCATTACAGCATGGTTTGGGAACAGCTCCATCCAAGACTGCAAGAAATTGCAGAGATTGGTGGAGGCAGCCCAGACCATCACACAAAGCAACCTCCCTTCCATTGACTCCATTTGCACCGCACCTTACCAGCATGATCAAGGAATTCAACAACGAGTCTCACCCTGGTCACTCCCTTTTCTCCCCTCTCCCATCAGGCGAGAGGTACAGGTGTGAAAACGCACACCTCCACATTGAGGGACGTGCCTTCCCAGCTGTTATCAGGCAACTGAACAATCCAAGCAATAATTAGAGAGCACTCTTGAGCTACTATCTACCTCATGGGAGACCCTTGGACTATCTCTCACCACTGTAGAGCCAGACCCTTGACTGTGTCACCATCTTCAGAATGATTAAAAAATAAAAGCAGCAAGGAATTAATAAGGCAGAGACACAGTCCACCCAGACCACTTTTCAATTACATGCTTTATCTCACCAGAACTGCTGGAATAATAGTTGACATTTTCAGGGTCTGGGTCTCTTTTTTGACCTAGAACCGTGGACCTTAAATGTGATCCAAACTAAAAACAGAAAATGCTGGAAACGCCCAGCAGGTCAGGCCGCATCTGCGGAAAGTGAAACAGTGAACAGGTTGAGGACCTTTCTGATGAATGTTAACAGTTTCTCCACAGATGCTGCCTGACCTACAGAGTTTCCCAGTGTTTACTGTTTTTATATCAGATTTCCAGCACCTGCAATTGTTTTTGATGTTCAACTATTGAAGAGGGGCACCTTTTTCACACATAGGGTGGTGGGTGTATGGAACGGGCTGTCAGAGCAGGTAGTTGTGGCATGCGCTATAACAACATAAAAGATATTTTTACAGGTACATGGATAGGAAAGGTTTAGAGGGATATGGACCAAACGCGGGCAGGTGGGACTAGAGTAGGTAGGGCATCTTGGTTGGCATGGGCAAGTTGGCCCGTAGGGCTTGTTTCCATGCTGGGACACTCTATGACTCCGTCCCAATCGAACTTTCCAAATGCATTGTTTACTGTATGCAACCTTTCATTTTGATATATATTTAAAGTAATTTACAAAGTTTAAACAAGGCAAATTCACATGGATTTATGTTAATCTGATCCCAGGTTGTTCCACTTGATATGGGCATTTCTGCCATTTTAAGCACAGGGGCTGCCTCATTGTTTTATCTAGAAATTCTATATGCAATGCTAACAGTATGAAGTGCTTGCAAAATGGCAGATTCATAAATTATGCATTAATGGCAAACTACATTCTAAAAACATAGTGGACATTTTGTATAACAACCCCATTTTTAATTGAATTTACAGATCCTTCAGGTCATTTCACAACATCTACTAAGAGGAAAATATGCTGCGTGTATTAAACAGAATTAATTTCACTTGGGGCAGTTTTTAGAACTGGCAAATTTGTCACTAATGTATCAGGTTTGTTTGCCAATTTTCCAATCAGATTGCATACAAAACTGAATCTCTGCACAGTCGTAATTAATAGGGGAGCAAATTGAATTCCTTGGGAAGGGATATTTGGATATTTTTGTCTGGTAGTAAAAACAAGAGACCAAAAACAAGAGACCAACTGGCAAAATGATGCCAGTTCTCCACTCCCTGACAATATAATGATAGCAAGAGCCACAGATGTGACACAAGCCTTTGGTAATAAAGCTCTGCTAATGTTTCATTTGCTAAATGGGAAAATTATTTCATATTTTATGTAGGAAGCTTATTATTAAACCCTACAAATACACTGTTTAAGAACATTTCAGCATTTCATCTTATATTGTCGCCTTGGGTGAATTTATCCAATGACATTTGGTTGAAGGATATAACCATGCATGGTTGGTTTCAACCATGCATGGTTGTGGTTAAGATGGATGTGATTCTTAACATATGATTTTTGGATGATGTAAATTAACTATATTTGCATGATCAAATAATAAATAACTGAATTGCTCTTGATATTTTTCTACATAATTAAAGATTCTGAAGCATACAGGCAGGATGTTTAAAAATAAACATTTCCTATTGATAGAGGTGTCATAGAACCAGGGGGCGTAGAATAAAGGTGAATTGCAAAGATCATAAAGTGATGCAGGGATTTTTTTTTTAATGCAGCAATTGGTTACAGTGTGGAAAAATCTGCCTGGGAAAAGAGGTGGAGGCAGGTTCAATTGTGGTGTTCAAAAAGGGAGCAGGATAGTTTTTTGCAAGGAAATAATATTTTGAACCACCTGCCCACGTTTGGCCCATATCCCTCTAAACATTTCCCATCTGTGTAGAATCAGAGTCAAACAGACCCTTCAGCCCAACTTGCCCACACTGACCAACATGTCCCATCTACACTCGTCCCACCTGCCTGCGTTCTGCCCATATCTCTCTAAACCTGTCCTATCCATGTACCTGTCTAAATATTTCTTAAAATGTGATAGAAAGCCATTCATTTTTGCAAAAGGAAGTGTCTGTGAGTGGGAGGGGACTTAAGAGAGCTTGAATGACATGTGCTGGTGTCTGTTGAAACAACTTTGTGATGAATAGTGGGTAACTAAAGAAATGGTTAATCAGAGTGCTTGTGGGAAATAAATTTAAAATGAAATGGGGAAAAAAAGAGGTTTTTAAGAATAATCCCAGGAATGAGAGGGCTGACAAATGACGGTGAGCATTAGACCGCACTGGGCCTCTACTCGCTGTAGGTTGAGGGGGACCTCATTGAAACCTACCGATTAGTGAATGGGCTGGATAGAGTGGATGTGGAGAGGATGTTTCCATTAGTGGGAGGGTCTAGAACCAGAGGCCATAGCCTCAGAATAAAAGGACAGAGGAGGTCTCCATCTGGAAAGGAGATGTGGAGGAATTTCTTTAGTCACGGGGCGGTGAATCTGAAATTCTATGATGCCGCCTGACCTGCAGAACATTTCCAACATTCTGTTACTGTTTACTGTTGCTGTTTAAACTCCTCATTGATAAAAATAAAAAAAATAATGAAGAATCAATGATGCTAATTAGTTTGTTCTACATCTTCAAACAGTGGCAGAAAGATTGAGTGTGAACTGTACAGACAAAATAGGGAAATTGGTAAAATGTATAAAATAATAACCACAACAGTATTGATTGTCATATAAAAGCCCAACAAGAGCAACTTACTATTGAATCTAGAAAAGCAGAAGGAACTAGAGCAGTAGGGGAACATTGATGCAGCAGTGACATTCATATCGTACATGCTATGATCGCAACAGAGAAAGGTATAATTATGATGAAAAGCAAGTAATTAAAGTGAGGGGAGAAGCTGATTTTGATTGCAATGATAGAAGGGTCAACAATGTTGGCATCAAAACAACATACAACCATAATTGGAATTATATTTGATTTCTGCAGAGTGCAAGGAAAATGATGTATGTAAAAAGAGGGCAGGATGAACTATGAGGTCACTAACTACTTGGAAAATGTGAGTCTGGGGGAATCACGAAGAACAAATGCACCAGTCACTAAAACTTGAGCCAAAGTTTACCAAATCCATAAAAAAATAAACTGGGCACTGGAGTTTATTTCTAGAGGAATAGAATTGGAAAAACACGGGAGTCATGCTCAACTTTGGTTAGACCATGCTTGGAAGAATTAAAAATAAATGAACAAATGCATTGCCAAAAAGAATACAAAAGCAGGTATCTCTGCAGTGTATTTTTAGGATTTAAGAAGTACACAGAGGGCTGTGGAGGACAAGTCAGTGGATATTTTTAAGGCAGAGATAGACAAAGTCTTGATTAGAATGGGTGTCAAGGGTTATGTGGAGAAGGCAAGAAAATAGGATTAGGAGGCAAAGATCAACCATGGTTGAATGGTGGACTAGACTCGATGGGCCGAATGGCCTGATTCTACTCCAATTACTTGTGAACTACAGCTCATGTGTAAAAATTGAATGAAAAGGGTGATCATTGAAATACATTTTACATTTCACGCTCATAAATGTTCAGAATAATTGATCAGGAAGGCATATTAAAATAATAAAAGTTTAACACATAAGTGACAATAAAACTAAACGGGAAAGGCTTAAGAAGCAAAGATGCAGTGTTGAAATCAGCCAAATTTATTGTGCAAAATCAGTTTGTACTCTCTTTCACAAGCAGCAAGTGAGATGAATGTTTTTCAGTCTGAAGAAGGGCCTGGACCCGAAACGTTGCCTATTTCCTTCGCTCCATAGATGCTGCCTCACCCGCTGAGTTTCTCCAGCATTTTTGTCCACCAAGTGAGATGAATGACCAGTTTATATCAGTAATGTTTTTGAAAGAAAAACATTGGCGATGATACCAAGGCAATTCTTTACTGTCCTTTCAAATATACCATGTGGTCTTTAATTTTCTCATCCAAATGGTAGAACCTCTAATAGTGTAGCTGTCCAATGTTCCATTGCATTTTGTTATAGAATTTTGCTTAGTCTGCCATTTCTAATTCAAAGTGTGTGGTATTTGATACAAAAATTATGTGGTGAACAAACTGGGTTTAGCTTTTTTAAAGTTCTGAAGAAGTAACTAATACCTGTTGGAAAAACTACACTTCAATCTGGTTTAAACTCAGAAAATGTGTACCATAGATCGACACAGAGTGCTGGGTCAGGCAGCATCTCGGGGGAAAAAGGATGGGTGAGGTTTTGAGTCGGAACACTTCTTCTGACTGAAGTTCAGAAAATGTGTATCTTTTTAGAAGCTCCATAATTACATTTTGAAGCAATTGGTTAAATAGGCACAAATACATTGCTGGAATGATTCAAGTTTTTTTTTCCAGCCCTCTGTTAGATCCTGTGAGATACGATGAATATTCTGCTGCCTGAATGATGGACGATATGAATCAACTAATGCCCTCAGGAGAAACGTGATGCTTTAACAAAGATTAATGGAATTTAAACTCCAAAGAAACCTCAAGAACCAAGTGTACTGAGTGCAAGAAGATAAATCTTCTTCTTGCGTATGGCGTGCACAGTCTAAATTTGTAGATCGAAGGTAGACATCCAGGCCAGGACAGCATCAGTTACAGGGTGGATGGTTTTGATGCCCCCAGGGAAGAGTCTAAGTGAGCAGTCATTCACGATGTGTGGGATGGTCTGGTCTGGCTGGCCGGAGTCACAAGCAGGGCTGTCTGTCATCCCCCACTTATGCAGGCGATGGGCTGTTCTTGCATGGAGGGTGTGGATTCTGATCAGAAGAAGATAAATGAAGTTTATTATTTTATTCCCAACCACCTTTATTTTTGTATTTTTCTTAATGATCTTTCTTCCAACTGAACTTTAAATTTTCTATCATGTATCGTTGCTCACAAGGCCATGTTGATCCTACTCGTCACAATAATCTTGGATGGACACGAAAAGCTGGAGTAACTTAGCGGGTTCAGACAGCATCTCTTGAGAAAAGGAATAGGTAATGTTTCTTCAGACATCTGAAGAAGGGTCTCGACCCGAAAGGCCGCCCACTCCTTTTCTCCAGAGATGCTGTCTCGCTCGCTGAGTTACTCTAGCTTTTTGTGTCTATCTTCGGTTTAAACCAGCATCTGCAGTTCCTTCCTACACGATATTCTTGGAGTTGATATGTAGTGCAGATCCTATCCAATGTGCCTTTAGATGGATGGAATTCGAGCTCAGATTAAGGAAGCAGCTTTTCGGACATTGTAGGGGGCACTGATTGGAGTTTGTCTCCACCATGTTTTCTAAGTTCAGTGAGGATACTCTGTGCTTCTAAGACTTTGTTATTTTGCAGTGGGCATATGGCCTTTTAGTCAATCTGTGGTGACAAGGCTGGACCCAGTTGCTATGTAATCAAGGACATTCACTTCAATTATAGAATTGCAGCAAGGAGCACATCAAAGGATGCCTTACAGTAGGTGCTGACTGCCATGCCAGGCTGGCGGGCCGGGGAGCATCTGTGGAGGGAATGAACAAGTGATATATCAGACTGGGACTCTTTTTCATGCATCTTATATTTTATAAATGTCATTGATAACAAAACCTATATCGATTGTATTAAATACACAAAAAGAAAGCACAGGTAGAGCAGGAAGTATAGAGTGGGCGAGTGGGTTGTTTGTGATAGGTTGTCCTCTGTTCTTGGCTTTCATTGAGTGGGCTCATGGGTATTTGGGCCATAACTGGCTGTGGCATCACTGAAATATCAGTGCATTACATGGCTGTCAGTGAGTTGCTGGATCCCCTTCACTATTTCCACCCGATTTGTGTTCGTCAGGCCACTAGTTTTCTATAGGACCTTTAACTTCAGGTTCATGTAGAGCTGTTTCTCTTCCTTTGCGGAGCTTCCACTCCAGGAACAACTCATAGTTTAGTTTATTAAAGCCACGTGTACCGAGCTACAGTGAAAAGCTTTTTGTTTTTAGTTTAGTTTCGAGATACAGAGCGGAAACAGGCCCTTCGGCCCACCGAGTCCACACCCACCTGCGATCCCCGCACACTAACACTATCCCACACACACTAGGGACAATCCACAAATTTACCAAAGACAATTAACCTACAAACCTGTACGTCTTTGGTGTGTGGGAGGAAACCGGAGCACCCGGAGAAAAGCCCACGCAGTCACAGGGAGAACGTACAAACTCCGTACAGACAGCACCGGTAGTCAGGATCGAACCCATTGAAAACAATTCACAATTCACCCAGCAGAATCCCAGTGTAAATGGAGGACAAAGTACATCATTTCACAAACAACCCACTCGCCCACTCTATACTTCCTGCTCTACCTGTAGCCTCATCAGCCACAGAGCACAACAGAACTGGGCTGTAGAGTATGTCATCCTTGATCCCATGGGACCACCGATGAAGAAGAATGTCTCTCACAAGGACAATTCTTTTACTTTGCTTACTTTGTTTGCCCTCAAGTTCTTGCTGGGAACTGGCAGCTAAGGAGCTCTGAAAAATGTGCCGGAAATCGATTCCTGGATTATCAGTGAAGGTCATAAAAGGCAATATTGCTGATCCTTACTTGCTGAATGTTACTAATGATGTGGAAGCTGCTGATGTGTGGAATTACTTATTGTGCTTTCTTTTTGTGTATTTAATACAATCGATATAGGTTTTGTTATCAATGACATTCATAAAATATATGATGCACGACAAGGCTTACAACAAGAGGTCATTTGGAAAAACCTGTAACATGACTAATGTTGTCTGAAGCTAGCAGTCACAAAACTTTACATAAAGCCAACCTCCCTGTGGAATCCCTTTAATTATCCAATCCCTCTGTTTAAAAAAAAAAGTTTATAAAATAGTATGGTTTCGCAGCACCTCATTAGCAAACCTTAAGCATCACTGGAGAGACAAGTTGCACTTCATCCTAAGAAATCCTGCTTAAGATGCTGGAGATAAGAAAACCAAGCTGTATGGAACCCCGAGGGGAAAATAAAGATATAAAGTGCTGGAGTAACTCAGTGGGTCAGGCAGCAGTGTAAGAGAAACTCACAATTCAAATGCATTATTGAGGCCCAATCACTGGATGGAATTAAGAGAGAGTTAGATAGAGCTCTATGGGCTAGTGGAATCAATGGATATGGGGAGAAGACAGGCACGGATTATTGATTGGGGACGGTCAGCCATGATCACAATGAATGGCGGTGCTGGCTCGAAGGGCCGAATGGCCTCCTCCTGCACCTATTTTCTATGTTTCTATTCGGGCAGCCTCTTAACACACAATGCACAAAACAATTATATTAGGATTTAGCTACGAATACATTCAGGGAAATTACTTGGACCTGAAAATCTGCTAATCCACAGAGCTGGAACATATCTGAAAATGCATCACCTGTATCACCTTCAATTGGACTTTACTGGACTTTATCTTACACCAAGCGTTTCTGTACACTGTGGATGGCTCAGTTGTAATCATGTATTGGCTTTCCGCTGTTTAACTGTCAATGAAATGTATTAAATTAAAGCCTTACATCCAGAGGTCATTTGGAAATGATCACTCCATGCAACGTTCCAGCTCTGTGGATTAGCCGGTTTCCAGGTCTAAGAAATTGCCCCGAATCTATTCATGGCTAATTTCGAACGCCAATTTTTTGTGCATTATGTGTTAAGAGGCTGCCCTCATCATGCATGTGCTCTCACACTGCAAGGTAACAAAGGCTGAGAGATGGAACGAACGCGACTGTCCTTGAATAACCTCTGCTTCTCATGCATTTCTGCACAAAGCGGTAGAGATAGTGCCAGCTGCAGTTTTATTCTCAGCGGGGATGGTTGTGGGATGACGATGCCTGGCTGTTTTGACATTTCATCTCACGATATTGTAATCTACAATGATATTTTTAACAGTTGTGGGCTGTAAATAATTTGTACCTGTTATCTAGATATGGGTTATGTCCTGTTCGATGTTTCTCATTTCGTCTTTTGGCCAAGATTCCCTCAACTAATACAATTGTAAAGTAGATAATGCAATATTATTCTGTATGTGGGTACACAACACACAGCGGTATAATAATGATTAATTAATTGCTAAATATTATGGGGCTTCTCTGAATAACGTATAATCACAACACATTTGCAACAAGTTTTCTTTTTTGTTAATACATTTTTCCTCGGATTGAAGGCAGGTTCTCTGGATACTTTCAAGAGAGAGCTAGATGGGGCTCTTAAAGATAGCGGAATCAGGAGATATGGGGAGAAGGCAGGAACGGGGTACTGATTGGGGATGATCACATTGAATGGCGGTGCTGGCTCGAAGGGCCGAATGGTCTACTCCTACACCTATTGTCTATTGAAACAAAGAACTACAGATGCTGGTGAATACACAAAAGGACACAAAATGTTGGAGTAACACAGCAGATCATGCAGCAACCTTCCTGCCTCGCTGAGTTACTCCAGCATTTTGTGTCTATTCGGTATAAACCAGCATCTGCAGTTCCTTCCTACACAACTCTGGAGAACTTGAACCGCTGACGTTTTGTCATCTATTCATGTTCTCCAGATATGCTGCATGACCCACTGAGTTACCTTTTTTTTCCTCAGATTGAGGCATTTTAAGCACATAATTTTTACTGGAGATGTAAGGAACTGCAGACTGAAGAAGAATTCAAACCTGAAATGTCCATTCCCTCCACAGATGCTGCCTGGCCAAACACTGTGTGTTTTGCTCATCATTTCTACACCCTCCAACATCTAGTTGAGAAATATTTTTTTTTATGATGGGATGCCATCTGCCCCTCCAGTCACGTTTAGTGGCTGCTAATGTGGTCATGTCGGGTGCTATAAACATGTTGGTACGGCGAGGCTCGGGTAGCTGTGCACCAGCTTCTGAGCAAGACAATTATAAAAGCTCAAGTGCTGAAAACAGCACTGAGTGAATGAAAAACAGAACATGGTGCAAATGCTCTGCTGGTCAGGCAGCATCTGTGGGAAGAGAAATAAACGTAACATTTCAGGTTAAAGACCCTTTATCGGAAGTGGGTAAGAGAAATAAGTATGTTTGAAATTGCAGGGAAAGTGAGTGGGATTGGGAGAAAGCAAAGGGATTACCTTTGAGAGAGTGAGGATAAGTTTGTTGTGGGAATGTGTTGCTGATGGGGCAGTTGAAAGGTAACATAAAATGTTGCAAATAGGTCAGGGTGAGCCTTTAGTTTAGTGTGGAAACGGGCCCTTCAGCCCACTGGGTTCCACACCAATTATGGATCAGACGTTCACACTAATTCTTGGTCATCCCATTTTCTCATCCACTCCCTACACATTAGGGGCTTCATTGTTTTACTGGGTCATACTGACCTGTAAACCCACATGTGTCTTTGGAATGTGGGAGGAAACCGCAGCACCCGGAAGAAACCTGCATGGTCACAGGGTGAGTGTGCAAACCGTGTGCACACGGACAGAACCCAAGGGCAGGATCAATGCTGGTTCCCAGCCTCTGTACTGCTGGAGAGATCTAAAACAAACTGAGCCAATATCACAGATAACTGACAGCAAAAGAAATGCTTATATTGAGACAGACCGAGAAAGCAAATTATTCGTAGCTGAAGAATTCGATATTGAGTCGAGAAAGTTGCTTAACACAGCACGTGGGTAAAAAAAAACCCTTATTCGTAAACTGTGGCCCCTGGTTCTGGACTACCCCAACATCGGGAACATGTTTCTAGCTTGACCAATCCTTTAATAATTTTATATGTTTCTATAAGATCCCCTCTCATCCTTCTAAATTCCAGTGAATACAAGCCTACTCGTTTCATTCTTTCATCATATGACAGTCCCGCCATCCCGGGAATTAACTTTGTGAACCCACGCTGCACTCCCTCAATAGCAAGAATGTCCTTCCTCAAATTAGACCAAAACTGCACACAATACTCCAGGTGTGGTCTCACCAGGGCCCTGTACAACTGCAGAATGACCTCTTTGCTCCTGTACTCAACTCCTCTCGCTATGAAGGCCAACATGCCATTAGCTTTTTTCACTGCCTGCTGTACCTGCATGCTTACTTTCAGTGACTGATGTACAAGGACAACCAGATCTCGTTGCACTTCCCCTTTTCCTAAACTGAGGCCATCCTTCATCTGCAAGAGGAAAATATGGGCTTGGTTAACCTTTATCTTCATCTGCAAAGGAAACCATGGCGTGTGGCATCAGAGAGAACCAACACTTTGGGGGCTTACTTTAAATGTTAATTTAAGATCTGCACTGAATATTTATGAGTCCCTGCTCTGAAACAAGCATTCAAACCTGGCAAAAGCCCTTTCACGCACACAGAGATAAATCTGAAGAGCACCATCTGTAGTTCTGCCTTGCACCATTGTCATGCCTCAAGCAGCAAATAGTCACATGCTGGAGGCAGCTTACACACTCTCGTCTGAGTCAATGAGTGAATGAGGGTAAACATTACTGTAAACAGTATAAGGCCTTCCATCTGGACCAGTCATAACCTTTTGTTTTTTTTCCCAATACCAAATCAGATGGGTAAGGTCCTCACTATTGCTCCTCTGCTTTTACCATGGAGTTCGAGTTTAGCTTATTGTCACATGTACCGAGGTACAGTGAAAAGCTTTTGTTGCGGAAAGACAATACGTGATTGCAATCAAGCCACCCACAGTGTACAGATACATGAATAACGTGAATAACGTTTAGTGCAAGATAAAGTCCAGTAAAAAGAGAATGACATGCGAATAGGGAATTTGGGAAAGACATGCAGGCTAGGGATCTTGGGATAGTCTTGGGAGACGTCTTGACGACAGCCCATATTACAATCAAGTAGATTGGATGTCTTAGGACATAGGATGGAAGATATACTCCCGGGCCTGACCTGATATATTCAGGGACCCTGTGGGGAGCTAGAGAAGAAGTTGCAGGAGCCTTGACTGAGATATAGGAAGTTTCGTTAGACACAGGTGAGATGCTGGATGACTGAAGGGTGGCTAATGTTGTACCTCTGTTTATGAAAAACTTGTAAAGAAAAAGTTTCCTAATCCCCAGAGATGCTGCCTGACCCGCTGTGTTACTCCAGTATGTTGTGTCTATCTTCAGTCTAAATCTAGCATCTGCAGATCCTTCCTATACAAAAAAAAAAACTTGGGACCTATAGACCTGTAAGTCTAACAACAATGGTAGGAAAATTACTAGAGATGATTCTGAATGGACATGCATTTGGAAAGACAGGAATAGTCAATAGGAATTAGGGATAGTCAGCATGGTTTTGTGCATGGGAAATCCCGTCTCATGAATTTGAGTTTTTGAAGAAGAAACCAAGAAAGTTAATGCGGGCGGGACCATAGACGTAGTCTATATCAGGGGTCGGCAACCTCGTTCTGCATAGGGTCCAGGACGCATGTCTGTGAACGGATGGCGGGCCACATCTATCACGTGTGCACATGGATCCCGCCCCGGATGGCAGGCATCAAAACACGCGTTCACAGAAGGTGTGTGGCCATGCCGGCGGCTTTGTGCAGTACAGCCAGAGCTCATTGGCGCTCGCCGCTCGCCGCTCAGCGGGCTGGGTGATTACGGGAAAAAAAGTCCGCTTGCGGGCCGGATGATTTTGGGTTACGGGCTGCATTCGGCCCGGGGGCCGTAGGTTTCCGACCCCTGGTCTAAATTCAGTTAATTGTCACGTGTACTGAGGTACGGTGAAAAGCTTTTGTTGCGTGCTATCCAGTCAGCAGAAAGACAATACATGATTACAATCGATCCATTTACAGTATTTGACACATGGTAAGGGAATAGCGTTTGGTGCAAGGTAAAGTCAGCAAAGTCCGATCAAGGATAGTCCGAGGGTCACCAAAACGGTAGATAGTAGTTCAGCACTGCTATATGGACTTCAGCAAGTCCATTGGTAAGGTTCCACACGGCAGGCTGCTCTGGAAGGTTAAATTGCATGGGATTCAAGGAGAGCTCATCAACTGCATACAGAGCAAAACACAAAGTGATGGAGGAACTCAGTGGGTAAGGCAGCATGTGGGGAGGGAATGGACAGACAACGTTACATGTCAGAAACCCTTCTTCAGGCTAATTGGAGTAGGGGGCAGAAAGCTGGAAGAGAGAGGTGGGGCGGGACAAAGCCTGGCATGTGATAGGTGGTAGAAGATAGCGGTTTGGGGGGTTTATTGGAAAGACTAAGTGACAAAGGCTAGAAGTGAAAATGAAAAAATAAAGGGTGTCAGATAAGGAGAGCGAAGAGTGAAATGGAAAACCGGAGTGAGTGTTATGGGTGGAAGGAGGACGGGAGGGAGGGAAGGAAAAAGGCATGTAACTTACACTTGGACAAGTACATGGGGAGGAAGATTTAGAGGTATATGGGCCAAAAGGGGGCAAATTGGACTAGCGTAGATGGAGCATTTTGGTTGACGTGGATGAGTTGTGCTGAGGGACCTGTTTCTGTGCTGTTTGACTCATAGACTCTAAATAGACTCATTTACTTGTGAAATAGTCCATCAACTGACTTTAAACTTCAGAGATACAGTGCGGAAACGGGTCCTTTGGCCCACTGATCCCTCGCCGACAAGTGATCACCTCGTACACTAGTGCTAGGGCTACTGTAGCCTCTACAGAGAGGCTACAGTACGCAATGAATTCCACAGAGTTACCAGCCAGTCAACTCAAGTCACTTTTATTTATATAGCGCATTTAAAAAACAACTCTCGTTGGCCAAAGTGCTTTACATTGGTATAAGAATAGTATAACAAACAACAGTGGTTCATAGATTAAATACAAACATCACTACATACATATAGCCCTCGCTCAGAGGACGTCAAGAAAGGCTTGGGAGTAGAGATTAGTTTATATTCTCGACTTAAAGGAGAGCCTGTGCCTTCCAGTTCTACACTCCCCTGTCTTGCAAAAAGGATTTTGATCATCTTTCCCGCGAAGGGGTCTGAACCGGCCCGTTGCCAAACGGGCTACAGCTGTTTGCGGTGCCGGATCGGACTGCGTTCGCGCGCCTTGCGCATATGGTCGCATTTTGCCCGTGATCTAAAATGAGTTTGACACCCCTGATCTATCCTATCCAAGCCCCTCATCATTTCATGAGCCTTAATAAAGTCTCCTCTCAGCCTCTTGTATTCCAGTGAGAACAAACCCAGCCTATCTAATGTCTGAAAAACGCTACAGCCCCTCCATTTCATGCAACACCCTGGCGAATCTCTTCTGCCCACTGTCTGCTACTGCCCCATCCTTCCAGTAGTGTGATGACCTGAACTCTACACTGCGGTCCAAGTACGGTCTAAATTATACTTTTGGACAACTGCAATGTTACTCCTCTGTTTCGTTCCTACTGTTGTCCTGGGACCAGGTGAGGGGATGATCAGCTATGATTACATTGAATGGCGGTGCTGGCTCAAAGGGACGAATGGCCTACTCCTGCACCAATTGTCTATTGTCATAGATCGCATCCCTGTGTCCCTTCGTTAGCACCTCTTCCCCTCCCACAATGGGCCACCCTTCCTTGGTTATGCATTACTGGCCCTGATTAGTTCTGACCCTATTCTACCTCCAGTCCCTCCACCGCGCCCCCCCTACCCCCTGCCCCCCCCACCTCTACTTTCAGTCTGAAGAAGAGTTCCGACCCAAAACGTCACCCATCCTCCTTCTCCAGAGATGCTGCCTGACCCGTTAAGTTACTCCAGCACTCTGTATGTATCCCTGACAGATAAGCCTACGGTGCCCATCGCTCCTTCTTGAAGAGTCATAGCAACACATGGCCCATCCTCACCTTACTATTTACCAGCCCATTTCTCAAGGAGCTAAACCCACAAATCTCCAAGCAATAAATTGTATTTTTTCTCCAAAATATGTAGTCACTGGCAAACAAGATCCTCGTCATTCCTCAACCGCATTGTCTTTGTACAATTAACAAAACATGAGCTCGTAGAAAGCCGACTTGTCTGGTTGCCCAATATCCTCTGACCTGCAGAACTAAATTTGATGACTTATGCCACACCAACTCAACAGCCTCCTCAAGCTCAATATACCACTTGACTCATTCCCTGCCCCCTGATGCAAAAGGAAGGACTTGGTGTTCTTTTTGTGTTGATGATTCATGCCACAATGATGCATCTGTTGTTCATAGATCCACAACAAGATGCACTGTTGTGCATCTATCCAGCAATAAAAATAACGCTGGAGAGATACACAAATTAGGATTTAAACAATTACTTTCAGAGTATTCCAAAGCATGAAAAATTGGGATTTGAGTTAGCAGCCAAACAATTTATTGATTTGTAATTGAGCAGTTTTTCTTTTCTCTCCAGGATCTTCCATGAGCCAAGTTATAACAACCTGTTACTGAGTCTCCGAGTCTCAGATGTTGCATGTAGAAACAAAGAACTGCAAATGCTGGTTGATAAGGAATAGTTGACATTCTCCGGAACATCACCTATCCTTTTTCTCCAGAGATGCTGCCTGACCCGTGGGGTTACTCCAGTGTCTATCTCAGATATTGAGAGGAAATATGATAGTTAATGGAATTTATTGGAATAGACATACCTCAAGTTGTGTTATTCTTGTCCAATATTTCATGACTGTGATGATACTTCCTGGTACTTAGACATCTTATGGGGTGTGGTATCAGAAATCTATGATCATAGGACTGATTTTTAGCAAAGTTTCAATTAGCAAAGTCTCAAAATCTCCTTTGATGGCCTTTGGGCAGATGTGTTTAATTCTTTGGAAATCATATGATTTTGGAAATTCATAAAAGAGATTTACTAGTGCATCTGATAAGAAATCATGTTCCTAAAACGCTTCTCTCTTATCAATTGCTGCATGATCTGCCAAGTAGTTCCAGCATTCTTTCTTTTCTTTATAAATTTCCCTTCTATGATTTTTGCTTGCCAGCTCAATACCTTTCTAGTGACACAATACAAGATGCTTATTTAGTTTAGCTTTAGTTTAGAGATACAACGTGGAAACAGGCCCACATCGACCAACGATCCCCGCACATTAACACTGTCCTACACACACAAGGGACAATTTACACATACACCAAGCCAATTAACCCTCAAACCTGTACGTTTTTGGAGTTTGGGATGAAATTGAAGATCTCGGAGAAAACCCACGTGGTCATGGGGGGAGAATGTACAAACTCTTGTACAGACAGTACCCGTAGTCTGGATCGAACCCTGGTCTCAGGCTCTGCAAGCGCTGTAAGGCAGCAACTCTACCGCTGGGCCACACCATGCTTATTGTGAGAGGACTGCAATAACCTGAGCGATTGATCTCTTAACTACATTGCAACATTTATTCAGTATCAGTTTTAAAGAAGGAACTGCAGATGCTGGAGAATCGAGGGTACACAAAAAGCTGGAGAAACTCAGCGGGTGCAGCAGCATCTAAGGAGCGAAGGAGATAGGCGACGTTTCGGGTCGAGACCCTTCTTCAGACTGGTCAGGGATCAGGGAAACGAGAGATATAGACGGTTCAGTGGTTGATTATCAATCATGGCGACCCGATCATTCCGTTCCAAACTCAGCGTCTGCAACTCATCTTTACGAAATAAACTCTGAAAACCTGGCAAGTTGCTGAATGAAGGCCGAAAGAACATTGTTATTCTTCATGAGGCAGGAATTGTGGGCTACAAAATAACCAGGTGAAAGTTTAATGATAAAGCCTGTGCATCCTGTACTGCGGCACGGTGGCGCAGCGGGAGAGTTGCTGCCTTACGGCGCCAGACATCCGGGTTCGATCCTGACTACAGCTGCTGTCAGTACAGAATTTTCACGTTCTCCCTGCGACCTCGTGGATCTTCTCCGAGGGCTCCAGTTTCCTCCCACACTGCAAAGACGTGCAGGTTTGTAGGTTAATTGGCTTATGTAAATTGTCCCTACTGTGTTGGATAAAACTGGTGTACGGGTGATCGTTGGTCAGCGCAGACTTGGTAGGGCGAAGGGTTTGTTTCCATGCAGTATCTCTAAACTAAACTAAGTCAGAGAGTCGTACAGCAGGGAAACAGACCCTTCGGCCCAACTTGCCCACACTGACCATCATGTCCCATCTAAACTAGTCCCACCTGCCTGCGTTTGATCCATATCCCTATAAGCCTGTCCTGTCTGTGTACCTATTTAAATGCTTCTTAAACATTGCAATAGTACCAGCCTCAACTACCTCCCCTGGCAGCTCGTTCCATACACCCACCACCCTTTGTGTGAAAAGGTTACCCCTCTGCGCATCTACGCAAAATGAATTAAAAGTAGCCGAGCTTCTTCTACTGTTCCTTTCATGGTGTGGAGGACAGGATAACTATAATTCTTTTTCTCACCACTCTGAATGTTCTGGTGGGTGCCGAAACAGGTTATAGCAGCCTTGGCCCAGAGCCAGCTGAATCCGAGCGAGCACAACACATATCATGCAGGAATTCACTGCTCCGACTGTCTTCGTACTGCTGCAAGATCGGTGTGTGGTACACGAAGTATGCACCAGTCTTTACATTTGCCACGACGAACTTTCATCTGAGTGCTTCTCCCCTCCATTTCTTTTACATGTCATGTCAAATTTCTTATCCACTTTGATCTTAAGACTGTAAACACAATAACTTCTGCAAAGACTCTGATGATAATGAATCGTTCGCAGGCAGCTGGTTGGTGAAGCACTTCACTTGGCACGGTCACCCAAGACTTGGCCCATCTGTTTCAGAACGTCTGGTGGCCAAAATTGAATGCGCTGCTGCCGCAAACAACTGTTTCAACGTTAAATATTCCCAAGAACCTTTAATGTCATCTCCTACTAAAAGAAACAATTTTTCTTAATTTTATAATTTTAAAAAATGTGACACTTGGGCGGCACGGTGGCGCAGTGGTAGAGTTGCTGCCGTACAGCCCCAGGGTTCAATCCTGACCAAGGGTGCTGTCTGCACTGAGTTTGTACGTTGGACCGCGTGGGCTTTCTCCGGGTGCTCCGGTTTCCTCTCACACTCCAATGACGTACAGGTTAGTAGGTTAATTGGCTTTGATAAAATTGTATATTGTCCCTAGTGTGGGATCAGCCATGATTGAATGGCGTGGCAGATGTGATGGGCTGAATGGCCTAATTCTGCTCTTACAACTTATGGTGTTTAAGGTGAGAGGGAGGAAATTTAAAGGAGATGTGAGGGGTATGTTTCTCACACGGAGGGTCGTGGTTATATTGAAGAAGCTGTCAGAGGTTGTAGAGGCAGATACAATTAAAATGTGAAAAAGGCATCGGACAGATATTTGGCTAGGAAATGTATAGAGGGATACAGACTGAATGCAGGCAAATGAGGTTGGCATCGATTGGCATCACAGTTAATAAGGACGAGGCGGGCAAAGTGAGTTCAATTCTCTGCTGCGTGATTCTGGGATTATTGTGGGTAAGAGGAGGAAACGGCGGCACGATGGTAGAGTTGCTGCCTTACAGCGGCCGTGACCCGGGTTCGATCCTGACTACGGGTATTGTCTTTACGGAATTTGTGCGTTCTTCCCGAGACCTGCATGGTTTTTCTCCGGGAGCTCCGGTTTCCTCCGACACTCCAAAGACGTACAGGTTTGTAGGTTAATTGGCTAATTGGCTTGATATAATTGTAAATTGTCCCCAGTGTATGTAGGATGGTGTAAGTGGGCGGGGATTGCTGGTCGCCACGGACTCAGTGGGCCGAAGGGCCTGTTTCTGCACCTTATCTCTAAACTAAACTAAAAGGGATGTATCTGTTGTTAGATTGAAAGACTAGGCTTGTATTCACTGGAGTTTAGAAGGATGAGGGGGAAACATATAAAAGGACTGGACAAGCTAGATGCAGGAAAAAATTTTCTCAAACCCTCAATAGCTTCTCATTTTAACAAGATCCCTGACCAGTCTGAAGAAGGGTCTCAACCCGAAACGTCGCCTAAGATGCTGCTGCACCCGCTGAGTTTCTCCAGCTTTTTTGTGTACCCTCGATTCTCCAGCATCTGCAGTTCTTCTTTAACAAAAGTGTTGGGCGAGTCTAGAACCAGGGGCCAGAGTCTTAGAATAAAGGGGAGGTCATTTAAGACTGAGGTGAGAAAAAACTTTTTCACCCAGAGAGTTGTGAATTTATGGAATTCCCTGCCACAGAGGGCAGTGGAGGCCAAATCACTGGATGGATTTAAGAGTTAGATAGAGCTCTAGGGGCTAGTGGAGTCAAGGGATATGCAGGGTTCGAAATTAGCGGTTGCCCGGGTGCCATTGTCCACAGAAAGTGCCGCCGGGCAACCGAAATGCCGACTCATTTTGCCCGGCTTGGCAACCGGGAGATGCAAAAAACTAGTAACTCCGCGGGTCAGGAAGCATCTCTGGTGAATAGGAACTGACGTCTCGTGTCGGCGGCCACTGTGTGTCTCTAGTATCTTTGATTGCTGGGCAAAGATACCAGGAGCGGGGTGACGAAGGGTCGGAGCGAATGACGGGCCCCGAGCAGCGGCAGCGGCTCCACCGCCTCCTCCTCCCGCACCCCGCCCGGCTGAAGGTGGCCTCCCCCCCTCCCTCCCTCCCTCCCTCCCTCCCTCCCTCCCTCGCTCCCAGCTGGCCTCGGCGTGCGAGAGGGGTTGCTTTGAAAGCGCTTTTTGCGGATTCGCCATCAGTGGTCGCCATCACCCTGATAACGGTCGCTGCTTGCGCTTTCAGGACAACCCCTCTCGCACGCCGAGGCCAGCCGGGAGCGAGGGAGGGAGGCGGAGGTCTCCTTCTGCCGTCTGAAGCAGCTGCACCTATATAGCTGTAGGATCTTTGAGCTGCACCGCTCGGCCCCGCACCTCCTGTCGGCTGGCGGAGGAGGGGAGGCGGTGGCGACGAATTCCCAACCGCCTCCCCCTTTGGCGGCGGCACTTTGGCGTCGGACAGGGACGGCCAAGGCAGCGGGCGATGTTGTCCGAGGAGCGCTGACCTTCCTTCCTCCCCAACTCCTCTTCCCCTTTCTCCAGCCCCCCTCACTCTCTCTTGTACGCCCCCCCCCCCTCCACCCTTCTTATCCTGGGACCCCTCCTCTCCATCCCGCACTGATCCCCATTCCCTCTTCTATTCAGTCCTCACTGACATCCCCTGTGCTCCCCTCCCCATCTACCCCCCGCCCCCCCCCATCTATTCATCATCCTACCCACCTCGCATTGATTCTCCTGCCACCCCCCCATCCATCCTACACTGTTCCCCCAATTCATCCTGTACTGACCCCCCCTTCCCATCCATCCTGCATTTCTCCCCCCATTCATACTGCACTGAACAACCCATTCATCCCGTACTGACCCACCCTCCATTTACCCTGCACCAATCCCCCCCATCTATCCTGTAGTGATCTGCCCATTCATCTTTTACTGATCCTCTCATGCATCCTGTACAGATCCCCTCATGCATCCTGTACTGATCCCCTCATGCATCCTGTACTGATCCCCTCATGCATCCTGTACAGATCCCCCATTCATCCCGTACTGATCCCCTCCATTCATCCTGCAACAGACCCTCCGATCCACACTGTTCTGACCCCCCCCCCCATTCATCCTGTGCTGATCTCCCCCCCCCCACCCATTCAAGAAGAATGGGGGGAACAGTCTGAAGAAAGGGTCTCGACCCGAAACGTTGCCTATTTCCTTAGCTCCACCGATGCTGTCTCACCCTCTGAATTTCTCCAACATTTTTGTGTACCCCCATTCGTCCTGCACTGAACCCCGATCCATCCCGTACTGATCCCCCCCATTCAACACCGCTGACATCCCCGTGCTCTCCCCTCACAATTTTACATGCTCCAACCAACACGTACTAATTCACCTGCCTCAATCCATCCATTCCACACCGATTGCCTTCTCAACCCCCCCCCCCCCCCCCCGCCATCTATCCACCCCGCATTGATTCACACACCTCCTGACCCTATTGTGATTCATGGTCTTCAGAACAAACATTGATTATGTTTGATAACGGAATGCAATCAATTGTGTTTTAATTCCCAATGTTATTGTTTGTTTTGGCACCTTTAAACATATTACCAAAAGAACATTTGCTGCAGTTATGTCCTTTGGCTATCTCTGTCAGTTAGTGTAATGTTTAACCTGTCAGATGCGTATAGTCGGTTTTAACAGCTTTAATCATAAAATGCCTTTAGAAATTTCCTTGCAACCTGTATATTTTGTTATGGATAAATTATGTGGGAAGCCAGAGTGTTTCTGTGCCAATAGCAATAACGACCCATGCTATGGCCATGTCATGGTAATTTTCTGTCCTTCACAGAAAACATGCTTGCACCAATCTGTAGTGTGTATGGTTAAGCATATATTTACCATGGTCCAGGATTTATTGACACAGGTTGATCATATGCTGAATAATCCAACCACATTTTTGTTTGGAAGTGGAAAGAACTAATAGAAATTGCATTAATTGCAATGTGTAAAAAGAGTTGAGATATTGTATTACAATTTTGCTGCATGTCATTGTGGTATATATCATGTCTTGATTGGTGAATATGTTTAGTTTGTGAGTTATTTGAAGCAGAAATAATATGTGAATATAGACAAAAGTGCTGGAGAAACTCAGCGGATGCGGCGGCATCTATGGAGCGAAGGAAACAGGCAACGTTTCAGGCTGAAACCCTTCTTCAGACAGATGAGTTTTGGCCTGAAACATTGCCTATTTCCATCGCTCCATAGATGCTGCTGCACCCGCTGAGTTTCTCCAGCACTTTTGTCTACCTTTGATTTTCCAGTATCTGCAGTTCCTTCTTGAACATAATATGTGAATGCTTCATTGAGCATAATTCCGCCTGGTAACCACGCACTTTATCCGAGCACATTATCGCACGCGCCATGCAAACCGTCTTCAATGACCACCTAAACTGTCATTTGGCAACCTAAAAAGCTGTCAAGGTTGCCCGGCTGGCAACAGGGAAAAAAAGTTAAGCGAGAGCCCTGATATGGGGAGAAGGCAGGCACGGGTTATTGATAGGGGACGGTCATCCATGATCACAATGAATGGCGGCGCTGGCTCGAAGGGCCGAATGGCCTCCTCTTGCACCTATCTTCTATGTTTCTATGTTATGATACAGGGAGCAGAGGGCTAGCTGTGGTTGGTTAGGCTAAAATGTTTCTAGCTAAATCCTACAAGGAAAAATATAGCTTCAAGGAACCAGAAAATGAAAAATATAGCTCTTTTACATTTTACAGAGAAAATGGCATACTTCTTGAGAGAATTAAATCGACGTGATTAGATTGTGCTACATTTGCAGTTACAAATTTTGTAGCAAAATTTGATTTTTAAAACTTTAATGCTGGAAGATATAAATGTAAGAGTTGACAAATCAGTTTTCCTTTGCAAATGGTTTTACTACCTAGTTATGAACAACACAACGTCTGTTGTGTTTCTGGTATTTTCAGTGATGGAAATAAAATGTACGAGAGAAGAGAAAGTGTTAAGTTAATCCTCCTCCAGACTTGGAAAGAAATGTTGTGTCATCTAAAGGCCGTCTGCCCTTTAGTAGCCGGCAGCTAGGAAAGAAGGGATTGATTGAACGCCGCTCATACCAAACGTATGATCGCGCACAAAAGTCTGATTGAATTGACAGAACAATGCTTGTTCCAAGGTGAAGAATGTGTCCTTGTGGACCACGTCTAAGCCCGGGTGACAATGCCCTTGTTCATTCAGCGGAACAATGATCTTTGGTCTGAACCACATATTGTGCAGCGATTCGTTGTCTAAGGGAAAGTGTGACAGTACCAAGCGTGTATCCTTCTTCTTTGCACTTCAGGGAAGTGTTAGAGATATGAGTCATGGTGTGAGGAGGCTGCTGCTAACCTTGTACGAGAGCCAAGCTCTTCGCTGATTTTTACATTTTAAATCACCATCCGCTCGGTAAATGTGAATCAATCTTACTTTCTGCTGCAGGAGACTACACATGAAGAGACTACACAAAAATCTCATTGCTATCGTGCTTTGTAGAAGAGAATTTAATGGCTAATATTTGTTTAGCACTTTCAGCCTGCTCCAAAAACTAATTTGCCTATTTACTCAAATATTTAAAGTCAATGTATAATTAGTGAGTGCACCTGAAAAATATGATTTTTAAAATTAACAATAAGTAATGAAACATTTATAAAGATTTTATGTTGAGTAATAGATGTACAGGCATCTCCTGGGTTATGACCACCAGACTTAAGAACGCCCCCACATTCGAATGAGCTCTCACAATGTTACTCAATTCATTTGTCCAAAGTATGTACATACATTTGTCCGACAGCTAATTTCCTCTCTCACTACTTTTAGAAATTATTCTTTTCTTATCAGTCTTATGTGCTTTTGATGTAATACTGTTGAGATATGATTGTCATATTGCGATATTTTTGTAAATTTTCCGAATTGAACATAAAATTGACCTATGTAAAAGCATTATCTGTATTACCTAAGATGCCTTATTTGATCTTAATACACATTCAGTACTAAGTAAGCATTTTCAAATGAAAATAATCATAAAATCAGCTCATTGCTACGGTTTTAATGTTGCTGGAGATTTTTAATTTATCACAAAAGTGTTGCGTTATTAAAACTATTTGAGCAAAAATTAAACGTTTTATGTGTCAATTTTTTTCTAAAGCTGCAAAGAATCCCTGTCAAGCCATTGGCAAAAAGATATGCAACGAGGTGGAAAATATGAATGACACATGCAGAAATCGCACAGATGAAAAGTATAATCAGTTGAAAAGTAATAGGGGTAATTCTGGGGCTCACAAAATGGTTGAAGTGTTGAAGAAAGCCATTGAAGCCATCACGTTGGTGCCAGTTTCTGTCAGAGTAATCCAGCTAGATCCCCCCCCCTGTGTTGCATTGATCCCACCCTCAAGTGGTGTAAGTTATGCGGTAACAGCTGCAAATCTCCAGTATTTCTGCGATCATGCTTTTGTTAATGCATACTTTCCTTGTGCTATTGATCAACACCTCGCGTCAGTCAAACAAAACATCTTAAGTCCAACGTTTCACCTGTTCCAATAATCCTGCTTTACATCCCACGTATTAGATACTCCCATCGCTGCCTTTTTTTCCTACTTGCGAAACTAGAAAATCAAAAGTAAGTTGTTTGGCAAGGCTTGTGACACCGCACCACGTGGCTGGAGATCACGGGAGAGCAATGTTCGAATAAACAATGTCCAGACTTAATGAACATGCCTGGAAAATGTGCAAGTGGGCTGTGCTGGTATTCGGGTTGCTGGTGCTCTCCATTCTTCGGCCTGCTAATTTGCTGAGCACATCCACAATGTAACCTGGAGGTTGGTCTCCGGGGAGATGGGGGTGCTGACAGCTCAGTTTGCATTAATGGAGAATGTTGAGTGCCACCGACTGCAGGGAGCTGTGAAACTGCGGCACTCTGGCTGTAGGGGCTTCCGAAGGATCTGGCTGCCTCCGTGCCACTGTTTTAGCTTTAGAGATACAGTGTGGAAATCCTGGGGGGAATGGGGACGGGGGACCTGTCCCCCCATGTGTGGAGGGGTGGGGGACAATCCTGTATCCAGGTTTTGTGACCTGGGTGCTACAGCCAGTCCCAGGGTCGGCTCTCTTGCCCCAGGTCTGGTTGTAGAGCCCAGGTCGCCTGCGTGCCCCACACTCCAAAGAAGTTCAGGTTAAGTGCTTCGGTAAATTGTAAATTGTCCCTAGTGTGACGGATGGTGCTAGTGTACGGGGTGATAGCTGGTCGTGGCGGACATGGTGGGCCAAAGGACCTGCAGTTCCAAGGTCACCTGCGTGCCCAGGTCGGCTCGCATGCCCCGGAACTGGCTGTAGTGCCCAGGTCGGCTGCCAGGTCTGGCTGTAACGCCCATGTCGGCTCGCTTGTCCCAGGTCTGGCTGCAGTTCCCAGGTGTCCTGTGTGCCCCAGGACTGGCTGCAGTTCCCAGGTCGCGAAAACAAAGTGAAAAAAAAAAAAAAACGCCTGCAGGCCGGATAAATTCGGGTCAAGGGCCGGATCCGTCCCGTGGGCCCTAGGTTGCTGACCCCTGTCCTAGATGTCAGGCCCCATTGTGTGTCCCCCCCCCCCCCCCACGATTTAAAAGCGATTTCCGCCCATGCTTTTGGCCAACCGAGGCCATGCCGACCAGTGATCACCCGGTACACTAGTTCTATCCCACACACTAGGGACAAATTACAGAAGCCAATTAACCTACAAACCTGTCCATCTTTTGAATGTGGGTGGAAACCGTAGCACAGAGAGAAACCCCACGCGGGTTGCCAAGAATTGTTACGGTTAAGAGTACATTGCCTCTAGGGCTGGTGGAAACAGAATCACTCGGAATTGGACACATACTTGAGAAGAAACAAAAATCACACAGCTGTGGAATTCTCTGCCTCAGAGGGCGGTGGAGGCAGGTTCCCTTGATGCTTTCAAGAGAGAGCTAGATAGGGCTCTTAAAAATAGCGGAGTCGGGATATGGGGAAAAGGCAGGAACAGGGTACCGATTGGGGATGATCAGTCATGATCACATTGAATGGTGGTGCTGGCTCGATGGGCCGAATGGCCTACTCCTGCACCTATTGTCTATTGTCTGTGATGGTCGTAAAAGGAGCCAGCATTGCCTTAGTGGGCTGAATGGTCACTTTCCATGCTGTGACAATTCTATGGTTCTATGTACCAATTCTACGGTTCTATGAAATATGTATTCATCCTTCAATGTTACTATGCCTGTATTTAACTTTGATGGACACTCAACATATCTGAGAGCTAATAAGAGTTAATTATTCAAAATCCACTGGATTCTTTTGATTTTTATTCACATGTTTTTATTGCAAAGTCTCTGTTGCAGATGTACAGTTTAAGGCTATCCCCCCCCCCCCCCCCCCCCCCCCCCCATTGCACACTAATTAGTAGAAATCTATGTTAAAGCCCCACTAACTATTTGCTCGAGGGTTGTATTTAAATAATGAACAATGTTAAGTAATGGGACTAACGTAACCTGTGATGAAAATATTCAGTTGAATGTTCTGCATTGCATGCATTAGAATTACTTAATAGGTAAAGTATGCATTGAAATATTTTTTTTTTTTTCAAATTCCTTCACTTTTTTTCCCTTAAATAGGCCAGAAAATCCTTCACCACAGAAGTGATGTCTTGGAAACTGTTGTCCTGATCAACCCTTCAGACGAGGCAGTGAGCACAGAGGTAAGGGATCAGCAGGGCGCAGGCAGATGGCGGGGAGCACAAGAGGGCAATGATAAGGAGCATTGAAATCTAACACTGATTAGGCCGTGCCACAGATTGCCCCCTGTGGGGGTTTTAGGTTGAAAATAATGTGTCACGCTGTGCGGGTCATGCTGCAGTGGTGAAATGGGAGACCGGACATCATTGGGTTCAATCTCATCATGGCAATTTAAAAAATATGAAAACAGTTTTAGAAAATCACCGTGTCAAAAGACTGAAAGCGTGCTAATGAAGCAAAAGAAAACCATCGAACCAATAGAACTATAAAGCGCTATATTTCATTTAATTTTCAGAACATGCAACACCTGAGACACACACAAAAATGCTGGAGTAACTCAGCGGGTCAGGCAGCGCGCCTGGAGAAAAGGAACAAGTGATGTTTCGGGTCGGAACCCGTTAGACTGAAATGTAGCGGTGGGGGTGGGGAGGCGACGACTGGAGGCATGAAAAAGACCGGAACAAGTCAGGGCCAGCAACAGATGACCTCGGGAAGGGTGGAGTCCACAATGGAGCATGGTTGGCTGGAGAAAATGTGTTAATGAGAGGGATACAAAGGAGGCGAACGGTGGAACTAGTAGGCCAACTAGGATGGGGGATGGTATGCAGGAGTTACTTGAAATTAGAGAAATCAATATTCATACTGCTGGGTTGTAAGCTGCCAGCTGTGAAATATGAGGTGCTGTTCCTCCAATTTGTGAGGCCACATGCAGATGCTGCCTGCCCTGCTGAGTTACTCCAACATTTTGCGTCTAGCTTCGGTAGAGTCCAGCATCTGCAGCTCCTTCCTACCATGTGATAATGAAGCATTTGGTTTTATAAAACATAGTACAGCATAGGAATAGGCCCTTTGGCCCACAGTGGCCCAGATGCACGGCAGATGCAGCATAATGTAGATAAATGTGAGGTTATCCTCTTTCATGGCAAAAACAAGGAGGCAGATTAACATCTCAATGGTGTCAGATTAGGAAAAAGAGAAGTGCAACGAGACCTGAATGTCCTTGAACACCAGTCACTGAAAGTAAACATGCAGGTACAGCAGGCAGCGAAGACAGCTAATGGCATGTTGGCCTTCATTACGAGACGATTTGAGTAAAGGAGTAAAGAGGTCCTTCTGCAGTTGTACAGGGTCCTGGTGAGACCACATCTGGAGTATTGCATGCAGTTTTGTCTCCTAATTTGAGAAAGGACATTCTTGCTAGTGAGGGGGTGGGGTGTAGGTTCACGAGTTTAATTCTCGGGATGGCAGGACTGTCATATGTTGAAAGATTGGAAAGACTTGGCTTGTATTCACTGGAATTTAGGATAAGAGGGGATCTGATAGAAACGTATTAAATTATTAAAGGACTGGAGAAGCTAGATGCAGGAAAAATGTTCGCAATGATGGGGGAGTCCAGAACCAGGGGCCACAGTCTAAGAATAAAGGGGTGGCCATTTAAAACTGAGACGAGAAAAAACTTTTTCACTCAGAGAGTTGTGGATTTGTGGAATTCTCTGCCACAGAAGGCAGTAGAGGCCAATGTACTGGATGAATTTAAAAGAGAGTTAGAAAGAGCTCTAGGGGCTAGCGGAATCAAGGAATATGGGGAGAAGGCAGGCACGGGTTACAGATTGTGAATGATCAGCCATCATCACAATGAATGGTGGTGCTGGCTCGAAGGGCCAAATGGCCTCCTCCTGCACCTATTTTCTATGCTTCTACGATGCCAAGATAAACTAATCTCATCTGCCCGCACGTGATCCTTGTAGTTTATACTCCCGCTAATCCATGGCAAACCACTTCTGCACCTTTTGTTAAGCCACAACAGTCTTCCTGCAATGAGGCAACCAGAACTGCATGCAATACTCCTCAATTGTTGGTGTTGTTACTGGAAAGGGTGCAATATTTATGAAATTCTCAGTTCCCTACTTGAAAACTCTGGATGAAATTACTGAGCAATAAAGTGTCCTGTTACTGAGTTTTCATCCTGTGATATTACCACAGGGGGCAGCACAGTGGTGGCAATGATAGAGTTGCTGCCTTACAGCACCAGAGACCCGGGTTCAATCCTGATCTCGGGTGCTGTCTGGTCAGAGTTTGTACGTTCTCCCTGTAACCTTGCGGGTTTTCTCCAGGTACTCTTGATTTCCTCCCACATTCCAAATACGTGTAGGTTTTGTAGGTTAATTGGCTACTGTAAATTGCCCCTATTGTGTAGGATGCAAAACTGGGATAACATAGAACTCTACCTATGTTGCTCCAGGGAAAACATTCCAAGTTTTCCAATCTCATTTTATCGCTGATATTCTTTAACCCAGCCAATATTCTAGTAACACTCTTCTGCACCCTCTCCAGAGCCGACACATCCTTTCTGCAAAGGGGAGACATGATACTCCAAATGCATCCTAACCAAAATACTATAAAGCTCCATCATGACTTCCCGACTCTTATACCCAATGCACCGAATGCCGTAAGCCAGCATACTATATGTATTTTTTTACCACTCTATCTACTTCAGCTACCACTTTTAGAGAGTTGTGGACTTGGACGCCTAATCCCTCTGAACATCAATGCTATTAATGGTCTTGCCATTAACTGTGTACTTCTCTTTACATTCGACATCCCAAATTGCAACATACACTTACTAGGATTTAACTCTATCTGCAATTTCTCTGTCCATATTTGTAATTGACCTTTATCCTGCTGTGTACTTTGGCAGCCTTGCTTATTGTATGCAACTCCACCAATGTTGGTGTTGCCTGCAAACTTACCAACCAACCCATCTGCATTTACGTCCAAGTGGTTTATATAAATGATAAGCAATAGGACAAACAGGACAAATCCCCGCAGACGTCCAGCTAGAATAACAGCTTTCCACAACCAACACCTACAATAAAACTAAGCTTAAATCCCCTGTTTTCTACGGGCAAGCCAGTTCTGAATCCAGACCACCAAGTCACTGTGGATCCAATTCATCTTCACCTGGATCAGCCTACCATAAAGGACTGTTAAAGGCTCTGCAAAAATCTATACAGACAACATCCACTGCCCTCATCAATCCACAACAAAACTCAATCAAGTTAGTAAGACATGACCCGCTGCTTACAAAGCCTTACTGACTGATTAACCCCTTCTCATCCAAATGCATGTATATCATTTCCCGAAGAATCCTCTCCAATAGCTTACCTGGTATTGACATGAAGCTCACTGGTCTATAATTTCCTTGGTTATCTCCCCTTTCCTTCTCAAACAAAGGACTAAATTTGGCTACTCACCTGTCCTGTAGGACCTCACTTGCAGCTAGAAAGATTGCAAAGATCTCCTTGATGATCCTGCAATCTTCTCTCTTGCCTCAATAACCTGGGATAGATCCCATCGGGTCCTGCGGATGTATCTATCATATTCAAGAAACCCAGCAGCATATCCTTCTTTTCCTTTGTGTCCAAATTTATATCCTCTCTGGTCATCCAAGATTCCCATCCCTTGCCATCCTTATTCCTCCTCCTCAGAGGAACATGCCGATCCTGAATTCTGGAGCAGCTGGTCTTTAAATGACTCCCACATCAGATGTGGACTTACCCAATAACTGCTGCTCCCAATTTACTTTTCCTACCTCCTGCCTAATAATGTTGTGTTCTGCCTTACCCCAATTTAATACTCTCAAGGTCCAGACTTATTTTTATTCACATCTATCTTAAAACCTATGGGGTTTTGATTCCTGTTCCACAATAATGTTGCACTAAAATGGTGTACAATTTTGGTCGCCTAATTATAGGAAGGATGTCAACAAAATAGAGAGAGTACAGTATAGGGAGATTTACTAGAATGTTGCCTGGGATCCAGCAACTATGTTACAGAGAAAGGTTGAACAAGTTAGGTCTTTATTCTTTGGAGCGCAGAAGGTTAAGGGGGGACTTGATTGAGGTCTTTAAAATGATGAAAGGGATAGACAGAGTTGACGTGGATAAGCTTTTCCCATTAAGGGTAGGGAAGATTCAAACAAGCGGGCATGACATGCGAATTAAGGGACGGAAGTTTAGGGGTAACGTGAGGGGGAACTTCTTTACTCAGAGGGTGGTGGCTGTGTGGAATGAGCTTCCAGCAGAAGTGGTGGAGGCAGGATCGATTTTAACATTTAAAAGTAAAGTGGATAGGTATATGGACGGGAAGGGAATGGAGGGGTATGGTCTGAGTGCAGGTAGATGGGACCAGGGGTAAACAAATGATCGGCACGGACTGGAAGGGCCGAGAGGGCCTGTTTCCGTGCTGTAATTGTTATATGGTTATATGGTTAAAACACCGTTCACCTGGCCATGATTATTTCCCAATACCTGGTCCAGTATGATTCCTCCATGAGTTGGAATATCCACACACTGTATCAAGAATGGTGGCCCAGCGGTAGAGGCACTGCCTAACAGCACCAGAGACCTGGGTTTGTTCCTGACTACGGGTGCTCTCTCTTTGGCCACATAGGTTCCCCCTGTGCCCATGTAGGTTTTCTCTAGGTGCTCCAGTGTCCTCCCACACTCCAAAGACGTACAGGTTTGTAGATTAATTGGCTTTGGTAGAATTTATAAATTGGCCCTAGTGTGTACTGTGTAGTGTGTGCTAATGTAATGGGGATTGCTGGTCAGCACGGACTCGGTGGGCCGAAGGGCCTGATTTACTAAACTAATCTAAAAGATACCCTCTTAGATATACCAATAAAGCAATTCAAAATTATTGTCTGAATACTCAGTACATAGTCCCCAATTCCATAAAAATCCTTAGAAATGTGACAATGAGAGCATTTAGTGCAATTAAATTCAATCCAGTTAAATCCTGAGTTTATGGTACAAATTCAACAAAATTGCCCATCTGAAGAAGGATATCAAGCCAAGAGATCACCTATCCATGTTCTCCGGAGATGCTGCCTGACGCGCTGCGTTACTCCAACACTTTGTGTCCTTTTCCCCTCAGAGTGAGGTGTTCTAAGCACATCCTTATTAGTGGAGAAACATGGACCTTCAGATGCTGCAGTCTGAAGAAGGGTCCCAATGCAAAATGTCACCTGTTTTAATCCTATGTAAAGATCGACCGGCATGAAAAACACAACTCGGGGATGGTCTTTGTAAATTGCACCTTGAAGCTATTTGCCCGACATCTTTAAGCCATTGTGTCCTTTCCTCAGGTACGCCTGATGATCACTGATGCTGCCCGTCACAAGCTGCTCGTGCTAACTGGACAGTGCTGTGAGAACACTGGCGAGTTGATTCTACAATCTGGTTCGTTCTCATTTCAGAACTTCATTGAAATTTTTACAGATCAGGAGGTAAGTGAATGTATGTTTAACACGTTGCCCCTGGGCCCCCAGCAGAACCTTGCCGCCTGCGAGGTTTGTTTTGAATGTTGGAGAGATGTTATCAACTTGCTTGATCGTTATCTACCATGGTAAATGTCAGCAATTGCTAGGAGCAGGTGTTTAAGCAAAGTTGTTGCTGATGAAGTTAATATTCTCAAGAGTCAAGAGTAATTGTCATGTGTACCGACAATGGAACAATGACATTCTTACTTGCAGCAGCATAGTAGGCCTATAAACGCAGCACTCTTAGGTAATATGTGGAAAACAGAAATTCAATAAATTAACAGCCATAATATTAGTGCAAGAGCAAACCCCCGAAAGCCCTCAGTGAAACCAAAAACATTCCACAGTTCATAATTGAGGTTGGTGTTTTGTGGTGCTCAAGAGCCTGGCGGTTCATAAGTTATAGGAGCAGAATTAGACTATTAGACCCGTCAAGTCTACTCCGCCATTCAATCATGGCTGATCTATCTTTCCCTCTCAACCCCATTCCCCTACCTTCTCCCCATATTTGGTTGTTGGGAAGAAGCTTCTCTACCTTCTTCTCAATGGTAGGAGTGAGGTGAGAGCGTGGACATGGTGGTGTTGTTCTCTGCCATCATGTTGAATTGGATAAATAGGGTGTTTTGTTTGTGCTTGTGGATTTATGCTTTGCCAAGTAGAAGTTCCACAATGTCATGGAGTCATTTTAAGAATCGCCTTTAAAAACATAGCTGAGACTACTTGAACTGCCTTGTTGAAAAAACAAACTACTGGAGTAACTCAGCAGGCTAGGCAACATCTGTGAAGGGAAATCTGTGAAGACAACGGGCGCTGTCTGCACTGAGTTTGTACGTTCTCCCTGTGACCGTGTGGGTTCTCTCCGGGTGCACTGGTTTTCTTCCACATTCTAAAGATGTACAGGTCTGTACATTAATTGGCTTCTGTAAGTTACCTCTAGTGTGTAGGATGCAAAACTGGGATAACATAGAACTAGTGTACGGGTGATTGCTGGCTAGCGTAGACTTGGTGGGCCGAAGGTTCTGTTTCCATGCTGTATCTCTAGACTAAAGATGTTTCAGGTTGGGACCTTCCACAGATGCTGAATGAGTTCTTCCTGCTTTTGATTTTTGCTTCAGATTCAGAATGTCTCTTGGGTCTCCATGTAACTGCCTTGTGTTTAATTAGTTCATCTTTATAACTTAATTTTTCTGCAGAATTTTAGATTTCACATTGCAACAACGTTAAGTCTCTAATCACCAAGTGTTCTACCTGTGATGTCTAGTTAGTAAGGAAACATGATATATGCATGTATGTAAAACCACCAAACACAAAAAACATGCTGTTTACATATTTGTTGCTGAATGTGGCTCACCGGATAGAATTGGGACTTCTTGAAGTGAAGCGTTGTGAGTCTAGTTATCTCTGTAACTAAATTATATATAAATTGGGAATTAGCAATACTAAATATTCACATATATTTTGGCAATGGAAGCAGGAATATTTTATTTTTGCCTGGTGAGTATTCTTGTGATTATAATTCATTTGGCAGGATGTGGCCCTAATGCCAAAACAATTGTGTTAATTGAGGTTTTTCACTAATTACTGCTAATTATTGTGGTTTTTTTTTAAATTCTGCTGTCAGATTGGAGAACTGTTAAGCACCACACACCCAGCCAATAAAGCCAGCCTCACATTATTCTGCCCCGAGGAAGGCGACTGGAAAAATACAAACCTGGAGAAACACAACCTGCAGGACTTTATCAATATTAAACTGAACTCGGTCTCCATTTTACCAGAAATGGAAGGACTTTCAGAATTCACAGAATACCTATCAGAGTCGGTGGAAGTCCCGTCATCCTTTGACGTGTTGGAACCTCCGGCATCTGGGGGCTTCCTGAAGTTGTCGAAGCCTTGCTGCTACATTTTCCCAGGTGGGAGAGGAGACTCGGCCCTGTTCGCCGTGAACGGGTTCAACATGCTTATAAATGGCGGTTCAGATCGCAAGTCTTGCTTCTGGAAACTGGTTCGGCACTTGGACAGAGTCGACTCGATTCTACTCACCCACAACGGGGCGGACAACCTGCCCGGGGTCAACAGTCTGCTGCAACGCAAGATAGCGGAGCTGGAAGAGGAACAGTCGCAAGGATCCACTGCCAATAGCGACTGGATGAAGAATCTCATCTCACCCGAGCTGGGGGTTGTCTTTCTTAATGTCCCAGAAAATGTGACAAACCTGCAGCCTAATTTCCGAGTCAGGAGAAATACCGAAGAAACTTGCCTTACTGTCCAGTACTTAAACAAATTGTCTATAAAGCCAGAACCCCTGTTTAGGACTGTAGGGAATACCATTGACCCAGTAATACTGTTCCAGAAAATGGGTGTAGGGCGACTAGAGATGTACATTTTAAACCCAGTGAAAGGGAGCAAAGAGCTACAATTTTTCATGCAGCATTGGTCCAGCAATAACAAAGCTAAAACTGGACTTGTTTTGCCAAATGGCAAAGACGCAGAAATTTCATTTCCATACTTGACTTCGATATCCTCTCTGATTGTATGGCACCCTGCCAACCCAACTGAGAAAATAGTCCGAGCTCTGTTCCCAGGAAATGCTCCACAGTACAACATTCTGGATGGATTAGAAAAGCTCAAGCATTTAGACTTCTTGAAACACCCAATGGTAACTCAAAAAGAGCTTGTAGCTGGTTTGGCTGCCCCGACAGTGAAACAAGCCAAGATGAAACAACGCAGTGACAGCAAGGAGAGTCTCAAATCCAATTCCAGGCCATCCGTTGGAAAGGGAGTTAAGAAGGATGTCAAGGAAGAATCACCCGACATGACAAAATCCTCTGTTAATCACCAAGAGGCTGTTGTTGGGAAGCCTCAGAAGATAGAGAAGAAGGAAAAACCTACCGTTAAGAAGGAGCGACCCAGGTCAGAATCGCAATCTAAGCTTGAGGAGAAAGAGGGGAAGGCTAAAGTAGAACCGGCTAAACAGGAACTCGAAGAGAAAACGCAGAAAGACGAGAAACTAAAGTCCGAGAACAAACCAAAGCTGTTGAAGGAAAAAATCGTGAAGAAGGAGGTTAAAGCAAGGAAACCCGAGGAGAAGAAAAAAGAGGAAAAGGAAGTGAAAAAAGAGATTGCCAAGCCGGAGGCAAAAGAGGAGAAATCCGTCATCAAGAAAGAAAAGGTGAAAAAAGAGGAGAAGCCTAAAAAGGAAGAAGTGAAAAAGGAAGTAAAGAAAGATATTAAAAAAGAAGTGAAGAAGAAAGAAACACCAGTGAAAGAGGTGAAGAAGGAAGAAAAGAAAGAAATAAAAAAGAATGACAAAGATGTCAAGAAAGACGTGAAAAAGCCCATTAAGGAAGTTAAAAAAACTGTGCCCGCAGCAGAGGCCAAGAAATTGCCAATTAAGCCCAAGGTGGAAAAGAAAAACGAGACAGCCAAGAAGGACGATGCTGCTGCAATTAAACTGAAAGGCAAAGCAAAACCAAGCAAGAAAGAAGCCAAGGTTGAAACTGCAGCTGCGGCAGGAGCTGCTGCAGCAGGGGCAGCTGCAGCAATCGCAGTAGTAGCAGCAGCTGCCGCAGTTACCGAACTTGAGATCGAGCGATCGCTAATGTCTTCGCCAGAAGACTTAACAAAGGACTTTGAGGAACTCAACAAAGAAGAGAAAAAAGACACCCAGGCACCTCCTGTGGCAGTAGAGAACTCCGTGCAGGATGAAGTGCAAGCGGAAAAGATAGGCCTCACGATCCACAGAGATGCTTTAGATATCGATGAATCTCCCGATGAAGGAATAACAACTACTGATGCTGAAGGTGAATTTGAACAGTCTCCTCAAGAGTACATTGAGGCTGAAAATAAGGAGACCTTAGAACGATTTGAGGATGAGGGTGCAGCTTTTGAAGAGTCCTCTGAACCTGGAGACTATGAAGAGAAGGCAGAGACTGAAGATGTTGATGAGCTAGCAGGATCAGTGGACAAGATGCTTCCCACCAAAACTGCGCTGGAGCATGTTGCTATCGGAGAGAAGGCTGAGGCTGAGGACCTCGAAGCAGAAGAATTGGTCGAAGCCGAGGAACCAGTTGATGTTGACGAGATGGCAGAGAAAGAAGAGACTGAAGATTCGGAAGTGGGAGATGATCATCGGGAACGGGAGGATATGCTTCTTGAAAAGGCTGAGACTGAGGAAGAGGCAGAGGATGAAGGCAACAAAGTAGATTACAGCAAAGAACTGTACGAAGAGAAAGAGAGATGTGAGGTTCAAAGCACTGAGGTGAATAAAATCCCATCTCCCAGCGCACTTCTGGATAAATTCTCTGCACTTCATTCTTCGATCATTGATCAAACAATGTCTATACGTAACGAGACAATACCGACTGATTTTGAGAGTGAAACAACAGCTTCTGATGAGGAGGTCCACGATGAGCCTCCTGAAGAATTTACAGCCACATCGGGCTTTACTCAGTCTACGATTGAGATTTCTAGCGAGCCCACCCCAATGGATGGAATGTCCACACCCAGGGACATAATGAGCGACGAGACCAACAATGAAGAAACCGAGTCTCCAACTCAGGAGTACGTTAGCGTAACAAAGTTTGAGACGACTGTCGTTTCACAGAGTCGTGAAGGAGCCAAGCTTTCTCCTGTCCCCGACACTTGCAACGGGTTCTCATTAGAAATTACCAAAACCGATGTGACACAGGGCGAGGATTACCCAGCTTCTGCCTCAACAATATCTCCTTCATCTTCCTTGGAAGAAGACAAGTACTTCAAACCACCACCGGCCAGCATTTGTATTCCGAAACGCGAGGAGTATGAGAAACAGGACGACTTGGAGCTTGAGCAGCTCGAGAATCAAATAAAGGGCTTTGAGACCAAATTAAGCCCTGCAAGGAGTCCAGCTGAATCGTCACCACAATCCCGGACACCATTAAGTGATCGTAATATCAACTTTGATTTGACTCCATCAGAAATCAAGGCATCCCCTGATCTTCCACCTTTGGAACCTGAAGTGCCAGGTGATCATTGTGCAAGTCCTGAAGAGAAAACGTTGGAGATGGCATCACCCGTGCAGTCTGGAACGCCCAGTGCTGGTCACACCCCGTTTTATCAGTCACCAATAGATGAGAAAAACAAAGTTCCAGCTGAGGTAACGGCAAAGCTCCCGACGCCGATTATCATCGAGACGGATGACACGAAGGTGGATGAGACCAGTCCGCGGTACAGTCCGATGGACGAGCCGGTACCCGATTCGGAATCGCCTGTTGAGAAGGTTCTGTCTCCGCTGCGTAGTCCTCCAATGTTGGGCTCCAGTTCTCCCGTCGACAGCTCTCCCAATGACGGAGAGGAGTTCCCAGTGCAGTTCCTGGAAGGTGCAATGGAACTCACGAGTGACAAACTGAAACTTCTTGCCTCGCCCCGACTCTATCCATTCAGTGAACCCCCGTCCAGCCCTGCTGCCCCCGGCAAAGAACAGGCAGCCGACTTCGAGCTGTTGACTCCCAAAGATAGTTTCAGCCAGAAGCGGAAAATGGAAGGAAGCGCCGCCGGTACGTTTGCGCCGCTGGGCCCGTTCGACGCGCATAAAACCGGAGGTGAGCTCTCCCCGACGTTAGTGGACATCAGCCAGATTGGGTCCGTTAAGGAAGACAGCAAAATGTCCATCTCTGAAGGAACCACGTCAGACAAGTCAGCTACCCCTGTCGATGAGGTGGTGGCAGAAGACACTTACTCTCACATCGAAGGGGTTGCTTCAGCTTCAACAGCATCCCTGGCTACAAGCTCTTTCCCGGAGCCCACAGCTGACGACGTTTCCCCCTCACTGCATGCAGAAGTTGGCTCTCCGCACTCAACTGAAGTTGATGAATCTCTCTCCGTATCTGTTGTGCAAACGCCCACTGCATTCCAAGAAGCAGAGGTTTCTCCTTCCAGAGAGGACTGCCCAAGGCCCATGTCTATTTCCCCTCCAGAGGTCTCTCCAAAAACTGCAAAATCCAGAACTCCCGTGCAGGAAGTCCGCTCTCCCGAACACTCCACAATGTCCGTGGAGTTCAGTCAGGAATCTCCCGAACAGTCTTTAGCTTTGGACTTCAGCAAGCAGTCTCCTGAGCAACCCTCCTTTAATGCCAGCTACCACCACATATCCGAGAATGGGCCGACTGAGGTGGATTATAGTCCATCCGACTTTCACGAAACGAGATTCATGCATCACGTTCTGCCCACGCACGAAAAACCATTCTACTGTCAAGATAAGGAGCATCTACAGTTTGGTTCGACGCCACCGACAGAGACGTCTCCAACAACTTCGTCTGCCCGGACTCCTCAGACAAGTTCTCCACTCCAGGAGGAGTATGGTGTTTGTACCTCCGTCTCGTCCACCATCTCCTCTGCAAAAGCCATGATCGATGGGGAGACATTTCTGTCGGAGAGGCTACCAGCCCCCTGTTCACCACGAACAACTTCCCTGCTGCATGAAACGGAGGATTTACAGATGTTTGATGTTTCTCAGCCTCTCTCACTTGCGAAGGACGTGTCTCACCTTCACAGTTCCGTCTCTCCCGCCGCAGGACTTGTGCAGGAGAAATCTCCAACAATATTTTCTTCTTCAGAGCAGGTGGCTGCTGTGTTTGCGACACATTCATACCAAGAGCCTTCCCTCACAGGAAGCAAACATCCAGTAGTGCAAATGGACGTTGAAGAGATGGAGACATTAGGCAGCAAAGAAGATAAAGTCAAAGAGGCTTATGAGGTTGAAGATGGACCTTTCACATCCAGAACAGAGGTTCAACACGGCGGTGATAAATGCTTTAAAACTCCTTCTTCATTCAAGCTCAATATAGCTGATCTCTCCCCTTCTTTCATCAACCCAAGCCCCTTAGAATTTTTTGAACAAGAAGATGCCCTTGAAGATCTCGACAGGCCCTTGACCCAAGGCGGAGGTGCTCAGCCCCCTCCTGCTGGGAAGCAGCAGGCACGTCAGTGCGATGACACTCCAGGCACGTCCATCAGTGAGTCAGCTCCTTCGCAGACCGATTCGGATTTCCCCCCCGGGACGGAAGAGTGCCCTTCCATCACCGCGGACGCTGCCTTAGACTCCGAGGACGAGTCCGAGACCCTTCCGACTGACAGAACCCTGGTGCACCGGCAGATGGATCCCCCGCCTGCGCCCTTAAAGGACCCCAGCCCGCCTCCCCCGCACCCTGGCGTGTGCATGGTCGATCCCGAGGCACTGCCCATCGAGCAGAATGCCAAGGCAGATAAACCTTTGAAGAAGGAGGTGAAGGAAAGGACAAAGACTAAAAAGCAGGTCATGAAGACAAAGTCTTCCTCTCCTTCCAGGAAATCTGACAGCAAACCAAAGCATCCCAGTGCTCCTTCCCGAACAAACGCGCTCGCGTCGGCCAAGGAAGCAGCCGATAAAACTGCAAAAACAGCTTCTCCGAAGAAGGATTCGGTGGAGAAGGGCTCCAAAGCGAGCACCAACCCAGAGGTGAAAGCTGCTCGGGGCGATGACAAGGAAGCAAAGAATGCGACTAACACCACCAACTCAAAGTCTGCACACATCACTAAAAACCCAGGTAACCGCCTTCCCCCTTGTACCTTGGCTAATTCAACGTAGAGTGTATGTGCAGGAAGGAAGGGCAGATGCTTGTTTAAACCCAAGATAGACACAGATGCAGGATAGGGCAGTATTCAAGGTATTGCGTATTGAATCTCTTTTTAAAATAAATGCATTGGGTGAGTGGAATTGATTCAACATTCACTTGACTCCATAACCCTGGCAGAAACTCACAAGAACTTTATTCCATTTCTCAGCAGTTTCTGCCAATCACTGAGGTTACAATAGAAAATATTCCACTTTTATTCGACTTTAAAGACTAAATTAAAAAAAAACAAGAATGTGCTAAAGTACAGGATGCTAGTTACACAATAGTCGTAGAATCATAAAATGGGCTCTTTGGCCCACTTTCCCATGCCGACCAATATGCCCCATTTACACTAGTCCCAACTGCCTGCGTTTGGCTTGTATTGTTCTAAATCTATCCTATCCACGTACCTGTCCAAATGTTTCTTCAACGTTGCGATATTACCTTCTCAACTATCTCCTCCGGCAGCTTGTTCCATAATCTCACCATCCTTTGTGTAAAAAAAATTGCCCCTCAGGTTCCTATTATATTGTTCCCATCTCACATTAAACCTATGTCCTCTGGTTCTCGATTCCCCTCATGTGGGCAAGAGACTCTGTGCATTCACCCTAGCTATTCCTCTGATGATCTAATGCACCTTTATAAGATCACCCCTCATCCTCCTGCACTCCAAGGAATAAAGTCCCAGCCTGCTCAACCTTTTCCAATAAATCAGGCCCTCGAGTCCTGGCAACATTCTCGCGAAAGTTTTCTGCATCCTTTTCAGCTTAACAACATCTTTCCTTAACAGGGTGACCAAAGTGGAATGCAGTACTCTAAATGTGGCGTCACCAATGTCTTGTACACTTGTAACATGGCCTCCCAACTTCTGTACTCAATACCTTGACTGATGAAGGCCACATCCTAACTGCTGTTAGAAACATAGAATCATAGAAAAATAGGTGCAGGAGTAGGCCATTCGGCCCTTCGAGCCTGCACTGCAATTCAATATGATCATGGCTGATCATCCAACTCAGTATCCCATACCTGCCTTCTCTCCATACCCCCTGATCCCTTTAACCACAAGTGCCATATCCGACTCCCTCTTGAATATAGCCAATGAACTGGCCTCAACGACCCTCTGTGGCAGAGAATTCCAGAGACTCACCACTCTCTGTGTAAAGAATGTTTTCTTCATCTCGGTCCTAAAGGAATTCCCCCTTATCCTTAGACTGTGACCCCTTGTTCTGGACTCCCCCAACATCGGGAACAATCTTCCTGCATCTAGCTTGTCCAACCCCTTAAGAATTTTGTAAGTTTCTATAAGATCCTCCCTCAATCTTCTCAATTCCAGTGAGTTTATACAGTTATACATGTTATACAGTTCTTTGATTATTTTGCTTTTTGACATAAATAAACCACTGATTTAAAAAGCTCAGGACACCACTCGTTTGGAAAAGACAAACATTTCATGATTTTGGTCATCTTTATTCCAAATGGCTGAAATACGATTTTGCAATCAGCAATATAATGCAGCATAATTTTGTGTGAATGACAAAAAATCTTTAATCATACATTTGTAATAGACCCCGCATCATTTTTAAGGAACACACAACACAAGCCATGTCCATAGGGAAAAGTCTGTTAATTCAGTCTTGGAGCATTTGAGAAGAAATTCTTGTGGGAAATTTGTGAAGCCTATTTAACTGATGGGATGCTGTCAGAGGTGCAATGATGGTGCATATCTTGGCACTAAAAGTTCACTTCTAGGATGAATTAGAGGAGATTCACAGATTGAGCAACCTTTATACAAAATTATAAAATCAAGTGAGAGATAATTAACATTTTAAAAGCAAAACCTTATTGAGGAAATTGTTAATAATCTTCTAAACAGGAGAGTAGACTACGCAAATAAAATGCAAATTACAATAGACAATAGGTGCAAGAGTAGGCCATTCAGCCCTTCGAGCCAGCACCGCCATTCACTGTGATCATGGCTGATCATCCACAATCAGTACCCCGTTCCTGCCTTCTCCCCATACCCCCTGACTCTGCTATCTTTAAGAGCTCTATCTAACTCTCTCTTGAAAGCATCCAGAGAATTGGCCTCCACTGCCTTCTGAGGCAGAGAATTCCACAGATTCACAACCCTCTGTGTGAAAATGAGTTAGATGTGGCCCTTGTGGCTAAGGGGATCAGGGGGTATGGAGAGAAGGCAGGTACGGGATACTGAGTTGGATGATCAGCCATGATCATATTGAAGGCGGTGCAGGCTCGAAGGGCCGAATGGCCTTCTCCTGCACCTAATTTCTATGTTTCTAAAAAGTTTTTCCTCATTCCCGTTCTAAATGGCTTACCCCTTGTTCTTAATTTTTTTATTAAATGTTCTATGATGATGACTGCAATAAAATGTCCAGAGCCAATTATCCAATTTTAATTGCTCATTGTTTAAAAGTGAATATGTAATAAGAGGATAAGGGACCCTGTTTCTACATTTTCCTTGTTTCTACAATAGAATCTACAGGATTGAACTTTTAATTGAACAAGGAGAAAAAATGGCGGATTTACTTTTAATCATTCCCAATGATGCTGAGCATGTAAATGACAAAATGCTTCTAAGTTAACATTTTTAAGTTATAGTAACTAATTTGCCAACTCTTCACTACATGATACCTTTGCACACCCAACCCTTAAGCAATATATAACATAAGTGATTAGAATTTTGCTATGCAAATTTAGAGCCTTGGAACCCAAATCCCTGGTCAGTGAACATACTGATTAATCTGCAGGCTTGATTCATTGTAGGATGATGGGACCATCAAGCAGAGAAGGCCACTGTATCCATCAATTTTACGCCAGCCTAGCATTTTGAAAGTTCCGTATCTTTTGCCTGGCAAAAGTTAAAAATACTTCAAATGCTTATCTAATTTCCTTTTGAAAATTGCTAATGAGTCTTCCTCAGCATTCTAAAATGTAAAACAAAATATCACAAGAAATAAGGCTGCAATCCCTGCAAGTTAGACAATAGACAATAGGTTTCAGGAGTTAGAAGCTAAAAGGCTGATACGATTGAAGTTTTCAAGATATTAAAGTAGACAAAAAACATTTCTGTTGACTGGAGGGACCTAGAACTGAAGGTACAATGTAACAATTGAGACTCCTTCCAGGAGAAAAGTGGGAAAAGAAGCAATGTTCACACTAAGGACCATATCATTTTGGAATTGTCTTCCAGAAAGAAAAATTGATGCAGGATCAGTCATTAGTTATAAATCCAAGACAGTTACATTTTTGATAACCCAATACTTCCAGGGATAAGCAACAAAAATAGGGTTATGGAGATGGGTTAACAATCTGCCACCAACTCATAATCTGGAGAAATAAACTGAAGATTTTAAATTGCCTTTGTTCTATTCTTCTGGGTTTCTATTGAGGTCCACTTGCTATCAATATCATGGACTGCCTATACTCAGTATAGAACATAGATAATAGGTGCAGGAGTAGGCCATTCGGCACTTTGAGCCAGCACCGCCATTCAATATGATCATGGCTTATCATCCAAAATCAGTACCCCGTTCCTGCTTTTTCCCCATATAACTTGACTCTGTTAGCTCTAAGAGCTATATCTGACTCTCTCTGGTTCTGGACTCCCCCAACGTCAGGACCATTTTTCCTGATAAAGAGGGTTGATCCAGGTCAAGGCTATCCTAGCTCCTATTCTCAGCAAATGCTGCCACACTGGCTATGAACTAAACCATCCTTTGTGTAAGTATTTTTAAAGCAGAATGAATGCACTGTGAAAAAATTACCTTAAGAACTCAATCATTGCATCATTACACCACAGGAGGCCAGTTATTCTTTCAAGCCAAGAGTTTTTTTGTTTTTGCATCCAGTTAACCCCATTCATTGGATTACTCCCTGAAATTTTATTTAATTCATGTACCTATCCGTTAAAAAATAAATTGGAAGTCATGATTGCATTTGCTTTCATTATTCTTTGAGGCAGCAAATTCCAGGTTATTGCCATTTTCTTCAAGGTCTCCCCCGTGAACATGACTTTTCACACTGTAATTGATATCTCGGCATTTCTAATCCACTTCAACATGCGAGGCAAGAGTTGGTTTTGAAATAAACACAACGCACAATAAATAGTGGATATATAAAAGAAAATCTTCAATTAATACAATCTCTGTGGGGGAATCATTTTAATTTTCAAAATACAGTGCACCATTATTAACGTTCAGATAGAGAATAGATTTGTAGAGTATAGAGGAGGCACACAGCACACAGAAACATACCCTTTGGCCCATGGTGTATGTGCAGGGTGTCTATAGTAACCCTTTTCTCCAATAAGCTGGCCCCTCGCTTTTTGTGTCATGTGTTGCAAAAATGTTCATCTAAGCAAAAGGTTTGAGAGTCTGCCTTCTCCACCCCCAGGGAGTTCTAGATTTCAGCCAAACTTCAAATGAAAAAAATGTCTTTCCCGCAAACCCCTCTAGATCTCCTGCCACTGACCTTAAACCTGTTCCTTCCTAATTTGACACCACTGCCAAGGAAAAAGGTTCCTTGCGATCTACTTTATCTCTGCCCCTCAGAATTGTATATATCCCTCTCAGTGTTGTCATCAAAGATGAACTCTTGTGCCAAATGTGTAGATAAGATGCAGATGGCTGATAAGAACAGTTGGGCACAAGAAAGCAGGGGAATGTTGAGCAGCCAGCATCTACAGGAGCAGTCAAAATATCTGGGAAGGAACTGCAGAAGCTGGCTTATACTGGAAATAGACACAAAGTGCTGGAGTAACTCAGCGGGTCACTCATCACCTCTGGAGAAAAAGGATGAGTTTTCCATCCTTTTACTCCATAGATGCTGCCTGGTGCTTTATGTCTATCATTTTATGTTTATCTATGTGAACTGTGCCTTAAGGAGCAGAAAAAAGACATTGGGGAATAACATTTAATTTTGGTATCTTTGCTCAGTTATTGAGTTATGGTCCAGCTGGTTGCTACACTGAGTCGGTCCACAACATGGTCTCTGGTGGGTGTGAATGGTGGAGGTGGAAGGGCCAAGGGGCAGATTTTCTCAAGGGGAACTCATTTTTGCAATGGATTCTTTCTCTCGAAGGTTCCAGCAGCAATAAGGCAGCAAGCGTGCCGTCAGTGCCTTCTGGACCTCCAGTGTACCTTGACCTGGTGTACATTCCAAATCACTGCAGTGCCAAGACTGTGGACGCCGAGTTCTTCAAGCGAGTGAGATCTTCCTACTATGTAGTGAGTGGAAACGACCAGGCAGCCGAAGAACCCAGCAGGGCTGTTCTGGATGCCCTCCTGGAGGGCAAGTCTCAGTGGGGCGGTAACATGCAGGTAAGGTCACCAAATCCTTCTTTCAGAATTTTTGGCCATTTTCAAAATGCGGCAAAATTGTACTGGTTCGCCGCCGATTTTCCGGCACCTAGTGGTCCGGCACCTCCTTTAATCTGGACATAATTACGAGCGCGCTTGAAATCCCACCCCCCCCCCCTCCCAGGAAGTCCCCCCTGAAAATGTGGTGCCTAAGGCGGGCGAGGTGGCCAATCTCAACCTCATCGGGACATCCACGGCCGATCGGCAGATCAAATTTGGCCCCTGCGGCCGGTGCTTTGGATCTCCGGCCTGGCCAGAGCCGGCCGATCCTTTCCCTTAGCCAACATCCAAGGCTGACTTTGCGGGCTGGTATCTCGGCCCCTTGGCCGTGTAAGCGGACCCTTCCGGTAGAGTCGGACTCCTCTGATAAATGGATAATCCTGGAAGGCACTGAAACCAAGGGTGCTGGAAAATCAATGGTGGACCTGTAATATATTTTTATGTTAGTGTTTCCTTGCACAGGTTATTGTGCTATTTCCCACTGGAGTTACAACAGTATGGTTTAACAGAGCCTGTTGCAAAGCAAAATGTCCCAAAGCACTTCCAATCAATCCCAGGCAGATTCCTCTGCTCAATCTTCCACCTTGTGTATTAGACATCTCCACAGAACTGGAAACCATACAAATGCAGGAGAGCCTGTGAATCAATGAGCAGACTGCCCACCTGAGATGAGCATTTATCCATGTTTCTTGGCGTGCCAGAGCATTTGTAGGATGAGGTGTACCAGTTGTGGAGTTCCCTAATGTACAAGCTGGAAGACTGAACAGAGGAAGTAGCCTGGAAAATGATTGGAAGTACTGGAAGACACTAAATGCTGGAATAATTCAATGGGACAGGCAGCATCTCTGGGAAGAAGGAATGTGTGACAGTTTGGGTAGAGACCCTTCTTCATACTGTGCTGGAGCTTGTCATCCTGATTTAACAGGTCAGAATATAGACCTGAGACCTGATATAGACTCTGAGTTTAATTTAGTTTGGTTTATTGTCATGTTTGCCGAGGTACAGTGAAAAGCTTTGGTTACATGGTAACCAGTCAGCAGAAAGACAATACACGATTACAATCGAGCCATCCACAGTGCACAGATACATGATAAAGGGGGAGCCTAACTTGCAATTCATAAAGGTAGCCTGGTATACTTTGAAGGTCAATGTCTGCACTACAGCCAGAGAAGCTGTATGCTCAGTCAATAAGTATTTCCAGACCTGTTGAGTTACTCCACCAGTTTAGGTCCTTTTAACCTTTGACAGCACTGGGCCTGTACTTGCTGGGGAAACCTAATTGAAATGTACCAAATAGTGAAAGGCTTGGATAGAGTGGATGTGGCGAGGATGTTTCCACTAGTGGGAGAGTCTGGGACTCGAGGTCATAGCCTCAGAATTAAAGGACTTTTTTTTTAGGAAGGAGATGAGGAATAATTTCTTTAGTCAGCGGGTGGCGAATCTGTGGAATTCTTTGCCACAGTGCTGTGGAGGCCAAGTCAATTGATATTTTTAAGGCAGAGATAGATAGATTCTTGATTAGTGCAGGTGTCCGGGGTTATGGGGGGAAGGCAGGAGAATGGGATTCGGAGGGAGAGATAGATCACCCATGATTGAATGGCGGAGTGGACTTGATGGGCCGAATGACTTAATTCTGCTCCTATCACATGACCTTTCTGATCTACAGCTGAACTCCATTGAATAGAGGCGGAATGAGTAGGTTCACCATTGTTTTTTGTTCTGGATTACAGGTTACCCTAATTCCAACCCACGACTCTGAAGTAATGCGGGAATGGTACCAGCAGACCCACGAGAAGCAGCAGGACCTCAACATCATGGTGCTGGCCAGCAGCAGCACTGTGGTCATGCAAGATGAATCGTTCCCTGCATGCAAGATCGAACTGTAATGGGGAGTCCCACAGAAGCGGAACATTCAGCCAGTTGTTTAAGGGGAAGCACTCAAGTGGAAATTTAAAACAAAAGAGGAAAGCAGATGTAACTCAATGTCTGCTGAATACTGTACGATAGATTTGTTATACAGGTCACTAGGGTGTAACACTTTCCAGACTATTTAGTTCCTATGCTGAAGCAAAATTTTCTTATTCCTAAAAAAAAAAATACAGGGTTTAAAATACTTGGATCTGTCATACCCTGAATCCATCGATTTGTGGTGTGGGTAATATTGATTCCAATTTTTTTCTTTGTTTAGACAAAATTGCAAATGGGCAATCTTTACCATGGTAAAAAAATAATCGTCATCTCTAACAGCAGTAGTTTTGAAGTGTGAAATGTAGCTTTTTGATGATCATATTGTTGAGGCCGGACCATATAATACTCTGAACTCCACATGGAAACACTATCTTTCACCCATCCTGGACTCACGAGTATTTTGAACCCTATTCACGTAACCAGGCGATCCCCTCCCACACAAATGCAGAAATATTTAACTAAGGCATGTTTCCTGTGTACCAGCTTCTTGACAAATTTAATTCTGCATATGAACATGGCATATTGCCATTAAGCCTTGATAAAACTGCATGGTTTAACTCATTGACAGCTAATATACGTAAGCAGAGACCAAAGGAGTTGGGAGTACACATACTAGTCATTTTGCCTTAGACAGTGACTTGAATGTAATGTGATCTAGGTTGCACTTTTTTTTTTAAATGGGAAGTGAATAAGGCAAACAACAGGCAGTGAAGGCCGGCGTAGGACAGTAGTTTGAGAAGTACTGTTATTTGTGTGTGTGTGTGTGTGTGTGTGTGAATGTGTCCGTACTTGTAAACAACAACATGATTTCCCTGATGACCAGTCATAGAAGGTGTTCAAATGTGATGTACACTTTTTTGATTTCAGAGGTAGTTGTTTATAAGAAGCACAGGTACAGATGGAATTGGATATGGAGGAAAAAAAAATCACAAGTGTGCAGAAAGTTTTTTTTGTTTTTGTTTTGCTATGTGACATATTATTGGTAAGTATCCTTCATATTGTTTAAATGACTTAAGTTTCTACTTTTCATCCAAAAATAGCAAAGTAAAGGTTCACTTGTTGGGTGCATTATGTTGACTGAAAAAGGGTGTGTTTTTTTGTAACTGGCGAAACTATTGATCATTTATAGATCTGAGCATTATCTTTTTAGGGCCATATTTATAACCTGTATAGCTTTCCTTTAACAGTACTACATCCAAGTTTGTATCAGTCTGGTATTGTGCAGTCACTGGTGTAATTCTGTTAATAATGTACAGCTCAAATCTGAATTAATTCTGTTTTAATTCACATTTGATAAAGATCCAACAGTGGAACAATAGTTTATATATCTTCTCCAATGTGTTGTACCTGCAAAGCATTTATAAATTATAAAAGATGAATTTATCTGGAACGCAAGTTCTATTTACTTGTGTCATGCACTAGACTAGTGAACAGAATTGGAATACTTGGGTCAATGATATAGTGGTTGAAAATATTGGATCAGTTGTAGCTTTAACATAAATTAAAATGTGTGCGCATCTGTTTGTTTCGTGTTACTATAATGATAAGGACTGATTAGCTAAAGACAAAAGTAGTGCTCAACAAATGGCCGATATTTCAAATCAACATTATTTCCAACATTTGTTGTCATTTATCAGCTTTTTTTTCTAGTTGTATGATTGGAGTCCACATCAGCCATTTAGGGAACTAAGATGAATGCAAATTTCCTCTTTGTAGATCATGATTTTAATTCCTTCTCCTGAATCTTTCCTGGAAAGTCCAGCAAGTGACCTCGTGTATATTTTTGAATGCTATATTTTTGTTTGAAGAATGTATTTGGTGTATATTTTAGGAAATATATTTTGTTTATTGAATTTTGGGGAAATTGATTTTATGAAAATCTGAAGCCAGCAAGTGACTAAACATACAAATGAAGTACAGTGGTTCTGTTTTACTCTGATACACGGTAGTGTAGTGTAACACTCCATGTTACAAGGTGCAAATGTGCAGCGTCACCGATACTCTGAAACCCATTATTGTCTGATTTGTTTTGATCAATTTTTGTATTCTTACTTTTTCAAGGCTTGCAGTTTTCCAGTTAAAGACCCTTTTTAACTGGCTGTAGAATACCATGTAAATTTTGGTGATAGGATTGTAGTTTTATTTTATACCAAAAATAGCAGCAGTCTCTGTGCTGTGAAAAATTGCGTACTTGTATCTCCAGCCGAATCTGCAGGATCAGAAATTGCATTGAATTGAAACTGGTACCATGCATCGTTCATATTTATTGATGCTTTGTTGAGATCTTTGGATTGGATTCAAACACTATGTCCTTCGACAACTGTTGAAAGGCACTCGCACAGTGATGCAGTGAACCATCAGCCACACTGCCAATAGGGGTTGCCACGCACAGAGGCGGACCCTTACTGCTTTTACATAATGGAATCGTTTCCATGACATGTAACAATTGATCAGTGCGCGAGGTTAATGTAAAGTTATTGACTTTTTGGGTAATTCATTACATCCGATTGATCTATGTTCTCTATTGTGGTGGCAAAATAATATCCACTGTTGGATCTAGTAATTGAGCCTTAGTCGGGAATTAGATGCCATTTGACCCCACTGATTGTAACTTTGCCAGATGTACAGCTTAACCAGCTGCTTTCCCATGGATATGACCTCATTTTTGTATTGTACGTTTTTTTTAAAAAGAAAGCTGATTATTTTATTTTTAAATACTTTTGTGAACAAAAGTGTGATGCGAATTAGTTTTAACAGAAAATGAAAGCATGTTTATGTTTGCACTGTTTTTTATCACAGCTTTCCTAATATGGATTGGCTTTAAAATCAAACTTCATTGCTCTAGAACTTTAGACAAATGAACTTTTGCAATATTGCATATGTATTATACAGTTTAGTAGTTGTAGTATTTTATTTGCAGATGTTGCTCCAGATCATTTATATGATAAGCATTATTGAACACGTGGTTTTAACTTATTTGTCTTTGCTAATTTTAAAAACACCCTTTTCAATTTAGCTTATAATTAATGCTAACAGTAATTTTAAGTGCATTTAAAGGCATTTGTTTTGTAACAGTACAGTTTATTGGTAACTAAATTCAAGACTGTACTTTTAAAGGACAGACACACCCTAATTCTAATAGAAATTTAAGTTGTCAATGACCATGTATTTTAGAATTGGCTTGTTTGCACTGCGAAAAGCTGCTGGTGTTGGAAACTGGGTGATGATGCTCAGTCATACTGCTCACATTCACTGCACTACAGGGTAACAGAACTTAGCTTCCAGGTAATTATGCTGTAAGGACAAAGAAAAGCCCCTGGTATTTGCGCTGAACACTATTTTCTTTTAAAATGAATGAATGAAGCATCAAGCCACTCTTGCACATCTTCTGTCAGCTAGGTCGTGAACAATTGAGTATAGGTTAGGAGCAGATAGTAGGTAGGGAGGGAGATGTGATGGCTGAGGAACAGTGGTGGTGAAATAAGGGATAGTAAGGAAGGAAAGTTCAGCATCAATGATGGTCTCAATGTCTTTTTCATCTGCATTCTTCCCTTATGCTCACTACGCACGGAGTAACAATTATACATACAGTCTTACAGCGTAGAAACAGGTCCTTCAGCCCAACTTGCCCACAGCGGCCAACATGTTCCAGCTATAGTAGTCCCACCTGCCTGCGTTTGGCCCATATCCCTCTAAACCTGTCCTATCCATGTACCTGTCTGAATGTTTCTTAAACATTGCGATAGTCACTGCTTCAACTACCGCCTCCGGCAGCTTGTTCCATACACCCACCACCCTTTGTGTGAAAAGGTTACCCCTCAGGTTCCTATTAAATCTTTCACCCCTCACTTTAAAACTATGTCCTCTGGTTCTCGATTCCACTACTCTGTGCATCTACCCGATCTATTCCTCTCAATTATTCCAGGATTTTAAAAAACAGCTAAATTCTAAAACTTCAAGGATGTGGTCAAAATGGTCTGTAACATTGGAGAATGTCATTAGCACCACTGCAATTGATCTGAAGAATGTCAGCGCTGATTTTGAATCCTCTGGTTTCTTGATACTAGTAACTTAGTAGCATTCAAACAAGTTGGAACAAGAATATTTTTCAAGATTTAATTCCACTATAACCTATAGCTTTCTGACGACAAAATTAGTAATTCCAACATCAAAAAAGCTATTTATTTTTTTAAGCTCCTTTTCTAAAAGAATGGCTTTTTCAAAGCTGTACAGCCACAATGGGCTGACTGACCTTCTGTGCTGTATGGTCCTAGTCCAGAATCAGTGGTTGTAATTAAAAACATTGTCGGAGAAACATTAATGTGAATTAATTTGTAACAACTATTTCGGATAAATTACCTTTCCCTATACTTCTATAAATCCATAATTAAACCATGAGCAGTTAGTTGTGCTATGATAGAGTAAGTACTGTGAGAATGTGCATGTGGCATGATGTTTATTGGTGTCCCTGTAGAAAATGTTTTGTGGAGACAGACTTACTTCAAGTTTCTTTGAATAGTTCTGGTTGAAGAGGCTTGTAATTTGCCCAGATCGAATTGCATATTATGCAGAAGCAGCTGTGTAGCTTTTTCTAACGGTACACATTTTTTTAGATGAGAGGTGCATTTTCCCATTATAAATGCATTTTCTCATTTATTTTCACCCAATATTATGTGATATGTTTTCCAGGATCATTTAAAAAGATCAAGACCTGTTCTTGGAAGAAGTGTAAGTCGCTGTAACTAGTGTAGGGCAGCTTATATAGGGTGGTGAGGAATGAATGGTCAAAAAATAAACAAGTTGCATTGATTACTGCACACGGGCTTCGTTTCCTGTTTCATGTTTACATTTCCTAAAGACAAAGAAGGGTAATTTTACTGAGTTGGAAAAATCAATTGTGTAATTGTGAGATTGCATCTTCGTAATAGTAAATATCAACAGTGAAGGAATTTAACTAGTAACCGCTGCTGTGGCAAGCACTGAATCTCCATGGTAGATTTTATGGAACATGTTGAGCTGAATTCGGCAATGTATTGTACATTTTCTTTTTCTGTGTGCTATTTTTTAAATGCCTCCAAACTCACAATATCCGTAAGGTGAAAATGATTGCTTACTTCTGATGGTTTTTCCGGGAGCCTTGGGGATCTGAGAACAAGGCATATGAATTGCAATTACTAAGTGGGTTTGAACATGTTACATTCCAACAACCCACCTTTTTTTGAAATAGACAATCCACTGATATCTTGCCATGGTTAATTTTCTTCCAGATTTATATACCGTATTCTAAACTAACGCACTGGATTCTAGTGACACAATTGTTCATAATCCACTTGCTGATTTAAAGGTTGCAATGCAATTCATTCCCACCTTACCACAAGTATATGCCCGTTATGATACTCTGTAGATGAAAAGGGTATGTGTTGTGAAGTTTGTTGTAATATTACAGATAAAAATATGAGTGCATTAATAAAATTGGCATAGACTGGTGTGAGGGAATTTGCTCACTTTTAGATTTTAGAATGAATGGGTGTTTGGGATTTTGAGTGTTTTATAAAAACGAAACTCATTATAAATGTTTGGCACATTAACTGACATGTGTGACAACATAGCTGTGACCTGATGATACTTCAGCTGATTTACAAAGCAATGCTGTCTATGGGATGTTTGTGACATTGCAACATAATAGTGACCAAAAACTGTTAATGCCTAACCCCGGGTAAAGTGATTGCAACCAACATTGTGACTGTCCAAAATTACTCTCATCCTTAATTCACAGAAATTCTGCTGATGACTAAAAAAAAAATAACATAAATGGACTGCGAACATAAAGAATCTGCTTAAACACTTGCATGCAGTTTTATCTTCCAGAGATGGAAAGCACCAGTCTTACAGCTGGCTGCGCAGCAACTCAATCCTCCCATTATCTGAATAATGTTTTATGTGTCAAACTGCAGCTGTGTATGGTATTTATGTCTTATAATCCTGCAAAATTCTATCCAGTCATATCTAATGTAGAACTTAGTTTTCAGTGAAAGTATTATGTAGTGCTTTTCAGATATTGTGTGCAATATCCCCTGCCACTGGAGTATTTGATGTAAAGGGAACAATTAAATTAAAATCCACAATAAAATGAAATATGACAGTTGAGTTGTGATTTTTTTTCCCCCTCAACAAAGAGGTGAGAAATTTCATTTCCAATGTTATTATTTTCATAAATCTCTCCAAGGTCATGTTCATTTTTGGAGCCTTTTAAGCAGATTTTTGATATCAAAGCTGCAGTCTTGAGTGGAGTTTTTGGTTTGTTTATAGATATAGCCTGGAAACAGGCCCATCGGCCCACTGAGTCTATGCCGACCATTGATCACCCGTTCTCATTAATTCTAAGTTATCCTACTTATGCATTCACTCCTTAACACACATTAAGGGCAATTTTACAGCGGTTAATAAACCTGCGCATCTTTGGGATGTTGGAGGAAACTGGAGTACCTGGAGGAAACCCACGCAGTCACAAGGACGACATGCAAACTCCAAATGGACAGCTCTGAGGTCAGGATTGAACTTGGGTCTCTGGCGCTGTGAGGCAACAGCTCTTTCAGCTGCCCCATTATGAGATGAAAGATGGTACTGGGACTGTGTCCACAAGAGCAAGGAAGTTAAAGAAATGAAAAGATGGTTTAAAATAATGAATCTGGACTACACTTCTTCCCACCCTGCTTCCTGTAAGGACTCTATCCCCTACTCCCAATTCCTCCGTCTACGCCGCATCTGCACCCAGGATGAGGTGTTCCAAACCAGGGCATCGGAGATGTCCTCATTCTTTAGGGAGCAGGGGTTCCCCTCTTCGACTATAGATGAGGCTCTCACCAGGGTCTCCTCTATATCCCGTAGCTCCGCTCTCACTTACCCTCCCCCCACTCATAACAAGGACAGAGCCCCTTGCTCTCACCTTCCACCCTAACAGCCGTCACATACAACAGATAATCCTTCCACATTTTCGCCACCTTCAACCGGATTCCACCACTGGCCACATCTTCCCATTTCCTCCCCTTTCTGCTTTCCGCAGAGACCGCTCCCTCCGTAACTCCCTGGTCAATCCTTCCCACCTACTTTCCCTTGCAACCACAGGAAATGCTACACTTATCGCTTTACCCCCCCCCCCCCCCCCCCCCCCCCCCAAGGACCCAAGCAGTCTTTCCAGGTGAGGCAGAGGTTGACATGCACCTCCTCCAACCTCATCTATTGCATCCCTGTTCTAGGTGCCAATTGCTCTACATCGGTGAGACCAAGCGCAGGTTTGGCGATCGCTTTGCCCAACACCTCCGCTCAGTTCGCACTAACCAACCTGATCTCCCAGTGGCTTAGCACTTCAACTCCCCCTCCCACTCCCCCTTTCTGTCCTGGGCCTCCTCCATGGCCAGAGTGAGTCCCACCACAAATTGGAGGAGCAGCACCTCATATTTTGCTTGGGTAGTTTACACCCCAGCGGTATGAACATTGACTTCTCCAATTTGAGGTTGTCCTTCCTTTCTCCCTCCTTCCTCTCCCCTTCTCAGCTCTCCCACAGCCCACTGTCTCTGCCTCTTCCTTTCTTCCTGACCCCCCACCCCACCCCCAACATCAGTCTGAAGAAGGGTCTCGACTCGAAACGTCACCTATTCCTTCGCTCCATAGATGCTGCCTTACCCGCTGAGTTTCTCCAGCATTTCTGTCTACCTTAAAATAATGAAGGTTGTTGCTAGAGCAAATAGGAAAAGTTAGCTTCCTTCAACTGAAGAATCAGACATGGAGTACATTTACAAAGTTTCCAGAATGGAGACAAGAATGTCTGTAATAGAAGAAACTTTTCCATGGAAGAAACTATGGCTTTATTAAGAGGGATGGTGCATAAATGTTGAAACAGAGGTACTTCTAGTGGTGTAAAGAGGTTGGATGAGCATTTGCAATGTTGGACCAAACAACATTCAATGAGTTGGATGGTTCTTCCCTGTGCTCAATGAAATATAATCAGAACATATGAAACTAACCATGCCCCTGTATTTTTGACATTTAATATAATTTGGAAGAAATTAAAACATTATTCAAATGAAAAATGTATTCTACTCTATAATGTAATGTGGGAGGAGTGGCTTTTAAAAATGCAATTATTGTAAACTTTGGCTGTTCATTGGCGAGATTATACTTCAAATAATATGTGGTGATCTGAGATAATTTGTTATGGGGATAACAGTATGTGAGTGCTATTAAAGTGTAGACTTGGTTCATTGAAAACCACTCTAAAACAGAAGGGTGTTGCACCAAGCTCCATAGATTTGAAGACATAATCTCACATTGACACTGTGCAGATCTGGGAGATTGGAGAGTGCGGCATCTTTCTTTCTGGTGAAGTGTGAAGATTACTACAAACAATCTAATTGCAGAAGAATTTGAAGTCCTTTTGGCCAACATCTTCCGAAGATAATTTATCTGGCAAAGTTCTGTTTAACATATGAAACAGGCCATTTGATTCCTCATACCTAATCTCTTACCTCAGATGCACTAATCTCAGAACCTTTCATTCCCCAGAAATACCACAATTTATTAAATTCTGCTTTGAATATAAACTGAAACTCAGACCCAGCCTGTAACTGTTGGCCCATCGAGTCCACACCAACCAATGATACTAGTTCTTTCCTACATACATAGGAACAGTCGTATAGAAACCAGTTAACCTACAAAGCTACACAAACTTTGGAATGTGGGAGGAAACCAAAGCACCCAGAGGAAATTCACTGGGTCACAAGGAGAAGATACAAACTTCTCACAGACAGCACCTGTAGTCAGGATTGAACCCGGATCTCTGGCGCTGTAACCTCTACCGCTGCGCCACTATGCTGTTGCCAAAGATTCATTGGGGGCTGAAAAAAAATCTACTTATCTTTGTCCTAAATGGCCAATCTTTCATTTTGAAACTTTGGCCACTGTTTCCAGACACATCAACCAGAAGAAACATCAGCTTAGTTTCTACCCATTCAAGTCCGAAAATAATTTTGTTTCATAGAGTTCTCCTTGTGGGATTACTGAAATTACCATTCAGAGCATAGAACATAGTTCTCAACATTGGAGCATATCAGTTACACAGAAAAAGTCCCATGTCCGCAATGATGTCGGTCAGAGCTATACCTTAGCTGATGGAAGGACTGTTCAAAAATCTTATAACGGGGAGGAGGCCATTCCTGAGTCTGGTGGAGTGCACTTTCAAGCTGTATTTTCTGCCCAATGAGAGTGGGGAGAAGAATGAATGGCCAGGGTGGGAATGGGTCTTGTTGTGTTGTCTGCTCTCCCAAGGCAGCGAGGAGTATCGATGAATTGAATGGTGAAGGTCTGGTCTGTGATGATCTGGGCTACATCCATAACTCTGCAATTTATTGCAGTCTTGGGCAGAGCTGTTCCCAAACCAAATCCAGACTGCTTAATCTCTGAATGTCTGCATATTTATTTAGTTACAGCATTTAAAAATTATATTTGCATTATCAGAATCCTGAGGATGTAATTAAATTTAATTTAAGTATTTTTAAACTTCCTAATATTTTGGAAAAGGAATGAAGCTGATTTTATGAATACTTAACGTTATTAGAAATGCTTCTGCAATGCCATTTTGCACAAATCACTAATTGCGCCTTTATATATAACGTGCAATTATTAATTTAAAATAGTTTGCATCACAACTTTAATGCTAGCTGTTACAGGGTCAGAAATTAGCTTAGTTTAGAGCTTGGTTCCCATTCTAGCCGTTACATAATTGTAATTCTTTTAAACATGAGTCAAATTGAAAGAGAAGGGAAAATATGGTGATTTAAAAAATGAGGCTTCTAACAAAACATGACTTTACAATTTCACATGCCACTTCTGGCTTGCATTAAATAACTACAATTTGTACATGAAAAAACTAAGGAAAAGACTGCAGAAGCTGGAAATGGCAAACAGAAAATGCTGGAATTGAACATCAGGTCAGGCAGCATCTGTGGAAAGCAGAGCTGAGATAATGTTTCAAATCAATGAACATGCGTGGAAAAGTTCGAAATGATTAGATTTGGGTAAGAATAGAGAGATCAAATATGTTTGTGATAGGGAATAGGTACTTGATTGGTGGGTAAGTTTTCCCATTCTCCTCTGAAAGGCCGAGGTTTAAATAGCAGGATTTTAAAATGGTATTTTTAGGTGCACACATTTAATATGTTTAAACCAACCCAGAGATTGTTGAGCAGATAAGGTGACATAGTGTTAAGATGCAGGAACTGGTGCAGCCTATACACAAAAGGACACAAAGTGTTGGAGTAACTCAGCAGGTCAGGCAGCATGTGTAAGAAGGAACACATAATTCTGGAGTAACTCAGCAGGTCAGGTGGCATTTCCGGAGAAAAGAAATAGTTGACGTTTCAGATCGAGGCCCTTCGTCAGACTGACTGATGAAGGGTCTCGATCTGAAACGTCATCAATTCCTTTTCTCCAGAGATGTCTCCTGACTTGTTGAGTTACTCCAGCATTTTGTGACTAGGTCAGGCAACATCTCTGGACAACACGTAGGGTGACATTTTGGGTCAGGACACTTCTTCAGACATTTAGATTAATTGCCTCAAAACTGAACAGTGCTAAAGTACAGGATTCTTTAACTGCATAAGTAAAAGGCAGGTAGAGGGATCCAGATATACTTTTGGAGGAGCATCCACTTTGCCCCTCTCACACATACATGAGGTTTTGGATGTTGGGGACTGCAGGGAGGGTGCGCAAACTCTGGCACGAGGAACATTCAAGTGGGGGGAGAAGAGAGAAATGTAGTAGAATAGTAAGATTAAACAAGAACTTACGATGAGGGATTACGTGAAGACCCCGCCTCACGCTGGCAACGGCATACTTCAAAGCAGCGGCATGAAAAACACAGAACACCAAAAGCCGGAGTAACATAGTAAGGCTCATAAAAGACTCAGAACTACCATTTGATCATTTATTTTATGAGGGTGGGAGCGGAGGGCACGTAATCCCTCATCGTAACTCCTCATAAAATAACGATCAAACTTCGAACTGGTAAGTTCTTGTTTAATCTTACTATTTTACTTCGGAGTCACGTGAGTGACTACGTGAAGATTTTAAAGCTTTCTGTGTTTTTTATGTCGTAGAATCAATCCGTACGACAGTCCGGCTAAGTAAACACATACATGAGAAACCAGACTAATGTTAGATCATTTCACAATTAACTTTTTAATGGTTTAAAGACCATATAATAACCCTCCTTATATCTGAGGGAAAATGATTACAAGTGATAAAAGATAGAAGTGACTACACCATTGATTATAGCAATTAATAGTAAACAAAGCAGGTGATTATAGTGCTCCCAACACCGCGTGTCCAAAGCTTGTCATAGTGTGAACAGGTTTATTGTAGAACTTTGAGAAAGTTTCTTCTTTACTCCACCCTGCGACTTTTAAAATATGCTCGAGGGGTACGTCCCGCCCCTTCGCCGCGGACGTAGCTGCCGCCCTGGTGGAGTGAGATTTGAACACATCAGTGTCTACTCCCGCTAAAACCAACACCTGTTTCAACCATTTTGAGATAGTTTGAACTGAAGCTTTTGTGTGTGGTTTTTTGTGCGTAACCATTAACGCTTTTTCATTTCCTCGAAGGGTGTCAGTAACTTTAATATATTCGTTCAAATGTTTAACCACACACAAAGTAGGATCAATATGATAAGCTTGAAAGGTTACCTTTGTTCCAGATCTCCCTGGTCTGCTTTGTTTGATTAACTCGTAAACATAGAAACACAACATTATCTGTAGTCACATGCATACAGTCTAAACGCAACATTTGTAAAGTTTGCACTCTTTGAGCTGAGACCAGTGACATTAACATGACTAATTTCAATGTCAATCTTTCCAATGTCAACCCTTCAATTGGAGTCCATTGTCTAAGTAGCGTAAGTACAATGCTCACATCCCAAATCTCTGTGTATCTTGGTTTGGGTGGATTAATATTAAAGATTCCTTTCATGAATCTAGATATTAATGGATGCGACCCAATTGATCTCTGATCAGTCATAAGCCCTAAATAGGACGACAAAGCACTGCGTGCAGTGTTAATGGCACTGTAACTTAAATGTTGCTGAAAATGCAAATTGGCTAGGAATTCCAAAACATTTACAATATTTACAGTATCATAAGAAATATTTGACTGTGTGCAAAAGTCTTCCCATTTCTTAATATGTGTCATATATTGCTTTTGTGTGCTATTGCGCCATGATGCAACCATAACTTTCATAGTTTGGTCCGACAATCCCAGCTCCTGTAGTGGTCTGGTCAAAACCTGCAGATTAACAAATTCATATATGCATACAATGGGTAAATCTCTTTAGTTACCGGATTAGTCAAGATATCACTACAGTTAGGAATCGACATATATGGTTCTTTAATCATATTCAGCATTACTGGGAACCAAGGTTGAGTTGGCCAATTTGGAACTACCAACAATCCAGAAGCAGAATCTTGTTCTATCTTCTTCAAGCATCTCTGAATCAAAGCAAATGGTGGAAAAGCATAAAAGAACATCTTTCCCCAGTGTAATGAAAAAGCATCTACTGCTACTGCATCTGGATCATGTTCCCAAGACACATAAGTAGGCAACTGATGATTAAGCCTAGATGCAAACAAATCTATTTCTGGCAACCCAAATTGGTTTACAATATTCTTAAATATTGCTGGCTTAAGCATCCATTCCGTATTATCTTTAAAAATCCTGGACCTTTCATCTGCTACCACATTGTCCTTACCCGGAATGTAGCTTGCTGAAATCCATATTTGGCGACCAATACACCATTGCCATATCTCATTGGCCAGAGAATCACATGATACTGACCTAACTCCCCCATGTGATTAATGTATGCAACAGCCGTTTTATTGTCTAACTGTATTAACACATGTAGACCCTGTTTAGCACAACAATATGCTTTAAGTCCATAAAAAGCACCCAATAACTCCAAATAGTTAATACCATAAACTTGAAGAAACGCTTCTTCTTGAGCTTTCCATCTACCTCCACAACTGGAGGACGAATCTGTAGCCCCCCATCCGAGAGCACTAGCATCCGTTTGTAAAACCATTTCAGGTTGTTTAATCATGATATTCTTAGCAGCTTGTGGGACATTTTCAACCCACCATTGTAATTCCAACACGGCTTCTTTTGTTAATTGCATAGGCCTGTCAAAGTGCCCTGCCTTCTCCTTAAGAGCCCTTGTTTTGTCCCTTTGAAGATTTTGATAATGTAATGGACCAAATTCCACTGCCGGAAATGCTGCTACCAGTTTCCCAATGGTTTTTGCCACTTCTCGGATGGAGGGATAAGGTTTGTGAATGAGGTAATTACAAGTCATCAAGATGTCATTGACCTTCTCTGTTGGCAAAGTAGCTAACATAGTCACTGAGTTAATTACAAACCCCAAAAAGTTAATTGATTGTGCTGGCTGCAGCTGGGACTTAATTGGATGAATCAAAAACCCTAGCTTTTCAAACAAAGCTTTAGTAACTGAAACTGAGTGCTCAGCTGACTCTTGAGTATCACTAATGATCAGAATATCATCCAGATAAGCCATAACAATGTGTTTCTGTGCTCTTAATTGGGCTAAAACTGGTTTCAACAGTTTTGTAAAGAGTCTAGGAGCCGAACTCAATCCATTTGGTAAAGCTTTAAACTGCCATAATTGTCCCAGCCAATTAAATTTTAAATACCTCCTGAAGCATTGATGAATTGCTACAGAATAATAGGCATCCTTCAAATCAATCTTAGCCATATAACACCCTGCTGAAATAAGATATTTTGCAGTACTGAATGTCTCCATCTTAAAATGTTTGTATTCTACAAACTTATTCAGATCTGTAAGGTCCAGAATAATTCTGCAACCACCATCTTTTTTATCTCTTCGAAATATATTAGAGACAAATTGATGCTTATGTTCATAAGTCTTTTCAATTACGCCTTTTCCAGATAATTTGTCAATTTCCACATTAATCTCCATTCTTTCCTCTGCAGAAAACACATAAGCATAAGCAGGTCTATTCTGTACAGGAGGATTAACCCCTTCTTTAAAAATAATAATGGCTCCCGAAACTGCTTGTAATACATATCGATCAGAAGTAATGTTAAGCCAGGCATTATAAAACTTTTGCAATCTCCCTCCAACTGGAGAGTCATCCACAGTTTCTTTAAGTACATAAGTCTTTAATACCTCTGCGTATGAGCGTGGTGGTCTCCTTCTTCCCGAATACAGGGAAGCACTTGCCTGCACAGCACGATAGTATTTTCGTGTCAAACTTCTGCTTCTATAACGGAAATCGAAACCCCTTCGGGTCGAAAAAACCCCTTCTTTGTCCAAAAACAAAAGGTTTAACATTGCTAAAATATTTAGCTTCTTCATCCAACTCTTTCAGCTGTTTCGGCAGATTTTCTCCAAACAAATACCCAGGAGCTTGAACTCCACTTTCTTGACACAGGCTTGCAAATCTAGGGTGAAATATGGGCCGAATCGCCGTTTTCCTCATGCAATTAATTTCATAGAATGAATTACATAATAAGCCCAAAGTATCCTTTTGAATCTTTTCCATTTCCAGATTCTCCATTTGCCTGCCATAGGCCGTAATGGCGGCAGAAATTAATTTGAGCACCTTTTGAAACTTCACTTCTAGGGCTCTCATACTTGGAGTCATAGACGTCCATATCATCGGATTCACCGTAGGTACTTGCAATGAGGCACAATTTCTTGGAGCTTTATATAATTCTGATGTTTCATTCATCACAGAACTGTGAAGTTGGTGAGATACCATATAATTTATGTTTGCAGCTAGGATTTCTTCCATAGCCTCACCACTTCCTTCAGGTATAGCAAAATCTTGTGCTATCCCAGGCACATTAGGCCTTTTCTTTTTACTTTGTGGTGTGCTTTCAAAAGCCATATAGCCACCAGCAGGGACTGCCTTCTGCAGCCCTAAATCAATTGGGATATCATCCCATGAGACTTCTTCCAGCCCAAATCCTGGGTCCGGAGTATCATATTCCCAACTTGGCCCACAGCCATATTCATCATATTCAAACCCCTCAGGGATTTTTTGGGATTCATCTGGGTACTCTGACCCTTGTCTCATTATTGTTTGGAGAACTTTCTCCATATGCTCCATTTTTAGCCACATAGTTTTATTGTCTGGAGGTCTTTCAATATCAGAGTCATCAGAAACCACGGGCCTCTCAGATTTCTTTTTGCATTTTTTAGGAACATTTTCCTCCGTGGTCATTATTTCTGGAGAATCTGGAAACTCACTATCGGGTACATCAGCGGCCAACGGTATCGGAACCGGGTCCGCACTAACTTCGCGTCCCGTATTTTTACTTTCACCCCGGGAACATCTTTTTACCCGCGAAAACTTCTTTTCCCGATTTCTCCATTTTTCTTTAATAATCAGTGCTCAATCAGCACGTTAACGTGGCTCTAAATTTTCTTTTTAGTTTCGTTTTGCTGGAGCCACCCAGCGTAACCTAAAAAACGCCCCGGTGTAACTTCACTTACCTGCGGGCCGTTCCGACCGCTGCCGAGGAGCTGCTCCTTACTGCAGCTCCTCCTCGCGCCGTCAGCGTTGACGTCATGCCGTTGCCAGCGTGAGGCGGGGTCTTCACGTAGTCACTCACGTGACTCCGAAATGTAGTAAAATTAGGGTAAGCATACTGAGAGGAACACACACTTGTCTGCAGAAAAGACAGGGTTCTGAGGTCTGTGTTACCTCTAGTATCGGGATTGAAGATTTATATTTCAGGTGGGAGAACATCTCGGAGTGAGAGTAGGAGGATCCAGTTAACCTCATCCAACTAGGCACTAATGACATAGGATGGAGATTTTGCTGAGGGATAATGAGCAGCTTGGGGCAAAATTGAAAAGCAGACCTCTTTCTTGACATCATGGTCTAGAATATCACCATCCATCTTGCTGATCTCACTACACCCAGGTTCTACATTTTGGTGAATACTCATTCCTCTGGCTCCAGGCATAGATTTCCTCCTGTTCTTGAGAGGTTCTACCTTTTCCTTTGCGACCCTTGTTTTTGACATGTATATTCTGTATACATATACACAATGCCTTGGATTCTCCTTAATCCTACTCACTAAGGATTCTGTTGTGCTGCTGCAAGTAAGAATTTCATTGTTCTATCTGGGACATATGACAATAAAACACTCTTGATTAGTTCATTGCCCTTTTAGGAGTCTAGATTCCATTCTCTCCTTCCTTTATATTCCTATAGGGTGGTGACTAATTTTAGTTTCCCAAAAACTTGCAAATTTGTTTTGTAACAAAGGAATATGAGCTTCTGTATATTAACAGTAAGAGGATAGCCAGGGAGAGTGTAGGGATCCTGAGGGATTATTGGTGCAATTTTCATGGAACTACAGAAAGAGAATGAAGGCCTTAAGTGATTATTTCACTTCATATATTAACAAAGAAGATATTGTAGCTGGAAATTTTGGAGGGAGATATAGTGAAAGGCCTTGATTGAGTGGATGTGAAGAGGATGTTTCCATTAGTGGGAGAGTCTAGGACTAGAGGTCGTCGCCTAAGAATGAAAGGACGTTCCTTTAGGAAGGAGATGAGGAGAAATGTATTTAATCAGACGGTGGGTAATTTGTGGAATTCTTTGCCACAGAAGGCTGTGGAGGCCAAGTCAGTGGATATTTTTAAGGCAGAGATAGATAGATTCTTGATTTGTACAGGTGTCAGGGGTTATGGGAAGACGGCAGGAGAATGGGGTTTGGAGGGAGAGCTAGATCAGCCATTATTGAATGGCAGAGTAGACTTGATGGGCCGAATAGCCTAATTCTTCTCCTATCAGTATATAAAAAGAGTGCTATTCTAGAACACAATGTCACCAAAAAAGGGACATAAGATAACTTGGATGAACATAAAGGCAGTAAATCCCAAGGGACTGATGAAAGAACCCCAGGCTCCCGTGGGAAGTAAGGGTGGAGATAGCAGAGGCATTTTTAAATTTAATTGGGCATTCATTTGTGAGGTGCCAGAAGACTGGAGGGCAGCAAATGCAGTTCCTTTATCCAAGTCACGTTGGTGGTAAGGAATTTATTGGAAAATTCTAAATGATATGATCGATCTATACTTAGAAAGGTTGGGATGAATCAGTTGTCAGCATAGCTTTGTTGTAGGTCCAGTTTGACTAATTTAATTGATTAACAAAAAATGTAATTAAAAATTGTATAATTGAGGGAAATACAATTGACATAGTGTACATGAATTAGGTAATGATTCACCTGGAAGGCTGGTACAAAAGATAGAATCCTAGGGACCTCAGCTGCAGTAAAAGGAGACTGTGGTTGATGGTGGAGAGTTGCTTTTGAGATTGGAGGCCTGCTACTAATGGAGTACCCCAGTGATTGGCACTGCGATTCTTACTATTTGTAATAAATATTACATTAGGAGGAATAATTAGTAAATGTGTAGATTATGCAAAAATTACCATTGGTGCGGATAGTGAAGCAGATACTCTAATGATGATGGTTATCTGGCACATTGGGCAAAGCAATGGCAAATTTGTGAGCTCAATGATACACTATGAATGGTATTAGTTTTGTTTATTAACGTGTACTGAGGTACAGTGAAAAGCTTTTGTTGCGTGCTCTCCAGTCAGTGGAAGGACAACACATGATTACAATCAAGCCATTGAACTAGGGGGCATTGATTGAGGAAACACACGGACTCTGCACAGGTGGGTAGAATGGTAAAGAAGGCATATGAGGAGCTAGCCTTCATGTGGCAGGGTATAGCGGGTAGGTTCTGATATAGCTTTAACATTGAGGAAGCCATATTTGGATAATTACATGCAGTTTTAACCACCTCAGTATGGGAATGACAGTTGCTCTGGAGATGATGTGGAGGATAGATTCACAAGGATATTTATTGCCTGGGGTAGGTTAAAGGGACGGTTTCTACATTATGGGTCCCGCTTCAAAAATGTGTGGCAAAAAGTAAATTCACTTTATCCCTCTTGCCAAATAATTGAGGGGCAGGAATCTACATCAGTAATGTATTTGGATTTCCAGAAGGTGCATAATAGGATGGTTCACAGGATCCGGGCTAACAGTATGAGGGGAGTGTATGTACGTGGATTGAAGAACGGTCATCATATAGTAAGCAGAGTTATAATATGTGGGTCTTTTTCAGGCTAGAAGGGTGTAGCTAGTGGAGTATTCATGGGTCCAGACTGATAACTGTCCCCTTGTAGCTGTGTCCCTCTCGGGTGACGAATCTGTAGAAATTAATTGCCACAGATGGCTGAGGAAGCCATTGAGTGTCTGAAGAAGGGCCTTGACCCGAAACATCACCTTTTCCGTTGCTCCAGAGATGCTGTCTGAACCGCTGAGTTACTCCAGCTTTTTTGTGTCTATCTTTGGCTGAGGAGGCTAAGTCATTGGTCATTTTCAAAGCAGAGATTAATAGGATTAGTAAGGGGGGGTCAAACGTTATGGGGAGAAGGCAGGAGAATGGGGTTGAGAGGGGAAAATAGATCAGCCATGATTGAATGGCAGAGCAGACCCAAAGGGCTGTATTAAAGAAGGAACTGCAGATGCTGGAGAATCGACGGTACACAAAAGGCTGGAGAAACTCAGTGGGTGCAGCGGCATCTAAGGAGCGAAGGAGATAGGCGACGTTTCGGGTCGGGACCCTTCTTCAGACTGTTCAGGGATCAGGGAAACGAGAGATATAGACGGTGATGTGGAGAGATAAAGAACAATCGATACTTTTTTGCATATCTTTCATTCATTGTTCTTTATCTCTCCACACCACTGTCTATATCTCTCGTTTCCCTGATCCCTGACCAGTCTGAAGAAGGGTCTCGACCCGAAACGTCGCCTATCTCCTTCGCTCCTTAGATGCTGCTGCACCCGCTGAGTTTCTCCAGCCTTTTGTGTACCCCCAAAGGGCCTTATGGTCTAATTCTGCTCCTATGTCTTATGATCTTATGAACACGGAAGAGGGTGAGTAAGATATGCAAGTTTGCCGATTACATAAAAATAGGTGGGTGGACATGCTGCAGTGAGGACATTTGGATACTGCAACTGTATAGGTTATGAGTGGGTGAAAATTTGGCAAAGCAAATTTAACGTAGGAAGGTGTGAGATCATGCACTTCAATAGGAGAAATCAAAAAGCCACTATTATCTAAATGAAAACTGCAAATGAGTGCAGTACAGAGATCTGTGCTTCTGTGCACAAAACAATGTTTGTATGTAGGTGCAGCAATGAGTTGGGAAGGCAAGCGGCTTCTGGACCTTTTTCTACAAGGGATTGAGGTAAGAACTAGAGAGGCACTGTTTCAATTGTACAAGTTGCGGGCAAATCTGCATCTGGAGTAACAATCCTTTGATTTGAGCGGTACATAAGTGATTCACTTAGTTAATTCAAGGAATGAGAAGGTTATCGTACCAGTATGGGAACATGGGTGTACGAGCCCTCTGAGGGAAGCAGCCTTAATTTCAATGCTTAGGTCTATAAACTGTCACCAAATTCTGTTGAAATGTACATCCGATGCACCCATTTAGTGAAGATGGCTGGTGCCTGTTTGAATATAATGTGGACATGTATGGACATGTGAAGAACAATTTACAGAACTAGCTGGTCTTGGTTTCACTCCATAAAAAGGAAGAAGCTTGAAATGCAGATGACCAGTTCCAGATTGATGGGCCATTTACAGTTATGTATTCCTATTTTGAAATACTAATAAATAATTAGGTGGCTTCTTAAAACGAGTGATACGTTATACCGAGGCCAACATAACACTTGAATTGAACACACTCACTCAAAGTTCAAAACCATGCAACCACTGACTGAAGAAGGGTCTCGACCCGAAATGTCACCCATTCCTTCTCTCCAGACATGCTACCTGTCCCGCTGAGTTACTCCAGCATTTTTTGTGTCTATCTGCAGTGTAAACCAGCATTTGCAGTTCCTTCCTACACACCCTAACTTTTCATATTACTTTCCATCTTTTTTAATTTAATTATCCATCTTAATTTCCCATTTGGAGATGATGTAAAGATATATTCAATTACCCCATCTATCTCCGTCCAAATCAAAATCGTTCCTACTTTCAGTTCCCCCAAACATAGCACTCATTGTATTGCAACAACCCACTTGGCAACACAGGATTGTTTTATATAAATTCACATAACGGCTCTAGGTGACTATTTTTAGAATGACAGGCTGATCTATTGGGCACAGAGATAATGGAACAATATGAACGTTTAGATCATGTGCAACATCTATGGCTTCTGAAAATTGTCAGGTCAGGATAAGGATGAAACAAATAAACTACAATATTTAAATTTTATGACTATTAGTTACTAGCTCTTTGATTTGGCCTCAACTATGCAAAGGGTTCTAATAAACGATCTAAATCAGGATTAAATTAGAAGCTTGGCATCTTCTTCTTTCGTGTGGCTTGCACAGCCTAAAGTTGTTGGACGACTTGTTCTATTTGATCTTCCGTTTGTGCACGTTGAGTTGATTGTGTTACTCGAAATAGGACGGACCACGTAAAAGTTGTAATCTTCCACCCCAGAAGCTTGGCATGTTTACCAGGACATAAAATTCCAAAAAGATACATTTAAAATAGGAATTTTCCATGAAAGTCCCTGCCATATCATTTGAAACATTTCATCAATATCTGTTTAAAGTGCAATAAAGATACAGTAAGTAGGCCATTCTCCTAATACACCAAAATAATTTTCCCATGGAAACTCCCTAATCCTATAATTTTCAAACTTTGTTCAAATAGCATATCCAAAATGCTAACTTTCAATGGAGGTTTACTCTCCAAATTATATTAACCTTATTACTCCAAATAGTAATTGGACCACTCGGATTAACGTCATGGCCACAGGTCAGTGGATGTAAGTCTGAAGAAGGGTTTCGGCCCAAAACGTTGCCTATTTCCTTCGCTCCATAGATGCTGCTGCACCCGCTGAGTTTATCCAGCACTTTTGTCTACAATAGACAATGGGCGCAGGAGTAGGCCATTCGGCCCTTCGAGCCAGCACCACCATTCAATGGGATCATGGTTAATCATCCCCAATCAGTAACCCGTTCCTGCCGTCTCCCCGAATCCCCTGACTCCGCTATCTTTAAGAGCCCTATCTAGCTCTCTCTTGAAAGTATCCAGAGAACTGGCTTCCACTGAGGCAGAGAATTCCCTGAGAGAGTTGTCTGCTCATAGACCATGACCTTTCCAATGTAATGGAAAATTCTCCACTTCTCTGAACGAGTGCAATGCAAACATTTCAAAGGGCTCTAACCATCCTGGACAAAACAACCTACATCTCTGGAGAAAAGGGATGGGTGACGTTTTGGGTCGGGACCCTTCTTCAGACTGAAGTCTGAAGAAGGATCCCGAGCTGAAATATGGCAATTTGAGTTTCACTGCATCTTAATTGATACATGTAACAATAAAAGACCTTTGAACCTTTGAAACGCTACCCATTCTTTTTCTCCACTGTTACTCCAATATTTTGAGTCTATCTTTGATATAAACTAGCATCTGCAGTTCTTTGTTTGTCGAACAACAAAGTCTACTTGATTGGCTCACAGGCTGCAGTATCATCTAGAAAATGCAATGCAATTAGTATGCTTAGTTTGTTTTGATAGCCCATTCCAAACCTCCAACCTCTAACAAGTAGAACTCGAGCAGCAGTCACATGATTGCTTGTTTCCCTCCAATCAACCCAGCTACCTGACATGGAAGCATATCGCAGCTCCGTTTCAGTGTTCCTTCGTTGTGAAGGAGTTTTAATTCTGGGACTTTCCACTAAAGAGCAGTCTGGCAGTACAGTGCCATGGCTCATCACCATCTTCTCAAGGGCAATTCTCAAAATCCACATAACACATTAATATATAACAGAAGCAGTCTCACTGGGACCCTTTCATGTCGAACAAGATGTATTTACTCCTGTACTAAAATCCTCTTGCATTAAAACCTTTGTTACTTCTAACATTAACCAGGGAACATTAACTATTTCAATTTCTATAGATGCTGTCCGTTTGTAACATTTTGCTTCATCTATAGAAATCTGATTCAAATTACATTGGGGTAATTATACATCATCAGCTTTGCCTATTTCATTCAGCAAGTATCATAGTTGCTTTTACTGTATATTTATAATGCAAAAGTGCCACACATACTGCATTTCATGGCATTATTTAATCAATACAGCAAAATCCACTGAAGGTGCAGAGGGTGTTGGGGGCGAGAAAGAGGAGTATAAAAAGGTTTAGTTTGCAGCTTTTGCTGCCAGTCTTGCTTCTTTTTCTTGACGAGCTTTCTCCCTCAATTCTTTTTCACGCTGAATCAATCCAGCACGTTCTTCCTCCCATTTTTCAAGCTTCTTCTCATAATTAAGGATCTCATCAGCTTCAGATGCTGCAAGATTTTCTTTGACGAGTTTGTCTGTCTGTGTCAATAGAGTTTCGGCTTCAAACTTCCCAAGAGTCTCCAGCTCCACACATAGTTCCTAGTAAAAAATAAGTACATCAGCCATCAGCAGAATACAAACCAAAAAGGCAGTTCCAATTAGACTATATTGAGGCTCACAAAAGCCTACAAAGTATTAAAAAATGGACATATACAATGACTACAAATAATTTATTCCTGGCATCAACATAAACCATACAATCAAGCGAATAAGCCAAAATTGAGGGTGATCTCTTGCAATGACACATCTCTACCAGATAAGATCAATGCCTTTTACATCCATTAAAAAAAGGCAAACAAACTTGAACCTGGCTGTGCCCCCCATCCCCCGCTGACTTTCTCAGAGAGACACGAAATGCTGGAGTAACTCAGCAGGACAGACAGGCAGCATCTCCGGAGAGAAGGAATGGGTGAGTCGAGATTCTACAGTCTGATATCAGGAGAGTGGGCGGGACAGATATAGAATGTAGTCGGAGACAGTAAGACTGGTGGGAGAACTGGGAAGGGGGAGGGGATGGAGAGAGGGGGAAGGCAAGGGCTACCTCATATATCTCTGTGTCACAAGTCAGGCCTGCTTTTACTAGTATAACTTCTGAGGCAGTCCCAGCACGGGTCTAGTCCCTTGAGGATCCCCAAATTGTGCAGCAGTCAACTGACCACAGTCTTCACTGACATCTTCAACCTCTCATTTCAATACAGCAAGGATGCCAACTCTGATGCATTGTGCGTGAGAATCACACATTTCACTTGATTCTCACGCTGATCACAGTATTTTCACGCTCAATTTTTTTTTTTTTTTAAATTAAGAAGGTCACGAAAAATTCTATTCGTCCAATTCAATTCACTCCTCCACACTCACCAATGAGAACAGCTTTCTGTCAGCGGGTTGCCCGTAAATAACGAACAATTTGATGGGCTTAAGCCGTGTATGTCGGCTGCTCTGTCCACACCCTATGGAGTTTAAACCCCGGCCCGAAGGTGAGTGGAGGTGTCGGGGATGAATCTCGGGCTAAGGCTCCGCTCCGATGCCTGACCCTCGGGTCACTGACACTCACCTCCCACGGACCCCAGCTGGGCAGAGCACCTGGGCCAGCCCGCATTCCCGGAGAGGCGGGGGATAGAGACGGGGGGGGTGGGAGGACGAGAGGGAAATACTCCCCGGACATTGCCAAGTGTCCGAATGTCTGCTCACTCCGGGTGTTGTCGCCGCTTCACTGACACACACAACCTAACACACACACTGGCACATACAAGGTTTAAAGGGATATGGGCTAAATGCAGAAAAATGGGATTAGTTTAGATGGGGCATCTTGACCTGCATGGACAAGTTGGGATGAAGGGCCTGTTTCCATGCTGTAAGACTATGACACATTGTAGGAAGGGTGCAATTTCTCTGGAGAGGATCCAGGGCGATTTATGAGGATGTTGGCAGGGCTGGAATTTTTTTTTCACTTTGAAGAAAGATTTGATAACTGGGATTGTATTCTCTGCAGCAGCGGAGGTGAAGAAAAGGCTTGGTTGAGGTGAATAATATTATGAGAATAGGACCTGTTTCGCTTAATAAAGAGCATAGGAAGAGTATATTTTAATAAAGGCTATTTTTATACATTTTGGTTTCACCATGTAGAAATTACAGCAGTGTTTATACATAGTCCCCCCATTTCAGGGCACCATAATGTTTGGGACACCAATATCATGTAAATGAAAGTAGTCGTTTTTAGTATTTTGTTGCATATCCTTTGCATGCAATCACTGCTTGAAGTCTGCGATTCATGGATATCACCAGTTGCTGGGTGATTTCTCAGGTGATGCTCTGCCAGGCTGTATTGCAGCCATCTTTACCTTAAGCTTGTTCTGGGGGCTAGTCCCCCTTCAGTTTTCTCTTCAGCATATAAAAGGCATGCTCAATTGGGTTCAGATCGGGTGAATGACTTTGGCACTCAAGAATTGACCATGTTTTAGCTTTGAAAAACTCCTTTGTTGCTTTAGCAGTATGTTTGTGATCATTGTCTTGCAGTAGAATGAACCGCCGGCCAATGAGTTTTGAGGCATTTGTTTGAACTTGAGCGGATAGGATGGGTCTATACACTTCAGAATTCATTATGCTACTACCAACAGCAGTTGTATCATCAATGACGAGAAGTGATCCAGTACCTTCAGCAGCCATACATGCCCAAGCCATAACACCCCCACCACTGTGTTTCACAGATGAGGTGGTATGTTTTGGATCTTGGGCAGTTCCTACTCTTCTCCATACTTTGCTCTTGCCATCACTCTGATATGTTAATCTTCATCTCATCGGTCCATGAGACCTTTTTCTACAACTGTGGTTGCTCTTTTTAAGTCTTAGGCCCCATTCAGTCGTGGCTGACCATGAGTGTCTCCAGGGTGCTGTTCCCTTTATGGAGGACGCCTGTGTGTGACTTTGTTTAACGTGGGGAGACTGGTGCAGACATCCACCACACGGTCCTTGACAGATCTGGGTCAGGATCCAGTGGCATGGAGTCCGGAGACTCCTTTCTGCTGCAGCCTTCATCCGCCTTCCCAGCCGTTGTGATGCTCCACTAAGGTCAGCCATCGTACTCCGCCTGTTCCACCGTTGAGGTCTTGGTTGGATTGCTCTTTGTCAGAGACCTCCCCCTAGGCCTTACCGCCATGGGTGCCCCTACCAAGAGCAGAGCTCCAGACGGCATCGCTCTCAGGATCTCAGATCCACACAAGCTTCTCCACCATGACAAGGTGACAATCCATGGAGAAGTAGCTCTTTTAAGTACTTCTTCGCAAACTGTAACCCGGCCATCCTATTTTTGCGGCTAACCGGTGGTTTGCATCTTGCAGTGTAGCCTGTATTTCTGTTCATGAAGTCTTCTGCGGACAGTGGTCATTGACAAATCCACGCCTGACTCCTGAAGAGTGTTTCTGATCTACCGGACAGGTGTTTGGGAAATTTTTCTTTATTTTTGAGAGAATTATTCTGTCATCAGCTGTGGAGGTCTCCCTTGGCCTGTCAGTCTCTTTGCGATTAGTAAGGTCACCAGTGCACTCTTTCTTCTTGATTTTGGTAAGCCTGAGGTTCGGTTGATGTCTCTAACAATTTTATTCGTGTTTCTCAGTCTCATAATGACTTCTTTGACTTTCATTGGCACAACTTTGGTCCTCATGTTGATAAACAGCAACAAAAGTTTCCGAAGGTGATGGAAAGACTGGAGGAAAGACTAGGTGTTGAGAGCTTTCTTATACCCTCCTCTTTGTCTACAAAGCCCTCAATGGGCTTGCACCCACCTACATTAAAAGCATTCTCACCCACCACACCACCTTCAGGTCCCTCAGATCGGCCGACTTGGGGTTGCTGAATGTCCCGCTGTCTAGGCATAAGCTCAGGGGCGACCGCGCCTTTGTGGTCGCAGCTCCTAGACTGTGGAACAGCATCCCCCTCCCCATTAGAACTGCCCCCTCCATCGACTCCTTTAAGTCTAGTCTAAAAACATATCTATTCTCCCAAGCCTTTCCTGACGTCCTCTGAGCGAGGGCTATTTGTATATATGTATGTAGCCTGCTTGTGTATACTACTCTTATAACAAATGTAAAGCACTTTGGTCAACGAGAGTTGTTTTTAAATGTGCTATATAAATAAATGTGACTTGACTCGACATTAAGGAGGCATTTAAACACACCTGAGTAATTACAAACACATGTGAAACCATGTGTCCCAAACATTATGGTGCCCTGAAATGCGGGGACTATGTATAACCACTGCTGTAATTTCTACATGATGAAACCAAAATGTATAAAAATGGCCTTTATTAAAATCTGAATTATGTCCACATGTGATTTTTTTTCTATTAGAAATCTCAAATTGTGGAGTACAGAGGCAAATAAATAAATGATTGATCTTTGTCCTAAAGATTATGGAGGGCACTGTATGTGCAAATAATGGCAAAATGCAAATAAGTAGGAGAGCTGCATCAGTGACTTTCACAATAACAACAATGTCAAAGTCCTTTTCAGAAATTAAGTGGGTTGTAGTCCATAAATCTGTTGTAACTCCTGAAATGAAAGAAAAGTGCCTTTCCTATAAAGATGTCCCATCTTTTTAATTCCATAATTTTTCCATTGAGTGAAACCTTCTAATATGGAAGGTTTAAATAAGGGATTGTTTACAATGGGAAAACAGAGTAATATATTATCCAATTTTAAAGCCTTTTTTAATTGTTTCCAGATTCGTATTATAGGGTTATGTATTATAGGGTTTTCCCTATAGGATTTTTGTGCAATTTTGTGGGTGCAAACATAATCAAACCAATTTCAAAAGGTAAACAATCTTCCTTTTCCATCCTTAACCAGTCTGGTTGCTGATCCATTTATTCCAGCCAGAAAGTCATGTTTTTGATATGGACTGCCCAAAAATAAAACAAAAAGTTTGGTAAACGTCCATTAGTCTTTGATTTACATAAATGTTTTTTGCTTATTCTATGATTCTTATAATCCCAAATGAAGCTTGTAACAATGGAAACGACTTAAAAAAATAAATAAATTGGGGGATAAATAGGTACAGTAATTGCGGCAAAAATATCATTTTTATAACATTAATTCTACCAAATTTTGGACTACACTCAAATACTTTTTTTAGATATCTACAACTTAGAGATTATGTTAAATCTAATACACAAGATTAAAGGAGTAGGGAACCAGAAATCCTTGATGAATGTTTGAGTAAACATCCTAATACAGAAAAATTAACTTATTTATAATACCCTCTTAGATAGTGAGGTTCCATCGATGGAATCATATAGACATACATGGGAAAATGAATTAGGCGAACCTATAATGAAAGATATTTGGGACAAAAGTCTACAATATACACATCCATGCTCGCTAAATGCCAGACATGCTTTAATACAATTTTAAGTATTACACAGATTACACTACTCTAAAGCAAAACTAAATAGAATTTTCCCACATATTTCTCCTTTCTGCGATAAATGTCAGCATCTAGAGGCTAATTTAACACATACTTTTGCAAATTGTATAAAAATCAAAAATTTCTGGATTGATATTTTTAGAATAATTTCTGAAGTATTAACACTAAATTGGATCCCGACTCAAAACTAATAATACTTGGAATATCAGAACAAAGTCAAACACTCACAACAAACCAAATAAACTTTCTAGACAACAGTATTATAACTGGGAAGAAATTAATATTAAAATTTTGGAAAGGCCCTATAATCCCCACAATTAAAATGTGGATTATGGAAATGTCGGAGACCCTACACCTGGAAAGAATCAGATTTGTCTTAATGGACAAACAAGAACTTTTTGTCAGAATATGGTTTCCATTCATCGATTATTTGAAGGGGTAGATTGGTTCGGCACGGGAACCTAACTGAAGCTTGAACTTAGGATTAGATGAAACGTTATACTTTATAATCTTCGCACCTATCTCCAATGATGTATTATTAGTAAATCATTCCATTCTTTTTTTACATTTTATCGTGATATTTGTGTTTTGTTTTCTTTCTTTCTTTCTTACTTTCTATCTATTAAAAAAAAATAGAAGCAGAATTAATCCACACTTGATAATATTTATGATTGATATATATGAAATGTTTTTACCATAATATGTGTTTGCTTCTAATAAAAATATTAAAAAAAAAAAAAAGAAATGAAGTGGGTTGGAGATCTTGGGTGAATCTATGTTTTTTTCCATGTCATGTTTTTGGCTGATGCAGCTCCATTTATTTTATTTACACTTTATATCTGCCTGGATCACTAATTACTTCTCCAATTTTGTTCTCTCTCCCACACAGTTCTTTTGCACTTGGGTCACTCCTGTTTATTTTCATGCTATGCCTGCAATTGACACATTGTATGTTCTTTCTTTATCTCACTGATTATCTATTATAGCACGTTATTCATTAAATATTGCACATAAACTCATCTGTGCAAGATCGTTCCCTGCTTATATTTTTCTACCGTTGATTGCCCATTTATCTCAATCTTCAATTTTGGCAAAGAATACCTTCCCTAAAGTACTTTTTTTCCTCCTTTGCAGACACTGGCCGTCTTCCAATGTATTTTAAGATTAATCTGGACGGCAAAAGAGAGGGAATAGAACTTTGAGACAGACAAACATTTCAATAAAAAATACAGAATAGAAAATTAGACCAGATAAGGACAGCAATAAGATGTAATAAATGAACTTAATGCAATTTCATAAAATATACGAGACAGATCTATGGCAAATAACAGTGATCTACAGTGGTATTTATGCTCCACATGGTCTTCAATCTACCCTCCCGAGAAGGCAAAAAAAGAGATACACAGAAAGGACAAGACGACTGGAGAGGTCAGGGAAAATACACGCCAGGAACTGATTTTATGTACTACAGGCAAGAGATGCATAAAATAGGCAAGTGGACATAAAAAGTTTGCAACCACACACACTATTTTTTACTTACTTTGTCGCAAAGAATTGAAAAGATGCCCAGTATTTCATTCCTTGATCAGTCATACTAAAGACAATATACAGTACAAGTACATTGTACTGTGATTCCTATCTTCTTTCTACTGAGCACAAATTTTACCAAGATGCAGCATGTTTAAAGTAGTTGAGGGCAGAATTAACTTTTAGGCAAGAATTCTACCATGGTGTTAATTAGAAAATGTATTGGAGAACCTCTGGACATGAAGTCACTGACTATTAGCCGGCATTTCACAGGCCAGCCTGCAGGTCAGCTCGTCTCTGACCTCCGTGTCTATACACTGCAATGCAAAAGTCAGGAGCAGTCTGGAGATCAGGTGTGCTGAATCTTGAATGCATTGGATCTAGTATATTAGAGGAAGAGCACACAAATTCTGAACCACAGCTGGACCCTTGGTTCTACACTGGAGAAGGTAAGCAACAAAACACATTCCCATTCATATGAATGGAATCACCAATCTTGATTGAACCGGTGGATTGGAGATTCTGGGACCAGAGGGCATAGCCTCAGAAGAAAAGGACGTACCTTTAGAAAGGAAGAGGAATTTCTTTAATCTGTGGAATTCTTTGCTACAGATGGCTGTGGAGGCCAAGTCATTCGGTATTTTAAAAGCAGAGACTGATACACTCTTGATTAGCAAGAATGTCAAAGGATATAGGGAGAAGGAAGGAGAATGGGGTTGAGAGGGAGAGATAGATCAGCCATGATTGAATGGCGGAGTAGACTGGATGGGTCAAATGGCCTAATTCTGCTCCTATGAGTTATGAATATAAGTTGTGTAAGCTTACCACCCACCCCCCAATTTTACTTAATTAATATTCTTACACCTAACATTTTAAATTAAATTTATCAATTTTTTCAAAAATTATTGAAATCATTTTGAATTGTTTTACGGTTATAAGTTCCTAAGTAATATGAGCAGAATTAGGCCACTTGGCCCATCAAGTCTACTCCACCATTCAATCATGGCTGATCTATCCTTCTGAATTTTGTAGTCGGCAGGGCATACTTTGCATATCGCCAACTTGGACAATTTTTGCATTTTTATCAAGCCAATTAACCTACAAACCTGTACATCTTTGGAGGGTGGGAGGAAACCGAAGATCTCAGAGAAAACCCACGCAGATCACGTGGAGAACGTACAAACTCCATACAGACAGCACCCGTAGTCGGGATCGAACCTGGGTCTCTGGCGCTGCATTTTGCTGTAAGGCAGCAACTCTACAGCTGTGCCACGGTGACTGCCGTAACGATCTTTCCCTCCTAACCCCATTCTGCTGCTATCGTCCCCATAACCCCCGACACCCGTACTAATCAAGAATCTATCTATCTCTGCTCTCATCAGGTATGAGAAAATCTGCCCTGTGAATTAAGTGGTTGAATGAATTGAAATTGGCCACAGGACACGAAGCACAAAATTGGCTCCTCCAGTATCAATTGGGCTGCTTCATATTTTGATTTAAATTAATATCTTGGCCTCGGGTACAAAAACAATTTCAAACTTGAACTTTTCAGTTGCCACAAATAATGGATATGTAAAAAGCTGTGAAGAGATGGCACAGACTTTAAGATGAGGTAGATAGAATGTGAAACAGACTGATGATAGCTCATATGGAAAATATGAACTGCTCACTGAAGTAGGAAGAATGAGATGGAAATATGAACTGTAAGGTATAAATGTAATATGGCATCAAGAACAGCACTCAAGTCCTGATGTTCCCAGGATAAGCAAATGTTCAATTTTGACTCTGCACTTACGAACAACAAGATTTCAGGCACCGAGGAATCTTGTGCTGTTCCTACAGCAGAGAAAATTTATTAGGAAATTTTCACTAATCATTGGAGGGGTAGAGTACTCTGCGCAGAAACCGAACACAACATCCATTAAAACTCTCTGGTGACAGTCTAGCTCGCACCTACCAGTTAGCAAACACAGGAAAATATTGTCCCTGGTGTTTAGAAGTGGCTCAGGTATCAAGTTGGAGGCTGTTCATTATTCCACTTTGTTCACCTGCTTAACAGACAAAATACACGTGCCCAGGGAGAAATTTGGTTTGTTTATCTCAGCTTGCTTACCAAGATGCAAAAAAAACAAATGAAACGCAGACATGTTGGTGCCTGACATTCAGCACCAGGAGCTTTTGTTCCTTATCATATTTGAACAAATGTCTGCAGCAAAACCAATTAGACAAATTGTACAAACATTAGAGATCTTCAATTGTTCCATTAAAATATCATGATTTTAAAAAATCATATTCCAACAAACTTCAGCAATATTAAATGCAATATCCCTTTTCAGCAACTGGTCTCAAGCAACCAATTTTTCAACTTGTACTGTGATAATGCACCAGAACTCTCTGGAAACATTCTCAAACTTGCACAGCTTCCAATAAATGAAGATTAAAAAATGCAGAATTTTCATCCTGTTTACTGAATCCTATTTCTCAGTCAGAATCAAGCAATGATACTTTGTTCGGCCTAAATAGAATATATTTTGGCAGTGGCCTCGCTCTTGCAGATTAGAGTATTATCAAAGATTGAATTTTGAAATCCTGCTGCATTTCTTCAGATTTGGGAATATATTGCCCAGGACCAAGGCTGGGTCAGAGATAGCCAGCGGCAGTAGGCTAACGACTGGGACTAGGGTCAGGATAGAGGACAGGGCAAATGGCTGTGTGGGAGGTGGATATGTAACCAACATTCTTTCAGGACACATCTGCCAAAGGTTAGGAGAGGATGAGGCGCAACCTGTTCTTAGATGTGCCTGACAAAAGGCCCAAATACCAGCCTATTCTTGCTGTGCAACACTGCCCACCAATATTAAGGATCACGACAAGAGGCTAGAAAATGCAGACCGTTTCACACATTTTGAGAGCCATTTTTCGGAGAAGGCAGACATTAAAGATACAATTCTCTAATGCTTTAAATGAACCAGCACATCCCAAGGTTGATTGAGAAAAAGATATTTGAAGATCAGGAGCTTGAGCCTGGCACAAAACTCATGCACACAACTGAGCAGCAGGCTGTTATCAGGCAACTTTTCACTGTACTTCAGTACACGTGATATAATAAACTAAAACTGAAACTGAACCATCCTACCAATAACTAGAGAGCAGTCCCGAGCTATTATCTACCTCATGGGAGACCCCCAGACTATCTTTGATCGGACTTTACTGGACTTTACCTTGCACCAAACGTAATTCACGTTATTCCCTTTGTGCAAAGTAGATGGCTCGATTATAATCCTGCACAGTCTTTATGCTGACAGGTTAGCCACACAAAAAAAGCTTTTCACTGTACCTCTGTGCATGTGACAAAAAACTAAACTGAACTAAGCAGTGACCCTTGGCTTCCCTGTTATATGATCTGTCCAGAACAGTCACAAGAAAGCAACACCATCTTCGCAAAATTCACCAAATCCAAACCAATACCTGTTAGGCTGACATCTCCAGCATTGAGGCCCTATTTATGCTCGGTGAGGTCTAATGAGCCACTTGTTGTTCACAATCCAGACATCACCAGACACCCAAATCAGACTCTGTCTGACCTCTTTCACAAGAAGAGATTACATGACAGACAGAGGAAAAGATACAAGAATGTGATCAAAACCCCTCTTTTAAAAAAATCCAAGAAGTCAGGACTTATGGACCATAAACACTCAAAGAGTGCAGAGGGTACATTGAAAATAAATAGCATTGAAATCCGCCTGCTTCTGCATCGGAATCACAAAGAAGTCCAGAAAATGTACTACCCAACTCATTTGCTGAAGAGTCTGCAGTTCTCCCAGTGGTCTCAGAATCCATTAAAATGGAGCAGATGCAAATCAATTATGACCCCTAAAGGACTGCCCAAGAGGATAAGGGTATCCGACAGAATGATTTAGACCAGGAAGAGTCTGAGGGAAAGATTGGGGACCAAGAACATTGAGCAAAGTTTTGGGATTAACATGAAATGACCCAGAATGGTCATTATCATGTTTCATGCTGGATACAGTCGATCTTCAAACACTGAGCACTAACAAAAACAACACTGGGAAAATGAATTTTTAGACAATCGTATTTTAATGGATTTTTAAAATTTCAAGGACAAGACACTTAATGGCCTTACTTCATTGTCAATATCTATTTCCTGCTGAAAACGAGAGTTGACATTGAAAGGTTGCTTTGTAACGAGCCTATTGATTTGACAAAAACATTTTCTGATCAGTCATATCAATCCAGGCTTTTTAAAATAAAACATAAAATTAAATGCCTTATTTCTATGCCAGAAGTTGTAGGCATGCAAACATTTAGAATTATTTGGCAGGATTTGTAGGCAGCTGTTCCAATATCCTTTAGACAGGGATATTGGAAAGGCATTTCACTGAAAGCCTGGATACGGTGCTTAAACAAGGTAATAGAGCAAGGATGTTGCTAGCATTCAGTATCATGGCAATCTCAGGCTCCCTTGGGACAAAGCCATTTTGAAGAAGAAATCTATATTGAGCTGCAGCTTGCAGACGACACTAGCATCGGCACTTATTCAGAAGCAGTCATTGTCAACTTGCTTGCTGAAGAATTAAAGAGATTGGGTCTTCCACTTTACATCAGCAAAACAAAGGATCCTTACCAACCTGTACAACATCACAAATGACAAACTGGGTCAACCAAGAGACCTAGCCCACCACAGACCACATCCCATATTGTAGGTGTTACCTCAGTCAATATGATAACAATGATGATTTAATTACTGCCTTCAGACTGCCAGTACAGCTTTTGTTCAGCTGAGGAAAAATGCTTTGAGGATAGTTTAAGGTCTTTTGGACAGCAGTGATCCTGCACTTCAGATATGTATTACCTACAGCAAGTACTTCAATCACCAGAAGAATGCCTAGCCAGGCCGACCCCTGCCATTCCAATTCAGTGCCGCTGTCTGGAAAATGACCTTTATGGCCAAGTTAAGGCTCTAACATTTTTTAACAATTCTGAACTTAAAGGGTTAAAGATGGCATCGGAAACTTGGTGACTCTTTTGTGCTGCCTCAGCGTAATCTATTATCTTATACTTTTGCACTTAAGTATGATTGTACCTAATGTATAGTCAGATTGTTACTGAACTGTATGCAAAAAACGAATTTCACTGTACCTCGGTACATGTGACAATAAAGTACAATTGAACCATTTGCTAGTCGGCGCGGACTCGGTGGGCCGAAGGGCCTGCTTCCGTGCTGTATCTCTGAACTAAATAAAACTAAACATTCTGTTTTGTACTACCTGTAGTACTCATGCATGGTACAATGGTATGGCACGATCTGCCTGGATACCACACAAAACAACATTTTTGAACGTGTCTTGGTACATGTGACAACAATAAAGCAATACTAAAATCATTCAAATATAATGTCAGGTTATCTGCACCAATATCAGTGTCCTCTACCCAGTCCAATATCTCCAATGAGGAACTAGATAAAACTCAATCAGCTCTGACGGATATGCCTATGTTTGCATGCCGAACATTACATTCTCCGAAGAAGCACTCTACTTCTGAGCCCCACCTAGGCAAGTCATACAGCATGGTAAGCAGGCCATTCAGCCTAACCTGCCCATGCCCGCCAAGATGCCCCAACTATACAAGTCCTACCTGCTTGCATGTGGCCCATATCCCTCTAAACCTTTCCTTTCCTTGTACTTGTCCAAATGCCGTTTACATATTGGTATAGTACCCTACCTTCTCTGGCAGTTCGTTCCATACACCCACCACCTGCTATGTGGAAAAAGTTGCCCCTCAGGTACTGTAGATAGGCCATTGCATGTTAGCCAATCAGAATGCTTAGTAGTAATAACCCCGCCTAGTGCATGCTTTATAGTGTTAAGAACTCGTTTATATTATTCAGTAGATGCAGCAGACGGAACGTACAATGTACTGCAGATCTAACACTGGAATGTTTATTAAAGATGCTTACACCTTTACCTGTGTGCGAGTCAGGAAATTACATGGTGTCAGAAGTGGATGACTCACAAGGACACAGCATGGTCCTGGTACCCGCAACACCAACGAGTCTTCGAGACGCTCAAGCTTGAGGGCCGGGCGGGGGCTGCTGAAGGTCAATGTACCAAAAGTCTTCTTGACCACCCTATCTATCTGTATTACTACGTTCAAGGAACTTTTTGCCTGCACTTCTAAATCCCTCTGCTCGACAACACTCCCCAGGGCCCTGCCATTTACCGTGTAAGTGCCGCCCTGGTTTGACATCGCAAAATGCAACATCTTGCTCTTATCGGCGTTAAACTCTATTAACCATTACTCAGTCCACTTGCCCAACTGTTCAAGATCCTGCTGTAATTTTTGATAAGTTGCTGAGATTTTTGATGTTTGGCCAAGGTAGAAATCCAAGGATGTCCTGAGAAGCTTTTTGCAAAAGTGTAATATTCCGATTGGCTCATAGGAAAGCCATGGCTCACGTCTGCACAAAATGGAGCACAAGCATGTGGAACGCCATCATGAACCTTGGGTTCATTCATTGAGAGCAGAGTAACATAGTGTCAACAGCAGTTGGAGAGCACCATCTCCCAAACTACACATACTCCATCCATCCCATCATGCACCTTCAACTACACCCGTGGCAATACGCTTCTTCCACATCACCTTCATCACAACACACGATCCTTGATCCCAAGGGGTTGCCAATGGTGATGATAATCATATGTCATTATATTTTGTATTAGAAATTCACCAACCTTTCCTTAAAATGTACCTTGTCAATATTGTACACACCTTAAATTTGTTCAAATAGCCTGCAAGATTTGATCTTTCATTATGATCCTCCTCAGTAAGTTCATCTTCTTGCTTTAGTTTCCTCTGATTCTTCTGTCACGGTGGATTCACTGGTCTCTAATGCTGCTGTCTCCAATATGGTTGCCATGGTGTCCACCTGCAAAACATGAGAATAAATCGCCTGTGATTTCCCCCGGTAACAAGTCAGCATTAGCAGCTACTGTTTCAGATTTGGCAAATTACCAAGACTCCTTACTCGAGACAAAGATTCCTGGGTTTCTTTCAGCTTCACCCTTAATTACTTCAACAGAACTTACGAAATATATTTTCCATTCAGCATTGGCAACATTTAACATCCATCTGTTTTTGCTTTTCTTGCTTGTAAATCTTCTCAAACACTTTGGCCTTCCAAACTAATCATTGGGTCGATCATTTTCCGCTGGTTTTGAATCCAAAATTTGCCACACAGCATGAAAACAGTCCATAGACCAACCAAGGCTGCACCAACCACCATGAAGCTCTTTAGACTAATACAATGCTAATATCCACTCATTCTCCATCAATTTCAGAACTGATATTTCCAGATTTCCTTTATATGAGATTGAGTAGCTAATGAATTCTATTTATGGCTAGACCTCACTTTAAAAAGGAATGGCAGCAGATAAAACATTATTTTGTTTGCCCTAAATAAAAATGGGAAGCAGCTTTTGGCAGATACTCCAATTCCACAACATTCTCACATGTGCTATTGAACGGATGATCTTTCCTGGACCCAGCACACTGATGCAATCATAAAGAAAGCACATCAGCGCCTCTACTCCATGAGAAGATTATGGAGATTCGGTATGTCAAAGAGGATTCTCTTGAACTTCTACAGGTGCACAGTAGAGACCATACTGACTGGTTGCATCGTGTCCTGGTTCGACACCTTGAACGTCCGGGAGCGTTAAAAGTTGTGACCACTGCCCAGTTCATCATCGGCTCTGACCTCCCCACCATCGTAGGGATCTATCGTAGTCGCTGCCTCAAAAACGAATGAATGAACAAATACGTTTATTGGCCAAGTATTCACATACAAGGAATTTGCCTTGGTGCTCCGCCCGCAAGTGACAACATGACATACGGTGACAGTTAGGAATGATACATAAAACATTTAAAAAAAGCCAACATCATCAAAGACCCACCAACCTGGCCATACACTCATCTCACCACTGCCATCGGGGAGAAGGTACAGGAGCCTGAGAACTAACGTCCAGGTTCAGGAACAGCTTCTTCCCTACAGCCATCAGGCTATTAAACCTCATAAGCTCTGAACTACAATAAACTATTATTATTATTATTACACTGTTAATGTTTATTCTTTTTTTCTCAGTTTTTGTTATAATATTTATTATGATTACATATTCTGTTGTGCTGCAGCAAGTAAGAATTTCATTGTTCTATCTGGGACATGACAATAAAACACTCTTGACTCTTGAACACGATAAGGAGCTTTTGAGTTCAATAAGAAACTACAGCCTTCTCAGTATGACTGAAAAGTCATGACAACATTTGCTGTGTGCCAAGGTTGTGTAATATTATCTAACTAAGCTTCACTTTCAAGATGAGTGGGTGGAGGATATTTAAGCAAAGAGCTCATCATGCCTAAAGATGGAATTATTTTGTTTTACGAGTTAACTTGCCGCAAAAGCTGCAAATATAAAATTTAAAAATTGAATCCTCAATAGATTATCATTGCTGTTGTAATTTGAAGCATTTTCCAGGACCATAAAAAAAATATTCTCACATAGATGCTTCAGTATTATCTTTTGATAAAATACATGTTGTAACTCCAGAGTCTTGATGAGTGCAGTGCGCAGAAAACCAATTTCATCATGGTAGCGCAGCGGTAGAGTGTTGCTTCATTACAGCGAATGCAGCGCCGGAGACCCGGGTTCGATCCTGACTACGGGTGCTGTCAGTGCGGAGTTTGTACGTTCTCCCCTTGCTTTCTGAGATCTTCAGTTTCCTCCCACACTCCAAAGACGTACAGATTTGTAGGTTAATTGGCTTGGGAAACGTAAAAATTGTCCCCAGTGTGTGTAGGATAGTGTTAATGTGCGGGGATCACTGGTCGGCGCGGACCCGATGGGCCGAAGGGTCTGTTTCAGTGTTGTATCTCTAAACTAAACTAAACCCAACCCTCCCTTTGCTGCAGGATTCAGGTACCCACCACTCTGTGTAAAACTTTCCCCACACACCTTCTTTAAACTTTTCCTCTCTCTGCCTTTAAAAGATCTCCTCTCTAGTTATTGACAATTGCACCCAGGGAAAAAGGTTGGTCATGAGTTCATAGGAGGAGAATTAGGCCTTTCAGCCCATTGACACTACTACACCATTCAATAATGGCTAATCTATCTTTCCCACCCAACTCCATGCTTCTACATTCTCTCCATAATATCTGACACCCTTACTAATCAATAATCTGTGAATCACCATTTTGAAAGGTTGTGAATGTTTACCCTATCTATGCTTCTCATTATTTTCTATACTTCTATCAGGTTTTCCACCGACCTCTGTTGTTTCAGAAAATAATGCAAGTGTGTTCAACCTCTCCAGTCACTAGCCAAGCTGAGATCCATTTCAAGTAGAGAACGATGTCATCATTCATCAACATGCTCCCCATTAAAATTTGCCTTTAATGTAGCAAAGAAAACTGCATGCATATCACAAAAATGTAATTTAACACAAATTTATTGTGTTCACCCATTGGGCCAAAGGTCTAGTCAAAGAGATAAGTTCCAAGAAGCATTTTAATGAGGGAAAGACAGGTAGAGAGGCAGTGAGTTTTAATGAGCGAATTTCAGAGCTGAATTAATGAACATAAGTGATGTTACATTTAAATCATTGGATGAACAAGGTGATAATTAATAATGCACAGAAATCTCAGTGTGTTACGGTGCTGGAAAGGTTTAGAGATAGGGATAGCTGAAATCATAGTAACAGACAGCCAATATAGATTAAAGGCAAACACCCACAAACAACTGACATAATAAAATCTACAATGCTTATATAGGTCACATCTAAAGTCTTACCGCTTCTTTACAAAGCTTTGTTCCATCTGATGATTTCTTCATGTCCTCCATCACATTTAGAGCTCGATTCAAGTATCCAGGGGTCCAGATCAGGGGCATTTTGGTATAAACCGCACGGATTCCTTTATATACTTCAATTTTCCCTGTAATGATAATACACTATTTTTTTAAATGAATGTACTGACAGGGGTGTTTGAAGTTCAAAGCAATGTACACTGAATGCTTGTTATTTGCTGATTTCCTATTTGCTGATCTGCGTACTTGTGACTTTGGTTCCAGGCTCCATCTTGAATCTTTTTATAACACATCCATGTATATCTATGTAACATTGTGGAACAATCAATGTCAGCGTGTAAATTGTCATAAATTCATAGGTGATAGTAGAATGAGACCATTTGGCCTATCAAGTCTACTCCGACATTCAATCACGGCTAATCTATCTCCCCCTCCTAATCCCATACTCCTGCTTTCTCCCCATAACCTCTGACACCCGTACTAATCAAGAATCTATTTATCTCTGCCTCAAAATGATCCGACCTGTCCTCTGCAGCTGCCTGTGGCAATGAGTTCCACAGATTCACCACCCTCTGACTAAAGAAATTTCTCCTCATCTCCTTCCTAAAAAGGGCTATGATCTCTGGTCCTAGACTCCCGCTAGTGGAAACATCCTCTCCACATCCACTCAATCCAAGCCTATCACTATCGTGATAGGTTTCCAGACCACGTGCCGATTGCCTCTCTTCATTGCGCTGTTCTCGTCAAATAATTGTTTACAGGGCAGCACCTCAAAAAAAACCTTTTAAAACTCAATGAAAATAATTTGTTTTCTCATAATGTTACAGTCACAAGAAACATACCAAGAAATGCAAGACCCAGAAGCCGAGAGCTCAAACCAACTGTGTTGTTCTGCTTCAGTCCAAACAAAAATAATGATGCACCTAAATTTCGTTCATCTTCCCACTAGAAAATAGAAAAATTGTCAGAAAATCAACATTACTTTTGAACATCGTTATATTGAAAGTGAAAATATATGCCTGGCAAAGTTAGAATTCTATTGGGTCACCAAAACAATATTTTTTTTTAATTGAATTAATTTTTAAGGTTAGTCTATTTTTGCTCATGATTTACTCTTGATTTTTGCTCATTCTATAAATTAATTTCTCGCATATTGAGTTTCCTATGAATTAAATTTATGTCCACACACTAGCTGAGAGTGGAGAAAGGATTATCAATTACTCTTATATTTGCTCTCCAGACTATGTGGGGTGCTTACTAAGTTCCACGTATGCAGAAGCGCAAAGATCTTGTAAGAAGCTATAAAGTAAAAGTACTAAGTAACTTACATTGATGCAAAACTGATTGAAAACTACTTGGGTCTAAGGAAAGGCATCAGACTGAAATGAAGTGGAATTTAATGGTATTAAGTGAAAAATAACTCCACATCTCAAAATTGACGACTGAAAAACCAAAGTGTGAATGTGGATAAAATATACAATTTGTAACATTAAAAAAGCCACCTGTAGGCAGGTCACGTCCAGTCTGGAGATCCGACATCATTTATGGAAGTATGCAATAGATCACATCAGTCCACTGATTTGACAACAGCATTGAGCTCAAAGTTTCTCGCACAGTCAATCACTGAATCTATAAAGCTACACCATGACATAGTAGAAAGCTGATAGCAGTCATTATAAATCAGAGCGAGTCAGAGCCATGCTAACTGCTGTATCTCAAAATCTTCTCAAAACAACCTTGCATTTTTAGATATTAACTTCTATCGAAAATAATTGTGAAAACACTAAAAAAGTGATGTCCGATAACTGTGCGTCCTGTTCCATGGATGAGTTACAGTGCCCTCCATAATGTTTGGGACAAAGACCCATCATTTATTTATTTGCCTCTGTACTCCACAATTTGAGATTTGTAAGAGAAAAAAAAAAAAACCACATGTGGTTAAAGTGCACATTGTCAGATTTTATTAAAGGCCATTTTTATACATTTTGGTTTAGTCATGTAGAAATTACAGCTGTGTTTATATATAGCCCATCATTTCAGGGCACTATAATGTTTGGGACACAGGGCTTCATAGGTGTTTGCAATTGCTCAGATGTGTTTAATTGCCTCCTTAATGCAGGTATAAGAGAGCTCTCAGCATCTAATCTTCCCTCCAGTCTTTCCATCACCTTTGGAAACTTTCATTGCTGCTTATCAACATGAGGACCAAAGTTGTGCCAATGAAAGTCAGATAAGCCATTAATGAGATTGAGAAACAGGAATAAAACTGTTAGGGACATCAGCCAAACCAAAATCAACTGTTTGGAACATAATTAGGTAGAGATAGAGCACTAGTGAGCTTACTAATCGCAAAGTGACAGGCAGGCCAAGGAAGACCTCCACAGCTGATGACAGAATAACTCTCTCTATAATAAAGAAACATCCCCAAACACCTGTCCGACAGATCAGAAACATTATTTGGAGTCAGGTGTGGATTTGTCAATGACCACTGTCCGCAGAAGACTTCATGAACAGAAATACAGAGGCTACACTACAAGATGCAAACCACTGGTTAGCCGCAAAATTGGGATGGCCAGGTTACAGTTTGCCAAGAAGTACTTAAAAGAGCAATCACAGTTCTGGAAGATGTTCTTGAGTACAGATGCAACGAAGATTAACTTATATCAGAGTGATGGCAAGAACAAAGTAAGGAGGAGAGAAGGAACTGCCCAAGATCCAAAGCATACCACGTCATCTGTGAAACACGGGTGTAATGGCATGGGCATGTGTGGCTGCTGAAGGAACTGGCTCACTTACCTTCATTCATTATACAATTGCTGAAGGTAGTAGCATAATGAATTCTGAAGAGTATAGACACATCCTATCTGCTTGTCCATCAAATGCCTCAAAACTCATTGGCTAGTGGTTCAGTCCACAGCAAGATAATGATCCCAAACATACTGCTAAAGCAACAAAGGAGTTTTAAAAGCTAAAATATTGTGAATTTTTGAGTGGCCAAGTCGATCACCCAATCTGAACCCAATTGAGCATGTCGTTTATATGCTGAAGAGAAAACTAAAGGGGACTAGCCCCCAAAAGAAGAATAAGCTAAAGATGGCTGCAATACAGGCCAGGCAGAGCATCACCAGAGAAGACACCCAGCACTGGTGATGTCCATGAATCACAACTACAAGCAGTCATTGCATGCAAAGAATATGCAACAAAATGCTAAACATGACTACTTTCATTTACACGACATTGCTGTGTCCCAAACATAATGGTGCCCTGAAATGGGTGGGGACTGTGTATAAACACTGTTGTAATTTCTACATGGTGAAACCAAAATTTTAAAAAAAATGGCCTTTATTAATATCTGACAATGTGCACTTAAACCACTTGTGATTATTTATATTACAAATCTCAAATTGTGTACAGACACAAATAAATTAATGATGGGTCTTTGTCTCAAACATTATGGAGGGCACTGTATAAGCATTAGCAGAAAAGTAGGAGCCATTTCAAAAGAAAAACTATAAACAGGATTAATGATATACAAGGCATCTATAAATCAACAGAGAAAATGTTAGAAACACAGAGCTGGTCAGGCAGCACGTTTATTTTTTGCAGCCCCTATAAACCAGGAGTTGCCACATGGTGATATAATGAGTTAGAATGTGGATTAAAAGGACATAGAACAGTACAGGTACAGGCCCTTCAGCCCACATATGTACCGACGTGATGGTAAATTAATCTCCTCTGCCTGCACGTGATCCATATTCCTCCATTCCCTGTATATCCACACAATATAATTCGAATTTGGAAACAACTAACGTTAACTTTAAAATTAAGGAACTTATCATCATTAACACCAATATTGAATAATCCGGTATTTAAATCATCTTTTATGGATAAAACATATAGACAATGGGAAAGATTGGGAATTATAAAGTTGGGTGACATGTATGAAGTGGGAAATTTATTATTATTTCAACAATTAAAATCAAAATTTAATCTGAATAATAACCAATACTTTAAATATTTTAATCTGAATAATAACCAATACTTTAAATACAGATATGTGACTTTATAAAAAAATATATACCAAGACTACAGAACATAATGATAGACCCACTGGAAGAAGCAATGAATATTAAGGGCGGACTCACAAAAATTAATATCATATTTATATAAGAGTATTCTTAAAGAGAATTGCCATCAACAGAGGCAATTAGAGAAGACTGGGAAAAATAATTAATGACAAAAATTTCTAAAGAAACATGGGAGAGGTATTTGATATATATATACATAAATGTTCGATTAACGCTAGACATAATTTAATTCAATTTAAAATATTACACACATTATATTATTCAAAAGTTAGGTTAAATAAATTTTATTCAAATATTTCTCCCATCTGTGATAAATGTCTTTCTCAAAATGCCAATTTCACACATTCTTTCGTTTCTTGTACAAAACGTCAAAGATTTTGGTGTGATATATTTGATATATTCACGTTTATTTAAGATAAAAATGGAACCTAGCATGGAAATGATTATCTTTGGAGTAATTGGAGATGGAAACAAATTAATTATACCCCAAATCTCATTTTTAAATTATGGTTTAATAACAGCGAAAAAACTCATACTCAAATTTTGGAAAAAGACTACTATACCAACACTCAAAATGTGGATTGGTAATATGTTGGAAACTGCCCATTCGGAAGAAATGAGACTCCTCCTAATAGAAAAAAAAGACCAATTCTTAATGAGTGGTCTCCATTTATTGACCTTGTGGATTCATGTGGTGCAATAGAATCGTAAAATAAAAATTTTTGGGTTAGGGCGAAAGATGATTAGGAACATTTAAAAAATCGACTTGTGGCGTGGGAGAATCTCCTTTCTGCTTCACTGTCTCACTTATTTCTTTCTTTACACCACACTCACTAGACTATCCTTTACTCTTCACTACTTCTTTCTTTCTCATTTCTTTCTAAAAAAAAAGGAAGTTGTACAAAGAATGTTTTAATAATTCTGGGAACCTGTAAAAAGGTACCATCAAAATGTAATGTACTTACTATTTAAAAAAAAAAAAAAAATTAAAAAAAAATTAAAAAATCCACGTGCCTATTTAAAAGTTTCTTAAACAACACTATTATATATGCTTCCATCACCACCACCCCAGACAGTGTGTTGCAGACATCCACCACTCTCTGAGTAAAATACTTCCAACCACACCTCCTCTTTAAATATTCCCCCTCTTAGCTTAAAACTCTGCTCTCTGGTCATTGACATCTCCATCCTGGGAAAAATGTTGTGATTGTGTACCCTATCTACGATTCTCATAATTTTCTATACTTCTATTATGTCGCCCTCAACCTGACACTCAAGGGGAAACAATCCAAGTTTGTTCAACCTCACCTTATAGCTAATACTCTCTAATCCAGGCAGCATTCCACTAAACCTCTCCTGCATCCTTTCCAAAGCCTCCACATCCTTCCTGCAGTGGGGCGACTAGTACTGCACACAATATTTCAAATGCAGCTGAACCAAAGTTTAATAAGGCTACAACATGACTTCCTGACTCTCATACTTAAAGCCTCAACTGAAGAAGGCCTGCATACTGTACACCTTCTTTACCACTATCTACCTGTGTAATTCATAACTTGTACCAAGTTAGATAAACTCAACTTGGCTGGTGGTAGAAGATACTGCAATTAGCCTCAATGAGTCAGATATCATTGTCACAACAAGGAAACAAGTGGGCGTGTGCAAGTGATCAGTGCATCAAAGGAAAATTAAAATGCAAGAATTTGGTAAACTCGATGGGCCGAATGGCCTAATTCTGCTCCTATGTCTAATGGTCTTTATTTTTTAAAGCATTTATATTATCAACGCTAAATACAAAGATTCTTATTTATAAATTTAGTCGACTTTATGTATGCATATTAAATTATTAGGCAAAAGCAATCTTTTGTTCTTGGAGCATGCTTCCCTTTAAGGTTACCTAATAAACAACATTTCTGGAATGATAGAATAATACGACATTATTTAACAATTTATTTACTAATGTGTGTCTCAATAACAACCAAGGGCAAAGATAGATTGATATGCATCATCTGAAAGAATAAAACACAAATCAAAAATAAATAATATGAAAATGACATTTTCAAATCAGGTTTTATTGATAAGTCAAAAATGATTAAATGCCAATTGCATTTGCCATGAACCACAATACCGTGTTAAAAAGGCTATATGATTGAATTGCAACGATTTAGATGAAAATCCAAGCTTTGCCTACAGGAAATACTAAAAAATACACATTCAAAACTCTCACATTTTATTGTATCTCTAAGATCCATAGTTTATGTTTTGAAATATGATCTGACAAATTCCAGGTAACAATTGTGCTGTAGCAACAATCTTACATTTGAACAAACAAATGGAATTATTAAAATTGATCCATAATTGAAACAGAATCAATAAAAATCCAACAAATTTTAGAGAGGGATTTATTGCTTCTTGATGGTCTTTCAGATCTTTAAATTTGTCAAGATCTGTAAATGCACAAAGTAAAACATACTATCCATCATTGTTACATAAAGAGGGGTTTTAATTTTGATTGTGCTATTTAATGCTTGCTTTCACACCATAATGGATTATGGACCAATCCTCTGAGGATCACAGCACTATTTCAGCCTCATTACTGCAAAAAGTAAGAAACAGTAGACTGACGTGTATAATTATATTGGGGCACCATACGAATGAATATAAGCTTGCTAGCTTTAACCGTCAAGGTTACAGACTAATGCTTTTAAACTAAATCAATCTAGAGTTTTATGCACCCTATCTGCTGATAACATCAAGATGCCAGGGTGCTGGAGTTTGATATAGATCTGAAGGTCATCAACACAATAGCTGCTTAACCACTATTTCCTATTTATGAAAACCTCTGCATTCAGTGGCTGAGAAATTCAATCAGGCACCGTTGATTTCTTCCTTTGGATCTATATCAACATTTTGGAGTGGAACACAATTACAATGACTTCAGTGACTAATTGTGTCACTTTGGAACTTTCTGCCATGAATCCCGTTTGTATGAACGGCTTATTTCCTTATCAGAATCTCAGGGAATGATGCCATTTCCTGTGTACTTTGTTTTTACTGAAATAAATGTGATCACAAGGTTTTGTTTGTCTTTAGGTTCCAGGTTTTGACAGTGCTGTCTACTCTACTCTACAGTGATGACATTTGAAACAGCTTTCTTGGAGTAGGTTCCAGCCCAGCACTGGGAACACGAATTAGGTTCTCCTTTGGATGCATTCCGCCAAACCTCCCCCTACAGTACTGACCTCCATCCGACCAAGTACATGACCGATTGCCTCCTTCCATGCTTTGAATTCCTGACCGTAATCACGCAAAAACCCTCCAGACACCGACTCCCAGTTACTCCTGTGCACCTACCACCAATCCCAGGCTCCCAAAGTTCACTACCAGTCACCCTCCCTTGACTGGGAATTGCATGCCCCCCATTAACAACACCCCACACCTTCGATGCTACTAAATTTTTAAACTGCAAACCCATGACTAAAATAATTAAAATACGTCCTTGGATATTGTTGGAGTTTTAAGCTAATGGTTTCAATACAAATGGCTACAAAGAGGATTTCCATCATCATCCCTCAAATGCCAGATTCTTTTCACTTCAATACTATTCATTATCTTTATAAAGCACATAAATGAGCCACTTGGCTTAAACCAATCATGCCTGCATTCATTTAGCTACAAGTTTCTTCCCACCTTTTCTTCAACTGATCCTGTCAGCAAATGTTTCTGTTCCTTTCTCCCTCATACGCATGTGGATTCTCTTGATGCCTTTGTTACTTTGCATCAAGTTGAAGATGAAATGCTCAAAGAAGATTTAATGCATTTTCACATGTCAGCCAAAATACAATTTACTAATTAAAGTGGTGACATAGGCAGAATTTAAATTCTCAAAGAAAATAAATTCCTATTTAACTTGTTACCAGGTCAAACTTCTAATCAGAATTAATGTGCATTTTTGCGTAAAGAGAGAAAATCTAAACTTATTTTACCTTCAGTTCTGGTTTACTGTGCAGATATTTATGTAGAACATAGAGGCAAAGAAGCTGTGTACAATTTTCATCAAACGTTTCCTGGAGCATCAGTTCATTGCCTACAACTAGGGCATCTGAAAGAACAGCAGCAGTTTCATGTGTCATTCTGAGTTGACTTAGAAGCAAAATAGTTTTAATTGAGGCAAAACACATTTCTTTTAGTGATTACCTACGCAGCAGGTGAAGATTATAAATCCATTGTACAATCATTGCATTTTAAAATGAAAACACAAATGGAAAACACTGATACTTGGTTAGATAATCTGCCTTTAGGAGGGCATTTTATTACAGATTACAATCAATTTTCCACATGTACAAAGGAAACCGATGTTAGCGTACGGTGAAGAGGAAAATATGGCTCTGAACCATAGAACTCCATTAAATACTTACACCGATGGAAAATCTTTAGATGGTTTTCAACTTTCTCAGACAAGTAACATTAGTGGACATGTCCTCAATCTTTAGGAAACGGGGGTTCCCCTCTTCCATTATAGAGCAGGCTCTCACTAAGGTCTCCTCAATATCCCGCAGCTCTGCTCTTGATCCCCCTCCCCCCATTCGTAACAAGGACAGAGTCCCCCTTGTCCTCACCTTCCACCTCATCAGCAAACAGCATATAATCCTCCAACATTTTCACCACCTCCAACGTGATCCCACTTACTGGCCGCATCTTCCCATCTCCACTGCTTTCTGCTTTCCGTAGAGACCGCTCCTTCCGAAACTCCCCGGTCAATTCGTCTCTTCCCAACCAAACCACCCCCTCCCCAGGTACGTTCCCCTGCAACTGCAGGAGATGCAACACCTGACCCTTTACCTCCCTCCTCGACTCCATCCAAGGACCCAAACAGTCTTTCCAGATGAGGCAGAGGTTCACTTGCACCTCTTCCAACCTCATCTACTGTATCCGCTGTTCCAGGTGTCAACTTCTCTACATCGGCGAGAACATGCGCAGGCTCAGCAACCGTTTCGTTGAACACCTCCGCTCAGTCCGTCCTAACTTACCTGATCTCCCGGTTGCTCAGCACTTCAACACCCCCTCCCATTCCCAATCTGACCTTTCTGTCCTGAGCCTCCTCCTTTGTCAGAGTGAGGCCCATATGAGGAACAGCACCTCATGTTTCGCTTGGGTAGTTTACACCCCAGCGGTATGAACATTGACTTCTCTAACTTCAAATAGCCCTTGCTTTTCCTCTCTATCCCCTCCCCTTCCCTGTTCTCCCACCAGTCTTACTGTCTCCGACTACATTCTATCTTTGACCCGCCCACTCCCTGACATCAGTCTGAAGAAGGGTCTCGACCCGAAACATCACCCATTCCTTCTCTCCAGAGATGCTGCCTGTCCCGCTGAGTTACTCAAGCGATTTGTGTCTACCATTAATGAACATTAGACTGGATAGGTGGCGGCAAGCACCAGCCAACCACTTGGGAAAATAATTAAATAATTTGGGGTAGAAGAAAAGGATGATGACCATCAGATCCTTTGAATTTGTAAAATTGAAGAAAAAAGGTTTGAGTCTGCCTGATATAGAATGATAATATATTAATCTTAGTTGGACAAAAGGATACAGACCTGGTAGACAGCTAGCATGCAGCCAAAAATAAAAAAGATCAACTGATCTATCAAACCCAAAGACATAAATTCAGAATAGCTTGCTAGAACTAAGACAGTGGAAGAGTTTTAGCCTTTGGGGGAACTCCTTTCCTATGGCAGGGAATATTGATCAATATCACAGACGGCACGGTGGCACAACAGTAGAGTTGCTGCCTTACAGCGCAAGAGACCCGGGTTTGATCCCGACTGCGGGTGCTGTCAGTACGCAGTTTGTTCATTCTCCACTAGACCAGTGTCGATTTTCCGCGGGAGCTCCGGTTTCCTCCCACACTCCAAAGTGTGGGTTAATTGACTTAGAATAATTGTAAATTGTCCCTAGTGTGTATAGGATAGTATTAATGTGCGGGGATCGCTGGTTGGCGAAGACTGGGTGGTCTGAAGGACCTTTTTCCGCGCTGCACCTCCAAACTAAAACTATAATCTAATATTAATCTATTAATATGATGATAGTAATAGAATATTGATCAGATTTTATTCAAAAGTCTGAAAAAGATCTCCAACCCGAAATGTTACCTATCCATGTTTTTCAGGAATGCCGCCTAACCCGCTGAGCTACTCCAGTATTTTGTGTCTTAACATTGATATTTAGGTATACTGCATTTCCATTCATAAATTGACATTTACTAATGATTTGAACACGTGGCTTCATCAACCAAAGGCTGGAATGGTCCATAATAATAAATGCATGTTATTTCATTTCAAATTCAGATCTTAGAACATTTTTGACAGTGATGCAAAAATAATTTGGAGATATAAGATAGGTAGCGGTTTCTCCTCAAACCCAACAAATGTTCCAAATATACAACTATCAATAAACTTTTCTCACTTACTTGAATAGTCGTCTTCTTTGATGAAAGAATCCATTAGTATATTTGCTGTGAAGTTATCTAGAAAAATTCCATATTGCACCTGCAAACAGATTTGTAAGTTATGGATTCACACCTCAAAAATAAAACCTTCTACATCTAAAGCAAAGCACATTTGATATTAATTTCCTTAAATTACATTTTGTCCATCAAATGCTTATGTTTGATTTACTATAAAACAGAATAATGATGTTTTTATATTGCCTGGAATGTGCTTCCAGGGATGGTAGTGGAGGCAATGTGATAGAGGCATTTCAGATACATTTGGCTAGGCCCCTGGATATATTTGAGGAAAGGAGTGCTAAGGATCATGGACAGGCAGAGGAGATTAATTTAAACTTGGCACTGTGTTTCGCACAGTCATTGTGGAGTGAGGGGCCTGTTCTTCTACAATGTAGAATTCTACAATGCTACTGTGTCAATTTGGCCTGGGCATTTACCAGAGTTTATCCTGCAAAATTATGTGCATTTTTGTGGGCACGGACATTGTAGGCCAAAGGGCCTGCTCCTGTGCTGTATCGTTCTATGCACTCTGCTACTGTGTTAACTTGTCCAGGGCATTTCCCAGAATTTATTCTTCAAAATTCCACAAGAAAATATTCAGGCAGATAAATATACATCGAATCAAATAGGCAGTGTTTATAGAATGACATCGAGGTGGATCAGCCATGATCTTAATGAATGGTGGAGAAGAGGTCAAAGATGAAAAGGCCTACCCCTGGTCTTATTTTATATCATCATCTGAGAATCTGAAACTAGTACCACTTTATTTAAAAGTCAGCCATTTAAGTCAGAGTTTTACCTCCAAGGAGATCAAGAATCTTTGGAAATTTCTTCCTCAAAGGGCAGTAGAAGCTATTGAGTATTTTTAAAACTATTGGATATTTTTAAGGTAAAGATAAATTCATATAAACATAGAAAATAGGTGCAGGAGGAGGCCATTCGGCCCTTCGAGCCTGCACCGACATTCATTGTGATCATGGCAGATCGTCTGCTATCAATAACCCGTGCCTACCTTCGCCCCATATCCCTTTACTCCACTAGCCACTAGAGCTCTATCTAACTCTCTCTTAAATCCATTCAGTGATTTGGCCTCTACTGCCCTTTGAGGAAGGGAATTCCATAAATTCACAACTTTTTGGGTAAAAAAGTTTTTTCTCACCTCCCCTTTATTCGAAGTGTGGCCCCTGGTTCTGTACTCGTCCAACATTGGGAACATTTTTCTTGCATCTAGCTTGTCCAATCCTTTTATAATTATATATGTTATATATTTATAATTATATAATTATATATGTTTCTATAAGATCCGCCCTGATCCTTCTAAACTCCAGTGAATACAAGCCTAGTCTTTTCAATCTTTCTTCATATGACAGTCCCGCCATCCCAGGGATCAATCTCGTGAACCTACGCTGCACTGCCTCAATCACAAGGCTGTTCTTCCTCAAATTTAGGAGACCAAAACTGCACACAATACTCCAGATGTGGTCTCACCAGAACCCTATACAACTGCAGAAGAACCTCTTTACTCCTATACTGAAATCCTCTTGTTCTGAAGGCCAACATTCCATTAGCTTTCTTCACTGCCTGCTGTACCTGTAAGCCAACTTTCAGTGACCGATGTACAAGGACGCCCAGGTCTCGCTGTACCTCCCCCTTACCTAACCTAACCCCTTTGAGATAATAATCTGCCCCCTTGTTTTTGCCGCGAGAGTGGATAACCTCCAGTGAATACCTGATAAGCCAATGAGCGAAAACCTATCATGGTTAGATGGGAATGCAGAGTTAAGGTTACAATCAGCCATTATCATATTAAAAGACAGAACAGACTTGAGGGGTTGTGTGGCCTACTCCTGGTCCCAATTCATATGTTTGTAGATTCCTTTGTCTTTAGAATATTCAGACTCTACTTTTGCCATCTTTTGGGGTAGCTGCTTGAAAGACTCATGTCCATCAGCGAAGAAAATCTCACCTCAACAATCACCTCACCACAACGGGTGAACAGTTATTTTTAAACAGTGATCCTTTGATCCAGATTTCTCCAAAAAAAGCATTTTCTGCACATCCACCTTGTCTGGACCCCTCAGGATTTTATAATCCTCTCAAAATCACAAGGATGATCATATTTTACTAGGCTCATATATTCAGGTGTATCTGCCAACCAGATTTGTAGCTTCTGCCTCCAATGATAGCTGGCTCTCAGAACTGTAGTGGCAACAGTATTTTAATTACATTACTTACAAATAAGCTACTGTCAGCAGCAATTCAATTAAATAAAGCATACATTTTCCATTATATTCTTCTCTAATGAGCATGAAGTAATCCTTTTAGATGGAATCGATCTATTATTAGAGAATAAACTCATACATAGGAGCAGAGCAATACTTTTCTAAAAATAAATTGTATTTGTCAAGGTCAAATTTATCAGCTGAATATGTAGTGTTGTTACTTCTGCTGGTAAAAAAATGCAGTCAAGAAGTTTTATGAGAAACATAAAAAAATATTTAACAAAGCATTTGCAACATCTGCAGCCAATGGTCTGCCACCAACAATTTCCTGCTAAACGACATTGCCTTCTGAGGATAAACATTCATGGTGAGACACTTCTCCTATATGCTTAGCAGACATGGACAATCTCTAACAGGCATCTCAACACACAGGAAAGACCCTGCTAAAATTGTCTCCACAAAATCCACATAACAGTCGCAGAGACTATCAGTCTGAAGAAGGATCTTGACCCGAAATGTCATATATCCATGTTCTCAAGAGATACTGCCAGTCGCTGAGTTGCTCCAGCATTTGTGTCTTTTTAGTTGTAGTAGCCCCCCTTCGGTCATGACCGACCATGGGTGATGCATCCTTGTTTGCAGGTGATGTGTGGTTGGATGCAAGCCTGAGCGTTGTCATATGGAGGACAGGCTGTTGCCCATGCACATGTCACCCCTCTCCACGTTGCTGATCAATCCAAAGGAACGGCAGAGCTGTTACAGTTTGGCACCAGCGCCGTCGCAGGAGCTGCCAGAGAGAGGTTGTAGACAACAACGAACTGCCTTAGGGGCTCCGACTCCGGATTTTCTTGAGGTTTACTCCAGGAGCCTTTTCCATGGCTGGATATGGTCACAAGGCAGTGAAGGTTTTAAATTAGAGTTTTCCCTCTCCTAGATGGACTGCCTTCCCAGCCTGATGAGTCTCATCTGCCCGAGACTCATGAGGGCAGGACGTTTACCTTCCCGTGCACCTGCCCACTGCCCACAGTTTGTATAGACTAGATTTATAACTCAAACAAGCAATCTTTTGCAAATATTGCACATAATGTTGGAGGTATTGCTAATAAAGAGTCAAAATCTTAGCTTAATGTTCCAGTTAAGAACACTTTGCACTGAATCTTTTTGAGTATATTCCAGGATATGGAAGGGAATGAGAAGATATGGGGATTGGGTGGATGTGGGGATTGAGTGGAGAATTAAAACGGAGCTATGGTATCATCCACGATTATATTGAATGGTGCAGACTCAAGAGGCCTTTAAATGCTTCGTGTTATTTCATGGAATCATAGAATTGTATTGCACAGAAACAGGCCCACACTTGGCCCACCTTGCCCAGGCCAGCCCATCTACACTAATGCCCGTAATGCCCATCTACACTAATCCTATTTGCCTGCATTAGGCCCAAATCTCTCTATGCCTTTCCTATCCAAGTACCTGTCCAAATGCCTTCCTGTGTTTTATTTTTCCACAGCTCGGTGCGTCAGAGTATAGACACTAAAGTTTCAGCTTCAATCTTTGGGCTGTGTCAAATAATCTAACATCAATTAAGGTAGCCATAAAGTTGCTAGAATTAGATTATGATTTCCTGCAATAAGTTTAGTTGGCTATCATTCACAATGCTGATTACAACTTAAAGGCTCTTTTTGGAAAGTGTGCGCATAGAGTCACTGGTAAAAGATAGGGCATGACAAACTGCGCTCTGTAGAAGCCTGTAAGGTAGACAAGGGTAATTGATCAGTAGGAAATGTTACCCTGGTCTGGAATGCAGAAGTGAACGCACAGAAACCAGGATCACGAGAAAGATAACAGATATAAATTCAAGAGAGTCAAGAGTGTTTTATTATCATGTGTCCCAAAGAGAACAATGAAATTAATACTTGCTGCAACACAACAGAATATGTAAACACAGTACTGTAATAGACAATGATAAACGAGAGGAAAAAAAGTTCAGTGTGTATATATACACATACCCACACACACACATATATATATATATATATATATATATATATATATATAGTGTGTATATATATTATATATATATATACACACATACATACAAACAGATAAATAGATAGATAGACAAACAAGTAGATAAATAAATAAATAAATGTGTGTGTGTGTGTGTGTGTGTGTGTACATATATGTATATATATACACACACACACACACACACACACACATATATATATATATATATATATATATACACACATCCACACACACTCAAAAAACAAACAATAGTATAATAATAATAATAATAATAATAATAAGTCTATTGAAGTTCAGAGGTTATTTGAGGTTGTAGTATTTAATAGCCTGATGGCTCTAGGGAAGAAGCTGCTTCTGAACCTAGACGTTCCAGTTTTCAGGCTCCTGTACCCTCTTCCCCATGGCAGTGGTGAAATGAGTGTGTGGCTAGGATGGTGTGGGTCTCTGATGATGCTGGCTGCCTTTTTGAGGCAGCGAGTCCAATAAATCCCTCCGATGGTGGGGAGGTCAGAGCCGATGATGGACTGGGCAGTGTTCACAACTTTTCGCAGTCTTTTCCACTCCTGTGCGTTCAAGTTGCCGAACCAGGCCACGATGCAACCAGTCAATATGCTCTTTACTGTACACCTGTAGAAGTTTAAGAGAATTCTCTCAGATATACCAAATCTCTGTAATCTTCTCAGGTAGTAGATGTGTTGATGTGCTTTATTTATAATTGCATCAGTGTGCTGATTCCAGGAAAGATCTTCGGAAAAATGTACGCCCAGGAATTTGAAGTTTTTGACTTAATCGTCCCGTTGATATAAACAGGATTGTGGGTCCTCATCTTTCGTCATCCAAAGTCCACAATCAGTTCATTGGTTTTACTGTTATTGAGAGCCAGGTTGTTGTGCTGGCACCATTTGGTCAATCGGTCAATCTCACTTCTATGCTCTGACTCATCACCATCATCATCATCATCATCCAACAAAGGTGGTGTCGTCGGCGAACTTGAAGATGGAATTTGCACTGTGTCGGCTACACAGTCATGAGTATGGAGTGAGTAGAGCAAGGGGCTGAGCATGCAGCCTTGACCCGCACCCGTACTAATACACCTCTTGAATGGCAAAATGTGTCCTGGTCCAACCACACTGTGATATCGCTAAGATATTACACCTATACTTCCTCAGCAATTTATTCAAATGCATTTTAGAAAGCATCTTATTGGGAAGCATCACAACCTAGTTTGGTAACAGCTCTGTCGAAGTGCACAATAAATCGCAGAGTGTTGTAGATGCTTTGTAGTCTATCTTGCAAAACCCGCCTCCACCCCAACCAACTTCATTTACATCTCACGCTGCTGCCCGAAAGCAGCCAACATAATCAAGGACTACCTACACCCCAGTCATTCCCTCTTCTCTCCCTCTTCATTGGGCAGAAGATACAAAAGCTTGAACGCACGTACCACCAGATTCAAGCACAGATTCCTCCCCACTGTCATCAGACTACTGAATGGATTTCTTATAAACTAAGCATGTAGTTTGCCCAGCCAAGATAGAATGGTAATAGATGTGCAAGTTATTCTTATCATGATGATCAGTTCAACTCAGGTAATTTTGAAATTAAATAAATGGCAGAATTGAAACGATTAGCAGCTGTATCTACCCTTGGTTGCCTCATTCTTTCTTCTCTAGTTTTCCAAGTACAGATTGGAGGAAAATAGTCTAATCTTTTCTCGTTAAAGTGGTAATCTTATCATAAAGGAAACAAAGATAAGATCTTTAGAATATAAATCCTTATTAAGAGTCGGGAAATCTGACAGAAAAATATTAGTGATTATTTACTACTCCGGGATAGCATTTTAGTGCACCAACCTGCTGCCAAAAATGGAAACTGCCTTAGAAACTATCAAAGTTGCACTCTCCTGCTTACATAAATCTCAAAATTCTTTCTTAATGAGACTGGTATACAGAATATATGAAGCTTAAAACTGTTATGAAAAATTATTTGAGAAGGAAAATTCCACAATTTAATGAATCGTTATTTTCTGGAAACACACATATTCAGGTGTGGTAATACTCAAGTAATCTACCATTTGGTGTTCGTAAACCCCAATGATTCTGCATTTGGTTCATTGGGTACTTTTTCCAGTGTTCCCTTTAACATACAGGAACCTAATTCCCACAGTCCCTTTGAACTCACAGTGGCCCCAATTCCCACTCTCTCTTAACTCAATGGGAGCCCCATTTTTGTACTCCTTTGAACTCCTCAGGACCCAGTTTCCCCACACACCTTTGAAACTCATTAGGTTCTATTTCCCGTACTCCCTTTGAAGTCACTGGAAGCCTTCCCTCCCCCAACCCCTCCCCTTGCTCCCAGGGAAAATATATTATACAGCACTGCTGTGTAGCATTTTAAAACAAAATGTGAATTAAATATTTTGGAGTATTGTTTGGAATAACATACAATGGTCTGGAAATTATGCTACACCATTGCCAAGTTCCATGTATGCCCATTTAAAGTATTACTGCAAGAAGTTAAATGAAAATTAGTAGCAGCCATTTCTGACTCAGAGGCTGCCTTGCATGAGTCAGTATGGGGTGGTGATGCTTATGTAGATGACAACACGCAATGTTATTTGCTATGTATTTTCAGTAGGATTTTTTGATGCTTTACCAATGGCCCAACTTTATGCAATTCCATAAACTGGTGTTTGGAAATATTTACTTTGAAAACTATCAAAAATCATGAATTACTTTGTGATCAAAGTATACACTGATGAATTGTTTGGCAAATCTTTCAGGCTAACCACAGGAGTGCTGAAGAATTAAAATATAATCTTTGGCAGGATTAAGATTTATTTTCAGATTCTCTGCTGTAATTCTTCTTCATACCTTCATAAAATGGTCTTTTGCATATAAAATAAATATTCTATTGTCATACCTTATTTCTCAAGGTGTGCAAGGCCTTGTCCCTAGCATTGTATTTCAGACACTGTCGAATCCAGCTGTGAATGGTCCAGTCTCGGAGGTACCAGCAGTTTGGACTATGTCGAAATCTAAAATTTTAAAGGAAATGGACAGAAAATTGAGTCATATCTTTGCAAAATACAAAGTGCTGGAGGAACTCAACAAATCAGGCAGCAACTGGGGAGGGAATAGACAGGCGACATTTAGGGTTGGGATCCTTCTTGTTTGCTTCAGGCAAGTGTAACTTGAGATATTGAATACAAACCAAACCAAACCAAGTTCTGTAGCATTAGAATCACACATTATCAATTGCAATAAAAAGCAAGTGCTGGAAGCACATGGACATACTGTGCTTACATTTACTAACTGATTACTGCAGAGTACTCTTTACAAATTATTTAAAAAGAACAGGGCGACGGAGAGTGATTGGGATTTGTTTTGAATTGGTTAGTGTAATGATGAATTAAATGCCATAATAAACATTATGACATAATTCATAACTTTAAAAATACCGCAAAGAAATTGGGTACCATTTCTAATGGCACATTAGCCATCAGCAAATGTTTTATTCATGGGACTGTTACTAGAAAATACAGTAGTGAACGAGACTTACACAGATCTTAAACTATAACAAGGAGTAGTAGAGAATGGAGACAGAGAGCTTATTCGCCTAGTGTCATGATAACAACCTCTCGCTCAAGAAGGCAAAATGAAGAAGCTAGTCATCGCCTTCAGGAGGTAATGCAATGTGCATGCAGTATGGCGCTGAAGTGGAGATGGTTAACAGCTTCAAGTTCCTATGTGTGTAAATATCAACAACATTTTTTTCCTGGGCTAACCACACTGATTCTACAACCAAGACAGCACACCAAGAAAGAGCAAGGAAAGCTGCCAACATAACCGGGGATCGTTCACACCACAGTCACTCTCTCCTTCCTTCAACTGTTGGGCAGAAGACACAAAAGTTTGAAAGCACCAAAAGTCAGATTCAAGAAAAGTTTTTTTTCCCTGCTGTTATCAGTCTCCAGAAATGACCTAAATCCAAGGCGTAGCTATGGACACCTGCATGGGGCCCAAGCTATGCCTGTCTCTTTGTAGGGTACGTCGAACAATCCTTGTTCGAGGTGTACCATGACCCTATCCCCGAACTCTACCTCCGCCACATCGACAACTGCATTGGAGCTAACTCCTGCACCCATGCAGAACACACTGACTTCATCCATTTCACCACTAACTTCCATCTGGCACTCAAATACACCTGGACCATTTCTGACATCTCCCTGCCGTTTCTAGACAATAGACAATAGGTACAGGAGTAGGCCATTTGGCCCTTCGAGGCAGCACCTCCATTCAATGTGATCATGGCTGATCATCCCCAATCAGTACCCTGTTCCTGCCTTCTCCCCATATCCCCCGACTCCGCTATTTTTAAGAGCCCTATCTAGCTCTCTCTTGAAAGCATCCAGAGAACCTGCCTCCACTGCCCTCTGAGGCAGAGAATTCCACAGAATCACCACTCTCTGTGAGAAAAAGTGTTTCCTCGTCTCCGTTCTAAATGGCTTACACTTATTCTTAAACTGTGGCCCCTGGTTCTGGACTCCCCCAACATCGGGAATATGTTTCCTTTCTCTAGTGTGTCCAAGTGCTTAACAATCTTATATGTTTCAATGAGATACCCTCTCATCCTTCTAAACTCCAGAGTATACAAGCCCAGCTGCTCCATTCTCTCAGCATATGACAGTCGCGCCATCCCGGGAATTAACCTTGTAAACCTACGCTACACTCCCTCAATAGCACGAATATCCTTCCTCAAATTAGGGGACCAAAACTGCACACAATACTCCAGGTGTGTTCTCACTAGAGCTCTGTACAACTGCAGAAGGACCTCTTTGCTCCTATATTTGATTCCTCTTGTCATAAAGGCCAACATGACATTCACTTTCTTCACTGCCTGCTGTACCTGCATGCTTACTTTCATAGACTGATGTACAAGGACCCCCAGATCCCGTTGTACTTCCCATTTTCCCAACTTGACGCCATTTAGATAGTAATCTGCCTTCCTGTTTTTGTTACCAAAGTGAATAACCTCACATTTATCTACATTAAACTTCATCTGCCCACTCCCCCAACCTGTCCGAGTCACCCTGCATTCTTATAGCATCCTCCTCACAATTCACACACCCACCCGGCAGAGGTTCACCTTCACCTCCTCTAACCTCATCCATTGCATCCGCTGCTCTAGGTGTCAGCTGCACTACATCGGTGAGACCAAGCGTAGGCTTGGCGATTGCTTCGCCTAACACCTCCGCTCGGTTCGCAATAACCAACCTGATCTCTCGGTGGCTCAGCACTTCAACCCTCTCCCTTTCCGAATCCGACCTTTCGGTCCTGAGCCTCCTCCATGGCCAGAGTAGGGCCCACCGTAAATTGGAGGAGCAGCATCTCATATTTCACTTGGGTAGTTTACACCCCAGCGGTATGAACATTGATTTCTCCAATTACAAGTCAAGTCAAATCAAGTCACATTTATTTATATAGCACATTTAAAAAACAACTCTCGTTGACCAAAGTGCTTTACATTTGTTATAAGAGTAGTATACACAAGCAGGCTACATACATATATACAAATAGCCCTCGCTCAGTGGACGTCAGGAAAGGCTTGGGAGAACAGATGTTTTTAGACTAGACTTAAAGGAGTCGATGGAGGGGGCAGTTCTGATGGGGAGGGGGATGCTGTTCCACAGTCTAGGAGCTACGACCGCAAAGGTGCGGTCGCCCCTGAGCTTATGCCTAGACCGCGGGACATTCAGCAACCCCAAGTTGGCCCTGCTTTCAGGTAGTTACCTAATTTCCTAATTACCTAATTTCAGGTAGTCCCTGCTTTCTCCTTCTTTCCCCTCCCCTTCTCAGCTCTCGAAACGTCGCCTATTTCCTTCGCTCCATAGATGCTGCCTCACCCGAGTTTCTCCAGCATTGTCTACCTTGTATGCTAATGATGAATTCCTGATCTTCCAGTCTACCTCACTGCGGCCCTTACTTTAAAAAAGCGATCTCTTTGTAGCTGAATACTATATTCTATATATTCGACACTGTTCGTTTTTCTCCTTTGCACTACACAATGTAATCATTTGAGTGCAAAATTTGCCTGGAGAGCAGACAAAACAATAGTTTTCACTGTCTCAGTACATAATAAAAAAAACCATTAAGCCAATAAAAACCCAAATTCTACACTTATCCATGCAAACCTGTTTGTTTTGTTATACAAATAACTTGTAACATGCAACTAATAAATGTCTATAAATCTTGGAACTGTAAACCACACTTCCACCAGGAATTTTTCCAGGGATTTTTGAGATGTCTTTCAAAAACTTCAACTGAAAAAATGGCAGAAACCCTGCAGAAATGGCATAAAGTAGCTCAATTTTCTGTTCATTGGAACTCTGACAATTACCTGCCAAAATGTTGGCAAGAAATTCTAGAAACTCTGTCCTGACCTTCAAATTTTTTTTTTGTCCCAAAGATTACTAACTTTTGTTGAATTTGAAACTAATACTTATCTTTAGAAAAAGAACCTCTGCTGGAATATGTTAATTTTCTATCAAATGCAAAATACTGCAGGTTCTGAAAATCTGAACTGCTATCAGAAATACTCAAGATCGGCAGTGACAGAAACAGTTTCAATGCGTCAGGCTTATGACCTTTATACAGACCATTAAATCTTGTCTTCACACAGATGCTAAGTATTGACCTACTGAGTATTTCTGGCCTTTAATAGTTTTTATTTTCATTTTCTATCATAGGTTTACACTAAACTTCAAATACAAATCACTTCAAGTAGGAGTGACTCAATAACAACTGCAGGATAACACATCGCCCGAGATTTATTCACAATTATTTTAATACCTTAATGATATAATTAGTGAGAAGTGTTACAGGCTACAACAAAGATAGAACCTGTCATGCTAATTAGGCAGACAAGGTTTATGAAATGAATGAAAAATTTCCACCATATTAATGCAATTTTAGTACCACTAGCATAGTAAAATGTTTTTCAAAACTGAAACATTTGAATATTTATAGTCAATCATAATTTGTGCAACAGCTCAGAAAGAACTGAAATCTAAATAAACCACAAATATTAAATTGGTTTAAAAACTCCCAAAGCATTTTATCCTATCTACATTTTTTGGAAATGTTAATGAGCTTGTTCATTCTATTTACAGATGAGAAAAAAGATCACAGGGAAGATATTTTGTTTGAGAAAATTCTCTACCTGCCTCCTTCTCAATCTCTCTCTCTTGGCCTGCCCCCATCCCATTATCTCCCTCTGCCTGTTTCTCTCACTCTCTCTCACGAGGGCCTGCCTCTCTCCATAATTCAACACCACAATGTAACCCACCACAAGCTCCTGGACCCAGGAGTCAACATTTCCTTTTAACAGCAGGGGGTGGAGGGGGAGGATGGGGCGGCGACCTGCAGACAGCGTTGCCCGAAGAATGTCCTCAGTGGATATAACGCGAGCTGCAACAACAGCCGTGTCACTAGAACGTGCCCGTGGGTAAAGAAGGGTTCGCTGGTGCACTTTGCAAGTCAAGAATGGCGTTGAGAGCCAAGGTCTAAACGGCTAGGGAGGCAGTGGGAGCTGTGACTGGGTCGGCAGGTCATTCCATTTACATTCAGTTTACATTTCATATTTGTTTTATTCAAGTTTCTGGCACTCCATTGTACTTTAGAAACACGGGAGGGAATTCATCAGCGGGCCTGGGATGTATTGTCATTTCATTATCATTTCTATCATGTTGGTCCAGAAGTCACACCATATGCTGTACTCTGACATTTTCATTTTTGAACTACCTGTTATATTTGTATATGGCTTGATTGCAATCATGTATCGTATCATTTGACTGGATACTACACAAAGTGAAGCTTTTTACTGTATCTCGGTACGCGCAACAAAAAATATCAATACCAATATCCTCTACCCACCACCATCTCCCTCTCTCACTCTGCTGCCTCTGTCCCCTCTCTCTAAAGCATGAAAATTAAATCTATTTAAAATAACAAATCTATTACTATTTTGCAATGGTGGTAACAGTGTAAATGTATATTAATTTGAAACAGATAATAGCTTTCACCTTCCTGTCAAATTACCCAAGCAGGCATGACTGGATCTTTATTGTCGGCATTTAGTTCGCCCACGGCCACAAGAAATGAAAGTCTATCTTTCTCAGGCACAGAAATTATATTTGCCACCCGAGCTATTGTACTAAAAAACGATGAGTCACCACATGGATGTTAGGTGGAAGTCAGAAATATTTTGTCAACCTTTTCAAATGTAACAAGTATTTACATACTCTTTGTTGTCCAAATCTAATGTCTAACAGCCATATAATTTCTAGCAGAGATACTATGGCACTGTTCTTTTGCAACACTACTGAGTGCAGCTGAGCGAACCATTCTCAAATCTATAAATAGGAATATATTCACCTTCTTTAAACTGCTGATGATAATTGTTAGTTATTAATAATTACCTCATCTTTCAACAGGCTGCCCTGCATAGGTCTTTAGAGAAGAGAAATGTTAAAAGGTCACCTTCAGATAACCTGAAATCCAATGCCCAAATGATGAGCAGGGCCCTAATTGGACAAACAATGCAAAGCATAGCAGAACTGTGTAAGAAAGATGTCTGCAATTAGTGAGCAAGCAAAACACCTTGTCAGACCTTGGGGACCCTGATCCAAACTACAGCTAGATTCTTTGGAGTCAGTTAAATTTATGGTGAGGTTGAATAGGATAAGTCAGGTAAACAATTTTTTTTTTGGATTTATCAGTAATCGACTTTGCATGTTTCGGTGTGCTGATGGGTCTCCGCATATGAGACACAACAGGCTGGAATTAATTAAAATTAGTCACCATTAGTTGAACAGCTGTATCTTTGCATGCCTAAAGTTCAAAAGTGAAGTTTACAGCACCAGGATGCACTGGTCTTTCATCTACAAAATCTATGTACAAATCCAGCCATAACTGATGAGATGAAAGGCTTCCCTTCAATCTGCAGACAAAATTAAGTCAGAATTAGCTGGGGCAGTTTCAGTACAAAACTGTCTTTAATTCGGCACTAATTTGCAATTAGACTTAAAGATCACACGATAGCTGGAGTGATAGTGGTAAAATCTTTAATGGACACTAGACCAAGTGGACCCGTTGGGCCCCGTTCCCCTAAGGCAATATTCCACCACTCACCTGTTCCCCCTATGCAATCTGTTTCCACCACTCACCCGTTCCCCCAACGTAATCCATTCCCCCAACGCAATATTCCACCACACCCGTTCCCCCAACGCAACCCGTTTGCAGACACCACCACTCACCTGTTCCCACAACGCAATAGTCCACCACCCATCCATACCCCCAACTGCGCAGACGAGGCTCATTTCTCCTCATCCCCCAACACTCCCCCCCCCTCCCTCTTCTCTCCCCTGCTCCACTCCCTCCCTCCCTTACCTTACCTCATCCTCCCTCTCTTTTCCCCTACCCTCGGAGGTGGAAGCTGCTGTTTTGTTTTTTATGTAAATGAGACCCCATTGTGATGTCATTGTGGGGTGGAGCACTGCTGACCGGGTAGTTTATGTAAATGAGATCCCATTTTGACGTCATAGCTGCTAACTGCCACTGTAAATGTTTTCTTAAATTGGATTTAAATGTTGAAAATGTGAATAACGTAAAATATACCATCAATCTGAAGGAAACGTGATACAACGCACTACAGGACAATGGTGAGTAAAGTGGTCCAAATATTTTAGTGCTATAGTGTACCATTTTAGTGTAACTCAGGGCATGAATCACAGTCACGCACACACTCCAACACTCACAAACAAGAATACAGTTTTAGTAATATACACTAGACCAAGTGGGAACCGTTATGCCCCGTTCACCCAACGCAATATGCCACCACTCACCCATACCCCCAACAGAGCAGGAGCGGCTAACGTTTTTAAAGTTTAAAATGGCAATAACTTGTAAAATATAAAATCAATGTGAGCGCATCTGAATCTCCCTCTTCAGTCCCGTATTCCCCTCCTCCAATTTCCTCCCTCCTCCCACCACTCCCTCTGCTTCCTCCCCTCACCCCCTCCCTCCCTCCCCTCCTCCATTGTAGACAATAGACAAAAGGTGCAGGAGTAGGCCATTTGGCCCTTCGAGCCAGCACCACCATTCACTGTGATCATGGATGATCATCCACAATCAGTACCCTGTTCCTGCCCTCTCCTCATACCCCTTGACCGCTATCTAAGAGCTCTATCTAACTCTCTCTTGAAAACAACCTGAGAATTGGCCCCCACTGCCTTCTAAGGCAGAGAATTCCACAAAATCACAACTCTCTGTGTGAAAAAGTATTTCCTCATCTCCGTTCCAAATGGCTTACTCCTTATTTTTAAACTGTGGCCTCTGATTCTGGACTCCCCCAACATCGGGAACATGTTTCCTGCCTCTAGCGTGTCCAAACCCTTAATAATTGAAGATGTTTCAATAAGAACCCCTCTCTCCTTCTAAATTCGAGAGTATACAAGCCCAGCCGCTCCATCCTATCAACATAAGGCAGTCCCGCCATCCCGGGAATTAACCTCGTGTACCTACACTGCACTCCCTCAATAGCAAGAATGTCCTTCCTCAAATTCGGAGACCAAAACTGCAAACAAGACTCCAGGTGTGGTCTCACTAGGGCCCGGTACAACTGCTGAAGAACCTCTTTGCTCCTATACTCAACTCCTCTTGTTATGAAGGCCAACATGCCATTTGCTTTCTTCACTGCCTGCTGTACATGCATGCTTACTTTCAGTGACTGATGAAAAGGACCCCCCAGATCTCATTGTACTTCCCCTTTTCCCAACTTGACACCATTCAGTTAATAATCTGCCCTCCTGTTTCTGTTACCAAAGTGGATAACTTCACATTTATCCACATTAAACTGCATCTCCATGCATCTGCCCACTCTCCCAACCTGTCCAAGTCACCCTACATCCTCATAGCATGCTCCTCACAGTTCACACTGCCATCTTTGTGTCATCTGCAAATTTGCTAATGTTACTTTTAATCCCTCATCTAAATTGTAATTCCTCTTCTTACCCATATCCTCCTCCATTCCCCCCCCCCCCCCCGTCTCTGTTTCTTTCACTCTCTGGCTCTCCATCGGTCTCTCTCTATCTATATCTGTCTCCCTGTCTGTGTCTGTGTCTCTTTCCCTATCTCTCTCTATCTCTCTCCCCAGTAGAGGGGGATGGAGAGGCCAAGACCCGGTCCTCTCTGCGGGGCCGGGACGCCTTCGCCCCCCGCGGTCATTTCAAATCCCTCACGCCGGGGAGACTAAGTTATGTCCGCGTGCGGATTTTAAAGTAACTGAAAGTCAGTCAGTTACTTTTTGAGGCTGCTGTCTGAGGCCTCCCCCGGCTCCTGAGCAGCAGCCCCCGGAACCACACTGGCTCGAACCCCAGCCCGTGTCTGTGTCAGTGTGTGTCCAGTGCGCTTTACGTAAATGAGATCCCATTGTGATGTCATACCTGCTAACTGCACTTGAAGTTATTGTTCTCAAAGTGGGGTTTTGTAAAATGCAAAATGTGAATAGCTTGTAAAATATAACATAGATCTGAACGAAACTTGGTGCACAACACCAAAGGACAATTGTGAATAAGGTGGTGCAAAAATTGTAGTGCTATCTTGTATCGTTTTGGCATAGTTCAGGTCATGAAAAGCATGCTCACAAACAAACACGAAACAAACACAAACTCACACACAAGATGAAAGTTTTAGTAATATACTAGACTAAGTGGGACCCATGTTCACACGGGAGGGCTGGTCCCCCAATGCAATATTCCACCTCGCCACCAATTCCAATATTGGTGGCCAGTGGGAGAGGGGGTGGACTTTCTAGAGCGCTAGTATGGGTGTTGTGGGCCGAAGCGACTGGTTTCCAGAGGGCTAGTATGGACATTGTGGGTCAAATGGATTCTTGGACTGGCAGCTCAGTCACTCAGGCCTGGTGGGCTGGCAGCTCAGTCACTCAGGCCTGGTGGGCTGGCAGCTCAGTCACTCAGGCCTGGTGGGCTGGCAGCTCAGTCACTCAGGCCTGGCAGCTCAGTCACTCAGGCCTGGTAGCTCTGCCAGCAATTCTGCCCAAAACAGGTGGGAGACTCTGTGAGAGACAAGGGAGAGGATGGAGAATCAATTTTAGACATTTTTCATATTTTTCTGCAGATCACAGCAATGAAGGATGAAAGTCTGTCCTGGCCTGGATCTCACAGGGAGCCAATGAAGGGAGCAAAGGGGACTAGTTACTCAGCTAATAGGGGCATTGTGGGCCGAAATTAGTGGTTTCAGGCAGGCCAACCAAGTCATTCCATTTCCATTGCAGTTTCAAGCACAGGGCAGGCCAAACTGCGCATTGCATATTCATTTAATTTCCATTTCCATTGCAGTTCCAAGCACAGGGCAGGCCAAACAGCTCATTGCATTTTCATTTCATTTCCATTTCCATTGCAGTTTCAAGCACAGGGCAGGCCAAACAGCTCATTGCATTTCCATTTCCATTGCAGTTTCAAGCAAAGGGCAGGCCAAACTGCTCGTTGCATTTTCATTTCATTTCCATTTCCATTGCAGTTTCAAGCGCAGGCCAGGCCAAACAGCTCATTGCATTTTCATTTCATTTCCATTTCCACTGCAGTTTCAAGCACAGGGCAGGCCAAACAGCTCATTGCATTTTCATTTCATTTCCATTTGCATTGCAGTTTCAAGCACAGGGAAGGCCAAACAACTCATTGGCTTTTCATTGAGGGCTAACAAATAATTTATTGCAAGTACATTGCAGACTCATAGTTCAGTTGATTCACAGCTTAGAATCACAGTTGTGGCATCTCCCTCGCGATCTTCCAGAGTGACTGACTCATGTCCAGGCATCCGGGGTTTTATAGTCATGCCCCCCCCCCCCCCCCACAGGAAGGGGCATTACTTTCATCATGATGATTGACAGGCGAGAGGATCAATCAGCTGATCAAGATTTTTTAAACATTCAACTTTTTTTATTTTTCATCGATCGGAAAAATCTTCGGGGCTGCCTCAGCGGAGGAGGACTGTGAGTAAGATGGCCAAAAATCATAGCGATAGAGGGTAGTGTTTATTCTAAGATCATTATACAGCACAGGCAGGAAGTGGTCAAGATGAGACTTTGTTATATGGATTGATAGATAGATAGATATTCCACAGGTTGTACCTGAGGCATATTAGGGGTCAGGGTTTCAGGAGCAAAAGACACATAGGGCTGGAGTAACTCATCCGGTCAGGCAACATCTCTGCAGAACACAGATATGTGACGTTTCGGATCAGGACCCGTCATCATGGAGCTATGGAGCAATGCTTGCGCTGACCTGTACAGCACACTTCCATTTATGTTCAATCCCATATTGAAAAAACATTTGTGAAATTAACTGGTCTTGCTAACAATAAAGATAGATTTTCGGGGAAGCCTGCAGTGCTATAAATACTTGGTGCAGCCTTAAATTTAATAGAGCATTAAATATCGCAACAGGTCATAGAAAGGTCTGCTTCTGTGTTGTATAACTCTGCCAGATGAAGTAAACTGGTATGGAATTTGAGGTAAAGAAGATAATTAAACTATATAATTGAAAGTACAGCCATCTCTACAGCATGTAGATGGTTTTTTTTAAATATAGAAATCACAGCATGTGATGTATGCAAGAAGATTTTCAATTCAAACACCAATTGACAACAGTGCATTCTACAGCCCTTCTGTTAAAATGCCTAAAGCAAATTTGGTCCAGCAGTCAGGTTCATGACTGGTTCATCTGTATGGATGATCACACTTTCCACCACATTTACTGGGTTATTTTAAAGGTCATTATAGTTTTGTTTTTCAATAAACCATGACTCTAGGCTGCTTGCAACTTATAAATGCGATATAAACAAGAATTCAGTCACTTATATTTATTGTCTGCAGCATTTTGACTACAAGAGCTCAATGCAGCATGGCTTTAGTTTAAAAATAACATCAATAAGGACATAATCTTTGTGGGATTAGACGTCCTTCTCTTAAGTATTCGCTTCCAGTTGACTGCATGAAACTCCATCATAATTCATTGCTGTTCTTAGAAATATTCAAACCTAAAGTTAACTTTGCTAATCCAAAAGAAAAAAGAGAATCAAACCAAAACCTTCATATCCTCTCTTCTTAAAACCATTAACGCATTTGAAATGTACACTCACACGAAGAGTGTTGCTTATAAGGAACGCATTGTCAGAGGAAGCTATAGAGGCAGGTACTTTTACAATGTTTAAGAGACACTTAGACAGGAATATGGTTAGGAAAGGTTCAGAGAGATATGGGACAAATGCAGGCAAATGGAATGAGCTCAGGTAACATAGAAAATAGGTGCAGGAGCAGGCCATTCGGCCCTTCGAGCCTGCACCGCCATTTAATATGATCATGGCTGATCATCCAACAGTATCCTGTACCTGCCTTCTCTCCATACCCCCTGATCCCTTCAGCCACAAGGGCCACATCCAACTCCCTCTTAAATATGGCCAACGAACTGGCCTCAACTACCTTCTGTGGCAGAGAATTCCACAGATTCACCACTCTCTGTGTGAAAAACGATTTTGTCATCTCGGTCCTAAAAGACTACCCCCTTATCCTTAAACTGTGACCCCTTGTCCTGGACTTCCCCAACATCGGGAACAATCTTCCTGCATCTAGCCTGTCCAACCCCTTAAGAATTTTGTAAGGCTCTATGACATCACCCCTCAATCTTCTAAATTCCAGCGAGTACAAGCCAAGTCTATCCAGTCTTTCTTCATATGGAAGGCGTGCCATCCCAGGAATCAGTCTGGTGAACCTTCTCTGTACTCCCTCTATGGCAAGAATGTCTTTCCTCAGATTAGGAGACCAAAACTGTACGCAATGCTCCAGGTGTGGCCTCACCAAGACCCTGTACAACTGCAGTAGAACCTCCCTGCTCTTGTACTCAAATCCTTTTGCTATGAATGCCAACATACCATTCGCTTTCTTCACAAAAAAACAAAACATGGTAACTAAATTTACTAAAAACTAGATTTACTGAAGGGCCTGTTTCTGTGCTGATCAACTATATGAGATGAAGTAAACTTAAGATCACACTTGTGAAATATCAGTTTTGCTCTGAACCTCAAGATTATGTAGCTCAACTTGTACTTTTCCGGTTTGTCTTGCACTTGTCCTGATGCTTATTATAATGACGATCTGGACTCAAAATCCCCCCAACCCACCGCCCCCGGCACTCCACCCCTCCCCCGCCCCCACAACGTGGGGACGATTTATTGCCTCCATAAATTCCATAATTTTACTTGTGGGGGGTGATAAACTCAGGGGGCGCCTGTCTCCGGGGTGAGTGCAGACGGCACGCCCACACGACCCCCCCTGCGCGTTGAGGGACGGGGCACAATGGGTCGCACTTGGTCTATATCTCTCCTTGCCTCCCGTGGGGGCTGTGGGTGAGTGGTGTAATATTGCGTTGGGGGACCAGGCCTCCCGTGTGACAGTGACCCAATGGGTCCCAGTTGGTCTAGTATATATTACTAAAACTATCATCTTGTTTGTTTGTTTGCATGTCTGTCTGTGTGGTGTTCCTGAAGTTACGTCAAAATGGTACACTAAAACGGTACACGATGGGGAAGCGAGAGTGTTACGTCTCTCAGTCTGGGCTGTGAATAACACTGAACACATGTCTACTAAACTGTGAGTGGTTTTACTGACCTGTCAGTGCCCTTAATGTGGTTTGAAAATATAGGTTGGAAATGCTAAAGCTATGTTGCCTTTGGTTTGGAAATGCTAAAGCTGTGTTGCCTTTGGTTTGGAAATGCTAAAGCTGTGTTGCCTTGCCTAATTAAAATTGCCTTGCCTTATTAAATTTGCCTTGCCTAATCAAAGTGGCCTTGCCCGCTATATAATTAAAAGTCTAATCTTGACCACTTCCTGTTTGCGCTTTATATTGATTTTGGAAAAAACGCTACCACATCTTACTCAGTCCCCCTCTGCTCATCAAGCCCCCCCTGTCATTGCTTTCCAAATGCGCTGCTATTACATCTTTAATATTCGACTCAATCATCTTCCCCACTACCGAAGTAAAGCTAACTGGTCTATAATTCCATTTTCTCGAAAAGATGAACGGAGCAAAGTACAGATAGTTCCTTGATGAAAACCTGCTCCAGAGTTCTGGACCTTAGACTGGGGCAGAGGTTCACTTTCCAACAGGACAACGATCATAATCACACAGCCAGGACAACGCATGAGTGGCTTTGTGACAAGTCTGTAAATGTCCTTGAGTCGCCCAGCTAGAGCCTGGACTTGAACTCGATCAACATCTCTGGAGGGACCTGAAAACAGCTGTGTATCGTCGCTCCCCATCCAACCTGACAGAGCTTGAGAGGATCTGCAGAGAAGAATGGGAGAAATGACCCAAATACAGGTGTGCCAAACTTGAAGAGTCATACCCAAGAGGACTTGAGGCTGTAATCGCTGCCATAGGTGCCTCATAAAAGTATGGAGTAAAGGGTCTGAATACTTACGAAAACGTGATATTTCAGATATTTATTTTTAATTACTTTGCAAACATTTCTAAACACCTGTTTCACTTTTTTATTATGGTGTATTGTGTGTAGATTGATGATAATTTTTTTTTAATCCATTTGAGAATAAGGCTATAATGTAACAAAATATGGACTGGAGGGTAGCTAATGTAACTCCACTTTTTAAGAAACGAGGGCGAGAGAAAATGGAATTATAGACCAGTTAGCTTTACTTCGGTAGTGGGAAAGATGATTGAGTCGATTATTAAAGATGTAATAGCAGCGCATTTGGAAAGCAATGGCAGGATCGGTCTAAGTCAGCATGGATTTATGAAGGGGAAATCATCCTTGACTAATTTTCTAGAAATTTTTGAGGATGTAACAAGTGCATAAAGGAAACCAAATGGTGTGGTGTATCTGGACTTTCAAAAAGCCTTTGAAAAGGTCCCACACAAGACATTAATGAGCAAAATTAGAGCACATGGTATTGGGGGTAGGGTATTGACATGGATAGATAACTGGTTGGCAAACAGGAAGCAAATAGTAGGAATTATTATAATATATTTTTAAATTTATTTATTAGAGGTACAGTAAATTACATCAGTGTACATTCCGTATATATTATTACATTTATTGTACCCCTTAGTTTTTTAAAGCTATTAAAAAAGGATAGAAATAGAGAAAGCGAGAGAGAAAATTGTGAAAGTGGAGAAGCGTGACAAAGGAAAAGAAGAACCCTTAGTAGAGGAATTAGATAAAGGAAATTAAGCGATAAACCCTAGAAAAGAAGAAAGCGAAAGAAGAAAAAAGGAAACGACAGTTACTTTATTATAAACATCACGCAAAAGGAATTTACCAACTCGACAATTTTTTATCCCCCTTTACCAAGATCTGACGCCAGTGCCTTTTTGAGGTATTATTGCACCCTATCCTTGTAGTAAATCTATAAATGCAGACCACGTCTTATAAAAGCGATCTGGTTTTCCTGCCAGGCGGAGTCTCATATCTTCCAGATGTAGTGTTTCAAACATAGTTGAAATCCACATATTTACTGTTGGTATAGGAGCGTTTTTCCAAAATTTTAAAATAAGCTTTTTTCCAGTTATTAACCCATATTCAAATAGGTTCTTTTGAAACACATTTAATTCAGGGCTACCTTCCGTTGTTCCAAAGATAATCCATTCTGCTTTTGGTGTCAGCTTTATTTTAAATAATTTTGTAAAGATTTCAAAAATTCCAATCCAAAATTTTTGAATTTTTATACAAAAATCAAATGAATGCGCTATAGTAGCTTCTTGAGACTGGCATTTATCAAAGATAGGAGATACGTTGGGAAAAAGTTTACTTATTTTGGTTTTTGAATAGTATAATCTATGTAAAATTTTAAATTAGATTAGAGTGTGTCTTACGTTAATTGAACATTTGTGCACATTTAATAAATGTTCATCCCACCTCTCTTTTGAAATTTTAATAGCTAATTCTTGTTCCCAATCTCTTCTAATACCTTCAGTTGTTGGTATTTCTACATTTAGAATAATATTATATATATATGATATTAAGTTTGCTGATTCAGCCTTTGTCTTCATTGCTTCATCCAGTAGATCTAATGGCATATTGTAATATTCTTGTGCATAATTTTTCAGATAGTCACACATTTGAAAATATTTAAAATACTGATTGTTTCCCGGATTGTACTTTAGTTGTAGTTGTTTGAATGATAGTAATTTTCCCGTTTCATACACGTCTCCAAGCGTTTTAATTCCTACTCTTTCCCATTGTATAAATTATTTATCTATAATTGAGGGTTTAAACGAAGGGTTATTAACTATTGGAGAAAAGAGAGATAAATTTCTCAATTTTAAATTATATTTTAGTAAAAATAGTAGGAATTTATGGGTCCTTTTCAGAATGGCAGGCAGTGACCAGTGGAGTGCCACAAGGCTCGGTGCTGGGACCCCAGTTATTTACAATATACATTAACGATTTAGATGAGGGAATTAAATGTAACATCTCCAAGTTTGCGGATGACACAAAGCTGGGTGGAAGTGTGAGCTGCGAGGAGGATGCTATGAGGCTGCAGGGTGACTTAGATAGGTTGGGTGAGTGGGCAGATGCAGTATAATGTGGATTTTTAAAAAGTGACGTTATCCACTTTGGTGGCAAGAACAGGAAGGCAATAATCTGCCTCAGAATTGTGTCAGATTTTAGGAATAGGGGAGGTGCAACGAGACCTGGGTGTGCTTGTACATCAGTCACTGAAAGTAAGCATGCAGGTACAGCAAGCAGTGAAGAAAGCTAATGGCATGTTGGCCTTCATTGCGAGAGGATTTGAGTTTAGGAGCAAGGAGGTCCTACTGCAGTTGTTCTGCATTACCTGGTGAGACAGCAGCTGGAGATTTGTGGGCAATCTTGGTCTCCTAATTTGAGGAAGGACAATATTGCTATTGAGGGAGTGCAGCGTAGTTCACCAGGTTAATTCCCGGGATGGCGGGACCGTCATTTGTTGATAGAATGGGTCAACTGGGCTTGTATTCACTGGAATTTAGAAGGACGAGAGGTGATCTTATAGAAACATAAAATTCTTAAAGAATTGGACAGGTTAGATGCAGGAAAAATGTTCCCGCTTTTTGTGGAGTCCAGAACCAGGGGTCACAGTTTAAGAATAAGGGGTAGGGCATTTAGGACCGAGATGAGGAAAATGCCTTTCACCCAGAGAGTTGTGAATCTGTGTAATTCGCTGCCACAGAAGGCAGTAGAGGCCAATTTACTGGATGAATTCAAGAGAGAGTTAGATTTAGCTCTTAGGGCTAAAGAAATCAAGCAATATGCGGAAAAAGCAGGAACGGGGTACTGATTTTAGATGATCAGCCATGATCATGTATAAATGTGAGCTGGCTCAAAGGGCCGAATGGCCTATTTTCAGTACCTATTTTCTATGTTTAGTCATTTTATTTCAGCATCTTTGAAATGTTTCCAAATTATTGCCTTTCTATAAATTCAAACTATTACTATTGGATTTAATGACATTATTCCAAAATAAAACAGCTGCAGCACATCAGGAACTTGATACCCACAGTTAATTCTCAAGTTCAAGATCATGGCTGTGCCCCTCATCACAGCCTTTCCCAATGATACAACAAACTAACTACTCTGAGCACATCCTCCTCTTGCTTTCTCCAACCAGATGCTATGGTTTCAGCCATTTGGGAACTCAGTATTAGAATTCTAACCCCATGGCGTTTCAGAGTGAGACAATATCCTATTTGTGACCTAACCAATGTTTTAAAAAATTGTACGTTCACCCCCCTGGTCGTTATATTATACGCTAACGCTAATTAATGCAGGTACCCCACTTGCCTCTTTCAACACCTGATCTATGTGTACTGCCACCATACTGAAGCCGAAAAATCTGCCGCTAGAACCAATGCAAGCCTTGGCCCCTCCCTATCTACCCCCCTCCCTCTCCCTTTCTACTCCCCTCCCCCTTCCTCTCTACTACCCTCCCCCACCCCCTCTACCCCCTCCCTCTCCACCGTCCTCCTTTTCCCTTTCTCCCTTTCCCTCTCTACCCCCCTCCTTTCCCTCTCTACCCCCCTCCCTTTCCCTCTCTACCATCCCCCCTCCCTATCGCCACCCCCCTCCCTCTCGCCCACCCCCCTTCCCTCTGAGTGGTGCAATATTGCTTTGGGGGAAAACGGGTGAGTGGTGGAATCTTGCGTTGGGGGAGCAGACCCAACGGGTCTGCAATTAGCCTGCGCAGTAATGCCTCCATCTTCAATGTCAAAACGGGAACCCGTCAGCCATGCCTGCGCAGTTGGGAGCTATGGGTAAGCGGTGGAGTATTGCGCTCAGGGACCAGCCCACCCGTGTGGCGTAGCGCCAACACCCCCCCCCCCCCCCCCCCGTACGCGTGTTCTGGGACGGTATCATACTAACAGACTGATTTTCACTTCCACTTGGTCTGGTATCATACTAACAGACTGATTTTCTAATTTAGTCACAAGCAGGCTTCCATAACTTATACATGCTATTTTTCACAGACCCTTAGGGACAGCAGTTCTGAATAGCAATTGCACATTTACAGGACTGTGAGTTGGCACAATGCAATCGATAGCAAGTGACACAAGCAAGAAGTTATGTTGAAGCAACACACAAATGTAAAAGAAATAGCAAAACTCAACCTCTAATCAGGAAAGACTTTGGAGGTTTGCAGTTCAGCTAATTTTCCAATTTATATCCTTAATTTATACATTAGGAACAGGAAGCAAATTGCTGCTTCTTTTTGCGAGTGCTGCATTGCAGCAAATAATGAGTCATGGTGAGGGCACAGGATGATCTGAGGAAAAGGGCAATGTTGTTTTGGTATTTGAATCAGGTGCATTGTGGTGAGAAGTGGTCTAAAAATTGTTCAGGAATGGTGAGGTTAATTAAATAGTTTGAATTAAATTAATATGCTCTCAATGAGCACTTTACAGTAAAGCAACATATTTAATCCTTATGCAAGGTGATGAACCTGAAATGCTTACTCAGTTTCTCATTTGCAAAGATTTTGCCTGACCTGGTCAGGAATGCCAGTAGTTTACATTTTTATTTCCAAATTCTGTACTATTTTGTTTCCAGATGACTAATGAATTTCATTGGTGGTAAAAGGTTTGAAAGAACAAAGAGACTTCAGGGAAAGATCATGAAAGGCAGCAGACCTGCAAGACTAGACACAAGCAGCGAGACATTTGAATAAGTGAGAAGAGGGAATATCTTTCAGAGGGATTACTGAAAACAACTTATGTATTCATGATCACATAAACAGTCTTCTACTGCATCAATGATCATTTATTTTATATGAAGTAAACATGGTAGAGCAGAATGGGATGGTAGAAAGGTGACAGACAAAACCAAATAGAGAGAAACATTAAAATGTTACTTACAGCTGACAATTCAATAGTTAATTTCAAGAAAGGCAAATCTTGCAACATTAACTTTTCCTGAACTTGTTAGCAATGGAAATAAATAAAATATGTTCATGTGGTCCTGCTCTTACCTAGGCTGAGGTTCTTGCCATCATGACTTAGCTTTACTGATTAAACTGTCTAAGATGAAGCTCAGAACTTTGCTACATAAATCTTGATGCAAAGCACGAATTTCAATGTAAACACTCCACAAACCACAAGATTTGCAATCGGACCATAGATGATGTGAACGTGGACCACTCAGACAAGGCAGAATAACAATGATAAATTGGTTGGACACCAAATTCAACATCAACCATTGTTTAAAAAGAACACAGGATAACTCTTGCATTACTTGGAGACATAGAACAGTACAGCATAAGAATGGGCCCTATGGCCCACAATGCCCATGACAAACATGATGCCAAGTTAAATTAATCTCCTCTGCCTGCACATGATTGATATTTCTCAATTCCCTGCAGATGTGCCTATGCATAAACCTCTTAAAGGCCCCTATCGTATCTGCCAACCATGTCACCATGCATCCGATGCATCTTAATCTTCTGAATCAACCTACCATGTGAGAGTTTATCAAATGCCTTACTAAAATCCACGTAGACAATAGCCTCCGCGCTGCACTCATCAATCACCTTTATCAGCTCTTCAGAAATCTCTATCAAGTTAGTGTGATGTGTCCTGCAACGGACAAAACTATGCTGACGGACCTTAATTAGCCCATTCTCTTCTAAATTAAAGTAAATCCTCTACTGAAGAATCCTCTCCAATAGCTTCCCAACCAATGGCGTAAAGCTCACTGGCCTACAATTTCATCAATTACCTCTATTTCCCTTCCAAAACAAAAGAACAAGCATTAGCTACTCTCCAGTCCTCTGGTACTTCTGCTGCTCGAGAAAATACAAAGATCTTCAGCATAGACCCTGCAGTCTCTCTTGCCTCTCTCAGTGACCTGGGATAGATCCCATCAGGTCTTGGTGATATATCCACTTTCATGCTCTTCAAGAGTTCCAACACTATCTCCTTCTTGACCTCAAACAGTCCTAGCACATTAGCATTCCCCACATGAATCTCAATGTCCTACATGTCCTTCTCCTTGGTGACAACAGATAGATGCAAAGTACTCATTTAGTACCTTGTCACTATCTTCTGACTCCTAACATAAATTTCCCTCCTTTATCCTTCTCTCTGGTTACCCTTTTGTTTTTAATGTTCATTTAAAGTTTTTGAACATATTAGGCACATATGTAGTTTCTACACACACTGAAGAGAAATTGTGCCATTAGCCCACACGGTTATTCAGACCACTGCTCATCAGAACAGAAAACCATTAAGGACAGTAGCTGTAGCATAACTCTAGTGCATGTGCAGAATACGTGTCACTATTCCCTGCAGAAAAAAAAAGATTTTCCGCTCTAACATATGGACTGAGAGTTAATCCTAAGCAATACAGGAAGATAAATACTATTTTTACTTCGGGAGTCACGTGAGTGACTACGTGAAGAGACCGCCTCACGCTGGTAACGGCATGACGTCGACGCTGACGGCAGAATGGTGGAGCTGCAGTAAGGAGCAGCTCCTCGCAGCGGTCGGAACGGCCCGCAGGTAAGTGAAGTTACATCGGCGCGGGTTTTAGGTTACGCTGGATGTTCCAACAGCGAAACTAAAAGTAAAAAAATTTAGACGTTAACGTGCTGATGAGCACAAGATAAAATTTTAACAAAATGGAGAAATCGGGAAGGAAGGCTTCGCGGGTGAAAAGAGCCTCCCGGGGTGAAAGTAAATATACGGGAAGCGAAGCTAGAGTGGACCCGTTTCCGATACCGTTGGCCACTGATTTACCCGATATAGAATTTCCAGATTCTCCGGAAATTATAACCACGGAGGAAAATGTTTCCTAAGAAATGCAAAAAGAAAAACTGTGAGGCCCGTGGATTCTGATGATTCTGATTTTGAAAGACCTCCAGATAATAAAACTATGTGGCTAAAAATGGAGCATATGGAGAAAGTTCTCCAAACTATTATGAGGACAAGGGTCACAGTACCCTCATGAATCCCAGAAAATCCCTGAGGGTTTCAATATGATGAATATGGCTGTGGGCCAAGTTGGGAATATGATACTCCAGACCCCACGATTTGGGCTGGAAGAAGTCTCATGGGATAATATCCCGATGGAATTAGGGCTGCAGAAGGCAGACCCTGCTGAATTTTGAAATGTTTTTTGAAAGCACGCCACAAAGTAAAAAGAAAAGGCTTGATCTGCCTAGGATAGCACAAAGTTTTGCTATACTGAAGGAAGTGGTGAGGATATGGAAGAAAGCCTGGTACCAATATAAATTATATGGTATCTCACCAGCATTCATAATACTGTGATGAATGAATTATCAGAATTATATAAAGCACCAGGCAATTGTGCCTCATTGGAAGTGCCTACGGGTGAATCCGATGGTATGGGCATCTATGACTCCAAGTATGAGAGCCCAAGAAATGAAATTTCAAAAGGTGCTAAAATTATTTTCGGCTGCCATCACGGCATTTGGCAGGCAAATGGAGAATCTGGAAATGGACAAGATTCAAAAAGATACTTTGGGTTTAATGTGCAATTCGTTTTATGAGATCAATTGCATGAGGAAAATGGCGATTCGGCCCATATTTCACCCTAGATATGCAAGCCTGTGTCAAGAAAGTGGAGTTCAAGCTCCTGGATATTTGTTTGGAGAAAATCTGCCGAAACAACTGAAGCAGTTGGATGAAGAAGCTAAATATTTTAGCACTATTAAGCCTTTTGTCTTTGGACAAAGAAAAGGGTTTCGGCCCGAAGGAGTTTTGATTTTCGTTATAGAGGCAGAAATTTGTCACGAAGGTATTATCGTGCTACACAGGCCGCTGCTTCCCTGCATTCGGAAAGAGGAGACCATCACGCTCCTATGGAGAGGTATTAAAGACTTCTATCCTTAAAGAAACTGTGGATGAATCTCCAGTTGGAGGGAGATTGCAAAAATTTTATAATGCCTGGCTTAATATTACTTCTGATCGGTTTATATTACAAGCAGTTTCAGGAGCTATTATTATTTTTAAAGAAGGGTCAATCCTCCTGTACAGAATAAACCTGCTTATGCTTATGTGTTTTCTCAGAAGAAAGAATGGAGATTGATGTGGAAATTGGCAAATTATCCGAAAAAGGGGTAATTGAAAAAAACTTATGAACATAAGCATCAATTTGTCTCTAATATATTTCGCAGAGATAAGAAAGATGGTGGTTGTAGAATTATTCTAGACCTTACAGATCTAAATAAGTTTGTAGAATACAAACGTTTTAAGATGGAGACATTTAAAACTGCAAAATATTTGATTTCAGCAGGTTCTTATATGGCTAAGATTGATTTTAAAAGACGCCTATTATTCTGTACCAATTCATCATCTTTTTCGGAGATACTTAAAGTTTTATTGGCAGGGGCAATTATGGCAGTTCAAAGCTTTACCAAATGGATTAAGTTCAGCTCCTAGACTCTTTACAAAACTGTTGATGAAACCAGTTTTAGCTCAATTAAGAGCACAGAAACACATTGTAATGGCTTATCTGGATGATATTCTGATTGTTAATGATAGTCAAGAGTCAGCTGAGCACTCAATTTCAGTTACTAAAGCTTTGTTTAAAGAGCTTGGATTCTTAATTCATCCAATTAAATCCCAGCTGCAGCCAGTTCAATCAATTGATTTTCTGGGGTTTGTAATTAACTCAGTAACTATGTTAGTTACGTTGCCAGCAAAGAAGACAAATGATATTTTGCAAATGTGTAATTATCTCATTCACAAACCTTATCCCTCCATCGAGAAGTGGCAAAAGTCATTGGTACATTAGTGGCAGCTTTTCCGGCAGTGGAATTTGGGCCATTACATTATCAAAATCTTCAAAGGGACAAAAGTAAGGGCTCTTAAAGATAAGGCAGGTCACTTTGACAGACCTATGCAATTAACAAAGGAAGCAGTATTGGAATTGCAATGGTGGGTTTGAAAATGTCCCACAAGCTGCTAAGAAGATCATGATTAAACAGCCTGAAATGGTTTTGCAAACAGATGCTAGTGCTCTCGGATGGGGGGCCACAGATTTATCTACCAGTTGGGGAGGTAGATGGAAAACTGAAGAGCAAGTGTTGCTCCAAAAGTATGGTATTAACTATTTGGAGTTATTGGGGCCTTTTATGGGCTTAAAGCATATTGTTCTGCTAAACAATGTCTGCATGTATTAATACAATTAGACAATAAACGGCTGTGGTTTACATTAATCACATGGGGGGAGTTAGATCAGTATCATGTGATTGTCTGGTCAATGAGATATGGCAATGGTGTATTGATCGGCCAGATATGGATTTCAGCAAGCTATATTCCAGGTAAAGACAATGTGGTAGCAGATGGAAGTCCAGGATTTTTAAAGATAATACGGAATGGATGCTTAAGCCAGCAATATTTAAGAATATTGTTAAACGATGTGGCTTGCCAGAAATTGATTTGTTTGCATCCAGGCTTAATCATCAATTGCCTCATTATGTGTCTTGGGAACACGATCCGGACGCAGTTGCAGTAGATGCCTTTTCATTCACTGGGGAAAAATGTATTTTTCTTTTATGCTTTTCCACCATTTGCTCTGATCCAGAGATGCTTGAAGAAAATAGAGCAAGATCAGCTTCCGGATGTTGGTTAGTGCCAAATTGGCCAACTCAACCTTGGTTCCCAGTTATGCTAAATATGATTAAAGAACCATATATGCAGATTCCTAACTGTAGTGATATCTTGACTAATCCAGTAACAAATGAAGGTTACCCATTATATGCATATATGAATTTGTTAATCTGCAGGTTTTGACCAGACCACTACAGGAACTGGGATTGTCGGACCAAACTTTGACAGTTATTGGTGCATCATGGCGACATAGCACACAGAAACAATATATGACACATATTAAGAAATGGGAAGAATTTTGCACACAGTCAAATATTTCTGATGAATCTGTGAATGTTACTCATGTTTTGGAATTCCTTGCCAATTTGCACTTTGGGCAACATTTAAGTTACAGTGCCATTAACACTGCACGCTGTGCCTTGTCGTCCCTATTTAGGACTTATGATTGGTGAGAAGTCAATTGGGTCGCATCCATTAATATCACGATTCATGAAAGGAATTTTTCACATGAATCCGCCAAAACCTAGATATACAGAGATTTGGGATGTGAGCATAGTTCTTGCTCTACTTAGAGAAATGGACGCCAATTGAAGGGTTGACATTGGATAGGTTAACATTGAAATTGGTCATGTTAATGGCACTGGTCTCAGCCCAAAGAGTGCAAACTTTACAAATGTTGCGTTTAGACTGTATGCATGTGACTACAGATAACGTTGTTATTCTATGTTTACGATCTGATCAAACAAAGTAGACCAGGGAGATCTGGAACAAAGGTAACCTTTCAAGCTTTTCATATTGAGCCTGCTTTGTGTTGTGGTTAGACATTTGAACCAATATATTAAAATTTACGGACACTTTTCGAGGGAAACGAACGAAAAGACATTGCTGCTTACGCACAAAAAGCCACACACAAAGCTTCAGTTCAAACTATCTCAAAATGGTTGAAACAGGTGTTGGTTTTAGCGGGAGTAGACACTGATGTCTTCAAATCTCACTCCACCAGGGCGGCAGCTTACGTCCGCGGCGAAGGGGCGGGACGTACCTCTCGAGCATATTTTTAAAAATCGCAGGGTGGAGTAAAGACCCCCCCCCAGAAACTTTTTCAAAGTTCTACAACAAACCTGTTCACACTATGACAAGCTTTGGACACGCGGTGTTGGGAGCACTATAATCACCCTGCTTTGTTTGCTATTAATTGCTATAAATCAGTTGTGTAGTCACTGATATCTTTTGTCCACTTGTAATCAATTTTTCCCTCAAATATAAGGAGGGTATTATATGGTCTTTCAACCATTAAAAAATTTAATTGTGAAAAAGATCTAACTTTTGTCTGCTTTTCATGTATGTGTTTACTTAGCCGGACTGTCGTACGGATTAAATTCTACGACATAAAAAACACAGAAGAAAGCTTTAAAACTCTTCACTGTAGTCACTCACGTGACTCCGAAGTAAAATAGTAAGATTAAACGAGAACTCACCTGTTCGAAGTTTGATCGTTATTTTACGAGGAGTTACGATGAGGGATTACGTGCCCTCCACTCCCACCCCTCGTAAAATAAATGATCAAATGGTGGTTTCTAAGTCTTTTTATGGGCCTTACTATGTTACTCCGGCTTTGGTGTTCTGTGTTTTTCATGCCGTTGCTTTGAAGTATGCCGTTACCAGCGTGAGGGGGGCTCTTCACGTAATCCCTCATCGTAACTCCTCGTAAAATAACGATCAAACTTCGAACAGGTGAGTTCTCGTTTAATCTTACTATTTTACTTCCTCAGATGACTCCTTCAAATGGCAAATATAATGGTACTCACATACACATACTTAAATATCTCAGATCTGTGTAAAATAACCCAAATTCAGCCAGGGCAATTGATCTTTCTTAAACAAGGAAGGTAGTTTGGGGAAAATGCAGCCCCTCAAAGATCCTTGTTCCCTTCATCCCAAATGTGACAGAGGAGGTGGTGAAACTGTCTCATATTACCCCTATCCAAGCTTTAAAAGAGTGAGACATGAAGTGAGACATGAACAGCCAATCTGTGAATTTCTCAGCAATAATCTCTTTATACATACTTTGATGTATTCAATATGTACGGAGCCACAATATATAGAGTCCAGTGCATACATAGCACTAGTTCTGATTTAGCAAAATAACATTTTCTCGGTTCCTTTCAAGTTTTATTACATAACTGACTAAGTGCGGCCCGTTCCCCAAAGCAATATTCCAGCACTCACCCATAGCCCACAACTGCGCAGGCGCGGCTGACGGGGTCTTGTTGTGACGCCAGAGATCCCCGTTGTGACGCGTGTCACGGCAACCCACACCCAACTACGCAGGTGTGGGTGGCAAGTAGGAGCGCGACTGCGACGTTTTAAAATTTTAAAGTAGCAATAACTTGTAAAATATAAGATCAATGTGAACACATCTCACTCTCCTCTTCAGTCCCTTATTCCCATCATCCATTATCCTCCCTCTCCCTCCACTCACCGCGCGTGTGCGTGTGTGTGTGTGTGTGTGTGTCTAGACCAAGTAGGACCTGTTCGGTTCATGTCAGGGAGGCCTGTTCCCCCAATGCAATATTCCACCACTGACCCATAACCCCCAACTGCGCATGGTCGGCTGACAGGCATCCCTCTCCCTACCCCTATTCCCCTCCATTCCCGCATACCCTAGCACTCCCACCCCTTCTCTTCACCCTCCCTCTTCTTTCCCCAACCCTGTTATTCCCTTTGTCCCTCCATAACCCCTCTCCCCTCCCTATTCCTCCTCTATCCCCCTGCTCCCCCACTCACCTCCCCCCATCCTACCCCCCCACTCTCCCTCCTCACTTCCCCCACTACATTCCTCTCTCTCTATCCCCCCCCACTAGACCCCTCCAACTATTCCCTTCCTCCCCCACTATCCCTGCTCACCTCCCCCACTACCCTCCACTCCCCACCTCCCCCACTCCCTCTATACCCATCCTCCCCCACACCTCACCACCCCCTACTATCCCTCTCCACTTCTAGTCCTTGCTCCGGGTCTTGCTCCTCTCCTTCCCTGCGCTCTCACTCCCCGTGGGCCCGGAGCAGCAGCCCCGGGTGCCACTCCCCGTTCCCCACGCGCTTACCCCGGGTCCCGCTCCTCTCCATCCCTGCGCTCTTCCTTCCCATGGGCCCGAAGCAGCAGCCCCAGATCCACTCATCTCCCTCCCCGCAGGCCCGGAGCAGCAGTAAAATGGAAGGGAACTTACCTGTGGAGCCGTTATGTGCCCGTTGTGAGGCGAGGCAAGCACAGGCGAAAGGAAAAAAAGATGGCGGTCTGAAATAGTGCAAAGGCCATGCTGAGGACCCGTGGGTCTCCTTTGTGATGCCAGCCAAGAAAAGACGGCAAGTTAAAATGTCAATAACTTGTAAAATATACCATCAATCTGAACGAAGCTTGGCATAGTCCACCACAGGACAAATGGTGAGTAAGGTGGGCCAAAAATCATAGCAAGGACAGACAGACAGACAAATGTACCCCAGTAAGGTGAGTAATTGAATATTTAAGCAGTTCACCAGTGGGATCATTGACAAGACATTAGTTTAGGTCGGGCACAGTTGAAATTAATGGATCCAATTGTGGACATCCTATAGGTTAATTTGTGTATTTACATCAAGATACGCAACAATAAGAGAGACAGGGAAGAAATCAATGCACTTCAAGAAAGGTGGGCAAGACAGCTCTAAAGACAGTTCAGGAAGGCAGCCCATTTTTTCCGATGGACAGTGCATTTTAGCCTTCTTAGTGATGCCCTCATCCCATCAATGAATAAAAGGAATACAATGTTAAATAAGAGAAATAGAAAATTGTAGATAGAGTATATGATGACATCTACTACAAACCCACTGACTCCCATGGATATCTGGACTACAATCTTCCCACCCTGTTTCCTGTAAGGACTCAATCCCCTATTCCCAATTCCTCCGTCTACGCCGCATCTGCTCCCAGGTTGAGGTGTTCTAAACTAGGGCATCAGCGATGTCCTCATTCTTTAGGCAACGGGGGTTCCCTCTTCGACTATAGAGGAAGCTCTCACAAGGGTCTCTTCAATATCCCGCAGCTCCGCTCTCACTCCCACTCGTAACATGGGCAGAATCCCCCTTGTCTTCACCTTCCACCCTACCAGCCATCACACACAACAGGTAATCCTCCAACATTTTCACCACCTCCAATGAGATCCCACCACGGGCAGCACCTCCCATCTCCTCCCATTTCGGCTTTCCGCAGAGACCACTCCCTCGGTAACTCCCTGGTCAATTCGTCCCTTCCCACCCTAACCACCCCCTCCCCTGGTACTTTCCCTTGCAACTACAGGAAATGCTACGCTTTACCTCCCCCCTTGACTCCATCCAAAGACCTAAGCAGTCTTTCCAGGTGAGGCAGAGGTTCACCTGCACCTCCTCCAACCTCATCTATTGCATCCGCTGCTCTAGGTGTTAACTGCTCTAAATCGGTAAGACCGAGCGCAGGCTTGACGATTGCTTCGCCCAACACCTCCGCACAGTTCGCTTTAACCAACCTGATCTCCCGGTGGCTCAGCACTTCAACTTCCCCTCCTATTCCAAATCCGACCTTTCTGTCCTGGGCCTCCTCCATGGCCAGAGAGTCCCACCGCAAATTGGAGGAACAGCACCTCATATTTTGCTTGGGTAGTTTACACCCCAGCGGTATGAACATTGACTTATCCAATTTCAGGTAGTCCTTGCTATCTCCCTCCTCCCCCCCCCCCCCCCCCCCCCCCCCCCCCCCCCCCCCCCCCCCCCTCCACGCCCTCCCAGCTCTCCCACAGCCTTACGCCTCTTCCTTTCTTCTCCCACCCCACCCCATCACTGAAGAAGGGCCTCGACCCAAAACGTCACCTATTCCTTCGCTGCCTCCCCGCTTTTCTCCAGCATGTTTGTCTACCTACGGTGGATTTGAAATATTCTTTATTAATTGTCAAAGTTAATTTAATGATATATTGACGAGGGAAATATCAAAAAATTAAAAGATAAAACCCATACATTTGTTGGTTGACAAATAGTGTAATGTGGAATCTGAAATGATGATAGGCTAAGAATTGCTGAGCAGACTGATGGGGTGAGTGGTTGCTATAGTAACTCGGTGATGAAATTTCCTCCTGTGCTGGGCAAAGTGCTAATGCAGTTCCAACAGCACCTGATTTATATCAGCTATGGGCTTTAAATCTGCTTTAACACTAAAAACTCAGACTTTTTTGTTAGGATTATGAAGTGGCAATATTTTTTTTTGGTTTGATAACATAATCTACTGTAGTATAATGTATTTTAATATATCTGGTAATTATTTCTCCTGTCTAATCACAAAGTAAATGTTCCAACATCTTCAGGCATCGTTAGTTAAATTCTTTATAATATCAATGCTTTATTCCAAATTATGATAGGCCATCTTGCTGATTTGGCACAGCAACACACTCCATAAATGTTTATGTATTTCTAGACAATCTCATTGCTTTGGTCAGAGGCGCTGATAATCTGTTTAAAGCTCCCAGCTGGAATCTAAATCAATCCCATTCTATTCAAAAATCATCATCAAAGAAAATAAGTCTCCCTTGACTAAAACAACAATGGTTAATAATGTTAGTGTGTTCTTTTAGCAAGGAATGTAGAATGGAGGTAACATTGTAGGAAAATAATGTATACAACAATTAATATTGTACAATCCAATGCGTCACAATCTTAAACTTCTGATAATGAAAGAATATAATTTAAATAAAGTGTTCAGACTGCACAATCCACATGAAAGTATATTCACTTTATATGAATTGCTTTCTTTTAATTTAAAAGCTAGTCTGGCTATGCTTCAATGAGCTGAAACCAACATGCATATGTTGTATATTGTCAAGGCGGCGGCAAATCCATTTCAATGTTTGTGTGGCCGTGTTGGATATTTATTGAATCATTTTTCATATTTTTATGAGACTCATAATCTGGACATTGACTATGAATTTCAAAACTATGATTTCACAATGATTCAGAACACAGCAAATGAAGGGATAAAGCTGAAATAATAGCTGGTGGCATTTTTTCCCAGAACCAACAAAAAACCCAGACAAACCTGTAATCCAAGTGCTGAAAATTCTTCTTACTAATAATAAGTACCAATATAATGCATAATTGTTTGTTGGAAAGTAAAACATTTTTCAAAAAAATGATGAGTATTTGATTCATATTCCATGATTCAATGTGATACAAAAATACATTTTTAAACCTTACACAAGTTTTAAGGAAGTTCATAGGAACATGCTACATGCAGGATAATACAGCCAGGTTGCGAATATTTTTTTTAAATGATATACAGTGTTGAAACAGACCATTTGGACCACCGGGTCGATGCTGACTAAACAAACTAGTTCTATCCTACACGTTAGGGACAATTTTACAGAAGCCAATTAACCTACAAACCTGCACATCTTCTGTATGTGGGAGGAAACAGGAGTTCCCAGAATAAACCAATGGATACAAAAACGTATAAAATTCCATACAGTCAGCACCTGTAGTCTTGACACTATATGGCAGCAACTCTACCACTGTGCTGCTCTTTGCCCAACACTTTGAAACAACGATCCAATTTGTTGTTGTTACCTGCTCTTGGCTATAGTCTTTTAATTCGTGCCCATCCAGTGCTTTTACAAATCTGCTGAAATCTCATTAATCTCTCCTCCATCCTCTTCAGGGCGCTGACATCTTCAAAGCTGAAGGCAAGAAAATATCTACAATGTTCTTCTGAGACCTAACCAATGTTTTACTAGGGATTAACATAATTTTCTTTATTTTACATTACATTTTCAACAGGGCATTTGCCAGTCAACTGCCCTTTTGACATACTGTTTCTTCGGATCATGGTCCAGGGCAGTATTCTACTCAGAGCCCAGCTCACCAGTCATCAAACTTGCTACTTAAACCAAATGATTTTAAATGAATGTCTTTCACATTCACAAACTTTCACTGTAACTCAGAGTTTGTCAAAAATAAAAACGTTTCACATTTTAGCAACTTGTTCCATCCATTCAATTACTTTTAAACTAAAAGCGGGCCATTTTGCTCATCAGGTCTGTGCCAATGGGCATAGTTCTGCTTCTTCACAGTCTGATTCTCTGCAACAAACTTAGTAAAACAGGGAAAACATACTTACTTGTAAAGATAATATTCAGCCTGGTCAATCTCTTCTCTCGAAGAAATGTTGTCAACAAACTACAAAATAAAACAGAACATGAATTTATAGTATAAGTATTTATCAGTTTGATGATGATACAAACGTAGTGGGGAGGCAAGCTCTGTGAATGTTACAAACAGCAGGCAGAGAGAAACTGATAGGCTAAGTTAGTGAGCATAAGTCAACAGAAAACTTATATTGTGGGAAAACATGAAGGTGTTCACTTTGTAACAAATAATAGGTAATAAAGCAAATTATTATTCAAATGGATCATGAATGCTGAATGCAGTAGCATATAAAAATATAGGATTTCTCGTACATGAAACACAGAATGTTAGAAAGCAAGTGTCGCAGGTTATTTAGCAGGCCCTTACTTCAAGGGGGATGGACTATAAAAGTGGGGAGGTTTTACAGCAAATATACAAGGCACTTGTGAGATCACACCCTAAGTAATGTCAATGGTTTTTTCCCCCCTTATTTCAGGAAAGATATATCATTAGAAGGGTCACGAGGACAATCCAAAGGATAGAGGGATTGTCCTGTATGAAAGTTTCGACTGGTTGGAATTGTACCGACTGGAGTTTAAAAAAAATGAGGGAATCTTTTTGAAACATGCAAGATTCTTAGGGAATAAGGGATTCTTAAAGAAAAAGTGCAAAGAGAGTTTCCCATCGTGAGAGAATCTAGGACCAAAGGACATTGTCTCATTTTAAGGGGTGTGAATTTAAATCTTAGATTTCTACAGTGCAAGTAGATTGTTGGAATTCCTTGTGCAGAAAGATGTGCAGGCTGAACCCTTGAATATATTCAAAGTCAAAGTAGACAAATATTTTAACAAGGGAATCAGGGGGAGAGGTGGTAAAGTGGACTTGAGGAGAATTGGATCAGCCATGATCTTTTTGAAGGGGGCATAGTCCCGCTGCCATTTCTAACGGCCCATCAATAAAATAGCAACTTATTGCTATTACTGGTGTTGAACAATTCAGAATATTTAGTTATAGTCAAAAACAATTTCATAAAGCAACAGTAACATTGTTTAAAACTATCCGCCACTATCAACAATACAAAGAACAAGTGCCAAAGCAATAAAATCCATTCAACTTGCTTATTTTACCATTAAATCAGATAAACTTTCATACAAGCCTGGGAGGTGAAATAAAAAGAAAATCTTTCACTCAATTGAAAATGTGGGTTTTGTTAATGTGCATCAGTTAGTGCTTTATTAATCTTTTTATTTCATGTATGCCTGTAGCAAGAAACTAAATTGCCCATCTTGAATGATGCAGTTTATTTGCACTGGACATCAAGTGGAAATGAAAAGGATGTACTCAACATTGTATTTTATTGCATGGCCATTGGTACTTTGAGACTAGAGTATAAAATATAAAGGGTATTAAAGGATTGGGAATACTAGTTATAATTCAAACAATCCATTGTTATGAACAAAGTAAAACATACAGCATTACTGAATTCTAATCCCCGAGTAATGAGGTAGCAACTAAATAATAATATGGGATATTGAGTCCTAACTATCTGTGCCACTACTGCGGAGACAAAGGTGAGCCAGTTAGGCAGGACCATGAAGATCGTAACTCCTCAAACCTAACGAGGTTTTCAGCCCTGGGATCACTACTACTAGGCAAATATGGAGCTGCAGGCCTTTGAACATCATGACAGACAACGGTAGCCAGAACACTGCCTGTCATATGTTTAATTTTTGAAGTGACACTGCCTTAGAATTAGTTAAATCCTCACAGGCATGATTTAATGAAATGAAATGTGGCCACTGTGAGCCATTGAGGAGTGTGCGAAGGGAAATATCTGACAAGTCTTGGAGCAGCACCAGAACTGGGAATTCATGGGAAAGGGGCGAGGAATTGCCAGATGAGTTGGGGAGTGGGGCCTGGAGGGGTTGTGTACCCCCAGAGATGGAGATTAGTGGTTTTAGCAAATGATCAGATGATCTAAATTCAGCCATGCAAGATGGGGGAAGAGATCCTCAGAAAGGAATTTGAGCAAATTCTGGAAAATATGCTGCCTCCTTTAAGAATGTTTCTGCTGTGAAACTGTAATATTGAAACCTGGTCCCAGTTCCACCCTTTTCAAGGTATTTGCTATGAAGATCAGACTTGCCATACAAGCGTGGTATAGTGCTGTGGAAGGCAGCACAGTGGTGCAGCTAGTAGAGCTGCTGTCTCAGTGCCAGAGAACAGGGTTCAATCCTGACCTTGGCTGCTGTCTGTGTGAAGTTTGTACGTTCTTCCTGTTACCGCATGAGTTTCCTCTGGTTGCCTCTCACATCCCAAAGACATGAGGGATTTTAAGTTACTTGGCCTCTGTAAATCACTCTTTGTGTATTGGATGCAAAAGTTGGTTAACATAGAACTCGTGTGAACAGGTGACCGATGTTCTGCATGGGGCTGTCTCCATGCTGTTTCTTTCAATTAATCAAAAATGACTGTCTTCCTTCTTCTTGAACTATGACTTGCTCTTTATTAAGGTGGACAAAGCCCTGGACCATATCTATATATCTATCTATCTTATATTTTCAGATAAGTTCTTTGGCCTTTGATTCCATGGTCCGCCAAAACCAGACCCTCAAACGCCGCGATTTTTTCCATTTTGCTGGACATTACGCTTTTACATTCACAAATGCGCTCCTCATTACATTTAGACATTTTTATGAACACAATTTTTAATAAAATCCTTCCCTTCCCCAATAAATCCTTCCCTCCCCCACACCTCTCTCCTCCCCCCTTTCCATCTCCCTCTCCCTCCCTCCCCTCCTCCCACCCCCATCCCTCTCCCCTCTCCTCCCCCACCTTTTTCCCTACTCCTCTCTCCCTCTTCCACCACTCACCCCCCTAACCCCCTCCCCCTCCCATTCCCCCACTTCCACCACCACCTATCCCTCTCCCCCCTCCCTCCCCACTCTTCCACATCTCTCCCCCCTTACCCCACCCCTGTCCCTCCCCACCTCTCTCCCTCCCTCCCCCCACCCCTTTCCCTACCCCTTCCTCCCTCTTCCACCACTCCCCCCTCCCCCACCCCTTCCCTCTCTCCCACTTCCACCACTCCCCCTACACCTCTCCCCCTCCCTTCCCACTCGCCCACTTCTCTCTCCCCCCCACTTCTCTCTCTCCCCATCCCCCACCCCTCTCTCTCCCCTCCTTTCCCTCTCCCTCCCCACTCTTCCCCATCTCTCCCCCTCCCTCCCCACTCTTCCTCCTCCACCTACCACTCTCCCCCCCTCCCTCCACATTCTTCCCTCTCTCCCCCTATCCCTCTCCACCCCCCAACACTCTTCTCCCTCTTTTCCCCTTCACCCTCTCCACCTCCCCTCCTCCCTCTCCCCTTCTCCCACCCCCTCTCTCCCCCCTCCCCACCCCCTCCCCGGACCCTCTCTTACCCCCTCCCCTCCTCCCCTTCCCCCCTCTCCTCACCCATCTCCCCTCCTCCCCTCCCACTATCTCTCTCCCCACTCCCCCACCCCTTCCCTTCTCTCTTGCACCACTCCCAGCTACCCCCTCTCTCCCTCACTCCCCACTCTTCCTCTCTCCCTCCTCCCCACCTCTCTCCTCCCCTTTCTCTCTCCCCCCCCCCCTCCTCTCTCTCCCCTTCCTCTCTCCCTCTCCCCTCCACTCTCTCACCTCCCCCACCCCTCTCTACCCCCCCTCAACCACCCTCCCCCCCTCTACCACCCCCCTTCTCCTACCCGTCTACCCTCCCTGCTCTCCTCCCCTCCCCCATTCTCCTCTCTCTCCCTTCCTCCCCCCTCCCCCTCTCTCCTCCCCCCCTCTCCCCACATCTGCCCCTCTCCTCCCCACTCTCCATCTCCATCTCCCTCTCCCCTCCTCCCCACCCTCCTCCCCTCACCCACACATCCTCTCCTTCTCCCCTCCATCCCCCTCTCCTTTGTCTCTTGCCCTTCTGTCTTTGCCCCTCTCTCTCTGTCTCTTCCCATTCTCTCTCTGCTCTCACTCTCTACCCCCCCCCCCCCCCCCCCCCCCCCCCCAGACACGCCTGCGAGTTGGGGGCTATGTGCCAGTGGCTAGGGCGGTATCAGTGGATAGGGCAGTGGATATGGGGTAAAAGGAGCAAATTAATAATATTAATATAATATCAAGGGGGGTAGTTAGCGTGTGACGCGGGGTGGTAGTTAGTGTGTGTGACGCGACATGCTGCCCCCCCCCCCGCAACCGCACGTTGGGGGAACAGACCTAATGGGTCTGCACTTGGTCCAGTATACTTTTAAAACTCTGTGTGTGTCTGCCGACCGGGTGTTTGGGTGTATGTCACATTCCATTTTGTTTTCAGTTAAGATTTTTGGCCTTTGAATCCATGGTCCGCAAAAACCAGATGCTCAAACGCATTTGGAGCAACTCAATTTTTTTTTCCATTTTGCTAGACATTACACTTTTCCATTCACTAATACACTCCTCATTACATTTAGACATTTTTACGTACACATTTTTAATAAAATCCTTCCCCCCCCCCCCCCAATATTTCAAAATGCTAAAAAAAATCATACTGCTCTCACCCATAGAATGTTGGTGAACATTCCATCGTGTGATGTCACAATGCCCAATGCTCACAGATGTCCAATCGGAATGGATTAATTTACATGTGCCTTTGCACCAGCCCCAGCCCCGCCCCCCTCCCGTCTGATGTTCCAGCACGTTCCTTTGTGTGATGTCACAATGCCATCCCTCACAGATGTCCAATCGGAATGGATTCATTTGTGGGCCTTTGCCACAGCCCCGCCCCCCCCCCCCCACGCAGCCTGTGTCGAAGCGCGTGATCACGTGTGTGGGAATAGAGAAAGAGGATTGAGGGTGATAGGGAGTGGAGAATAGATGGACTGCCCCTACCCCTCCACTTCCTCCCCACTCTTTCCCCTCTCTCCCCCCCATCCCTTTCCCCCTCTCTCCACACTCTTCCCCCACCCTCCCTACCCCATCTCCCTCCTCCCCTCCCTCCCCACACCACTCTCCCCCTTCCCATCCCTCCCCTCTCCCCCCCCACCCCTTTCTCCTCCTCCCTCTCTCCCACCCCCTTCTCTCTACCGCACCGCCCTCGCCCCCTCTCCCCAACCCCTTCCCCTCTCCCCCCCCACCCCCTCCCCTCTCTCCCCCCAACCCTTCCTCCCCACTCTTCCCCCTCCATCTCCCCTCCTCCCCTCCCTCCCCCACACCTCCCTCCACCTCCCCACTCTCTTTCCCCTCCCCCACCCTCTCCATCTCCCTCTCCTCACCCCTCTCCTCCCACCCCATCCCTCTCTCCCCCACCCCCTTCCCCCTCTGTCCCTCTTCCACCACTCCCCCTACCACTCCCTCCCCACTCTTCCACTTCTCACCCCTTCTCCCACCCCTCTCCCCCCCACCCCTCTCTCTCCCCCCGCCCTCCCCCCTCCCCATTTTCCCTACCCCTCTCTCCCTCTTCCACCACTCCCCCCTCCCCCCCTCCCCCCCTCCCCTCCCTCCCACTTCCACCACTCCCCTACCCCTCTTCCCCTCTCCCCCTCCCTCCAACTTCTCTCCCCCACTTCCCTCCCCTCTCTCCACCCTCTCTCTCCCCATCTCCCCCCACCCCTTTCCCCTCTCTCCCTCTTCCACCACTCCCCCTCCCACTTCCACCACTCCCGCTACCCCTCCCTCCCCACTCTTCCACTTCTCTCTCCCCCATTCCCCCACCCTTTTCCCTCCCCTCCTCCCCACCCCTCTCTCGTCCTCCTCTCCATCTCATCCCCCTCCCACCCACCTTCCCTCTCGCCGCCCAACCCTTCCCCACACCACACTTCCCCCTCCCTCCACACTCTTCCCCCTCTCTCCCCTACCCCATCTCCCTCCACCCTCCCCCAGACCTCTCTCTCCCCCTTCCCCACCCCTCTCCGCCCCCTCTCCATCTCCCTCCCCCCCTCCTCCCACCCCCATCCCTCTCTCCCCCACCCCCTTCCTACCCCCTGTCCCTCTTCCACCACTTCACCTACCCCTCCCCCCTCCCTCCCCACTCTTCCACCTCCCCCCACCCATCTCCCTCTCACACCCTCTCTTTTCCCCTCCCTTCCTATCTCCACCCCCACCCCTTTCCCCTACCCTTCTCCCTCTTCACCACCATCTTTCCCCTCCCCCTCCCCCCCTTCCCCTCCCCCCTCCCACTTCCACCACTCCCCCTACACCTCTCGCCCTCCCTCCCCACTTCCAACTTCTCTCTCTCCCATCCCCCACCCCTCCCCATCTCCCTCCCCACCCCTCCCTTCCCACTTCCTCCTCACTTACCCCTCCCTCCACACTCTCTCCCTCTCTCCTCGACCCCACCCCTCTACCCCCCTCCCTACCCCTCCTCCCCCTCCCTCCACACTCTGCCTCCCGTTCCCCTTTCCTCCCTCTCCTCCCCTTCCCCACCCCTCTCCCCCCCCCAAACCCTCTCTCACCCCCTCCCCCACCCCTCTTCACCCCCCATCTCCCCGCCACCCTCTCTCTCTTGCACCACTCCCTGCTATGCCTCTCCCCCTCACATCCCACTCTTCCCCTCCTCACTCTTCCCCTCCCCACCTCCCCCTCCCCTCTCTCCTGACACTCTATCTCCACGTATCCCCTCCCCCTCTCCTCTCACCTCCCCCTCTTCCCCTCTCCTCCCCTTCCCCCACCCCTCTCTACCCCCCTCACCCCTTTCCCTTACCCGTCTCCTCCTTTACCCTCCCCGCTCTCCTCCCTTCCCCCCATCCCCCTCTCTCTCCCTTCCCCTCCCCTCTACTCCCCACTCTCTCCCCATCTCCCTCTCCCCTCCTCACCCACCGATCCTCTCCTCCTCCCCCTCTCCCTCTGTCTCTTGCCCTTTTGTGTCTGCCCCTCTCTCTGTGTCTCTCCCCACTCTCTCTCTGCCCTCACTCTCTAACCCCCCCCCCCCTAGACACGCCTGCGAGTTGGGGGCTATGTGTCAGTGGATAGGGCAATTATGGGGTAAAAGGAGCAAATTAATAATATTAATATATCAAGGGGGGTAGTTAGGTGTGTGTGGGGTGGTAGTTAGTGTGTGTGACGCCACATGCTGCCACCCCCCCCCCCCCCCCCCCCCCGCAACCGCACGTTGGGGAACAGACCCAACGGTCTGCACTGGGTCTAGTCTCATTTATTTCCCTCACTTCTGCTCTCAGCCCTGTCCCCCTGGATAGAGCAAGGATGGAGTTCCCTTGTTGCTCACATTCTATCCCACCAGTTTCTGCATTCTGTAATAGGCGAGCAGAACTATAGACAATGCTATAGACTGGTTAGTCATATTCCACAATTCTACCATATGCAACACATTACGGTTTTGTTTGTATTATTAATCAATAACCACTCCCATTAATTCATTAAAATATATCGCTATGACTTCTGCAGCCTCACCCTATCACAGTTATTCCCTGTGTCCTATCCATGCCTCTTGCCACCCATTTTGCTAATTTACAAATAGCTTGTTTTCTGCCATGCATGCCCAATGGTGCTGATGCTGACAGCTAGTTGTGAGCTGCACAGCAGCAAACAAGCAGGGTGATCAACGGGTGTGAGCCTTGTTCATTATAATCAATTTTATTGTCATTTGATGCATATATGACCTGGAAAATGTACCACATATGCAAGCACAATTCATGTTTACACAAGGCCAGTCAAATTACTGGACTGCCTTAACGTTTCATTCCTTTTACACCAATAGTACAAATAATGCTCATTTTAGAAGCAAGAATTGCAGAGGTTATTTATACAGTAAATCTAGACTAGCACCTTCATATCAAAGGTATCTCACATAATTATTCACAAAACATGGATCATGCTTTTATAGTCTTACCCGTGACACAGTTAAAGAGCTGACTGGAAGTTTCTTTTCGTATGTCATGTCCATTTGTGCAGCTAATTCCGCTGATTAAAAAGAAATATTGCTTAATTAGGTACTTTTTCACTAGATATTCCCAACCACATCAAAATAAGAGCTAACTTCTTCCTCGAAAGAAAATGAAGTGCATTAGCATTTTAATTAATCTGAAAATTGTTTTCCACCTGGAACCTAGTGCATATAATTACACAACATATTTATTAAATCCACAGCAAACTATTGAAAACTAATCAATTCATATTTGTATAAACACATAAATTATTTAACAGGTAATTAAATTGCTTTTTGGGAGATTATCAAAGACAGAGTCTTTGACTTTTTTTCTGTTCAATCCCATTTGCAAAAAACATTTGCTTCTAATGAAAAAGCTCATCAGTTCTCATCAGCCAAAGTACTCAGTCAGTCAATATTGCAGCGAGGTTATAAAACATTGTTCAGAACGTCATTCTTCTACCTTATTGTCACGTTCTACTGTCTATAAAAGATAATGAACTACTTTCAATACAATACAGCATATAATCTTCCAACACTTTCACCACCTCCAACGGGATCCCACTACTAGCCACATCTTCCCATCTCTACCCCTTTCTGCTTTCCGCAGAGACTGTTCCCTCAGCAACTCCCTGGTCAACTAGTTCCTTCCCACCCAAACCAACCCCTCCCCAGGTACTTTCCCTTGCAACCGCAGGAGATGCAACACCTGTCCCTTTACCTCCCCCCTCGACCTCATCCGAGGACCCCAACAGTCTTTACAGGTGAGGCAGAGGTTCACTTGCACCTCCTCCAACTTCATCTACTATATCCACCGTTCCAGGTGTCAACTTCTGTACATCGGCGAGACCAAGCGCAGGCTCAGCGATCGTTTCACTGAACACCTCCACTCAGTCCGCCTTAATCTACCTGATCTCCCAGTTGCTCAACACTTTAACCCCCTCCCATTCCCAATCTGACCTATCTGTCCTGGGTCTCCTCCATTGTCAGAGTGAGGCCCAGCGCAAATTGGAGCAACAGCACCTCGTATTTTGTTTGGGTAGCTTACACCCCAGCGGTATGAACATTTAACTTCTCTAACTTCAAATAACCCTTGCTTTCCCTCTATCTCTATCCCCTCCCTCTTCCCAGTTCTTCCACAGTTCTTACTGTCTCCGACTACATTCTATCTCTGCCCCGCCCACTCCCCTGACATCAGTCTGAAGAAGGGACCCGACCCAAAACGTCACCCATCCCTTCTCTCCAGAGATGCTGCCTGTCTCACTGAGTTACTCCAGGATTTTGTGTCTACCTTTTACTTTCAATACAAGCCTGAAGTAATTCTACACATCAATCTTTTCAAAATATCTATCAAAAACTGATTTAGTTTGTTGCAATCAAGTTTTAAAATCAAAATGATTTTGGATGCAAACAAATTGGGAAGTTATAAAAAAAATCAAGTATTACATTCTACATTGGGCCTGAAATTCTTAGACGAAAAATGGCAAGAATTTGATGATTAGAAAAACAAAAGGAACTGACAATCTATTTCAGCTCTGTCACATATTTTGGCACCAAGCAATGACCTATGCCGTACATATTTGTTAAATAATCAAAATTGAGATGTAATAAAAATATCCTTTGGTATGAAACCTCCACTGCCACCTGCTGTTGTTTTAGAACACTTCACACATCATCTAAATACTGGTGACCCTAGCGTTACAGGGCTATTGTGTTCCTAGAAAATGACCCATACAATAATTTTCAGTAATGCAAAACCAATCATCATCTGTGCATACCCCATGAAACGACTGTTGAAAAAAAATGCATTGATATATAATTTATTCCCCCCACATAAATTCTGTAATATTTTTATTTCTCAATTTTTGGGGTAATGGTTTGTAAATTCTGTTTGGGTGAACTTAGCCAAACAAACCTAATATAGATGGGGATACACACAAAAATCTGGAGTAACTCACCAGGTCAGACAGCATCACTGGAGAAAAGGAACCGGAGACATTTCAGGTCGAGACCCTTCTTTGGCACCTATTCCTTTCCTCCAGAGATGCTACCTGACCTGTTGAGTTACTCTAGCTTTTTGTGCCTATCTTTAGTTTAAACCAGCATCAACATTCTTCCTACGCTTAATATATATGGGGTCTGCATGCAATTCCCACATTATTCACTATTGCAAAATATTGGTGAAGAATTTCCATAATTTCATCTCCAGCTCTAAATCGGAACTTTCTAATAGGAACCAAATGGGAATAAAGCATGGAATTTCCAGTTTTACTTCATGTCAAATCAGCACAAACTGACCAACGAGTAAACAAAAAACAAAACAAAACAAAAAAATGAGTAGTGCCCTCGTGACGTCTGAAGCCAGTATTTTCACCAAATTGACATCAAATTGGTGCCAACACATTAAGGGTAAATTCTATTTAAACCTATGTAGTTTCACAATATGCAACATACTTACTGCATCATATTTGTATTTGTCTGTATTTATTCAGGGAAACGTGGTAAAATCAAAAGAGCAAGAAAGAGAAAACTAAATGGAGTGACAGGAAACTGGAACAGTATATAAAACACCAGCCGAGGCCAATTCTATATAATGAAGTATTAAATAGAGTCATACAGCACAGAAGTGGGTCCTTAAGACCACCATGTCAATGCCAGTACCCTTCTATATCAATGATCCCATTCAATAACCTAAAAAAACACTCCTATTCTCTGGAAATACTACCTGAAAATAAATTGTACTTGGGTCTGGATATTGTGGAACAATCAAGATGAGTCTGTGTTTTCAGAATTGAGAATGAGAAACAATCTCATTGAAGCATAAAGTTTTAAGAGGCTCTGGCAGGGCAGACACTGAGAGGCTGTATCCACCTGCAGATTCTAGAAACAGGGAATTGCTGAAGAAGGTTCCCAACCCGAAGTGTCACCTATTCACATTCTCCTGAGATGATGGATGATTTGCTGTGTTACTCCAGCACTTTGTATCTTCTGCAGTTTCCTAGAAAGTGATATGCAGTCAATGACTTTGACCACTCCAAACATGATGCCCCAATTTCACTAGTCACCCTTGATTGCTTTTGGCCCATATCCCTCTTCCCATAAGGTTATATCCAATAACCTTTCCTATACATTAGTTTTGCAGGGATCTGTGCTTAACCTCTGCACAGATCCCTAAACATAGATGGGTGGTTAGTAAGTTTGCGGATGACACCCAGATTGCTGTGATTGGGACTGTTAGGAAGGCTGTCAAATTATACAGCGGGATATAGATCAGCAATAGAAATGGGGAGAGAAATGCCAGATACAATTTATAGAAATGGGGAGAGAAATGGCTTATACAGTTTAATCAGAGCAAGTGTGAGGCATTGCACTTTGGGAGGTCAAATAGTACAGGGAATAGTATTGATCTGCAAAGGGATCTTCGGGTCCAAGTCCATAACTCCCTGAAAGTGACAGCACAAATAGATAGAGTGGTAAAAGAGGCATGTGATATATTTGATTTCATTGGTGAGGGCATTGAGTATAGGAGCCAGGAGGCAGCTTTATAGGACTTTGATTAGGCCGCATTTGGAATATTGCGTGCATAATCTGGTTGCCCATATGTAGAGGCTTTGGAAAGGGTGCAGAGGAGATTTATCAGAACGATGACTGGATTATTGGGCAAGTGGTTTGATAGACATAAATTGTTCTTTCTGGAATGTCGGATGTTGTGGGAAGACCTCATAGAAGTGTATAAAATTATGAGAGGTCTTAAAATTGGATAGGGTAGAACTTTTTTCACCCAGGGTGGAAAAACCAAATACTAGCGGACATGAAGGTGGGAGGGGCAAAGTTTAAATGAAATCTGTGGGACACGTTTTCTTTCCAGAGGGTGGCGCGTGCCTGGAATGCATTGCCAGGGGTGGTGGTTAAGGTAGATATGATCGCGGCATATAAGATACATTGGGAAAACATATGGATATACAGTGAAAGGAAGGATATGGATAATGTGCAGGCAGATAAGAATTGGTCTTGGCATCATGTTCGGCACAGACATTGTGGGTCAGGGGTACAAGCTGTAGCCTTGTATGCTCTATAAGGACGTTTTACAATCCTTTACCCTACAGAGCAGCAGATGCTCAGGCAATAAATTGTGAGGTTGACCTTGATACTTTTTGTCTCAAAACAACAAGGTGATCTAAAATGACAATGGAGTTGATGCAGAGATTAAACCATAATATGATGAGTAAGGATCTAAGATAGAAACTAAAGACAATAAATGTCATCTTTCTAATACTGGAGGAAAACAATTACAGGATGTTCAATGAGCAGTTGTCAAATTAGGGTTTGTGCTAAGATCAGGTGAGATGGTGTTGAGTTGACGGTGTCTTCACGACATACATGACCATTTAGGTTCTGTTTTTTGAATAAAGTTACTGACAGATAGTACATAAACAGTAGAAAGCCCTTACTGGATCTCAGAAATAATGTCACTGATCCAGCAGGATAATCCACTATAGTAGAATTGTTGGCTATACCTGTTAAGGCAGTCCAACACATCTGAAACCCACAGTGAAGAAGGATGCTGTGCTCAAAAATGTGAAAAGCCAATGCCAAAAGCCTATGGTAATTCCAATGAGGGTCATTTCAGTTTTTTTTTGACATGTTTAGAAATTTTAAGGTTATAGGAAGAGGATGGATGGTTAGGACTTTCTTCTTTGGAATATAGAAGACTGAGTGGTGACCATATAAAGGTGTACAGGGTCATGAACATTCACAGTCTTCCTCCCAGGTAAAGGATTCAAAAACTAGAGGGCATAGCTTAAGGTGAGAGGGGTGTGATTTTAGAGGAATGTCAGGGGCAACTTTTTCCACTGAGGGGAGTCTGTATCTGGAATGAGCTTCCTGAGGAAGCTATGTAAGCGGAAGCAATTACGACTTTTAAAATACTGTTAAAGACTTTTAAAATCTCTGTTAAAGATTTAGATGGCACAGTTTTCCAGAGTAGGGTGAACTTAAGAGGAAAAAAATGTTGAAACAATTAGATGGATGTGCAGGAAGAGCAGAAATACAGTAACCTGGCTTACAAAGGAGTATTAATAAATTAAAGGCATCAAATAGCAAAAGGAGAAAAACGAGGTGCCGACATTTTTAATGGAGTTTCCTTTATATCCTGGTGTAAAACAGCTGCAATTCAATGCAGGTTATCTCTGTTTTTTTTATTTCCAGGAACAAATGATAATACGCTTACGGTCAGCACAGTGGCGCAGCTGCTGCCTCACAGCGCTAGAAACCTGGGTTCGATTCTGGCTATGGGTGCTATCTGTGCGGAGTTTGCACGTTCTCCCTGTGATGCATGGGTTTTTTTCCAGGTGCTCTGGTTATCTCCCACATTCTGAAGACGTGCAAGTTGGTAGGTTATTGCCTTCTGTAAATTGCCCGTAGTATGTAGGATTGGATAGCAGAGATTGAGTGTACATGCGATCGATGGTCAGCATGGACTCAGTGGGGTGAAGGGCCTACTTCCATGCTATATCTCTAAACTAAACTACACTGATTGACCAATACTAATATCAATAACTATCAAAGGGTTTTCTTTGTTTTTAACTTAGATGGGGAATGCCACGTAGAATAAGATGTTGTAACTAATGAAAGTAGAATGTAACCAATCAGAAATCAAAGTTATTAACGGTGAAGAAATCAAAGCAACAAAACATAAAAGGTGGATAGTTTAACAACATTAAGATCAAAGAAATTTCTCGTTATTCTGATATCCTGATTTTGAGTAATTTTGTTACTCAGTCGCCATTTGTGTCCCCAATGCTCTGTGTGCATAATATAAGGGATATAATTTAAAGAACCAACTAGCCTATTAAATGATAGGATAAAAGCGTAGAGTATTGCTTATGTAAAGAGTTATATCAAATGTATTTTACTACTTTTTGCAATTTAATTATGGATATTCAAAAAGCTCTCTGCAATATTTCAGGTAGAATCAGTAATACTTGGTGATATATAATACATCATAGAATATAATTAAAACTATTACTTTAATATAAAGTTTATCTTGTTTCAGATTTATAGAAGAAAATAAAATTGTAATAACTGCAATGTAAATGCCAGCTGCAATATTTTCCAATTATTTTCAATCTGGCTTCTCTATAATGAGTATTAAACCTAGATTATGGAAATTTGCACACTGATACATCATATACACAATTTCCTCTATGAAATTTCTATAATATTTAATTATTTTGTATAGAAATCAGTGCCTATGAAAAATGTCATTGCCATCAGCATTTTAAAAAGATAACATAATCTGATATATTTTTATTTCTGCCAACTGGAACAGTGGTCTAAGATGGTCATAATTAAGAAGTGAATACCATTAATCTGACATTTATAGAATTTTAACAAAATGCACATTTTATGGCTCTTGATCAAAAGGCTTTCTATCACCAGTTTTATTATAATTGAGATCTGGCAGAAAGAGTACTGAACATTTTGTTATAAGAATAACAAAAGACATAATTCGATTTGCACAGAATAGTAAAAGTAATTCCATTTCACATAAGAGAGGATTTGCAATAAATTGCACGCATTTGCCTAATTGGAAAACATATAAAAAGCTTTGTAATGGAAAAAGATCAAATTTGTTTTGGGATAATGAGGGTTGACATCCTTATAGGATAATAGTTATTTCACATTCCCAAAATATCCTATTTGGCACACAAGCCACATTATCCCTCAGCATTAAAAGTTTTGTCACCAAAAATACAAGTGCCTTGGACCTTGTTATCCAAACCAAAAGAGAACTTTACCTAACATTTTCCCAATGCTAAGTGCCTGGGAGCACTTCAACCGATTAATACAAATGTATTTTATCCTTTGTCATTTGTATTTTCTGCTTAATGGGTAAATGGTACTAGTACAGATAATTTCAATGGTTGGCATGGTCATGGCAGGTTGAAGGGCCTGTTTCTGTGCTGTGCAATTCAATGACTCATCTCCTTTATTTTCTATCTGTTCGTTGCACATTCTAGTTTTGTAAATGCTTCCCCATTTTGACATGAGCCATATTTTGAGGCATCCAATAGCAGGAAATCTAGCTGGGCCAATTCAGATTTTTTTTTAACTACTCGATGTAACTGGAATGAGTCCTGAACATTTCAGGATTATCTACAGAAGTAGATATGAAAACAAAATCCCCAATGAATAAAAATGTGAGTGATGTGGTCCAAAGATTATACAATTGAAAGTTAAGGGTTTAAAAAAAAAAAAATATTCATTTTTCAAATGTGAGCATTGGTGTAATTCCCAACATTTGCTGACCATCTCCAAAAGCCATTAATACACACAATTTCAAACGGAGCACCAAAAGAAATGTGGAAGTGGCATTCATCAGCAAGGATCCCCTCTATCCTCTCTTCCAACTGCTACCATTGGGCAGGAGGTACACTAACCTGAATCCCACACTACCAGGTTCAGGAACAGCTACTTCTCTACAGCAATCAGTTTCTTGAACTAACCTACAGAATCCTAAACCAACTTGATAATGGAATACCATGTCCCACCTCTTGGATTATTTTAGGCCTCGTGTTTTTCAAATTCTATTTTTGCACTAATGTCTTTCTTTGCAATATTATTTTATTTTAGAATTTTACAAATTATGTATAATTGTGTGTAAAATTTGTTTTTGTGTGTTGTCTTACGCTATGTGATGCTGCTGCAAGCAAGATTTTTCACGATACCTGTACCCCACTGTAGTTGTGCTTATAACAATAAACATGAACATGGAGTAAGTTCCTATGAAATGATACAACTTAAATCCCCAATGATTTTACACTTACCTAAGCTTTGAGGATCTTTCTTTCTCTGGTCCCATTTTGTACTATCCAAATAAGCTGCAGACAACAGGCACCTTTTGGTAACTAGAACAAAAATATTAGTAAACCTCACCATATGAAATAGAGAAAAGAAAATATAGGAAGAGACCAGCTAGTGTATTAATGTTGTCAAACTAAAAACAAAGTGCTGGAATAACTCAATGGGTCAGGGAGCATCTCTGGAGAACATGGATAGGTGACGCTTTGTGCTGGCACTTTTCTTCAAGCTGATTGTAGTTGAGGAGAGTAAGCTGGAAAAGAGTTGGGGACGGGACGAAGCCTAGCAAGGGTATTTGATTGACAGATGGTTGGACAAAGGGTTTCCCTAAAATTGGAGGATTTAATGTTCATGCCATTGTGTGTAAGCTACTAAAGCAGAATATGAGTTGTTGTTCCTCCAGTTTGCACATGACCTCACTCTGGCAATGGAGGAGGTTCAGGACAGAAAGACAAGTGTGGGAATGGGAATTAAAATGCTTAGCAACTGAGAGATCTAGCAGGCCTTGGTCAATGCAGTTCAGGCATTGTGCAATGAAATCATTGAATTCAAACCGCCCCATCAGCACATTTTTCTACCCATCTCACCACAATTGCCAACCCCATATCATGTAACTGTTTATAAAGAGAAGCTTCAAACATAGTCTTCTCTTTGCTGCCGGGATTGATATTGGTTTATTATTATCACGTGTACCAAGAGTGTACAGTGAAAAGCCTTTCTGGCAAATCAAATACAATACATGAGTAAAATCAAGCCATACACAATACAACATAGTTCTAACAGAATATAGTTTACAGCATTGTAGCAAGTGCAGAATATAGTTTACAGCATTGTAGCATCACAGTTACAGAGCAAAATGATAGCTTTGATGGTCAGGACTACACCTTAGTTTATAGGATGATAGTTCAGTAGTCTGATAGAAATCCAGACATATTTACGATTGGAATAGATAGACAATAGACAATAAGTGCAGGAGTAGGCCGTTCGGCCCTTCGAGCCTGCAATGCCATTTAATGTGATCATGGCTAATCATCCACAATCAGTACCCCGTTCATGCCTTCACCCCATATCCCCTGACTCCACTATCTTTAAGAGCCCTATCTAGCTCTCTCTTGAATGTATCCAGAGAACCAGCCTCCACCGCCCTCTGAGGCAGAGAATCCCACAGACTCACTGCTCTCTGTGAGAAAATTGTTTCCTTGTCTCCGTTCTAAATAGCTTACCCCTTATTCTTAAACTGTGGCCCCTGGTTCTGGACTCCCCCAAAATCGGGAACATGTTTCCTGCCTCTAGCGTGTCCAAATAATTAATAATCTTATATGTTTCAATAAGATCCCATCTCATCCTTATAAACTCCAGAGTATACAAGCCCAGCTGCTCAATTCTCTCAACATACGACTGTCCAGCCATACCGGGAATTAACCTTGTGAACTCCCTCAGCAGAATGTCCTTCCTTAAATGAGGGGACCAAAACTGCACACAATACTCCAGGTGTGGTCTCACTAGGGCCCTGTGCAGCTGCAGAAGGACCTCTTTGCTCTTATACTCAACTCCTCTTGTTATGAAGGCCAACATGCCATTTGTTTTCTTCACTTCCTGCTGTACCTGCATGCTTACTTTCATTGACTGATGAACAAGAACCCCCAGATCCTGGTGTACTTCCCCTTTTCCCAACTGGACACCATTTAGATAATAATCTGCCTTTCTGTTTTTGTTACCAAAGTGGATAACCTCACCTTTATCCACATTAAACTGCATTTGCCATGCATCTGCCCACTCACCCAACCTGTCCAAGTCACCCTGCATTCTCATAGTATCCTTCTCACAGTTCACACTGCCACCCAGCTTTGTGTCATCTGCAAATTTGCTAATGTTATTTTGAACCCCTTCATCTAAATCATTGATGTACATTGTAAATAGCTGCAGTCCCAGCACCAAGCCTTGTGGTACCCCACTAGTCACTGCCTGCCATTCTGAAAGGGACCCGTTAATCCCTACCCTTTGTTTCCTGTCTGCCAACCAATTTTCTATCATGTCAGCACTCTACCCCCAATACCATGTGCCCTAATTTTGCCCACTAATCTCCAATGTGGGACCTAAAGGTTTTCTAAAAGTCCAGGTACACTACATCCACTGGCTCTCCCTTGTCCATTTGACTTGTTGCATCCTCAAAAAAATTCCAGAAGATCAGTCAAGCATGATTTCCCCTTCGAAAATCCATGCTGACTCAGACCGATCCAGTTACTGCTATCCAAATGTGCCGCTTTTTGAGCTTTTATGATTGACTCCAGCATCTTCCCCACCACCGATGTCAGGCTAACTGGTCTATCATTCCCTGTTTTCACTCTCCCGCCTTTCTTAAAAAGTGGAATAACATTAGCTACCCTCCAATCCACAGGAACTGATCCTGAATCTATAGAACATTGGAAAATGAGCACCAATGCGTTCACGATTTCTAGAGCCACTTCCGTAAGTACCCTGGGATGCAGACCATCAGGCCCTGGGGATTTGTCAGCCTTTATCGGCGGTCTTGGCATCTCCACTTCCCTCTGTAATTGGACACTGGATTTCCTCACTAACAGACCACAGTCGGTTAGGGTCAACAACCTCACCTCCTCCACTATAACACAGAACACCGGCGTGCCACAGGGCTGTCCCTCTCCTCTACTCCCTCTTCACCCATGACTGCATCCCTAAGCATGGCTCCAACGCCATCATAAAATTTGCCAACGACACCACGGTGGTAGGACTGATCAGTGACAACGACGAGTCAGCCTACAGGGAGGAGGTCCAGCACCTGACAACCTGGTGTGCCAACAATAACCTCGTCCTCAACTCCCAGAAGACGAAGGAAATCATTGTTGACTTTAGAAAGAACAGAGGGGGCAGACACACCCCCATCCATATAAACGGGACTGAGGTGGAGCGGGTCTCCAACTACAAATTCCTCGGGGTACACATCTCGGAGGATCTGTCCTGGTCCCTCAACACCTCCAAGCTGATCAAAAAGGTGCAGCAGCGCCTTAACTTCCTGAGGAGGCTCAAAAAAGCCCACCTGTCCCCCCAGATCCTCACCAACTTTTACCGCTGTACCATCGAAAGCATCCTGACCACCTGCTTTACGGTATGGTACAGCAGTTGCACCGTAGCAGACAGGATGGCACTACAACGGGTGGTGAAAACCGCCCAGTACATCATCGGTGCCCCGCTCCCTGCCATGGATGCCCTTCACCGACAACGGTGTCTGAGACGGGCCGGGAAGATCATCAAAGACCTTCCCGCCCTAACCATGGATTGTTTGCCCACCTACCATCAGGGAGGCGGTACAGGAGCCTCAGGTCCCACACTAGTAGGATGAGGAACAGCTTCTATAACAACACCATTACACTGCTGAACTCGGAGTCCCGCCGATAGATTTCTCCAGTCTCTCCGTCCACATTGCCTGCATTCTGTATCTATTTATATATTGCTATTACTACGAACTGACGCTAAACTGCATTTTGTTGTACCCATACTTGTATCTGTGCAATGACATTAAAGTTGAATTGAATTCAGTCCCATCAGTCTACCCAACACCATTTCCTGCCTAATGTGGATTTCCTTCAGTTCCTCCGTCACCCCAGATCCTCTGGCCACCAATACATCAGGAAGATTGTTTGTGTCCTCCTTAGTGAAGACAGATCCAAAGTACCTGTTCAACTCATCTGCCATTTCCTTGTTCCCCATAATAAATTCACCTTTCCGCCTTTGGTCTTACGTAATTTTTTCCTCTTCACATACCTAAAGAAGCTTTTACTGTCCTCCTTTATATTCTTAGCTAGCTTACCTTCGTACCTCATCTTTTCTCCCCATATTGCCTTTTTAGTTATCTTCTGTTGCTCTTTAAACATTACCCAATCCTCTTGCTTCCCACTCATCTTTTCCAGGCAGATGAGACGAAGGTTAACTTATATCAGAGTGATGGCAAGAACAAAGTATGGAGGAGAGAAGCAACTGCCCAAGATCCAAAGTGGTGGATGTGTTATGGCCTGGGCATGTATGGCTGCTGAAGGTACTGGCTCACCTACCTTCATTGATGAAACACATCAAAACATGGTAGTAGTATAATGAATTCTGAAGTAGACACATCCTATCTGCACAAGTTCAAACAAGTGCCTCAAAACTCATTGGCTGGCGGTTCATTCTACAGCAAGACAATGATCCCAAACATACTGATAAAGCAACAAAGGAGTTTTTCAAAGCTAAAAAATGGTCAATTCTTGAGTGGCCAAGTCAATCACCCGATCTGAACCCAATTGAGCATGCCTTTTACATGCTGATGAGAAAACTGAAGGGGACTAGCCCCCAAAGCAAGCATAAGCTAAAGATGCTGCAATACAGGCCTGGCAGAGCATCACCAGAGAAGGTACCCAGCAACTGGTGATGTCCATGAATCGCAGACTTCAAGCAGTCTGAACAGACTTCAGAAGGACACATAAAGGGGAATACGCTCCAATCTTTCTCAACGGGGACAGTGTGGAGAGAGTGTCCAGCTTTAGGTTTCTGGGCACACACATTTCAGAGGACCTCACATGGCCCACCAACACCGCTGCGCTGGTCAAGAAGGCACAGCAACGACCGTTCTTCCTGAGAACACTGAAAAAGACTGGTCTGCCCCAACAGCTGCTGACAACCTTCTACCGCTGCACCACAGAGAGCATCCTAACATATGGCATATCTGTGTGGTATCTCAGCTGCACGGAGGCGGAGAAAAGAGCTCTTCAGCAGGTAGTTCACGGAGCGCAGAAAATAATTGGGACACAGCTACCAGCCTTGGAGGGCATCTATAATACACGGTACCTCAGGAAGGCCATCAGCATTCACAAAGACTCCTCACACCCTTGTAACAGTCTGTTCGAACTTCGACCTTCTGGCAGACGTTACAAGGCCTTCTACGCCCGCATCTCCAGACTTAAGACCAGCTTCGTCTCCAGAGCTATAGCTGCTCTGAACCGGCCCTGCTAAGTGCCACCCCCCCACCCCCAAAGTGAACTGTCTCCCTCGGATGGTCACGTCACACATTGACCCGGCACAAACCTATTTGCACTTTATACTATTTTACTGCGGGGTTTTTTGGGGTTTTTTTTTTTTTAATTAGTTTCTCTGGGTGTCTAAATTATTATTTAATTAAGTTATTACATCGGATGGAAGCTGCATACCAAATCTCGTTGTACCACCGTACAATGACTATAAAATATATTATTATATATTACTGTCATTGCATGCAAAAGACATGCACCAAAATACAAAACATTACTATTTTCATTTACATTACATTCTGTGTCCCAAACATTATCATGCCCTGAAATGGGGGAGGGGGGGGGGGGGGGGGGAAACTATGTATAAACACTGATGCCATACTCTCTTTCTTTGTAATGATGTTCCAAACAGTTGATTTTGGTAAGCCTAAGGTTTGGCTGATGCCTAACAGTTTTATTCTTGTTTCTCAGCCTCATGACTTCTTTGGCACACCTTTGGTCCTCATGTTGATAAACAGCAATAAACGTTTCCAAAGGTGATGGATAGACTGGAGGAAGGACTCAGTGCTGCGAGCTCTCTTATACCTGCATTAAATGGCAATTAAACACACCTGAGCAATTGCAAACACCTATGAAGCCATGGGTCCCAAACATTATGGTGCCCTGGAATTGGCAGGCTATGTATAAACACAGCTGTAATTTCTTCATGGTGAAACCAAAATGTATAAAAATGGCCTTTAGTAAAATCTGAATTATGTGCACTTTAACCACGTGATTTTTTTTTTTCTATTACAAATCTCAAATTGTCGAGTACAGAGGCAAATAAATAAATGATGGGTCTTTGTCCCAAACATTATGGAGGGCACCGTATGTGTATGTGTGTACAAAACAAACAAATAAACAAGGAAGAGTAGTTTAGTTTAAAGATACAGCGCAGAAACAGGTCCTTCGGCCCACCGTCCGCACCAACCAACGATCCCCGCACATTAACACTACCACACACACACACACACTAGGGACAATTTTACATTTATACCAAGCCAATTACCCTACAGACCTGTACGTCTTTGGAGTGTGGGAGGAAACCGAAGATTTCGGAGAAAACCCACGCAGGTCACGGGGAGAACGTACAAACTCCGTGCAGACAAGCACCCATAGTCAGGACTGAACCATGTCTTTGGCGCTGTTAGGCAGCAGCTCTAATGCTACGCCACCGTGCCGCGAGTAGTGCAAAGATTAAAAAATAACACTCCAGGTCTGTGCAGCTTGGAACTTATTTGAAGATTGTAGTTTTTAAATAGCTTGATGGATGTAGGGAAGAAACCAAAAACGTGCTCTTGGTCCTCCAAGACCAACAGGACCTCCCAGTTGCTAATTATTTTAACTCCTCTTCCCATTCTGACCTTTCTATTCTGGGCCTCCTCCATGGCCAGAGCCATGCGCAAACTGGAGGAACAGCATCTAATATTCCACTTGGGTAGCTTGCAACCTAACGGTATAGACACTGGATTTTCCAATTTTAGGTAACTTACCTGACCCAACCCTCCCATCAGTCCAGAATCTGTGGAGTTTAGAATACGACATCCACCATATCATTATTGCCAATCTGAATGAAGTCCTCTGGTCCAGAGATATATTACCTTTGGCCAAACTAATTTCTCCAATACATGCCATACCAACGTTATGTATGCCCCACTTATGGACATCCCTACATACAACAAGCTCCCATATTATTAGAACATAGAACAGTTCAGCCCACAATGTCTGAGCCAATATCCGTCTGTTCCCTGCATATCTATATGCCCATCGAAAGGTCTCTTCAATGCCACTTTCATATCTGCCTCAACTAACAGCCCTGGCAGTGTGTTCCAGGCACTAACAATCCTGTGTAAAACAGGTTGTCCCACGCATCTCCCTTAAATTTTGCCTCTCACCTAAAAGCTTTGCTCTCTAGTATTTATTTTTGCTATCCTGGAAAAAGATTCTGACTGTCTACCCTATCTATGCCTGTCATAATTTTCTATACTTCTATCGGGTCTCCCCAGCAATTTACAGCTTTTCAGAGAAAACAATCCGTGCAATCTCTCCCTGTAGCTATAACTTCTTAATCCATGCATCATGCTGGTAAACTTCCTGAGCACTCGTCCCAAAACCTTCACATCCTTCCTGCAATGGGGCGCCCAGAACTGCACACATTACTTCAAATGTAGCCTAATCAAAGTCCTATCAAGCTTCATTATTACTTCATGACTCTTACACTCAATGCCCCGACTCAATGTCAAAGCAAGCACACCATATGCCTTCTTTACCACTCTAGCTACTTGTGTTGCTTTCAGGACTTAGGGATTTTGACACCAAGATCCCTCTGCACTTCAATGCTGTTAAAGGGCGAAGTAGTTAATTCATGTAACCTCCCAAAGTGCAACACCTCACACTTGCTCTGCTTAAACTGCATCTGCCATTTCTGTTGCTCAGCTATTCCATTGTATACCTTGACAGCCTTCCTCAGAGTCCATAACCCCAGCAATCTTGGTGTTAAATTGAAAATCCGAGGTACGTACATACTTTTGTTCCTATGAATGACAGAACTAGTTTTCTCTCTCTCGCTCCTCTTTTAGTAACCTTTCTTATCAGACGTGCATACTTTTAATACCAATTGTTACAATAAGCTCATTTCAAGGCTGCAGATGGAAGAGTCTGCAACATCCCCGAGCTTTTGTCGACTGTTGTGATATGACAGCAGAGATGCCAACCCTAAATTTAGTTCACAGTAACATTCAACCCATTTGTCCGTAACAAATGGGGTTTAAATGCATTTCTCTCCGTACTCACTTGGGGTTGTTGCCGGCGGTCTGCGCCTGCGCACTGGTGCAGATCAGCGGGCTGCCGGCGGGCGGGTGCGGCACATGCGCACTTGGCAACGTTGCCGGCAGGTCTGCGCCTGCGCACTGGGTGGGGGTGGGGGGGAGGCCCGGTGATGGGCTGCCGCGAGCGGCCGGCTGGCGGCAAGAAAGTGCCGCTAATCGCGCGGGCCGGCGCCGCCCGGGCTCTGGGCCGGCGTGGCGTGACTCAAATAGCGCCAGGCCCGGCAACCCTCCCCCACTGCGCACGCGCGGCCACTGGGGCCCGGCAACCCTCCCCCACTGCGCACGCGCGGCCACTGGGGCACGGCAACCCTCCCCAACTGCGCAGGCGCGGACACTAGGGCCCGGTAAAGTGCCGCTGGGTACACAAAAAGCTGGAGAAACTCAGCGCAGCAGCTGCCGCTGATCGCGCGGGCCGGCAAACCGGGGACACATGGCGCCGGCGTTTCACCACGGGAGGAACATCGGCGCGGCGGTGTTCCGTAACAGCACGTTTGGCTGCCGGAACACCGTAAAAAGGTTATTTCGCCGGGACAAAATACGGCGAATCCGGACACTTGGCATCTCTGTATGACAGTGACACTTTCCAAAGGAAGCTAACACCATGTAATTTTGTTTTTCCACAAAACAATGAGCAAGCATGTATTTTCAAAAGTATTGCAAATTTCTCCCACATGATCAATGAACACTTCTGACCTTGGCTTTGAACAGTTCTGGGACTGGATAGTTGGTTTTCACCATCACATCACACCAGATAGCAACGAGGGCTGACTAGCTGATAGGTCAATACAAGAACCTACAGAAGTGACAGTTGTGGTTCATTTTAAGAATGGCAGAAGATTTATCTTCATTGAGCCATTGCACTATGCCTCAACAATCTGTGCAATCTACTGGAGCACAGACCAAGGTCTATCGTATTGTAAAACCGAGAGCAACAACCGACAACAGTGACAAAATAAAATAAACTCCAGAAGCTTGAATCAGAAGTAAAAACAAGAAATTCTGAAATGCACCTCAGATTAGATAGCACATGTGAACAATGTTAGAGTTAACCTTTCAAGTCAACATTGGAAACGTGTGACAGTATGAGGGGCAGTCTGAGCTTCGCTTGCATTTTTCAGTAGAGACATGAAACTGTCAGAGATGCAATGAACCGCAGATGCTGTATTGGAGGAACTCAGGCAGTAGCGAGTCGGTCCCTTGCCATTCCCTCCACAGATGCTACCTGACCCGCTAGGTACCTCCAACACTTTGTGTTCAGCTCAAGTAAAGGCATTTTCCTACAGCTCTTCTTCCTTCCACACCCCACTCGTGCACCCGAGTGATGTTTCTGAGATTGTCCTGAGCTGTTCTTCCTTCCTTCATAGAAACATAGAAAATAGGTGCAGGAGTAGGCCATTCGGCCCTTCAAGCCTGCACTGCCATTCAATATGATCACGGCTGTTCTTCCAACTCAGTATCCCGTACCTGCCTTCTCTCCATACCCCCTGATCCCTTTAGCCACAAGGGCCACATCTAATTCCCTCTTAAATATAGCCAATGAACTGGCCTCAACTGCCTTCTGTGGCAGAGTATTCCAGAGACTCACCACTCTCTGTGTGAAAAATGTTTTCCTCATCTCGGTCCTAAAAGATTTCCCCCCTATCCTTAAACTGTGACCCCCTGTTCTGGACCTCCTCAACATCGGGAACAATCTTCCTGCATCTAGCCTGTCCAACCCCTTAAGAATTTTGTAAGTTTCGATAAGATCCCCCCCTCAATCTTCTAAATTCTAGCGAGTACAAGCCGAGTCTATCCAGGCTTTCTTCATATGGAAGTCCTGCCATCCCAGGAATCAGTCTGGTGAACCTTCTCTGTACTCCCTCTATGGCAAGAATGTCTTTCCTCAGATTAGGAGACCAAAACTGTACGCAATACTCCAGGTGTGGCCTCACCAAGACCCTGTACAACTGCAGTAGGAGTAGAACCTCCCTGCTCCTATATCAACCTGCAAACTGGGAACCCCACGGCGGCGGGATCCCACACGGGACGGTTTCGAGGGGCCGCTCCGTGTCCGAGCAACGGGTTCGCTTCAGCTCTCTGGACCTCGCCGCCGCCTCCACCCTGCACCTCAAAGTGACCGTCCGTCATCCCGGCGAGCCCGGAGCCCGGTCTGCCCCGCCGCTGGGTACCTGTCCGCCCCGCCCCGCCCCGACCCGCTCTGCTCTACCTCCCGCCGCTAGGTACCTGTCCGCCCCGCCACTCCGCCGGAGCTGCCCAGCAGCGAGCATCGCCGTAACCACGCCGCCATCTTGCAACGCAACGCCCCTCCTCCCGGCAGGCTACCAGCGACCGTTGCAAAAATAAAACAAAAACCTGTTTAAAAAAAAAAACCGTGCTGACGATTATTAAACATATTAGCGCACTAAGAACAAACTGACGGAATGAGGAGCTTGGTGGTCGCAGATTTCTCCCCGCGGAGGGTCGCAGGTCACTGACAGGAGGGAGGCCCGGCCGTCGTTGCCAAGGCCGCGGTATAAATGGCGGTGATCGTCAGGCGGGCGCTCGGCCTCATCCCGCGGGAGCTGGCGGCGCGGCCGCGGCCGAGGGAAACGCGGGACTGCCGGCGCTGTGGTGAGTGAGTGAGCGAGTGCCATGGGAGCCAGGCCGACAAGGCATAGAAACATAACCTGGCGAGGTCTCGCCGCGTTAGCAGCACCTCGCATCCCCCACCCCCAATCCCCCACTGCCAGGGTGAGCGGCGGACCAAGTCTCAACACTCAGAGATAGACAAATTCTTGAATAGGGCGGGTGTCAAGGGCTATGGGGAGAAGGGCAAGAAAATGGGATGAGGAGGCAGAGATCAGCCATGATTGAATGGTTTGAGGAGATGTGGAGTAGACTCGATGGGCCGAATGGCCTAATTCGACTCCTATAACTTGTAGTTGCATTGGGTGACGCTTCAGGTCTCGACCCAAAACGTCACCCATTCCTTCTCTCCAGGAGATGCTGCCTGACACGCCAAGTTACTCCAGCATTTTGTGTCTTATCTTCAGTGTAAACTAGCATCTGCTGTTCTTGGTCCTCCAAAATATCCCAAATGGAATTTAAACAGGAGATGGCGGAGGGTGGCCTTAACCAAAAAAAGTGTCCTGACACAGTTTCATCGCATTAATGTTGCATGCATTCGACAGCCCCTTCCCCCCCTTTAAGAGCAGGGACTGAGCTCCACACAATTTTAAAAAAAAAGCCTTTTGTAAAGAGATAATGGACGAGTTTTTAAATTAACGTAATCTATTCTATCGCCCAACACTTCCAAATATAACGTGTGGGATGTAGATACAGCTGCAAATGCTGGTTCACAAAAAAATGCAAAGTGCTGGAGCAACTCAGAGAGGCAGGAGAGCTTTGGCATAAATTCATTAATTATAGCAGCAGAATTCGGCCATACCACCCATCAAGTCTACTCTGCCATTCAATCATGGCTGATCTTTATATTCCTTTCAACCCCACTCTCCTGCCTTAGCCCCATAACTCCTGACACCCGTGCTAATCAAGAATATATCAATCTCTGCCTTAAAAATATCCATTGACGGCCTCCACAGTCGTCTGTGGCAATGAATTCCATGGATTCACCACCCACTGACTAAATTAATTCCTTCTCTCCTTTCTAAAAACACGCAGCTGAAATGTGTTCCCAATGGCCCGTGACAATGGCAAAACATAAAGTGCTGGAGGAACTCAACAGGTCAGGCAGCATCAGTGCAGAGTATGAACAGGTGACATTTTGAATCGGGGCTCTTCTTCAGTGACAAGTTAACTATTTTCTAAAGTTCAAGTCAAAACTGAATAAATCAAAGTAGAAAAGTTCCTGTGAAGTGTTGCTTAGAGCAAGCATGCTTTATCTTGCAATAGAAAAACACTATCATGATTTTGGCACAAAATTCTGGAGTACCTCAGCAGGACAGGCAGCATGGCTGGAGAGAAGGATTAGGTGATATTTCAGGTCGAGACTCTACGTCAGACTGAGTGTCAGAGGAGAGGGAATTACAGAGATAAGGAAGTGTAAGATATCAAGGAAAATGTAAAGTAGACCATTGATAGCTAGGAGAAGGTAACACCTGGAACAGTATTGTATCCTATATATACAGTATTGTATCCTATATATAGTACCCCTATAAATCCTATATATCGCTTGGGAAACATACCCCAGCAGTATGAAAATTGACTTCTCTAACTTCAAGTAAGTCTTGCTTTCCCTCTCTCTCCATCCCACCCCCTTCCCAGTTCTCTGACCAGTCTGACTGTCCCCCTAATTACATTGTCTTTCTGTTTGCTATATTGTCACCTTCTCCTAGCTAACAATGGTCTATTCTACATTTACCTAGATACGCATCTCCTTTGATCTCTTACACTTCCTTATCTCTGTAACTCCCACTCCCCTCTTCCTCTCCTCTGACACTAAGTCTGAAGAAGGGTCTCTACCCAAAACATCACCCATTCCTATCCAGAGATGCTGCCTGCCCGCTGAGTTACTCCAGCATTTTGTGTAAACTAGCATCTGCAGTTCCTACATACCCTGTCATGACTTAGATTGTTAATGAGGACAATGAATAGTATTAGTGATACTTTTTCGGTTTTGCTGATTGTTAATGGTATTGGAAAGTTAATTGGGATTGTGATTGTTGCTGTGGTCAGATGATATGGGGAATAGCCAATTCTGCAGGTCAGCGGCCTTTCATTGGAGCTGAAATTAGTTAAGGTTTAGGGAATGGAAAGAAAAAAGAACAAAAGGGAATGTTTGTGTTAAATCATCTAAAACAGGAGATATTAAATGACAAAAATCTTAAAACAAGGCAAAGGGAAATGCTAGACATTCTTTAATACAATTTAAAGTTTTACATAGATTGCACTATTCAAAAACCAAATTAAACAGAATTTTTCCTTGTGTATCCCCTATTTGTGATAAATGTCAACACTTAGAGGCTAATCTTACGCACACATTTGTAAGCTGTATAAAAATTACTAATTTTTGGATGGAAATTTTTAAGATAATTTCAGAAGTTGTCAATACCAATTTGGTCCCTGATTCAAAATTAATAATATTAGGAATACTAGAACCAAATCAATTATTCACAACGAACCAAAGAACTTTTATCGATTATAGTTTCATAATTGGGAAAAAATTAATATTAAAATTCTGGAAAGGACCTATAACCCCCACAATTAAAATGTGGACAATGGAAATGTCGGAGACCCTACATTTGGAAAGATTAAGATTTGTCTTAATGGACAAACAAGAACTATTTATAAGAATATGGTCTCCATTTATTGAATATTTGAAGGGGCAAATTGGTTCGGCACGAGAACCTGACTGAAACCTGAATTATGGAATAGATGAAGAATTATATTTTATAATCCACGGATATAGCTCCAAGGATGCATAATCAGTCGAATACTCCATTCACATTTTTTTTTAATGTTTTTATTTCTCTCTTTTTTTCTACTATTTTCTATCTATATAAAAATTAAAAAAATATAAGTGCAATTATGATATAATTGTTAATATAAATAATATTAATAATGTATGACTATAACAAACAAAATGTTTTTTATTATGTCTTTACTTCTAATAAAAAAATTTAAAAAAAACAAGGCAAAGGGGATATTAAGGGACAAGTCAAAATAATGTTTATTGTGAAAGAGAACAATAAAATTCTTCATTTCTGCATGATGAAGAATTCTGCAAGAGAACTGCAGCCAAACTGTCCCATCAATGCAATAACATACAAATAAACAAATAATAATCAATACTACAATGAATTAATAACAGTAATACTGGGTAATCATAATAGTGCAAAAACTAAAGTCTATTGTGGAACAAGGACACAATCCACAGAAGATCATATTTGCTGAAGTAGTTAGTATTGTGCAGTGTTTAGTAGGCTGATGGTTGCTGGGGGAAAAAAAATCTTGAACTTGGTGGCCATAGTTTTCCGCCTCCTGTACCTTCTTCCCAAATATAGTAGCGAAAATGAAAGCATGGTCAGCATAGTGAGGAGACTCTATGGTAGGTATTTGATATGTTTTTGCATTTTTGGTTAATTTCATCAAAGAGGGGAATCGAGAACCAGAGAACATAGGTTTAAGGTGAGGGTTAAAAGATTTAATGGGAACCTGAGGGGTGACTTTTTTTACACAAAAGGTGGTGGGTGTGTGGAACAAGCTGCTGGAGGAGGTAGTTGAGGCAGGTATTATTGTAACGTTTAAGAAACATTTGGACTGGTAGATGGATAGGTTTAGAGGGATATGGGCCAAAAAGCAGGCAGCTGGGACTAGGTAGATGAGGAATGTTGGTTGATGTGGGCAAGTTGGGCCAAAAGGCCTGTTTCTACACTGTATGACTCTATAATAACTTTATCCTTTGGATTGTGGGGAGGTCAGTACCAGTCATGGACTGGGCAATGTCTACCACTCTCTGTAGCTTCCTTCATTCCTGAGTGTTCGAATTGCCCAACCAGTCAATATGCTCTCTACTGTACATGTGAAGAAGTTCTATAGAGTATTCAACAACATTATCAAATCTCCTCAAACTTCTAAGGAAGTAGAGAAAATGTGTTGTAGGAAGGAACTGCAGATGTTGGTTTGAACCGAAGATAGACACAAAAAGCTTGAGTAACTCAGCGGGAAAAGGAGGATCTCCGGAGAGAATGGGCGACGTTTCGGGTCGAGACCCGGAGGCGTCGATGTAAAGCAATCAAAGATAAAACAACGCTGAAAATAATCTGCAGAACAGGCAGTACTTTGGAAGTGAAACAGTTAATATTTCAGGTCAAAGGATCCAAAGTGGAAAAAAGTACACATTTATTTTTCAGTCGGACTGTGGGAAAAGACAATAGACAATAGGTGCATTTGGCCCTTCGAGCCAGCACCGCCATTCAATGTGATCATGGTGATCATCCCCAATCAGTACCCCGTTCCTGCCTTCTCCCCATATCCCCTGACTCCGCTTTTTTTAAGAGCCCTATCTAGTTCTCTCTTGAAAGCATCCAGAGAACCTGCCTCCACCGCCCTCTGAGGCAGAGAATGGATGAGGTTAGATCTTGCCATCCTTTTGAATACAATGAGAGCCATGCCCAGACAGTGATTTAGTTCTGGTTGGGGAATATTGAGAAAATAACTGCTGCTTAGCTAAAAAAAATGTGGGCATCCTTTATGTCTTCATAATAATCCCATTAAATCTAGCAGTTGAATGGTGAACATGATGGTTTAGCTCCATGTCTATGAGCTATATGGCTCTATGTATGTGATAGCACATTAAATTTGTGTACATTGCTTCAAGATTGCCTCTTTCATTTCCTCCGAGCATTCAGCATTGCTTTTGTAATGGTTTTGGTGATCATCAAACTGCTTGATAGGGTAGTAATACATCTAGGAAGAGGGGTGTAAAACTAAAGTCGAAGCAGAATGGGATAATAATGAAGGTCCTGTAGAGACTGAATAGCTGTTATCATTTGTATTTAGTCTTGGGTGGACTAGTGAAGAAATATACAGGAGGTTATAATCAAATCTTTAGAAGATCAAATGGATGTTAATAAGCTGGGGAAATGATGTCAGTATCACTGTCAGTAAGTGCAATGAAAATGCTTTTTATTGAAAATGATGTTATGAATGGACATTGTGTGGCAAAATGGAGTTTTAAGGTCCAGGCCAGCTTGTAATTGATAAGGCTTTATAAGGCTGTTATCAATGAATGTTTTATTGCAAGAGACAATTACTATGAAAGGTTAGAACGAATGAGTAATATAAAAAGTTCATACATCTAAAATATTGAGTGCAAAGTTTTCTTATGAAGAATGCATCTATTGTCCAATGAATGTCCTTTTTTTAATTCGCCATTTGAGATACATTAATGAATATCCTAAATCATCTTGAATTGTGTAATTTCTATAAAAGCATCTCGTTTAAAAACATAACTCAATTCCCAAATAATTTGTTACATTTAACTGGAAAAAAAAGAATTAAAAAAATGAAGTGATTGTGAGTAGATCAAGATACTATTAAAGGTGCAAAATTGCAGTTGCTGTTGCAGTTTCTGCTTATGTTTACAAAGATTTAAGAATTGTGAGGAATAAAAGCAATATGCGCCAGTATGTTTGGGCATGAATGAGTTCAAAATGCAGCATTCCCAATTCATATTAGGAGAGAACTGGGAGGAGTTAGGATAGAGGCCCTGCGTTCAAACAGAAGATAATATACGTAGAGTGTGTAGGAACGAACTACAGATGCTGGTTTAAACACAAGGTAGACACAAAATGTTGGAGTAACTCAGCGAGACAGGCAGCATCTCTGGAGAGAAGGAATGGGTGACGTTTCTGGTCGAGACCCTTCTTCAGACTTTGTCTCATAATATACGTGGAGTTGAAATGTCAACAATGGATAGTCGATGTCGTTAAATAAAGTAGGAAAGGCAGTTAAAGTGAAGCAGAATAAGAGTGAAAGGGCAGGGGATCTTTGTTAATCGATAATGACCCAGGGGGTGAGATGCTTCCTTCCAGTTTGAGTGGAGCCTCTCTCTGGCAATGGAGGAGGCCAACAACAGAGAACAGGAGTTGAAAAGATTAGCAACCGGGAACTCCAGCAGGCTTTGGTGGAGAGTGCATGTATTCGGTGAAACCTAGTCCAGTCTATGCTTCGTCTTGCCAATGTAAAGGAGGTCAAATCTAGAACATCAAATCCAAGAGACGAGATTGGAAGAGGTACACCTGAACCTTTGTTCTCAACTGGAAGGACTGTTGGCGTTCCTGGATATAAGTGACAGAGGAGGTGTGGGGACAGTGTTATCTGCTGCGGTTGCAAGGGAACGTGCCTGGACAGGGGGTGGGTTAAGTGGGAAGGGATGAGTGAATCAAGTCTGAAGAAGGGTCTCGACCCGAAACGTCGCCTATCTCCTTCGCTCCTTAGATGCTGCTGCACCCGCTGAGTTTCTCCAGCTTTTTGTGTACAACCCCCCTGAGTGAATCAAGTATTTTTTTTTAAGATGTTTTACCAAAATTAACTTGGAAAGTTCTATGAAATAAATTATTGTAATGCTTTTTAAACATTTTTTTTTAAGCTGTTTTAAAAAAAAATTTTTTATTAGAAGTACAATATGGCACCAAGGCGCCTAATATATATTGACATATTAATAGAATATTGACTGGCCTTGAGGGGGATACGACATATATTGCCTGAAGTAGATTCATATTGCCCGAGTCGAAGACGAGGGCAATATGGATCTAGTGAGGGCAATATATGTCGTATCTCCCGAAAGAGGACAGTCAATATTGTTATTATTACCCATTATCAGACATCTAGAGGAAAATCTGAACATCTCATATGATATGAATGTATCTATAACATTTTGCAATATGCATTGCAACATTGTAAATAAGGGTACTAAAACCATTCCAACATTGTAAATAAGGGTACTAAAAGAATGTAACATTTATGTTTCATTTATGTAATTTATGTAATTCATTTATGTGACAATGTGAAGGTCGAACTTTTAAATCGCGAACCTCTTCTCGCAACCGGCTGCCATTTTGTTTGTTTTGAGAATAAATTTTAAATTTCGCACGCAGCGTCACGTTGCCGTCACGCAGCGTCACGTTGCCGTCACGCAGCGTCACGTTGCCGTCACGCAGCGTCACGTTGCCGTCACGCAGCGTCACGTTGCCGTCACGCAGCGTCACGTTGCCGTCACGCAGCGTCACGTTGCCGTCACGCAGCGTCACGTTGCCGTCACGCAGCGTCACGTTGCCGTCACGCAGCGTCACGTTGCCGTCACGCAGCGTCACGTTGCCGTCACGCAGCGTCACGTTGCCGTCACGCAGCGTCACGTTGCCAAGTTCCCGGATGTGAGACCAGGGGAATATAAGACTATATTCCCCGCTGTTTAAACAGGTAAAGTCCATAGGCGTTCGCTAGAAAGGGGAATATAAGAAAATATTCCCCTGTTAGCGCTGCTGGCAGTAAAAAGGAAGGGAATACAATTTCGTAAAAGCATACCTCAGATGGATGATATGGGTAATAATACATTTTATGTACAGCTTCTTATTTTTTAATTTTTTTAATAATGAAAAAGAAAAAGAGAGGGTAGAAAATAAAAGATAGAGAAACGTGATATATAATGTGTGAGAAAGAAAAAAGTGTGAAAAAAGAAAATTGAGAATGAAAAAGAAAAAAAAAGAGTAGAAAGTAAGAGGTTAAGGAGATCGTTATATATATTCTTGACCATCCCTCATCCAATCCTGAAACAATTAGCTTCTACAGTTTTGTTGCGGAAGGGATGAGTGAATCAACTCTTTTTAAGATGTTTTACCAAAATTAACTTGGAAAGTTCTATGAAATAAATTATTGTAATGCTGAGCAGACCATTTTATTAGTACAAACAAATGTATTCAATCGATGTTTATTTTATATTTGTAGCAAGACGGTATTTACTCTCAGACAATGTGATACGTTTGCTGGACTTCCAACAGAAGAAGGTTGCACTTGCAAATCAGATGTATATAAGTAAAGGTAAGTTGTACCATTCTATTTTTGAAAAGGTTTTGTGATTTAAAAGTGAAGAATTTGATTTTATGTTGGATTTGCTTATCAGTGGAACACTTCTTAATCAGACATGTTTAGAGATACAGCATGGAAACAGACCTTTCGGCCCGCCGAGTTCGCACCGACCAATAAGCCACGAACATTAACACAAGCCTACGCACACTAGGGACAATTTACACATACCAAGTATACAAACCGAAGCCAATTTACCTACAAACTTGTACGTCTTTGGAGTGAGGGAGGAAACCGAAGATCTCGGAGAAAACCCACGGTCATGGGGAGAACGTACAAACTCCGTACAGTCAGCACCCGTAGTCATGATTGAACCCGGCGCTATAAGGCAGCAATTAAACCGCTGCGCCACCGTGCCGTCATATGTTTGTTGAGTTAACAATCTATTCTTCAGCGATTTTGCACTTTGTTGTTGCTTTAAAAGGACAATGTGTACTGGGGTAGAGCTTATAAGGATAGAATTTTTAACATGCGACTCTGATCCTATTTGCAAAATTAAATGGCTTTAAAATAAATTGCACTCTTTCTATTTTACCATCTTTCTAATGATTTTCCATTCATTGCAATCGGCCTCTCTGGCAAGCTGACCAAATACAGTTTACTATTGTTTCTGGCCCTATCGGTTCCTTTATGCTTGGAAATGTTCAGTGTGGTAGCATCAGGATCAGGCTGAGCAATGGAGGATAGTGAGATTGGAAGACCTACTATCAGGTGACACATAGTCTTTAGAAAATCATCAAGGGCGAAGGTGAACAGCCGTTAGTGCATGTCGGCACAAACAATGTCGGAAAGAAGGGGATGAATATTCTGCAGCGCGACTTTAGAGAGCTCGGAAAAATGATGAAAAGCAGGACTCCAGGGTTGATATCTCCGGTTTGCTTCCAGTTCCTCGTGCTGGAGAGAGCAGAAACAGGGAGATACGGGACCTGAATGTGTGGCTGAGGAACTGGTGCAGGGGGCAGGGATTTAGATTCTTAGATCACTGGGATCTGTTTTGGAGTAAGGTGGATCTGTACAAAAGGGACGAATTGCATCTTAACAGGTGGGGACCAGCATTCTGGCAGGCAGGTTTGCCACTGCTACAAAGGTGGTTTTAAACTGAATAAGGGGGGTGGGATGCCAAATGGGATAGTCGAGGACAGAGTTAAAGGGAAAGAAAGGGATGGTTAATGACCCCCGAATTAACGGGAAATGCTCACAAAGGGATAGGAGAGTATGGCCAAGTGTAATAGGGATCGATGTGAAAGGTGAGATGTGTAAGGAATTAAAAGTATTGTATATGAATGCGCGAAGTATAAGAGGTAAAGTAGATGAGCTTGAGGCTCTGTTAGAGGTTGGTAGATATGACATTGTGCGGATTACTGAGACGTGGCTGGAGGAGAATCGGGCCTGGGAACTTAATATTTAGGATTATACACCCTATAGAAAGGACAGGTAGGTGGGCAGAGGAGGAGGGGTAGCTCTGCTGGTGAGGGATGGAATTCAGTCCCTTGCGAGGGAAGACATAGGGACTGACGAGGTAGAGTCACTGTGGATTGAGTTGAGGAATTGTAAAGGCAAGAAGACACTAATTGGTGTTATTTACAGACCCCCAAATAGTAGCCCGGATGTAGGGTGTAAGTTGCAGCAGGGGTTAAAACTGGTATGTAACAAAGGCAATGCCACTGTGGTGCTGGGGGATTTCTATATGCAGGTAGACTGGGAAAATCAGGTTGGTTCAGGACCCCAAGAAACAGAGTTTGTAGAATGCCTCCGAGATGGATTCTTAGAGCAGCTTCTAATGGAGCCGACCAGAGAAAAGGCAATTCTGGATTTAGTGTTTCCAATGAACCAGATATGATAAGAGAACTCGAGGTAAGGAACTTGGAGGTAGTGATCATATATGATTAGTTTTAATCTGCAATTTGAGAAGGAGAATGTTAAATCAGAAGTGGCAGTGATGCAGTTGAACAAGGGGGACTATGAAGGCATGAGAGGGGAGCTGGCCAAAGTAGACTGGAAAGGGATCCTAGCAGGAATGACGGTGGAACAGCAATGGCAGGAATTTCTGGGCATAATCCGGGAGACGCAGGATCATTTCATTCCAAAAAGGAAGAAAGATTCTAAGGGGAGTAGGAGGCAACCGTGGCTGACAAGATAAGTTAGGGATAGAATAAAACTAAAAGAAAAGATGTATAACACAGCGAAGAGCAGCTGAAAGCCAAAGGATTGGAAAACTTTCATAGGACAACAGAAGGAAACAAAACGGGCAATACAGGCTGAAAAGATGAAGTACGAGGAGAATCTGGCCAGGAATATAAAGAATGGCAGTAAAAGCTTCTTTAGATATGTTAAAGGAAAAAGAGTAGCAAAGTCAAATGTGGATACCTTGAAGGGAGACACGGGTGAAATTATTATGGGCAGCAAGGAAATGGCAGAAGAGTTGAATAGGTACTTCGGATCTGTCTTCACTAAGGAAGACACAAACAATCTCCCAGATGTACTGGAGAACAGAGGATCTGAGGGGGTAGAGGAACTGAAATAAATTTTCATTAGGCGAGAAATAGTATTGAGTAGGCTAATGGGACTGAAGGCTGATAAATCCCCTGGGCCTGATGGTCTCCATCCCAGGGTCCTCAGGAAGGTGGCTCTAGAAATAGTGGACCCATTGGTGATCATTTTCCAATGTTCAATAGATTCAGGATCAGTTCCTGTGGATTGGAGGATAGCTAATGTTATTCCACTTTTCAAAAAAGGAGCGAGAGAGAAAACGGGGAATTACAGACCAGTTAGCCTGACTTCGGTGGTGGGAAAGATGCTGGAGTCAATTATTAAAGAGGTAATAATGGGGCATTTGGATAGCAGTAAAAGGATTAGTCCAAGTCAACAATGATTTATGAAACGGAAATCATGCTTGACCAATCTTCTGGAATTTTTTGAGGATGTGACAAGTAAAATGGATGAAGGGGTGCCAGTGGATGTAGTGTATCTAGACTTTCAGAAAGCCTTTGATAAGGTCCCGCACGGGAGACTGGTGACTAAAATTAGAGCACATGGTATTGGGGGTAGGGTGTTGACATGGGTAGAAAATTGGTTGGCAGACCGGAAGCAAAGAGTAGGAGTGAACAGGTCCTTTTCAGAATGACAGGCAGTGGCGAGTGGTGTGCCGCAAGGCTCGGTGTTGGGACCGCAACTGTTTACCATATATATTAATGATTTGGAAGAGGGAATTAGGAGCAACACTAGCAAGTTTGCGGATGACACAAAGCTGGGTGGCAGTGTGAACTGTGAAGAGGATGTTAGGAGGTTGCAGGGTGACCTGGACAAGTTGAGTGAGTGGGCAGATGCAGTATAATATAGATAAATGTAAGGTTATCCACTTTGGCGGCAGAAACAAGGGGGCAGATTATTATCTTAATGGGGTTAGGGAGGTACAGCGAGACCTGGGTGTCCTTGTACACCGATCACTGAAAGTTGGCGTGCAGGTACAGCAGGCAGTGAAGAAAGCTAATGGAATGTTGGCTTTCATAACAAGAGGATTTCAGTATAAGAGTAAAGAGGTTCTTCTGCAGTTGTATAGGGCTTTGGTGAGACCACATCTGGAGTATTGTGTACAGTTTTGGTCTCCTAATTTGAGGAAGGACATCCTTGTGATTGAGGCAGTGCAACGTAGGTTCATGAGATTGATCCCTGGGATGGCGGGACAGTCATATGAGGAAAGATTGAAAAGACTAGGCTTGTATTCACTGGAGTTTAGAAGGATGAGAGGGGATCTTATAGAATAGAAACATATAAAATTAAAAAAGGACTGGACAAGCTAGATGCAGGAAATATGTTCCCAATGTTGGGCGAGTCCAGAACCAGGGTCCACAGTCTTAGAATAAAGGGGAGGTAATTTAAGACTGAGGTGAGAAAAAACTTTTTCACCCAGAGAGTTGTGAATTTAAGGAATTCCCAGCCACAGAGGGCAGTGGAGGCCAAATCACTAGATGGATTTAAGAGAGAGTTCGATAGAGCTCTCGGGGCTAGTGGAGTCAAGGGATATGGGGAGAAGGCAGGCACGGGTTATTGACAGGGAACGATCAGCCATGATCACAATGAATGGCGGTGCTGGCTCGAAGGGCCGAATGGCCTCCTGCACCTATTTTCTATGTGTAGGTTGAGCTATGGAAGGACAGAAGGATTTTGGATGTTACTACTTTCAGAAGAATGGCAAAAAATTACAAGGAACCAGGATCTGTTCACAAGTAGGTCAACAGTTTCCCAGTGTCTCCCTATTAGATGAAGCTGCTCTAATTTTCTTAGGCATTGCAACTCACAGAAGGAATTTCAATGTTTTTTTTTTTTAAATGTATGATTTGTCCCTGTAGAGATTGAAAAAGAACAACTTGTCACATTAAATGTATTTGTTTAACTCTAATTTCTGTCTCTGATGGACATTCATAATATCAGATACAGAAATTGTAAGAAAACAATAAAATCAACATTAAAAGAAACTCTACTCTCTCTGACAAAATCTGTTTCTCCCTTCCACCTATTCCCTTCTCATCCCTTCCCTCCTTTTAGCTTCAGTCCTTTTGCCTCACACCTTCTGTCTTTTCATCTCTGGCCTTAGTCCTCCAATCTACCTATCAAAAAACCCTCATCAGCTGAATCAACGTATTATCTGCCAGGCCACTCTTACAGCTTTCTTTCATCCCCACCATCCCCCATATGTAAAATTGTTTACATATTTTACCAATGATTTTCTAAATTTACAGCAGTTGTTTTCTCTGAATTTCACAAATTAACATAAAGAGGCAATGGTTCACCAACAAAATACTGAGGTGCGTTGTATTTTATAGATCATGTCGCTGTTTAACTTTTTTTACTTGCTTTCACATTATAAATTTGTTCAATTTTACAGATCAATATTTCAAAACTATTGAGGAAAAATTAAAAAAGAATGAGTTAATCCTCAAGGATGATTTAAAAATGTTGTTACATTTGTGCCAGATGCCAGCAGATGTAGAAGTAGCAAAGGTTGTAATTTACAGGTATGCTTTTAAAACAATCCCATAATTGTGAATTATTGCATGAAGAAAATATTTTTATTCATTCTATTTATATTTCCTTATCAGGACTCAAGATAATGTGTGCTGACAGTTGTTTTCTTCTATTCGCCTCTCCTAAAGCTCAGAAACCTTCGGGCAACAAAAATCTCCAATGTAAATTTAAAAGTAACATTTTGCAATGACTGGAACGTTAAATTATTCTAATAAATGCTGGAAATATTTAGTTGAATATTCAATCAGATTCCAGTCATGATGAAAGGAGTGGGTTTGAAATTGAAATAGAGACTAACAAAAAAATACAGATTTGCAGTGCAACAAAGGAGGCCATTCAGACCTTCATGATTATGCTGGGGAGTTTGAAAGATCTGTCCAGCAGGTCCCACTAATCTGTGTGTTTTCATGGACGTGTAATTCTATTTTGTGTTCCACATTGAAAATTACTGTTATATCTGCAACAGCACATATTTCAGGAAGTACATTGAGGATCGTAAAAAACGCACTTCATCACGATAGATTTTCCTCCTGTTGCCCTGGTTCTGTTGTCAATTGCAATAAAAGGTCCTGTGTTTGCTGGCCCATCCACACAGTTTCTCCTTGCTTTCTCTTCAGGATTTTGAATGCATTCCTCAAAGCTTCTCTCTACCTTTTTTTGGTGTGAGAGGAACAGCTTGTATTGTTCTTGTGTATCCATGTGATTGACGTCTATCTTCCTTCCCACCATTATAGTAATTCTCTTGTACATCTTCCACATTTTGAAGAGCTCAAGTTATATTTGATAAAATGGGGAAAATATTAGGTTATTTAAAATACTGATATTTGGATTAGTGTGAGGATAAGGTGATGGCATGAATGCAAAGATAATCAGCTAAATCATTAATAAGTAGAGAAAGTAGAACAGTAGTCTTTGGGAGTTTTTATAACTAATATGGACACTATCTTCATTTTATATAATTTGGTGCCATTGCTGGTTTGCTCACAGGTACCATGCTGAAAACAAAAACGTGGCCTTTGGGGAATTTAGGTTTGGACCTTTGTTTGTAAGGCTATGTCATGAATTGGGCCTTGAAGAAACAGCTGAAGAGATGGTGAAAGACCAGGTAAATCTTTTTTTAATATATTTTTATTAAAAGCATTTGTACAGATGATAATAAATGACAGACTGGTTACAGAGTTCTTACATAACTTCAATTTTTAAAGTTTTTTTTTAACGAAAAGAAATAGAGAAAGAAAGAGATAAGAGAAACTATAAACTAATAGAAAGGAAAGAAGAGCAAGAAAGAAAGGAGATTATAAATATAAAGATTGTGGAGATAGATCCGGGAGATGTTGAGTATAGTTGTTCATCTAACCCTAAACTCAAAGGTAAATTTTTGTTGATACAATATATTTGTATTAGGTAGGTTTATGAGGAGAAATAACAGATAAATGGAATTAAATGTACAATTTTCATACAGATGATAATGTTGTTTCACTTCAGAGTGATTGTCACTGGCTAATTCTTCCAAATGACAAGGATATAACCAAATATAGTTTTCTGCAAATTAAAATGTGCATTTCACTTAGAATTTAAATTATGAGCCATTTTGTTTTCTTTTTACCGTTGTAGATGAAATCTGACATCTGTGAGATTTAATGTAAAATATTTATTTGTTTTTTGATTGCCGATAGATTTGTTTGGTTGTCAAAGCTTAAACCTGATATACTTGATATGTGTGAGGATGGAACTGCAGGCGCTGGATAGAATTGGTAGCTAAACCAACCAAAAGGAAAGTCTTCTGTTTGTCATTCATGGCATCCTTTCAAACATAACTAGAATTGGTAGAGGAGATAGTGTGACTGGACTAGTATTATTTCAAATTTGCAGCCTGCTACCAACACTAATGGCCCTGTCTCACGGTGCGAGTTGACCCACGAGGTACCCCGAGTGATAGACTCGTGGTTGTGTACGAGACTTCAAGTTTATGATAAAGTGTTTAACCGAGTTCCCACGGGTATGTCATTGCTGCGATGTTCCAACTTCCTCTCCCGAGTTACCAAGTTCCTCTTCCGTTACTCTTGAGCCAACCGTGAATGAAGGTATGTTTTAATAAAGCAACAATGTTAAAGAAGACATCTCCATCCTGTGGTTTTGAGTTACAGCGCGGCCGCATCTATTGATATGACCTACAAAGGGAAAATGCGCACCCTCCAGTAACCAATAACGTGGTAAGTGCATTACTTGGTGCTTTACGTTTTTAAATACTGTATTTCCCGGGGTGCGGGGAGAGCTCCGTTCACAGTGTTTGGGGAGTCTGGCGTTGTGAAGGAGGGGATTGGGGTCAGTAACCCACTTGCCACTTGTCTGAGTGCAGGTAGATGGGACTAGGTGACAGTAAGTGTTCGGCACGGAGTAAAAGGGCCGAGATGGCCTGTTTCCGTGCTGTAATTGCTATATGGTTTTCTTGTGGCCGGGGAGTGAATTAGCTTGGGTGGGTGCCGCAGAACTGGCCGCCACTTCCGAGGAAGGAAGCAGCTCGGGTGACTGACTTTGAGTGGCCGCCGGGACCCGACTGTGTGCGTGTACACACACACACACACACACAGACACACACACAGACACACACACACACACACACACAGACACACACACACACACACACACAGACACACACACAGACACACACACAGACACACACACAGACACACACACACACACACACACAGACACACACACACAGACACACACACACACACACAGACACACACACACAGACACACACACACACACACACACACACACACACACACACACACACACACACACACACAGACACACACACAGACACACACACAGACACACACACACACACAGCGTTTCTGCTCGGGACCCTTCCTCAGACAATCCAATGTCCCATTATATATTCTTTCAATATTAAGGTTTCTGTTGAATGTGTGATGCCGTGGTTACGGGTGGGCGGAAGGAAGATGATGAGGTCTGGTACAAGTTTACTTTGTTTTCAGTAATCAGGCCTCCGTGTTGGCCGATGCCTGGTTGATCGAGCGTTCATACTTTTGCGAGCGAGCGAGGTCCATATATAGGAGCAAGCCTCTGAGGGTTCATTGTTCCCCTGGTTTGGATTGCTCCCAGGAGAGCGGGCACAAAGACAAATTTAGGCATTTTTCTGTGGAAGGGAGAGGGCAGAATAGAATCGAAAGCATTGTAACAGCAGCACTCTCCCCAACACGAAACACAGCGCAGCGTAAACAATTAAACAGCTTCACTTTTAAAAGCAAAGACACACGTTAAATTATATGGCCCCAAGAAATCGCCTCTCAATTGCTTCGGGGTTGGAATTGCAATATATATAACATGTATATACATATTATACTACAAATACATATATATATATATATATATATATATTGCAATTGTGAGAGTGGTGAATCTGTGGAATTCTCTGCCACAGAAGGTAGTTGAAGCCAGTTCTTTGGCTATATTTAAGAGGGAGTTAGATGTGGCCCTTGTGGCTAAAGGGATCAGGGGGTATGGAGAGAAGGCAGGTACAGGATACCGAGTTGGATGATCAGCCATGATCATATTGAATGGCGGTGCAGGCTCGAATGGCCAAATGGCCTACCCCTGCACCTATTTTCTATGTTTCTATATATATATATATATATATATATATATATATATATATATTCTCTCTCTCTCTCTCTCTCTCTCTCTCTCATTATATATATATATACACACACACACACACACACACACACACACACACACACACACACACACACACACACACACACACACACACACACACATATATATATATAGTACACACACACACATATATTATACATACACACATGTCCATGTGCTGTATATATACTTTGTGTGGTTTACTGGGTTGCCTACTGCTAGGTAACTCCGCGAAATATCATCCCCCTGCAAATCTAAATATCTCGCCAATCCACAGCCTTCGACCGATAACTAAAAATGTTGTTCTTTTATAAGACCAAAACAAAATAGTTCTCGCGAATTCCAAGTTCCCGTGTTTGGGGAGCGGGGGAGGGGGGGGGGTGAGTTGGTGAGTCGGTGAAAATACAGCTCCAGCTGGAATATAAGAAGAGATAAAACAAAAACACTGAAAGCAAATAGTAACTTAACAGCGGGAAGTAGGACATATGTGTGTGTGGTGTGCGCGCTACTGAATACTTTCTATCCAGTGTCTCCGCTGCAAATTGCAATGCATACATGTTTGGTATTTAGACAAACTTAATTTTATTTCCAGTTTTGCATTTTTAGTTTGTTCCACACATTTAATTAGTTTTAATCCCTCCAGAAAAAAACCTGAAAGTGGAGATGGTTCTCATACATAAAGCCCAAGAGATGGCTTCTTGATTCTAACGAGTGTTTGGGAAAAATAGACACAAAAAGCTGGAGTAACTCAGCGGGACAGGCAGCATCTCTGGAGAGAAGGGATGGGTGATGTTTCGGGTTGAGACCCTTCTTCGGACCGGTGTTTGGGAAACGTGGATTTGGTTTGTTTTCGGGGGGGGGGAAGGGGGGAATACATTCGCCTTTTTCTCTGATTTCAGGAATGAATGCATGTTGACACACATAACACAGAGAAGGGGAGATCGCTGCGTTTAGGTCTGAGGCGAAGGGAGCCAAGAAGTTCTCGATTTTCCCTGGCGATAGTTTCACTTTTATTTGCATTTTTTCTTCCCTCCTGCCGCCTGTTCCGCTGAGTTACTCCAGCTTTTCGTGTCAAAGTCGTCTTGTTCAATCTCATTTCATTGCAACTTTCAGCTCTGGATACCCTGCGTTGATCCGCGCGTATTTCAACATTTATATTTCTCAAGCCTCTTTACATCCCGGAGCCACATGTAACTTAACCACATGTAATTACTCCAGCATTTTGTGTCTATCTTTGGTTCAGTCTTTACTCGAGCGAACGAACAGATTATAAGAAAGTTCCCACGGTAGACTCACGAGACACTAAGGTAAACGCACGGGCCACTACGTTATTGCAACGAGTTTAAATGTTTCCATTTTTAACTTGAACAGTTCATTTGATTCATGGAAAAAATCAAACATGTTTGATTTTTTTCACGAGTTAACAAGTTTCCCGAGTACCTGCCGTTAGCGCCACGAGTCGATAAGTTGTGCGCACGAGTTCCGACGTTCCCACTACGTTAATTGTACGTGATTACCGCGAATGAAAACTCGGGGTCACTCGTGGGTCAACTCGCACCGAGAGACGGGTTTAAGGATAGATTTTTTTTTTTTTATGCACTCCATAAATTAAAATTTATCTTGGTGTTTTGATTAGGCATTTTGCTAAAATCTTTACAAATGCTGTCTATGTGACATTAGCAGAGATGCCAAGTGTCCCGGATTCGCCGTATTTTGTCCCGGCGAAATAACTTTTTTACGGTGTTCCGGCAGCCAAACATGCTGTTACGGAACACCGCCGCGCCGGTGTTCCTCCCGTGAGAACGCCGGCGCCATGTGTCCCCGGTTTGCCGGCCCGCGCGATCAGCGGCATTTTGCCGGGCCCTAGTGACCGCGCGTGCGCAGTGGGGGAGGGTTGCCGGGCCCTAGTGACCGCGCGTGCGCAGTGGGGGAGGGTTGCCGGGCCCTAGTGACCGCGCGTGCGCAGTGGGGGAGGGTTGCCGGGCCCTAGTGACCGCGCCTGCGCAGTGGGGGAGGGTTGCCGGGCCACAGTGACGCGCGTGCGCAGTGGGGGAGGGTTGCCGGGCCTGGCGCCATTTCGAGCCACGCCACGCCGGCCCAGAGCCCGGGCGGCGCCGGCCCGCGCGATCAGCGGCACTTTCTTGCCGCCAGCCGGCCGCTCGCGGCAGCCCCATCGCCGGGCCTCCCACCCAGTGCGCAGGCGCAGACCCGCCGGCAACCATGCCAAGTGCGCATGTGCCGCACCCGCCCGCCGGCAGCCCGCTGATCTGCACCAGTGCGCAGGCGCATAGCCGCCGGCAACAACCCCAGGTGAGTGTTACGGAGAGAAATGCATTTAACCCCATTTGTTACGGACAAATGGGTTAAATGTTACTGTGAACTAAATTTAGGGTTGGCATCTCTGCATTAGTATTATCATCAGCAATGACAAGTTTCTAGACTTGGACAGAAATCAATAAAAATTGAACGTTTTTGATCCATCCAACAACATAGACTTAAAGTGCAGTAAACCAACAAGTACCTCAATCCTTCGTGGCCATGTCCTCCATTCAATGTAATGGAGAAACACTCTCTGTCTCTTTTCTAACTTTTAGGCAGTAGAGTCACTGCCTCACAGTGCCCAGAGATCAATGCTGACCTTGGGTGCTGTCAGTGTGGAGTTTGCATTTCTCCTTGAAACCATGTGGGTTTCCTGTAAGTGTTCTGGTGTCGTTCATATATCAAAGACATGAGGATTGTTAGGTTAATTGACCATAGTCATACAGTGTGGTAACAGGCCCTTCGGCCTAACTTGCCCACAGTTCTGACAACTTGTCCCTGCAGTATCTGCAGCTCACTGCTTCTTCTGACTCCATTACAGAGAAGAGGGGCATGACAAAGTCTGGCGTGGATACAGATGTGAGGCAGTTTTGATAGGCAGATATTTGGACACAGGCCAGAGAGGAAAAGGCGGAAGGTGTGAGATAAGGATTAAAGAGTTACAAATTCTGAAGCTAGAAGAAGGAATAGAGGTGAAGGGGGGGGGGGGGTTCTGAGTGGAGTCCCTACATTATACGCTAAAGAACAGATGGTGGTTTAGCAGATGTTACATTTATTCAAACAGTCCTGATAATTTCATTTTACATAAGTGGTTCAGAGGCGTATGCAGGAGGTTGAGATTGAATTCCAGTCCCTTTTTCACTTGAACAGAAGTTTTCTTTCAATTTCTAATGTCTGTGTAATGAGCATCTCAGTAAAACCAAGACAGCTTTATTTTCATGAAGGGTTCATTGAAAATAATGGAACCGCGTGAACAAAGGAGTTTAATTGAGATCGAAGACAGCCGGTTTACCGCAGTGGGCTCCATAAATCTTCACAGTCAAGTGCTGGTGCCATACATGACTGAGTGGGGTAGAGAGGCACTAAGTGGTTCTACACTCCTTAGGGAGATAAAAAGATCCACTTCTTATCACATTATTGACAGCAAGACATCTGTCCACCTGGTTGGTCAGGGAAAATAAAAAATATTGATTTTAGCTCAGCTGTATGGTATTCTTAAATAATGTAATAACTTTAATTTAAAGTACAAATCAAAAGATAGTATAATATTATAAACTTTTCAGAAATATATTTTGTGACTTGGTAGTTGAATTCAATGCAGAAAAGGAAATTCTAAGTCAAGTAGACCAGGGAAGTTTGTTGTTAAAACAGGTGAGGTAATGAGTGATATTTGGAATGCTGCCTTTAATGCATTATTTGGCAATCGTACTCTTTTTTTATAAATGAGAACTGGATGGATGTTGAAGTTGGATACAATGATAAGGATGAAGAAGCTGGAGGTCATTATGATGGCATCAAACTGCTAGACTGAACTGTGGCTTTATGACTATATCGTGTTCTATTTCATTGAAAAATAATCCCATATTTTGTTAATCGGGGAGCCTTTGATGAACACGAGCTGTTTTCTAAGGAACCTGTGTACATTAAAACACAAATGATATATGATTGTACGGCAAGCAGTTAGGAAAGCAAACAATATGTTGGCCTCTATTGCAAAAGGTCTTGAGAAAAAAATGAAGAGCTTTTTTTCTAAAAATTACATACCCAAGGACGGATATACTTGTGATAGAGTAAAATGAAAAGGCACAAATTGCTGGAATAACTCAGCGGGTGAGGTAGCATCTCTGGAGAACGTGGATAGCTGCGTTTTCAGTTTGTGACTCTTCTTCAGACTAAAGATTGATTCCTGGAGTGGAAGTTTGCCCTGTTAAGATAGGGTTGTATTTGTTTGAATTTAGGATGAGAAGTGATCTTATTGAAACACGTAAAAATATCCTGGAACTTAACAGAGTTGATGAAGGGATTATGATTTCCCTGGCTTGCTAGTACAAAGAACTAAAACATAAGAACGTGCAGGTGCTGGAATCTTCAGCAATACACAAAGTGCTGGATGAACTCACCTCAATTCCACGAGTACAAGCACTCAGCAGGTCAGGCAGCACCTGGGGAGGAAAAGGACATTTGGCGTTCTGGGTCAGAACCCTCGGTCTCAAAATAAACTCTGGGCTATTCAGGACGAAGATGAAAATAAATGTTTATTAACAGCAGGATTTCCTGGGCTACTTGACCAAGAGTTTTCCCTTTGCTGCATTAAATTTGGACTTGAACCCGAGGGGGAGCAGTATCCTGGCGGGGAAATTTGCAAAGGCTACTGGGGAGACTTTAAACTAGAACGGTTGGGGGGGAGGGACTCAAATAGAGAAAGCTAGTAGATAGTGTCTGAGGCAGGAGGCAGAGAAGGGAAGCACTCAGACCCAACATGTAGGGGGGAAAGAAGAAAAAAATAATAAACAGAGAATAAGAGGTGGGTTTCTTAAATGTGTGAGCAGAGAGAAAGAGGGGTATAAAATGAGGGTAGAAGCAATTGGTAGCAAGGTGAAAAGTAAAAGTGGCAGGCAGACAAATCCAGGGCAAAAATCAAAAAGGGCCACTTTTCAACATAATTGTATAAGGAGTAAGAGTGTTGTAAAAACAAGCTTGAAGGCTTTGTGTCTCAATGCGAGGAACATTCGTAATAAGGTGGATGAGTTGAAGGTGCAGATAGCTATTAATGACTATGATATAGTTGGGATCACGGAGACATGGCTCCAGGGTGACCAAGGCTGGGAGCTGAACATCCAGGGATATTCAATATTCAGGAGGGATAGACAGAAAGGTAAAGAAGGTGGGGTAGCGTTGCTGGTTAGAGAGGAGATTAACGCAATAGAAAGGAAGGACATTAGCTTGGAAGATGTAGAATCGATATGGGTAGAGCTACGGAACACTAAGGGGCAGAAAACGCGTGGGAGTTGTGTACAGGCCACCTAACAGTAGTAGTGGAGTTGGGGATGGCATCAAACAGGAAATTAGAAATGCGTGCATCAAAGGTAAAACAGTTATAATGGGTGACTGGCAATTGATTCTTAAAGGGTTGACAGTGGATGTGTAATGGAAGGCATTTAAAGACTGCATGGATAAACTACAACAATTGTTCATCCCAGTTTGGCAAAAGAATAAATCGGGGAAGGTAGTGCATCCATGGATAACAAGGGAAATCAGGGATAGTATCAAAACAAAAGATGAAGCATACAAATTAACCAGAAAAAGCAACCTACCAGAGGACTGGGAGAAATTCAGAGCCCAGCAGAGGAGGACAAAGGGCTTAAATAGGAAAGGGAAAATAGATCATGAAAGAAAACTGGCAGGGAACATAAAAACTGACTGCACATTTTTTTATAGCTATGTGAAGAGAAAAAGATTAGTTAAAACAAATGTAGGTCCCTTGCAGTCAGAAACAGGTGAATTGATCTTGGGGAACAAGGACATGGCAGACCAATTGAATAACTACTTTGGTTATGTCTTCACTAAGGAAGACATAAATAATCTGCCGGAAATAGCAGGGGACTGGGGGTCAAATAAGATGGAGGAACTGAGTGAAATCCAGGTGTTACGAAAGGTAAATCATGTCTGACGAATCATATAGAATGTAACCAGTAGAGTGGATAAGAGAGAACCAGTGGATGTGGACTTTCAGAAGGCTTTCGACATAAGAGATTAGTATACAGACTTAAAGCACACGGTATTGTGTGTTCAGTATTGATGTGGGTAGAGAACTGGCTGGCAGAGAGGAAGCAAATGGTAGGAGTAAATGGGTCCTTTTCAGAATGTGAGGCAGTGACTAGTGGGGTACCTCAAGGCTCAGTGCTGGGACCCCAGCTGTTTACAATATATATTAATGATTTGGACGAGGGAATTGAATGCAACATCTCCAAGTTTATGGATGACACGAAGCTGGGGGGGGGGGGGGGGGGGGGGGGGGGCAGTGTTAGGTGTGAGGAGGATGCTAGGAGGCTGCAAGGCAACTTGGACAGGCTGGGTGAGTGGGCAAATGCATGGCAGATGCAGTATAATGTGGATAAATGTGAGGTTATCCACTTTGGTGGCAAAAACAGGAGGGTAGACTATTATCTGAATGGTGGCCGATTAGGAAAAGGGGAGCTGCAACAAGACCTGGGTGTCATGGTACATCAGTCATTGAAAGTAGGCGTACAGGTGCAGCAGGCAGTGACGAAAGCGAATGGTATGTTAGCATTCATAGCAAAAGGATTTGAGTATAGGAGCAGGGAGGTTCTACTGCAGTTGTACAGGGTTTTGGTGAGACCACACCTGGAGTATTGCATACAGTTTTGGTCTCCAAATCAGAGGAAAGACATTCTTGCCATAGAGGGGGTACAGAGAAGGTTCGCCAGACTGATTCCTGGGATGTCAGGACTTTCATATGAGGAAAGACTGGATAGACTCGGCTTGTACTCGCTAGAATTTAGAAGATTGAGGGGGGATCTTTTAGAAACTTACAAAACTCTTAAATGGTTGGACAGGCTAGATGCAGGAAGATTGTTCCCGATGTTGGGGAGGTCCAGAACAAGGGGTCACAGTTTTAGGATAAGGGGGAATTCCTTTAGGACTGAGATGAGGAAAACATTTTTCACACAGAGAGTGGTGAGTCTCTGGAATTCTCTGCCACAGAAGGAAGTTGAGGCCAGTTCATTGGCTATATTTAAGAGGGAGTTAGATGTGGCCCTTGTGGCTAAAGGGATCAGGGGGTATGGAGAGAAGGCCGATACAGGATACTGATTTGAATGATCAGCCATGATCATATTGAATGGTGGTGCAGGCTCGAAGGGCCGAATGGCCTGCTCCTGCACCTATTTTCCATGTTTTTATGTTTCTATGAATTTCATTACCAAGTCACAAGGATATTAATTTAAGACCAGTTTATAATGTTGAGCTATTTTTTGAATTGTATTTTAAATTAAAGCTATTATATATTTAAGAATATAATATATACAGCTCAGCTATTTTTCTAGTCAGAATATATAATTCCAAAAGTCCCCAAGAAAGCTGTAGAAACCGAGACAATGAGTATATCCAAGACAAAAATCAATAGATTTTTGGATATCAGAAATTTTTTCAGGAAATTGGCGCCATTGCCAATGATTAGCAACGATTTCAATAAATAGTGGAAAAGGCATGAGATGCTAATTTGATTTATTGAAACTACTTGAGTTGATCATCAACATTCGATTTTAATATGATTTTAAATGCTTGGAATTAAATCTATTCAGAAATTGCAGATTGATCTGCAATCTTCCCTGAAATCTGAAGTCTCTTTGAAATAATACACACACAGTGCCCTTGTTGCACCTGTTATGCTGATTACTGTTATATTTTTCAACAAATTGACTGTCGGAACATTGTGAACATTCACCCAGAATTGGCAGGTGAGATCTCAGTTTCTGTTATCCTGACCAAATTACGCAATGGAATTTGTACTCCATCCCTTGTCAGCAGTTGAGTTCTTACTGTTCAGTTTCGTAGCAACTGGTGAGTCAGCTTGTGCTGCTATCTCCATGAATGAAACAACTGTGATTCTGTGATTTGGTGCCTAAGGAAAGGACTGATAGAGAGAAAACAGAAGGTAGAAGTTTTAGAGTAAGACCTTGTTGCTTAAAAAAGGAATCGATAAAGCACTGTGATTGATGGGAACAAGGTCCTTTTGAGGTTTCATTAAAGTTGTCATGTTAAAAATCAGAGCGAAGCATTTGTGTATGGGAGCACCACAGAACGTAGGACAAGTGTAGCACAGCCCATTTGGCTAACAATGTCCATGCTGAACAGGATGCAAAGTTAAACTAATCTCCTTTGTGTGCACATGATCCATATCCCTCCATTCCCTTCATATACCACCCCTGGCAAGATCTGTCTCGGAGCACCATCCCTGGCAACACGTTCCAGCAACCAGTACTCTGTGTGGAAAAAAACCTTGCATATCACCTATAGTCCTTGCCCTCTAATCTTAAAGCCTTGATTAGAGGGTATTAGCTATAAGGAAAGGTTAGACAGCGTTGGATTGTTTTCTCTTGAACATGAGGGAAGACCTGATAGAATTATATAAAGATAATTAGAGATGCATAGATAGAGTAGACAATCGGAACCTTATCCCCAGACTGGAAATGTCAAAGACTAGAGGGCGTAGCTTGAAGGTGAAGGGCGGATGGGAGGCAAAGTTTAAAGGAGATGTGCAGGGAAAACATTTTTTTTACACAGAAGGTACTGGGTGCTAGAACACTACCAGGGGTGGATGTCGACAGATACAATAGTGGTGTTTAAGAGACTTTTGGACAAGCAAATGGATATGCGGGGAATTAAGCGGTATGGATCATGTGCAGCAGGTGCGATTGTCTTGCTAACATGTTCAACGCAGACATTGTGGGCTAAAGGGCCTGTTCTATGTTCTGTTCTTTTCTATGTTCTACTGTATATGTAAAGATTAAGAATGTTAAAACACCAGTCCACTTTAACGATTGATCACCTTTGTTCTGTGCTTTTTCAGCCACAAGTACGGCCAGGGTAAATCAACGCCTTTAATTACAGTATATATGTCTGAATGTCCTAACATTGGACAGTGATACCAGGAATACTATTCTTAAACCATAAACAAGAAGATCTTGTTTGTCTTTTCACGTTAGGAATTTATCATCCATCATTTGTCATGTTGCTTTGGATATAGGATATATAGATTTCTGGTATAGGATATTGTGTACATTAATGTTATTCCTACAGAAGCCTATAAACCACATCTTTTTTTTTTAGAATCTGAAGGGTTTCTTCAATGATTCGACGTCATTCAACATATTGATGGATATGCTGTTTATGAAGGAAAGTTATGAGCGTAAGTGAGCTTTGTGAAAAATAGTTTGCACTATGATGGCTTCTGATTTTGTAGGTAACCATGGTTCATTATTTCTCCCATGGGCTCATTCCGCTATCATGTCTTTCCAGTGTGAAAAGAAGAACAAATTGTTTAAATTATTGTTTAATTTATGGTAGGTTATGGGATACTGGCCTACTGAGTGCAAACCTTGCAATCATTATTTGGTCAGGTGGAGTAACAAGGCTGTAGATTCAAGTCACCATGTAGCCCCCCCTCGGTCATGACTGACCATGGGTGATGCATCCCAGTTGTTGGCTGCTTGCTCCAATCCTCGGTTAGAGCAGCATCGCTTACGATGATGTGTGGTTGGATGCAAGCCTGGGCGATGTCATATGGAGGACAGGCTGTTGCCCATGCAGCACGTCCCCCCCTCTCCACATCGCTGATCCATCCAAAGGAACAACAGGGCCGTTACAGTTTGGCACCAGCGCCGTCGCAGGAGCTGCCCGAGAGACAGTAGACAACGACGAACTGCCTTATGGGCTACTGGTTGTGGATGATCAGCCATGATCACCGTGAATGGTGGTGCTGGATCAATGGGCCAAATGGCCTACTCCTGCACCTATTGTCTATTGTCTATTATCTGCCTGCAGTGACTTACTGTGCACCCTCAAATCTATTTACTGCTACCATAAATTATTCAGATTCTGCTTCCACAACATTATTAAGAAGACCATTTCGAAGCCTCGTGACCCAGTGCGAGAAGAAAATTTGCCTCATTCTAATGGCTTCTTCTTAAACAGTTCTAGTTCTCTCACGAGGAAACAATAGACAATAGGTGCAGGAGTAGGCCATTCGGTCCTTTGAGCCAGCACCGCCATTCACGGTGATCATGGCTGATCATCCACAATCTGTACCCCGTTCCTGCCTTCTTCCCATATCCCATGACTGCTATCTTTAAGAGCTCTATCTAACTCTCGTAAAAGCATCCAAAGAATTGGCCTCCACTGCCTTCTGAGGAAGAGAATTGCACAGATTCACAACTTTCTGGGTGAAAATCTTTTTCCTCATCTCTGTTCTAAATGGCCTACCCCTTATTCTTAAACTGTGGCCTCTGGTTCTGGACTCCCCCAACATCGGGAACATGTTTCCTGCCTCTATCATGTCCAATCCCTTAATAATTGTATATGTTTCAATAAGCCTCCCTCTCAACCTTCTAAATTCCAGTGTATACAAGCCCAGTCGCTCCATTCTTTCAACTTAAGGAATTGTCCGTAGACCTCCGAGACATGATTGTGTCGAGACACAGATCTGGGGGAGGGTATAAAACATTTTCTGCAGCATTGCAGGTTCCGAAGAGCACAGTGGCCTCCGTCATTCTTAAATGGAGCTAATTTGGAACCACCAGGACTCTTTTTAGAGCTGGCCGCCCGGCCTAACTCAGCAATCGGGGGAGAGGGGCCTTGGTCAGGGAGGTGACCAAGAACCCGATGGTCACTCTGACAGAGCTCCAGAGTTTATTTGTGGAGATGGGAGAACCTTACAGAAGGACAACTGTATCTGCAGCACTCCACCAATCGGGTTTTATGGTAGAGTGCCCAGACGGAAGCCACTCCTCAGTAAAAGGCACATGACCGCCCGCTTGGAGTTTGCCAAAAGACATCTAAAGGACTCTCAGACCATGAGAAACAAGATTCTCTTGTCTGATGAAACCAATATTGAATCATTGGCCTGAATCCCAAGCATCACGTCTGGAGGAAACCAGGCACCGCTCATCACCTGGGCAATACCATACCTACGGTGAAGCATGGTGGTGGCAGCTTTATGCTGTGTGGATGTTTTCCAGCGGCAGGAACTGGGAGACTAGTCAGGATCGAGGGAAAGATGAACGGAGCAAAGTACAGAGAGATCCTTGATGAAAACCTGCTCCAGAGGATTCAGGACCTCAGTCTGGGGCGGAGGTTCACCTTCCAACAGGACAACGACCCTATGCACACAGCCAAGACAACGCAGGAGTGGCTTCATGACAAGTCTGTGAATGTCTTTGAGTGGCCCAGCTAGAGCCCGGACTTGAACCCGATCGAACATCTCTGGAGGGACCTGAAAATAGCTGTGCATCAACGCTCCCCATCCAACCTGACAGAGCTTGTGAGGATCTTGTAGAGAAGGTACACAGACACCTTAAGGTCTTCACTACTTTATTAATCATACATCATATAGCCCTAGCTGTACGTGGTCTGTCACGATCACCAGAGAGAGAGCTAGGGGTGTGTAGGTTACAATTATACTAACTGGTGGGGGAATGGTTAGCATAGACATCGTCACTATCAATTAAAGGTGTATACACATATCATCTACATCCTTCCTCTACCAAAACAAACAGTGAGTGACAGGGCGACCACGTCTCATGCGCTGGAGATGGGAACCAGACGCATATCATCACGTGTCAGGTAGTGAGACGGTTTCTGCTGTGGCTGTGCAGAGTTCGCACGGGAACGGCATGCTGCCGAGAAGTGGTTGGGCTTGTTGCAGAAATTACAGGTTTTCCCCAACGCCGGGCGCACATTAGAATGGTGTGAAACAAAGTTACATTTCGGACATCGTTGAGGCGGTCTGAAGCCTGGCAGAGGGCTTGCCCTCTGTCGCCGGGGAGCATTGTACTGGGACTAAGAAAATAAAACGTGATAGACTGGAGACGCAGGAAGAAGAACTTCTGACGCCATGTAGAGAAGGTACAGACACCTTAAGGTCTTCACTACTTTATTAATCATACATCATATAGCCCTAGCTGTACGTGGTCTGTCACGATCACCAAAGAGAGAGCTAGGGGCGTGTGGGTTACAATTATACTAACTGGTGAGGGAGTGGTTAGCATGGACTTCGTCACTATCAATTAAAGGTGTATACACATATCATCTACAGATCTGCAGAGAAGAATGGGAGAAATTACCCAAATACAGGTGTGCCAAGCTTGTAGCGTCACACCCAAGAAGACTTGAGGCTGTAATCGCTGCCAAAGGTGCCTCAACAAAGTACTGAGTAAAGGGTCTGAAAACTTATGTAAATGTGATATTTCAGTTATTTATTTTTAATTACTTTGCAAAAATTTCTAAAAACCAGTTTCACTTTTTTATTATGGGCTATTGCGTATAGATTGATAATGAAAAAAAAATGTATTTAATCCATTTTAGAATAAGGCTGTAACAAAACAAAATGTGGAAAAAGTGAAAAGGTCTGAATACTTTCTGAATGCACTGTATGCAATACTCCAAATGTGATCTATGTAATTGAAATGTAAATCTCTCTACTTTTGTATTGAACTCCTAGCAAGAAACAATACCATTATTTTAGCCTTTCTAATTCATTGCTGTGCCTTTATACTAGTCTTTAGTGATCATGCACCCAGCTATCCAGATCCATCTGCATTTCAAAGCTCTGTAACCTCTCACCAATTATATATTTGCTTCCATTTTATTTTTCCTGCATTGTACTCCATTTGCCAGATAAATGTCCGCTTATTTACTCTATGTTTATCACTTTGTACCCTCCTTGTATTGTCTTCACAACTTACTTAGCTTTGCGACAGCAGCAATTTGCCTCTGGCCTCTCCAAAGCAATGGAGAAGGCAGAGGACAGGCCTCCAACCTGGTCTTCCGCATTCTGTGCTCGCGATGTGCACATTGATGTGAAACCAGGCATGGATTAGACCACCCGTTTTGCAGAACACCTACGCTCTGACCGCAAAGATTATCTTGAGCTTCCGGTAGAATGTCTGTCCTGTTCCCACTCTGACCTTTCTGTACTCGGGCTTTCCCATTGCTACGGAGAGGCCAAGCACAAATTGGTAGAACAGTATCCCATAATCTACTTGGGTAGCTTACAACCCGATGGTATGAACATTGCGTTTCGCAGTTTCAGGTCACCCACATCCCTGGTGCACTCCTCCCATGCACATTCACTTGTTCACCTATTTTCTTCTACCTTTGTTCACTTTTCCCATCTGCATCCATCTATCACCTATCATACTATATTGTACCAACCCCCCTTTCATACAGCCATCCACTGCCAATCCTCCCACTTCCCTCTCAGTCCTGATAATGGGTCTCAATCCAGAACGTCAACATATACCTTACTGCCTTCACAGATGCTGCTTCACCCAGTACCTTCTTCCCACATTTTATTGGTTTTGAAGCTAATTGAATATTAAAGAGTCAAATGTTTACCATAACATTGATAGAACTTGTTAAAATGTTATTAATTCATGAAGATGTTGAACAGCCAGAAGGCACCTGTGCTTAATCCTGCATTTGAAGTAATTGATCTTTGGTCACTGGCACCAAAGGTCTTTGCATGTGTTTTGATTGCCAATGTGTGTCGGAAAGAACTGCAGATGCTGGTTTAAATCGAAGGTAGACGCAAAATGCTGGAGGAAAGAAGGGTGTCCCAAAACGTCACCCATTCCTTCTCTCCAGAGATGCTGCCTGTCCCGCTGAGTTACTTCCGCATTTTGTGTCTGCCTTTTGATGGCTCAATGTGGGTCAATGCAATGATTGATGTTCACCTCCTCATCTTCTGATCCATTGACTTAATTGGTCAGTGTGCATGATCGATTATAGCCGGCCAGCCCGAGTTTAGCACTGGTACACAAGCACTAACTTCACCCCATTAAACCATCACTTAAACACTGCATCACTCATTATCATCATTGTGAAGTGTTTACCTAAATTAAATTCTGGCATCTGGAAAAAGTGTGTGCTATGCATATACCACTTATTAAAAAGTTGCAAGAATATTATAGGTAGTACCAGGCATGTGGATGACTATAGGGTAACTATTATTGGTATAGTGTTGATGATAATCCCGTGTTTTAAAAATAAAATGTTGGAGTTGTTGATATTTATTTCAGGATTAATTCATTGTGTTCCTATGTTATTTGACTAGGTGCTCTGGGAGTCCTAATGGAAATGAAAAATCAAGGAATAAAATTTAATAAAGACACTTACATACTGGCATTCGCCATCTGTTACAAGCTGGTAAATAATTTCTAAATTCATCAAACGTTTCTCACATTAAATCTGTTGCCATACCTGGAAAACTCTTGGTCAGTAGTGCTGATGTTGTTGTCAACTGATGATGGAGAAAAGGGGATTGCAAGAAAATACTAGCTCCCAAGGAACCTAAAGGCAGGAGGATTGTCTATAAGTGTAAAACATTTTCAGAAGAGCAAGAAATAATCTGCTGGATGAACTCGGCAGGTCGAGCATTGTCAGTGGGTGGAAAGATTGGTTGATGCTTTGGATTGAAATCCTACATCAGGACTGAGGTTTGGAGAGAGAAAATACCCACTTAGAAATAGTGAGACAGAAGCTGGCACAAAGGTAGAGTTGTTGCCTTACAGCGCCAGACCGAGTTCGATCCTGACTACAGGTACTGTCTGTAGGTTCTCCCTGTGACTGCATAGGTTTTCTCCGGGTGCTCCGTTTCCTCCCGACATACGGGTTTGTAGGTTAATTGGCTGCTGTAAATGTAAATTGTCCCTAGAGCGTAGGATAGTGCTAGTGCATGGGGGGGATCGCTAGTCGGTGCAGACTCGATCGGCCGAAGGGACTTTTTCCATGCTGTATTTCTAAAGTATAAAGTCTAAAGAAGCCACTGACTATCTCTCCCCACCACTCTCAGTCCTGCTGCTGGGTTTCGACCCAAAATGTTGATTTGCTTTCCACCCACAGACCCTGCTTGATCCACAGAGTTCCTCCAGCAGGATGTTTATTGCTTCAGATTCCAGCATCTGGAGTCCCTCATGCATCCATTTGCTTGCAGGATTTATCTGAGATTAAATCAATGAGCAACTGAAACTTGTAAGATATCCTTACTGTATTGGAAAGACTGTTAAACAAAATCTTCTCGTTCATTGTCTATTTTAAGCTGTTTGTAATTAACCAGAATCTACATACTAAATGTAAAATGCCTCATTTTCAAAACATGAATTTCTTAGAAATTGAGATGTTAAGATTAGTTTTTAGAGATACAGTGTGGAAACAGCCCACTGAGTCCGCATCGACCGGCAATCGCCTGTACACTAGTGATATCCTACACACTAGGGACAATTTGCAGAAGCCAATTACCTTACAAACCTCAAGTCAAGTCAAGTTTATTCGTCACATACACATACGGGATGTGCAGTGAAATGAAAAGTGGCAGTGCCTGTGGACTTTGTGCAAAAAACAAACAAACAACCAACAAACTGCAAACAGAATCACATGTTCTTTTTCATATTAAATATTGTGGGCGGTATTGTGGTACAGTAAAGTTAGTAAAGATTGTCCCTGGTGAGATAGGAGTTTACAGTCCGAATGGCCTCTGGGAAGAAACTCCTTCTCATCCTCTCCGTTCTCACAGCATGGCGACAGAGGCATCATGGACCGTAGCAGCTGGAACAGTCTGTTGCAGGGGTGGAAGGGGACTCCCATTATCTTATTGGCTCTGGAGTTGCACCTCCTGATGTATAGTTCCTGCAGAGGGGCGAGAGAAGTTCCCATAGTGCGTTCAGCTGAACACACTACTCTCTGCAGAGCCTTCCTGTCCTGGGCAGAGCAATTCCCAAACCAGATTGTAATATTTCTGGACAAGATGCTTTCCACAGCCGCTGAGTAGAAGCACTGGAGGATCCTCGGAGACACTCTGAATTTCCTCAATTGCCTGAGGTGGTAAAGGCGCTGCCTTGCCTTACTCATGAGCGCTGCAGCGTGTGACCGGAGTGCTGCAACCTACAAACCTGCACGACTTTGGAGTGTGGGAGGAAATGGAGCACCCGGAAGAAATCCATACGGTTGCAGAGAGAATGTACAAACTCCGTACTGTCAGGATTGAACCCGGGTCTCTGGCGATGTAAGGCAGCAACTCTACCGCTACGCCTCTGTGCCACCCTTAACAAGTTCTTCGTCCCACCGAGTCTGCACCAACCAGCGATCACCCCGTACACTCTCTATCCTACACACTAGGGACAATTTAACTATTTTACCGAAGCCAATTAACGTACAAACCTGTACATTTTTGGAATGTGGGAGGAAACCAGAGCACCCGGAGAAATCCCATGTGGTCACAGGGAGAACATACAAACAGATGTGAGATGTTCATTGTCCCGATTTAAATAGTGTCCCTTGAGTTATTGGTATTTATATCTGCCACATAACCACATTTAGATATATTTTTGTTATCATTAGCCAAAGTAAATATAATTTGCTTTTTTGCTACAGTCACATTGAATGCTGACTATGTTTGTATTGCTATGAGCGTCAGCTTAACCTTTAAATATTTTGAATATGCTTGTCCTACCGAACTAGTTATGCTAAGTAGTCTTTGATCATAGGGTGTGGGTAAGTGGATAGATGTGGTGGTGATGGCTCAAACTTTGTTTTCTGATAAAATATCTGAATGTTACTCACACAGAATACCATTGAGTCATACAGGATCTGCACTTTGCTGTTGGAAGAATCACTGACAAGAGGCATCTTCATCCCCCGTCATGCATACTATTTTGCAGTCGCACTTGCAATCAAACGGGTATAGTGTTTCTATCCAGTTTGATATCATTGAAGGAGCACGTTGCTTCTGGGTTTCATGGTATAAATGTTAGGCTTACTGGAAATGTTCCTTTGAATGTAATTCTGTTTTATGCGTCTTACCTGACAAATGCACAAGTAAAACTAATAAAGTTCATAAGTTATAGGAGCAGAATTAGGCCATTCCGCCCATCAAGTTTACTCCGCCATTCAATCATGGCTGATCTATCTTTTCCTCTCAACCTCATTCTTCTGCCTTCTCCCCATAACCTCCAACATCCTTACTAATCAAGAATCTGTCAATCACCACCTTAAAAATAACCATTGACGGCCTCCACAGCCGTCCGTGGTAATGAATTCCACAGATTCACCACCCAGCGACTAAAGAAATTCTTCCTCGTCTCCTTTCCAAAGGTGCGTTCTTTAATCCTGAAGCTATGGCCTCTGATACTAGATTCTCCCATTCATGGAAACATCCTCTCCACATTCACTCCATCCAGGCCTTTCACTATTTGTTCATTTATTTATTTTGCATATTAAGATATTGGCTACATACTAAAGTCCTTTAGTTTTTGAAGCAATTCATTTATTTTGCTGTTCCACACAGATGAATTGATTTAGACTGTTGTTTAATACAATATAGCAGATCCCACAAGGCAAAACCAGATCCACTTGATGTTCTACAGTTTTGCTGTCACCTGATGTCCAGTCAACATTCTGGGTGTTGTCATTCACCACGACAGGACAGGTTGAATGCCTTGGCTAGAGGTTGGGGAGGCAGTGGCTTACCTTCTGTCTCCTGAAAACCCTTCCACCTTTTGCACAGTACACGATCGAGGTGGAATGGAATACTCTCCAGTGGACCAGATATAAGCAGTTTGAACAACGTCCTGGATGCCCAGTGTTGTTCAGGACAAATCGGCCAGCTTGATTAGTACCTAATCCACCATGTTACATATCAAATACATCAACCACCTTTACAATGTGTTTACTGGGCATTGTTTAGAAAGTGAACTGCAACAAATCAGCAAGTCTTTCGACAGTTCCTCACAAACCCACAAGCAGCAGCAATTTTTGCCTCCAACCTCCCACGCTATCCTGAATTAGAAATGTATTCTCTGGAACATTGTGTACAGGTCTGGTATGCATACCTTGGGAACTATATATTTGCGAAAGAAAGATTGAAACAAATGTTTACCAGACTGGTTTGTGGGATGGTGGATTTGTCATTGAGCAGGCTGGGCCTATGCTCTCTGGAGTTTAAGTTCATAAGTCATAGGAGCAACATTAGGCCATTCGGCCCATCGAGTCCACTCTTCCATTCCATCTACCTTTCCCTCACAGTTTAGAAGAATGAGAGGTGATCTACTTGAAGTATACACAATCTTGTATACACAAAGCTTGTCTAAACAATGTAGAGATAATGATTCCCTTGTGGAAAGCAAAGAAAACTGCAGATGCCGGAAGCCCAGGGAGTGGGCCTGACGGAGCACACTGAAGGTGCAATTCGGTATCTGCGTGACTCCCTTATGGTTATTGTTGAGACGCAGGAGCCATAGACTTAAAATAAAGGGTCACCAATTTTGGACAGAGGAAAAAAATAATTTTCACCCTAAGGCTAATGAATTTTTGGAATTCTGTATGAAAGGGGACAACGGAGGCTCAGATATTGAGTAAGTTGAAGACAGAGATGGATAGATTTTGGGAAATTATGGAAATCGAGAGATATCCCTGGATCAAAATTTTGGAATCCTCTTTCCAACAACACCGCATTATTGCCATGGAGATGGCAGTGGTTAAGGAGGTGGATCAATTTTCCCAAGAGACCACGGCGGACATTAAATGCAGTTTTTGTCTATGGCACCCATATTATCGTGAACTATTTTGCTTTAAATAATAAATATGTTTCTCTTTTCCTCATTCCCCAAATGTAACACACTTTTCTGTGCAGCATTAAATGAATAAAAACCTGGCAGTTTAATACAACAGTTAATATCAGCACATGGAGGCAGTATTTGAGAAAAATAAAACGAGGCACAGTTCAACTAGTCCCAAAACGTCAGCAGGTATTGAGGGAGGATTGAATTAAATGTCAGATTTCAGTCAGATAACCTGCTGACTCTTGCCACTGATGCAGAGACAAGATTGGCTCTCCTTAAATAAAAATATAATTGGGACCCCAGGGTTGCCTGTGTGACCAGCATTTTGACCCCAGCTAGTTGTCTTTGAAGTAATAGGTGTGGGCTACCGCTATCCATTTGAAACTGCTCCCCCAATTTTATTTGTAGTATTTTACAGGGTTTTGACCCAGATCAATGATGGAGCAGGCAAACTACTCTCGAGTTTTAATTAACTAGAACTGAATGACAGAAATAATTTTAGAATTCTGCCAGAGGGGAGTGGAGGACAGGGATGAAAGATTTTATTGAAACAATCGATGAAATGCTGCCAATTGTGGGTTGGGAATACAAAGGAGTGTTCACTGGGACAAGATTTTTAGTCTTCCAAGTATGTGCATATGTTCCAAGGTTGTAAGTTGTATTTAAAAACATGTTGTTTCATAAACATTATTACAATGTTATAATTTATCAGCATTTATGGTGCATGGTCTGGTCAGGGCTGTATTTAAATGATTAATCTGAGTATTTTGTTTTATTCTGCATTGGTGCCATACCTTATCTTTACCTTTAATTGCTGTTTCAGTGTAGCTTTCTTTAAGGGGAAAAATTATTCCTCAGTGACTAGAGACATTTGAATCAACCTAATATTTGTTATGGCATCACTGCAAATTCGGCATGATGTCTGTGGATGATTCTTTGTTTTTGTACAAAAACTAATGTTTTCTTAATTTCATATTTCAGCATGATGTGGAAAATGCTCGGTCAATCTATTCACAGATTATGCACACAGACAGCAACATTTGTCATAATCTTCATGTAAGTGTGTCTATCATTGCTCAGGGAAAGATTTTGATTTAGTTAGTAGCACTATTCATGATCTAATGAACAAATGAAAGGAGTCTTCCATTTACACATCATCTTTCACAACATCAGGACATCGCGTGGTGTTGTAGCCAATGGATTTCTGGAGAGTAGTTTATTGTGAGAACATTGGCAGCCAATGTGCACAGTACCATGATCTAACAAAGAAATGAAAAGAGTATTCCATCTTTCACAACATCAGAACATCTCATGGGGTTGCAGCTAATGTAATATTACTGGAGAGTATTTTTTTGTGAGAACATCGGGTGGTGAATCTGTGAAACTCTTTGCCACAGAAGGCTGTGGAGGCCAAGTCAATTGATATATTTAAGGCAGAGATAGATAGATTAGTGATTAGTACAGGTGTCAGAGGTTATGGGGAGAAGGCAGGAGAATGGGGTTAGGAGGGAGAGATAGATCAGCCATGATTGAATGGCGGAGCAGACTTAATGGGCCGAATGGCCTAATTCTACTCCTATTCCTTATGACCTTATGAACATTGGCAGCCAATGTGCACTACACCATGAAAATTCAGTCGTCCAATGAGTTCAGAAATTTGGTGGGTAATCTGAATGAGGACAAACATTGTAAATGTGCTATACTTTCACCAACTGTAAGCATGCTTTGATTTTGAACACCGTATCAAATGAAACTACTATATTTGTTCAGGTCTTTCTACTGGCTTTGTCAGGAGAACAACAGAACCTGATCTCTGCATTGGAAGCAGCAATTGGTAGTAGTGTCTCAAAATTTGTGAAGAAGGTATCTTTCGCACACGATGTGGTAAGAACATAAATTGGAAATCTATTATCTTAACTGACTGACTTCTAAAATTATTTTTCGGTTTGGGTCAAAATCCAAGATTTTAATCCTACTACTTAATAGGTTTTGTCCAGGCCCTCCTTTTTTTCCAGCTTCTTTCTCCTATTCCTTTCCCTCTCGCCCCCCCCCCTCCCCCGTGCATCCACAAACAGTACCCTGTAGAAAGGCCCTGACCACAAAGTCAACTATCCACGTTGTCCAGAGATGCTGCCTGACCCATTGAGTTACTCCAACACTTTGCGTCTTGCGACCAGCAAGCTACACTTTCACTGGTCCCACCTGCTCGTGCTTGGCCCATAACATTCTAAACCTATCCTATCCAACTGTCCAAATGTCTCTTAACCGTTATAGAAACATAGAAAATAGGTGCAGGAGTAGGCCATTCGGCCCTTCGAGCCTGTACCGCCATTCAATATGATCAGGGCTGATCATCCAACTCAGTATCCTGTACCTGCCTTCTCTCCATACCCCCTGATCCCTTTAGCCACAAGGGCCACATCTAACTCCCTCTTAAATATAGCCAATGAATTGGCCTTAATTACCTTATGTGGCAGATAATTCCACAGATTCACCACTCTGTGTGAAAAATGATTTTCTCATCTCGGTCCTAAAAGACTTCCCCCTTATCCTTAAATTGTGACCCCTTGTTCTGGACTTCCCCAACATCAGGAACAATCTTCCTGCATCTAGTCTGTCGAACCCCTTAAGAATTTTCTAAGTCTCTATAAGATCCCCCTCATCCTGGATCCTTCTTTCCTTAGATTAGGAGACCAAAACTGTATGCAATACTCCAAGTGTGGCCTCACCAAGACCATGTACAACTGCAGCAGAACCTCCCTGCTCTTGTACTCAAATCCTTATGATAGAACCTGCCTCCGGCAGCTTATTCCATCTACCCACTATCCTTGTGTGGATACAAAAAAGTTACCCCTCGAGTTTCTATTAAATCTTTCCCCCCTCACCTTAAGCCTATGCCCTCTAGTTCTGAATTCTCCAACTCTTGGCTAAATACCCTGTGCATTTAGCCGATCTATTCCTCTCTTGATGTTGTCCATAAGATCACCCCTCATCCTCCTGTGCTCCAAGGAATAAATAGTTGACTTTGTGTCCTTTTTAAAGGTCTATTGTTTTTGAACAGTATAGTGATGAGTGTTTGGGGGTTATTTGTCTGGAAGGAATGCCAGAGTTTGAGTCCAATTCTTTCTTCTCTTGGTCAACCAACATGGATTTCCTCTATAATTTTTGGAATAGTGGATCCTTGGGTCATTTTGTCTTTCTCAAATCCACCCAACCATTCTCTCGACATCCATTCAACTGCACAACATCCCCTTCATCAACTTGACTGCATCCATCTGAATTGACACACCTTCCACCTCATCACCTCCTCTCATGTGATCCACTCGCCCACTATCCTGGGGATCCTTCCCCCAGCACACTCATCTGTGTATTGCTGCCAAAGGCACATCTCATGATGCCTTTGTCCTTGTATGTGGTAGAACTTTGGAGTCTTCCAATTAGTGCTTCAAGCATAGAGTATCCTCTGGACCAGATTGATTGTATTCCATGGAATGATTTTGGCATTGCAGGTACAAATGATTAAATGCACTTTGCTTGTCACTTGTCTCATCACTGAATTTGTCAAAACATGCTGTTTTAAAAAAAAAAAGGTTTATCATTTGTGTAATCAGATAGCATATCAATACATGCCCTGAATAACTGTGATCCACTTCTCATCAAGATGGCTGTGGTGCGAGAAAGCATGGAGAACAATTCAGAGCTTCAAAGCGAATGTGAGGATATCTGTGAAATGCTGCAAAAGTCTGGACAGATCACTGCATTGAGTCTTGATGAAATGCTGTGCCACACACCAGCAGGAAGAAAACCTCTTAACCCTTTGCTAGATCAAAGGAAAATTAGCCGACGGACTTTGCAGCCTCTGCGATCAACCTTGTTGTCTGAATAATTTGACTGGACTGGACTCTGCATCTTTGGATATCCACATCCCACATCCTTTGGAAAATATTTGTATCCATCCTCTCAATGTAAGAAACTAAATATTTGGTTCAACGCAACACCGAACAATATAAATCATACAAGAAAGGTGATAAGCTATTTTTAAAGATTGTAATTGTTTCCTTAGCTGGGAATAGCTGTGCTTTCCTCATAAGGAGTCTGCAAATGAATAACTATTTGAATGCGGATGCCTTCATTTATTGATGGTGTTCAATGGATGGGGAGGAAAAGCAAGATCCAACTTTATTGTCTTTCTATTTGCACATCCGATGACCTGGCAAATAATTGATAAAGCTAATATTTTATCAGGTGCTCTGGTTCGGTATTAATCAAAAGCCACACACTGGTCCAAACGCACAAAGATGTTCTAGGTGATTAGTTGCCAACCAGGCCTGTAAGAATTTTGTAAAATTATAAAAATGCTGACATTATCTTTATGGTGACTAGAATGAAGCTGAGCCTCCTTTACTTGAAGAAATAACTTTCATAAACGATAAAATGAATACGTTTTTTTTAGCATGGTCTCCTATATTCCCCGCTTTCATCAGGTTTGGAACACTGTCTCATCTTACTTCACTGATCTGAGAGAAAGAAATTATATTTCTTGGTCATGAAAGCAAATACTAGAAAAACTCCAGAGGTCGGATATAATATGTGGAAATACATAGATTTTAGATGAATCCTATTTCCTTATACCCAGTCGGTAGGGTATAATTTTAGCCATTCTTTCTTAAATGTGAGCAAAAATGGTGACGTCAGTATAAACCAGAACTAATCATTTTCTACCTCGGCCAACATTTTTGCTGCAATCAACAATCCAAAAGAGATATCTCGATTTCCTTTGAAAGGGGAGACTTCGTCTAAATGGATAGTATTTTTTGGATTACATCTCACAATCACTCAATGCCATTTATCCAAATAGGCAGACTGACTCTTTTAATTTATTAAATGTCCTCTCAGTTTTGCAGCGTTTATAAATAATATGCAATTCAATATTGCAATATCCTCCACACATGCTGTCATAATGTATTTTGATTGCTTGGTATTGTCAAGTATATCACAATATGAATTGAAATAATTGTAAAATTGAAGGAAACTGAATTTTGAAATAAAGGTGCACAAAGAGCATTTACCTTTTATTTTCAAGTGTAAAACCTTTTTTATTTCTGTTTCTTTTAAAATAATGCAATGCAAATATGATGGACAGCAATTTGAAAACATCTTTATTTTGAAAAACAGCTTTTTAAAAAAACAGCTTTTTAAAAAATGATTTTGCTTGTAAGCTGTTCTAACCAATTTTTTTAAACTGTAATTTTCTTGTATTATTGTGTCCATCATCACACACCAATGGACTTGATGGAATAAAGGTTCAGCTATCAAGTGACTTTATTTTATTGGGATTTGATGTGATAGACCCACAAAGTGGCGCATAATTGTGAAGTGGAAGGAAAATGATACATGGTTTTCAAATTTTTTTACAAATAAAAAACTGAAAGTGGCGTGCAAAAGTATTCAGCCCCCTTTACTCCTAAATAAAATCCAGTGCAACCAATTGCCTTCAGAAGTCACCTAATTAGTAAATAGAGTCCACTTGTGTGTAATCTAATCCCAGTATAAATACAGCTGTTCTGTGAAGGCCTCAGAGGTTTGTTAGAGAACATTAGTGAACAAACAGCATCATGAAGCCCAAGGAACACACCAGACAGGTCAGGGATAAAGTTGTGGTGAGGTTTAAAGCAGGGTTAGATTATAAAAAAATAATCCGGTGGCGCTATGGAGACCTAGAGGATAGCGCCAGCCAGCTCCGCAAAAAAATCGGAGAAAACGGGGGTTTAAAAGGACTTACCGGCTGTCTGCTGCACACTGCCTGCCGTTTCTTCACCGACGGTGCCGAGTGACGTCATCAGGCGCGCGACAAACTATGTCGACGGCACGGAGCCCTACCGACAAGGCTAAAGGTCGACAAACCCGGCAGAGACCGGGAGAAGGCCCAGCTGAAGCCTCGGAGTCGAGTAGGACTCGATCCCTGGAGGATGTATCCAAAAAATCGGGGACAAAAATGGAAGGTGAGGAATTGAAAACTTTCATTTCTCAACAGATAGCTGGCTTAAAGGAAGAAATAAAGGAAGAAATAAAGGATATAAAGGAAGAAATAACTCAAATGAATACTCAGATGGATACTCAGTTGAATCAGATGAAAAATCAACTGAACCAATTACAACGGGATACAAAGTCAATCATTGAAAAAAAGGTCAAGAAATTATCGGAGGATTTGAAGGAAGAATTTATTGAAATGTTTAATGATATGTTTAAAAAAAGATGGACAAAACACTTGAAAAGCTTAAAAAGGACTTCCATAATAGGATTAATCCTATTGAAGAAGTACAGCAACACCAGATGGCTGGAATAAGGAACCTTGAACAAATAGCTGAGAAGAATGTTGTGACTACAGCGCAGCTGATTACAGAAAATGAACGCCTAATGAACCTGCTGACTAAAACAACAGAGAAATGTACTGAGCTGGAAGGGCATCAGAGAAGGCAAAACCTGAGGATTGCGGGGATTCCTGAGGGTCGAGAGAATATCGACGGCCCTCGAGAATTCACTGCTAAATTACTCAAAGAAGTACTATCTCTGGATGAAGTGCCTTTACTAGCTCGTGCTCACAGAGGCAGCAGACGCCAGACCAGACCAGGGGCTCCTCCGAGACAAATGATTTTAAAGGTACAATATGACTTTTGTACTGGATGAGATTATGCGAAAAGCTTCAGGAATCAAAGGCTTGACATTCGAAGGCCAAAGGATTAGTATCTATCGAGACTATCCACCAGAGGTCGCCAGGAAACGGAAAGCATTTAATGAAGCCAAAGGTCTTATGAGGGGAGTAGGAAACTTGAGATACGGTTTGAATTATCCAGCTATCCTAAGAGTTACTTATAACAACGCCGAACACTTCTTTAAAAACCCCAGCAGCTGCTTTGGAATTTGCCCAACAGTTCAAGACCTGAAGAGTATCTACAAGCAAATATATTGACTTTTACTACTCTTATTACTTTTAAATATCCAACATGGACTCTTAACACCCACTGAGATTCTACAAGATAACATTGGACTTGATGGAATGGACAATGTCGAACGGAATGGAGAGGAATAAAATGAGATCCGAAATTGTTATCTAGATATTGATAATTGATAATTAGTCCTAACATATAACTAACATAACAAATAACATATACTTTAAGATTACAACGTAGTTTTATTATTAGGATTATTGTTCCCTTTCTTTTTATTAATTAAGATTGTTCACTATTACTAATCATTATTACTAATAATTAACAATTGATTTTCCTTTTTGAATTGACTTAATTGTATGTTATTTTTCTTTTTTATATAGCATTTATATTTGATATGTTTAATATTACTTAGATTTTTAAGTTTTCTTTAGATATAGATACTTTTATAGGATTAATCCTACCCTTTTCCCCTTCCTTTTTCTATTACCACCCCCTTTTCTTTTTCTCTTAATATTATACCCCCGTTAAAATATTGCTATGGAATAATAATTCCCCAAATCTAGGAGCTGGCCTAGTTAACAACATCAATGACGGAAGTCAGTAGATGGATAGTCATGTTAATATGGCTAACACAAACTACATCTATTCCAGATGTAGTTCTTTCCTCCTTTACACATAACACTTTAAATCTATCCTTTATTTATCTTTCATATCTATTGTATTTCTCGGTATGAATGGAGTAAGATATTGTACCAATGGAGATATATTCCGTGAGGGACAAAAAAGTGATTTAAAATTCATCTATTCAAGGTTCAGGTGTAGGGTTGGGTCTATCGCGCTGATCCTTAGACTCTATTAGATCTCTACAAATTTAAAATGCAAGACTTAAAAAGAAATATGGGGAATGAGGGATTAACGTTTTGCAGTTGGAATGTTAAAGGTATTAATGAACCGATAAAGAGAGGAAAAGTATTGGCACATTTAAAGGCAATTAAAGCTGATGTAATTTATATTCAAGAAACCCACTTAAAAAAAGATGCAGAAAAACAGGTTGAAAGCTAAATGGATAGATAAAATTTATCATTCTTCTTTTACACATAAATCAAGAGGCGTAGCAATATTATTTCGTAAAGGCATTTTATTTAAACATACATCAACCATAGCTGATAAAGATGGTAGATACATTATTGTGATAGGAGAATTAAATACAGAAAAAATGATTTTTGTTAATATATATGGACCAAATTTTGATAGCCCATTGTTTTTTAAGAAAGTATTTAACAATATCCCGGAATTAACACAATATAATTTGATAATTGGAGGAGATTTTAACTGTACATTGGATCCCTATTTAGACAGATCTATAAAACAAAGGAAAATTAAATCACATTCTAGTGATTTATTAAATGCATACATGCAAACGACCAATATTAAAGATGTTTGGAGAACAGAAAACCCTACGGGACGAGAATATTCTTTTTTACTCTCCAGTACATAAAACTTATTCAAGAATAGATTATTTTTTGGTGGATGCAAAACTTATTTCACTTACTTATGAATCTAAATATGATAATATTATAATCTCAGATCATGCGCCATTAACATTTAAAATTAAAATCAATGGTAAAATAGAAAACTCAGGACAGTGGAAACTTAACCCACAAATTTTAAAAAATAAAGCCAACCAGGAATATATCACAACTCAAATTAAGATTTTTTTTGAAATAAATGATCAACCAGAGATATCCCGTTCTTTATTATGGGAAACATTTAAAGCATTTCTTCGGGGAATCATGATCTCTTCACAAGCATTCCATAACAAAAAGATTCGGAAAGAACAACAAGATTTAGAAAAGGAGATTAAACAATTAGATATACAGAATGCAACAAAACCAGATATAATATTACATAATAAAATTGTAACATTGAAATATAAATTAAACAAAATATATACGGATCAAGTGATAAAATTTTATCAACACACTAAACAATTACAGTTTGAATTTGGGGACAAACCCCAAAAATTATTGGCTCGACAACTAAGGAAAATTGAAGCGGAAAAAATCATACATAGGATTTAAATCACAAAACGGTGAATTATTAATACAACCTAAAGATATTAATGAAAGATTTAAGCAATATTATAAAAAATTATACACTGCTAAAGCAACAGTAAATAAAATAGAAATAGATGCATTCTTAAAAAAATGTAATCTGAAAGGACTAGATTTACAAAACAGAGAATTATTAAAGGCTGATATTTCAATAAATGAAATTGAAGAATCTATTAGATCATTAAAAAACGGTAAAACACCGGGACCCGATGGTATAGGTTCGGAATTTTATAAAATATTTCATGATTATATGGTTCCATACCTGAAATCATTATATGAACAGATACATGCACAACAGAAATTACCAGATACGTTGAATGAATCTATTATAACACTTATACCTAAAATAAATAAAGATTTGGATGAACCAGGATCATATAGAGCAATAGCTCTATTAAATACAGATCAAAAGATATTAACAAAAATATTAGCAAAAAGACTGAGTTCAGTCGTTAACGAACTAATCCATCCCGACCAAACAGGATTTATACCAAAAAGATACTCTTCATACAACCTAAGACGGTTGTTCAATATTATATATTCGAAAAGAGGTGATAAAAAAGATTTAGTAGTCATTTCGCTTGATGCAGAAAAAGCTTTTGACCAAGTAGAATGGCCTTATTTATTTTCGGTGATGGAAGCTTTTAAACTGGGGGAGGAGTTTATTACTTGGATTAAATTACTATATGCAAACCCAATAGCTAGAATAACAACAAATCGAATGTTATCAACTAAATTTAATTTATCTCGAGGTTGTAGACAAGGTTGTCCTCTATCACCTTTATTGTTTGCATTAGCAATAGAACCTCTTGCCCAGAGGGTGAGACTACACCCGGAAATATATGGATATGACACTAAAGATACTAAGAATAAAATCTCCTTATATGCGGATGATGTATTACTTTATATTACTGAGCCAGAAATAAGTATCCAAAATTTGTTAAAACTAATAACGGAATTTGGATCACTTTCAGGATATAGTATTAATTGGAATAAAAGTGAACTTATGCCAATAACGCTGAAGAATTTACATATATTACAACAATTTCCTTTTAAGATAACAAATGAAAATATTAAATATCTTGGAATTTTTGTTATAAAAAGATTTGACTCTTTATTTAAATTTAATTTCCCTCCATTATTGCATAAATTAAATAAGAACATTTTATACTGGAAAAGTTTACCTATTTCAATGATAGGTAAAATTAATGCAATAAAAATGATTTTTCTCCCACAATTATTATATTTATTTCAATTAATTCCGATATATCTTCCCAAAATTTTTTTTTAAAAAGTAGACTCCATAATTACTAACTTTATCTGGGATTATAAGAGCCATAGAATAAATAAAAAACACTTATGTAAATCTAAAATAAACGGAGGATTAGCATTACCAAATCTTATGTTCTATTACTGGGCAGTTAATATTAAAAATATGAATTTTTGGATAGAAGAATTAGATAATAAACCAAATTGGTTAAATATGGAAAAAGAAGATTGTTCTCCATTTGAAATTAGCTCTATAATATTTGCTAATACTAATGTAGCTAAGAAAGTTTATAATGAAAATCCGATAATAGAAAATGGAATCCGCATCTGGAAACAAATAAAGAAAGCATTAAAACTAAAATCTATACCATTAGGTCTTACAATTGCCAATAATTTTGTGTTTAAACCTTCAATGTTGGATAAGGCTTTTTTACAATGGGAAAAATAAAGGAATTTCTAAGATGGGTGATCTTTATAAGGAAAATATTTTTCTTTTCATTTCAAGAGTTACAACAAATTTATGGGCTACACAATAAAGAATATTTTAGATATTTACAAATTAGAAATTATGCTTCTGCAAATATACAAGAATTTAGAAATAGAAAGACAGAAATTTTAGATGAATGCTTGAATAAACATCCAAATACGGAAAAAATGATATATATATATAATATTCTATTGGAAAATGATACCCCATCAACAGAAACATATAGAGAGTCTTGGGAAAAGGAATTAGGTCAAATAATAAGACCAGAAATATGGGATGAAAGTCTACAACATATACATCACTGTTCGTTAAATACTAAACATTCCCTTATACAGTTTAAAATACTTCATAGATTACATTATTCTAAATCTAAATTACATTATATTTTCCCAAAGATATCTCCTACATGTGATAAATGTCAAATTTCAGAAGCAAATTTGTCACATTCATTTACTAACTGTATAAAAATTGTAGAATACTGGAATGAAATATTTAAGATAATTTCGAATGTTGTCAATATAAGTATGACTCCTGACCCAAAGTTAATTATACTTGGAATATTTGAAACTGACCAATTAATAACAATGAATCAAAGAACTTTTATTGACTACTGTCTAATAATTGGGAAAAAATTAATATTAAAATTTTGGAAAGGCCCTGCATTCCCAACAATCAAAATGTGGAATATAGAAATGTCGGAGACACTCCATTTGGAGAGATTGAGGCTTATCCTTATAGATGGGTTAGACCTCTTAAGAAGGATTTGGTCTCCGTATATTAAATATTTACAGGGTCATAACGGTTCGGCGCGAGGACCTGACTGGGGCCTGGATATTTGAATGGAGGAAGAAAATATATATAATAATTCATGAATATATCTTTAAGGGCGAATTAATGACGAATATTCTATTCTCCATCAAACCTTTCTTATTCTTTACTCTATTTTCTATTTTCTTTTATCTATATAAAAAACTAGAAAATAGTATAGAAACAAATGATCTTAATCCCTTAATACCGGTACGAATACAAATATTATTAATCTCATGAGAATATTATTAGTATCTTATATTTTTTATTATATAAAATTGTGTATTTTCAATTATATAATATCACAAATATTGTTAACGTTATGAAAATATAATGAATATTATAAAAGTTTTACTAATATTTCATATTATTAATCACATAATATTTAGCATTATACTTAAAATTAGAGATAAAATAAATAGTATTAATAGTATGTGTATATTGCTAATATTATAAATGTATTATTAGTATCATGTATTTTTAGTTATATAAAATATATACCTTGAAATTTATAATTAAGAAAAATACAAATAATATTAATAGTATGAATGGATCATTAATATTATGTATTTTTTACTATAGTAAAATAATGTACTCTGTTATTATTTTGTTTCTATAATAAATAAATTTAAAAAATAAAAAAGATTATAAAAAAATATCCCAAGCTTTGAACATCTCACGGAGCACTGTTCAATCCATCATCCGATTTGGTTGTAACGTGACAAAATGTGGAAAAGTTCAAGGGGTATGAAAACTTTTGCAAGCCACTGTATTTGATTGTCAGTGGAAGGTTTGGTGTACATTTGGTCTAAAATCATTATAGATTATGGATTAGTTTATTGTCATATATATCAGAAAGCAATGAAATTCATTGTTCACATGAAACTCCCAGAGTAAACAGTATACATGCAGTCTTGACAAATACAACTATAAATCCAATGACTAGTCCAAATAATAGAATGATGCAAGTTTGTAGTGCAAAGAATATTAAAATACAATTACAGAATAATTGAATGAGGTAGAGTTACAGTTAAGAGTATGTGGTAGCACATCTTGGAATGGGATGTTAAGGATTGGTTCTGGGGTTGGATAGCATTGGATATGAAGTTGTTCTTAAGTTTGGACATTCGAGCTATCAACTTCCTGTATCTTCTGCCAAGAGTTAGAAGAGAGAAAAGGGAATGGCTAGGGTAACAGATATACATTACGATATTTCCAGCCTTCCTGATGTAATGCACTTTGAAGATGACCTGGATGGAAAGAAGTGAAGAGCCTATGATGGACGGGGCTGTGTTCACTCCTCTCTGTAGGTTTAAGCGATTGGAAGCAGAAAGGTTGCTATTCCAGGCTGAGCAGCATCCCATTGGAATACTTTCTATGGCGCATCTGTAATTGTTTGAGAGAATCCATGTGGACATATTAAATCTTCTCTGCTGAGAGAGTAAATATAGTAACGCACTTTCTTGATCATCGCTTTGGTGTGGAAGAAGCAAGTCAGGTTGTTGGCGTCAACCATTTCTACAGCAGTTCTATTGGTTGTGTTCATGTCTTGCTGCCTGAGGCCAACAACCAACTCTTTTGCATGCTGATTGTCAGGGCTAGGCTATTGTCCTGACATCTTGACATAAGGTTCTCAAGCTCTTTCCTGTACTCCGTCTCGTTGTAGACCCAGCGGACAACAGATATCATCAGTAATGCATAATATCAGGTTGATGTTGCACCTGACCACATAGTCATGGGTATACAGGGGAGCAAGGGACTGAGAACACAACCCTGTGGTGCACCAGTATTGTGGGCCAGATTGGGGAAATGTTACTGCCAATTCTAACTGATATCTGTCAGTCAAGAAGATCAGAAGCCAGTTGCAGATGGAGGCCCCAAGACCAAGGCCCAGAAGTTTAGTGTTCACAATGACAGGTTTGTGTCATTGTAGGAGAATTAGGCCATTTGGTCCACCGAGTATACTCAGCCATTCAATCATGGTAGATCTATCTTTCCCTCTCAACCCCATTCTCCCGCCTTCTCCCCATAACCTTTGACAACCTTACTAATCAAGAATCTGTCAATCTCCATTTTAAAAATACCCAATGTCTTGGCCTCCACAGCCATCTGTGGCAATGTATTTCACAGATTCACCACCTTCTGAATAAATAAACTCCTCATCTACTTTCTGAAGGTACATCTTATTCTGAGGCTATGCCCTCTGGTACTAGAATCTCCCAGCAGTGGAAACATCCATTCTATCCAGGCTCTTCACTATTTGGTAAGTTTCAATGAGATCTCCCCCATCCTTCTAAACTGCAGGCCCAGAGCTATCAAATGCTCATCATATGACAACCCAAAGATCCGCAGGATCATTCTCATAAACCTACTCTAGGCTCTCTTCAATGCCAGCACACCTGCCTCAGATATGGGGCCCAAAACTGATCACAACACTCCAGATGCAGTCTGACCAGTGCCTTATAAAACCTCAGCTTAACATCCCTGCTTTTATAGTCTAGTCCTCTCAAAATGAATGCTAACATTGCATTTGCCTTCCTTACTACCAATTCAAGGTGCAATATCGGCGCATTTGGATAGCAGCAACATGATCGGTCCAAGTCAGCATGGATTTACGAAGGGAAAATCATGCTTGACTAATCTTCTGGAATTTTTTGAGGATGTAACAAGTCAAATGGACAAGGGAGAGCTAGTAGATGTAGTGCACCTGGATTTTTTAGAAAACCTTTAAGGTCCCACACAGGAGATTAGTGGGCAAAATTAAAGCATATGGTGTTGGGGGGCAGGGTAATGACATGGATAGAAAATTGGTTGGCAGACAGGAAACAAATAGGGATTAATGGGTCCCTTTCAGAATGGCAGGCAGTGACAAGTAGGGTGCCGCAAGGCTCTGTGCTGAGCGCAGCTATTTACAATATACATTAATGATTTAGCTGAAGGAATTAAAAGTAACATTAGCAAATTTGCATGTTAACACAAAGCTTGGTGGCAGTGTGAACTGTGAAGAAGATGCTAAGAGAATGCAGGATGACTTGGACAGGTTGGGTGAGTGGGCAGATACATGGCAGATGCAGTATAATGTGGGTAAATGCGAGGTTATCCACTTTCGTGGTAAGAACAGGTAGGCAGATTGTTACCTGATTGGTGTCAGATTTGGAAAAGAGGAAGTGCAATGAGACCTGGGTTTTCTTGTACATCAGTCACTGAAAGTAATCATGCAGGTACAGCAGGCAGAGAAGAAAGCTAATGGCATGTTGGCCTTCATAACAAGAGGAGTTGAGTATTGAAGTAAAGAGGTTGTTCTGCAGTTGTACATGGCCTTGGTGAGAGGAGAGTTAGATCGAGCTCTTAGGGCTAACAAAATCAAGGGATATGGGGAGAAGGCAGGAACGTGGATTAAGGATGATCAGCCATGATCACACTGACTGGTCCGAATGGCCTACTCCAGCACCTATTGTCTATGTATCTATGTAACCTGCAAATTAACCATTTGGTAATGCTGCACCAGCACTCCCAAGTCCCTTAGCATCTCCAATTTCTGAATCCACTCCCCATTTTGAAAATAGTCTACACCTTTATTCCTACTACCAAAGTGCATGAGCATACACTTTGCTATGCTGTATTCCATCTGCCACTTTTTGTCCATTCTCCGAACCTGTCCAAATTTTGCAGACTCCCTGGTTCCTCTACACTACCAGGCCCTCCACCTATGTTTGTATCACCTGCAAAGCCATCAATTCCATTATTAAATTCATTAATATACAACGTGAAGAGCAGCAGACCCAACACCGGCCCCTGCGGAATACCACTCATCCCTGGCAACAAACCAGAGAAAGCCCCCTTTGTTCCCATTCTTTACCTTCTGAAATTCATCCAATCTTCTATCCATGCTAATATCTTCCTGCTAATATTATGTGGTCTCATTGTGTTTAGCAGCCTCCTGTATGGCACCTTATCACAGGTCTTCTGAAAATCCAGTTAAATAACATTCACTGACTCTCCTTTGTCTGGATGACTGTTTCTTCAAAACGAATGGGAACAAAAGTTTGTTGAAGTGAGAGGTTGAAGATATCAGCGAAGACTGTGGCCAATTGCTGCACGATTTCAGACCACTTCCAGGGACTCCATCTGGGCTGACCACTTTCTGAGTTTTTAACCTCGTAAAGGTAGATCTGAAACATGCTACCGAGATATATGCATCTGAGTCAGCAGGCGATAGAGGAGTGGACCTCAATGAAATTTTGTTTATTTCTATATATTTATTTGAAGATTATTGTTTTTTTGCCAGCTGGGAATTCCCATGACTGTGCTCATGGGGTAGAATTGGCAGTGTGTGTACAGATGTCAGAAATCTCAATATGAGCATCTATCTCTTTCTGTTCTTTATTTATGTTCTTCTGAAATGTTATTTGCACAGTTTTGCGTTGCTCAAAATGTATAATTGCATTGTAAAAGTAGAAAGCGCATTTGGAACACTGAAGTCCTATTAAATTGCTCTTAAATTCAGAGCCTGACCTGACATGATGAGTGGCAATTGTGGCTCATTAATAGATAGGGAGGAGTACCCTGATATTAGAAAAACAGAAAATGCTGGACGTATTTCAAACATTGGGACAAGATTTGCTGAGAGAGAAACGTGTTGCCATGACTTCAGATCTGATGTATCATAAAAATTATAAAAGGACTGGACAAGCTGGATGCAGGAAAAATGTTCCCAATGTTGGGCGAGTCCAGAACCAGGGGCCACAGTCTTAGAATAAAGGGGAGGCCATTTAAGACTGAGGTGAGAAAACACTTTTTCACCCAGAGAGTTGTGAATTTGTGGAATTCCCTACCACAGAGGGCAGTGGAGGTCAAGTCACTGGATGGATTGAAGAGAAAGTTAGATAGAGCTCTAGGGGCTAGTGGAATCAATGGATATGGGGAGAATGCAGGCACGGGTTATTTATTGAGGACGATCAGCCATGATCACAATGAATGGCAGTGCCTGCCCAAAGGGCCAAATGGCCTTCTCCTGCACCTATTTTCTATGTTTTCTAGTATCTTGTCAGTTAAACAAAACAAAATGTAACGCAAGAGGCAACAGAGCAAATCTGGATTCAGGCTGGTCTTTCATGGGCACAGTATTACCCACCCTTGAAAGCATCTACATGAGGTGCTGCCTCAAGAAGGCGGCATTTATCATCAACTGGGCCATGCTCCCTTATCGCTGCTAGCCTCAGACAGGAGATACGGAAGCCTTAAATCCCATCATGCTAGGCTCTGGAACAGCTACTCCCCTACCATTATTAGGTTCTTGAACAAACCTGCGCAACATTAATCCTACTGAGGAACTGGTCACAAAGGCCCACCTCTTGTACTAACATGGACTTATTTTCTAATTGTGCTTTGCACCAATGTCAAGTTAATTTAATACGTTTTCATTTTACTATCAAGTAGAATTTGTGTAATTTATGTATTATGTATGTTTTTGTGTGTTGTCCGAGACTATGTGTCTGTAATGCTGCTCACTGTACCCACACCATACCTGTGTATTTGGCAAGTAATTCAGCTGGTCAGGTAACATCTGTGGAGGGGATCTGTTATCAGGACCTTCCATTAGCTAGGGTACTGTCTGATTCTCCTCTATCCCATTGAGGCCATTGGATTCTGTCTGTGGAACTGATGTGTTAAAATGTTGAGAACTATTTCTGCACTTTATATTGTGAGATATGCGATGTGCTCACAATCACTACTCAGAGACTAAATCGTGGAAGCAAGAGATTCTTTATTTGCGAGTCTGCAGAGTCGTGTGCCTCTCCAAGTTGAGACACACTAAAGTCAGGAAAGTAAACCCCTTTATACACACAATTCTACATTCAACCTCCCCTTCTGGCCCTCTCCAATCAGGGTACTGAGGTGCACAGTCTATAGGTACGTCCCCCCAGTACCTCCCACAACATACATCACATGTCCATACATGTGCATGGTAATGAGCAGTTTCTTGACCGGGGTGTGTTAGTAATATTCATTTATTTCATTAAGCATGCTCCGTTGTCTATGACCTGCCCTAGTTTTGCTCACCTCCAACTGAACTCTCTCAGTTCTCCTATATCAGCACTAAAGCTCGGCTATAGTGACAAGGGTCCCATCTATCACTCCCTTCTACTGATAGGGGTCTATCTACATCACTCCCTTCTACCGCTATACAATGCTATCAATTCTTACTCAAGGACGGCTCTGGTAACTTTTATACACAGCTGTGTCAGAATCCTCTCCTGAACCCTTACAATAGTGGGGTTTAATCACTTTATCCCCCACAATCCTCCCTTTTTCTTTTGCTACGCATCTATTGATTAAACCTCAATTTCAAGCTCCTTCAGTTCGAATTGAAGTAACATTCTCCTAATCTCCTCTTCCTGTGGATCCTGGACCTTCCCTGGTCGCATTATCATTATTTTCTGTATTACCCCTTTCTCTCCCATAGGCACTACTACAGCCTGCATCTGACTTATACTCCTTGTAATAAGTTCCCTAAAACAAGGGATACAACAGGGGATAAAGATCAGTCCAGCCACTGCACATAGAAACACGAGTCCCACCGTTCTCCACTATGTTCCTCCGAGGATGGAATCCCACCATCGGGTACCCATAATCGAATTCCACTTCTGTATTGGAACATGTGCCAACTTACGGATTCCTTCTGATATGTCCATCACTGCCTGTCCATTGTCATCGATGTTTAGACAGCAATTAGAGAGGTTGAATTTCCCGCATACCCCTCCTTCTTCTGCCAGGAGGTAATCTAGGGCCAACCGGTTCTGGTATATAGCTGCTCTCATCTGTGTCTGCTGCTTTGCCAGCATCTCCAGTGCCACCGCAGTTTGGTTGGTAATTACTTCCAGTACTGCCTGATGTTTTATGATCTGGTTTAACATGTATACCGGGGTTCGGTAGCCCCAGGTTCCATCCTGTGCCCAAGTGGCTGGTCCATAGTATGAGATGATTCTTGCGGGTGGCCATTCATCATCTTCCCATTCTCCGATGTCTATTTTCCTCTTTTTCCGATATAGGTCGTCAAATACAGGTTTCCTAGCGACCGCCATTCCTCGGTGTTTAACAGGACAAATCCCGGTTGTACCAGTGCAATAAAGCGTGTCCCGCTCCAATTTGTTGGCAACACCGAGAATGCCTTGTGCCCGCATATCCATAACAGTCCTTCAGGGGCCGGCCCACTAGAGGTAACATTGTTCCATATGTCTCGCAACACCGGGATTCCTTGATAAGGGTTGTTCCCAGTGCAGTTCCATAGTCCAGTCGATTCCATTCCATCAGTCTTCATCCAGATAGTGCAGTTTCTCCCGTCTTTCTTAGTTGGATACCATTTAGGCTCCTCTGGCCACCACACTCGGGACTGATTTGGCCACTGAGTGACGATGCGCTGGCAGGGGCTGCTGCCTACTAGGATGGCATCCTTTGCCCAGGGCCTAGCGATACACTCAGTCCCAACCGGAGTGTCTGTCAGGACCCATGCCTGGGGATCTCGGTCTTGTCCAACTGTCAGGTTCCACTCCATCAGGTCCCATACTTCAACAATGGATCCTCTCCACGGCCAACGTGAGCTCATCAGTGGTCCGCCACAGACCCAACAGTTAGTCACATTCAGGGTTCCAGCTATCCGGAGGGCCAAGTCCACAAACAAGTTTTTCCCTCCTTCAGGGATCTCAATCTGCTTCTTTATTTCTTCATACATTGTCTGGTGCAGTTGAGGCTGAGTAGGTGGGGGAGGGGGAGGCTTGGTGACTACTACTTCCGTTAACTTTGTTATTACTTCCTCCTTCATTTTGTCTAATGTCCATCTTAAGGCATGGAAAGGGAGACCTAACTGTCCTGTCCTAGTCATACAAACCCATCTCTCCCCCTTTGGGCAGGTAACGTACCCAAACCTCCCTACATATCCCCTATTCTCTACCATATAATATTTCTTTCCCCCGTCCTTACAAATAGTTCTAGTCCTCAGGTTATAGCAACCATCGTTCACATGGGAATGATAGGTAAATGGTCTGGTTGTCCGCCCTCCGTATCTGATAGGATGATAACATTTATCACAGTTATTAATACCTTTTACCATGATGACATGCAGAGCAAGCAATGTCATCACGACTGCTCCTTTCATACTGCTACTTATATTTTTTTCTAAAAGTTAATGTTAGGGGCTTATTCCCTGGCTTCACCATCCACTGTTCTTTTTTATCCGGAGCGGGTGGGTCAATGGGCCCTTTAAGTTGAGTCGCATGGGTCCACCATGTTTCTTTTGTTCGTACTGCTGTCTCGGTTGTCAATAATACTAGGTATGGGCCGGTCCACCGGGGCTGGAGTTTCTCCTCCTTCCAATTCTTGACCAATACCCAGTCGCCGGCCTTTACAGCATGTATTGGAAAGTCGAGTGGTGGGCTTTGAGCCAATAATCCTTTAGCTTTTAATTCTGTAAGAGAACGAGATACTGCCAGTAAATAGTTCCTTAAGAATACATCACTGCCATCTATGGTGGGTATTCCTTCTATCTTTCACAAATAAGGTAACCCAAACAACATTTCATAGGGGGATACTGCTAACTTTGCATGGGGTCTCCGTTGCTTTTTTCAATGCCTTTCTGTTTCCCTACTGCTCCAAACATGCGCCAGATTCCATGTACATATGCTGCTCTTAAAGCCTTAATTTCTGCCAACTGAGCTAAGCAAGATTGCAGGCAAGCTTCCAATTTGATTACCTTAAAGTCTAATTCATCCTGATGCATCACTTCAAACCCTGCATACTTGCTATTATGATCCCTTTAACAAGAAACATCCACAAGCAAAACCTTTTTGTCCCCTTCATTCAAAGGCTCTGACTGTAAACCATTTCTCAGACTTGTGTGTCCTTCTTCCTTCATTATTTTCCTTAATGGCATCACAATTTCAACATACTTCCCAATCTAGTCTGAACTATATCCTGCCATTCCCAATATCATCATCATCTGTTCTACTGTCTGTGGTTTGGGAACTTCAATTGTCGCTGCAATTTGATCCTGCGGTATAGCTTTTACTTCTTTAGATATTACTCGTCCAAAATATTCTACCTGCTGCTGACAAAACAACAACTTCTTCCTTGATACATTATAATCTCCTATGCCATCTTTTCCAAGATAATTACATTGTCTCTCACATTGCTTCTCACTTGTGGAACAAACCAACAAATCATCCACATACTATATCAACACCTTCCAAATCTGCCTACAACATCTGATTAAAAACATGGGGCTAGTATTTAAAACCCTGCCGCATCCTAGCCTAGGTGTATTTAATACCTCTTCTTATGTTCTTACCATAGCTATGTTCACCACTATCTTAATATTATTACTATTTTTTCCTGATTACCATACCTGTTCACATCCCCAACACACCTTATCCATTACCTAGCTCCTTACTAGCCTTTATTGACCTCCTCCTTGAGATCCCTCCCTCCCTTGGGGACCCCAGTCCTGTCTGGGCTTATATCCAGATTTATTTCACTCCTGATAGGGCATTTGAGGAAATACTTTCCCAAAGACATTTATTATTGGCATGGAATTCTCTGGCCCCTGTTTGGCTCTGTCATAGGACTCACTGTGTGTCGGTGCATCACTTATTTCAATCTCCTCAACCAGGTCTGTTGTTACTGACAACGTTGTATTTCCTTTTTCACGCTCTTTCTTTTTGAGCTCTCCAAGTTACATTTGCATCATTTTTCTCTGCACCTCTTCCTGCTGGTCTGCAAGTCTTTTTCCTACCTTTGCGATATTTCTCAACCTCATTGACCAAATGATCACTGAATCAGGGGTGGGAAATAGATTACAATCCCACCACCTCCTCCAATCTAGACTTGACTTTAGGAGGAATGACATCCACCACAGTGGTTCAGAATATTGTGTTCATTAACTGGTTGCCTTCTGTTTTTGTTCAGTTTCCAGTCTCCACCTTTTCAGCTTGTTCTCCAGATAGGCTGCTGGATTTTTGACTGAGGGCCTGCCATACCCTCTGCCTGACTGTGTCAAACAGCATGCCATTGTTTATTGGATTGTTCACAGCATTTTTATACCAGCCATCTTCAGGAGTTCTGTCAGTTTAGTGGTTCCCATCACTTTCACCAACAGTGCCTTCAAATCTCCCATAGCCAATAATCGTCCTCCAAAGCCATAATCCATTTCTTGCCCCATCAGGAATATTGGGTAAGGTATTTCTTAGCCCTCTCAGTTTATGGGTGCCCCAAAGGATAATCTGTGTCTGGCCTGCTCTTATCTTTTTAAAGCAGTCTCATCAATTTATCCCTCTGCTTCCCACTCCTTTCTGATCTACCTTCTTTCTCATTCTAAACTCAATTTCTTACTTCTCAGATTGTTTATCCTCTTTTGCAAATTTATTCACCTTCCTTTTAAATCTTCCACTGACTTCTCGATTCTCATATTTTACCACCACCCCTTCTACCTCGGGGGCAGTCATCACTTTCCCTCCTACCCCTGAGATTCTGACTTGTTTTTCACCCAATCCCATTCCTTCCGGTACCTTAGTTATGCTTGATCTCTCCGCTCCCGAATCTACCATAAATACCATATCCTCTCCCTGGGGTCCTAATTTCAAGTTTACCAGAGGTTCCCGTGTGTATCCCATACACCCCAGGGAGCGGGACCCCCGACTTCCCTATTCTTCCTCCATGAGTGCATACGACTGCACCTCCCGTCGTAGCCTGGGACATTCCTTCTTGAAATGACCCTCCTCGCTACAATGATAACACCGGGATGGCCCTGTGTACCACCCTCCTGATCCTTGTCCCTTGTTTTCCCGGGGACCCCAACTTTGGTCCCTCCATTCACCTCTTCCTCATCCTCTGCCTCTGCCGCTTCCCCTTCCCCAGTCTCCATGAGCGCCCGGCCTTCTATCACCTTCGTCCCCCTTCTTTATCCCTTGCTGTACTGCCTGCAACATCATTTTTGCCTTTCCCTTCTGTTTTTCCTCATCCTGTCGTACATATAATTTCTGAGCCTCTGTTAACAATTGATTTAATGGTTTGTCATTCCAATCCTCCAATTTTTCCAGTTTCTTTCTAAGATCTGGCCATGACTTGGTTATGAAATTAACCTTTAGTAACTGCTGACCTGCGTCTGAATCAGGGTCTATTCCCGAATATTGCTGGATGTTCCTCCTCAGCCTCTGTAAGAACACTGTCGGAGGTTCGACTTTGTTTTGCTGGTTTTCAAAAGCTTGTTCGAAATTCTGTCCCTTGGGGACAGCTTCTCTGATCCCTTTGATTATTATCTCCCTGAGATCTCTCATGCTTTTCCTCCCTGCTTCTGTTTCCTCCTCACTGCCTCTCTCTCCTTTTCTCTCTAAACTGCTTAAGTACATCTAATTCCTTTCCTCTCCTCTTTTCCCACCTTTCCAACTTATCTGTGGCATATAATTCATAATTAACACTTCCATCTTGTCACACATTTATCTTGAGAGTGCCTCCCTTGGGCCACTTCCTCACAGCTGTTTCTGAAAATCTCAGCAAACAATCATTACCCTTCTCCAACCATAATGTTTATCTAAACAAACCACAAAAGCTGGTTGTTGTTCAGCAATTAACTTATTTCTAATTTTGTTCAAACCATTCTCCCTACAATTCCCAAATTCCAATTCCTAGTTTAAATACACACGACTAACAATTTTCCAAATTAGGTTTACTGAAAAGAAATCTATAGAAGCCAAGCAACCTACATTTTCCAACTTTCCCCTTTTAAGATACAAAGCGTTGTCCGTTACCTTACAGCTGTTCATAACCTCCCCCATTGCTTACAATTTCTTAAAGGAACACACACACCTACCCTTACAGCATGTGGCATACAGCAAACAAACCTATCACATATATAAACTTCCTCATTCATACAAAACTGTTTTTTACACACAAATCATATTAGTTCCATTCTTACTTCAATGAGATTGTGTGAAACAACTCAATATTTCTTTCATGTGCTGCTCCTTTATTTTTTAACTTTTCGTACTCAAAACATTTGGCACTGTGATTTTCCTTAGATTTTTGCAATGTCTGAGTGATACTCTGAATATTCTGTACAGCCCAGTGCCACCAGACTCAACTCCCCCTTATTGGTTCCTTTGGTTAATCAAAATAACAGAACTTAATCATAGTCTCCTTATCTTTACCCCCGGGACTTCCTTCTCCCCAAGATTGCCACATTCGCCCCAATGGACTATCAGGCAGAATGTGCGGCTCTTCACCAGTGTGAGCCTTGTCCTGTTTCCCCGGACCCTCACTTTTCCCGTTCTGGTTACCCATTGTCTTATCATACTATTCCCGTCCGACAGACCCTCGGTCGCCCAGGCAATACTTAATAGTCAGTTTTCTTACCCGGGTCTTGTGCACAAGAATCGCTCGACCGTCCCTTGTTTATTTATCTGACACTCCCTCTTGCTTCCCGAGTCTCATGTCCGGATATCACTCGCTCAAACCGTTGATGGCAAGCAAGGAGATCAGAGACTGCTGAAATCAACAGGGTGCACCTTCCCTTCCTTCTGTGCTTCCACCGAGCAGCTGGAGTGGCGATCGCGGACGAGCCCCCACTTTGTGAGATATGCGATGTGCTCAAATCTACTCAAGACTAAATCGTGGAAGCAAGAGATTCTTTATTTGCGAGTCTGCAGAGTCGGGTGCCTCTCCAAGTTGAGACACACCAAAGTCAGGAAAGTAAACACCTTTATACACACAATTCTACATTCAACCTCCCCTTCTGGCCCTCTCCAATCAGGGCACTGATGTGCACAGTCTATAGGTACTTCCCCCCAGTACCTCCCACAACATACATCGCATGTCCATACATGTGCATGGTAATGAGCAGTTTCTTGACCAGGGGTGTGTTAGTAATATTCATTTATTTCATTAAGCATGCTCCGTTGTCTATGACCTGCCCTAGTTTTGCTCACCTCCAACTGAACTCTCTCAGTTCTCCTATATCAGCACTAAAGCTAGGCTATAGTGACAAGGGTCCCGTCTATCACTCCCTTCTACTGATAGGGGTCTATCTACATCACTCCCTTCTACCGCTATACAATGCTATCAATTCTTAAGGACGGCTCTGGTAACTTTTATACGCAGCTGTCAGAATCCTCTCCTTGGCCTCTATCAGTTAGAATCCTCTTTACAAATTAGAATCCTCTCCTGAACCCTTACAATAGTGGGGTTTAATCACTTTATCCCCCACAATCCTCCCTTTTTCTTTTGCTACGCATCTATTGATTAAACCTCAATTTCAAGCTCCTTCAGTTCGAATTGAAGTAACATTCTCCTAATCTCCTCTTCCTGTGGATCCTGGACCTTCCCTGGTCGCATTATCATTATTTTCTGTATTACCCCTTTCTCTCCCATAGGCACTACTACAGCCTGCATCTGACATACTTGTAATAAGTTCCCTAAAACAACGGATACAACAGGGGATAAAGATCAGTCCAGCCACTGCACATAGAAACATTTAATCACTTTATCCCTCACAATATCTTCCCCTTTCCTCTATGTATTTGAGTTTGACAATCCTATTCCTGTAGTGTATTTCTGATCTTTAGTTTAGTTTGGAGATACAGTGCAGAAACAGGCCCTTCGGTCCATCGAGTCTGCGCCGACCAGTGATCTCCAAATTCCAACACTATCCTACATGCACTACGGGTAATTTTCAATTATACCAAACCAATTAGCCTACAAACCTGTACATCTTTGGAGTGTCGGAGGAAACCGGAGCACTTTGTGTTTTTACTTCAGATTCCAGCATTTACAGTCCTTTATGTCTCTATCTGACAATGAACTCAACCCAACTAGACTTGAAGAAATGGAGGCGCTAAATCACAAGAAAAGACACAAAGTGCTGGAGTAATTCAGCAGGTCGGGCAGCATCTCTAAATCACCAGGATAGGTGATCGCTTCTCTATCTTTCAGTCTGCAGAAGAGTTCCGACCCAAAACGTTACTCCAGCATTTTGGTTTACACCGAAGATGGACACAAAAATGCCGGAGTAACCTCAGCGGGACAGGCAGCATCTCTGGAGAGAAGGAATGAGGTGCTGCCTGTCCCGCTGAGTTTCTCCAACGTTTTGTGTCAAATGTTCTCCAGGGATGCTGACTGACCCGCGGAGCTATTCCAACAGTTTTTGTGTATTTTCAATTTTGACTCAAGACGAGTCAATTGTGAAGGCGAGGGTACACAAAAGGCTGGAGAAACTCAGCGGGTGCAGCAGCATCTAAGGAGCGAAGGAGATGGGCGACGTTTCGGGTCGAGACCCTTCTTCAGACTGGTCAGGGATCAGGGAAACGAGAGATATAGACGGTGATGTGGAGAGATAAAGAACAATGAATGAAAGATATGCAAAAAAGTATCGATGATAAAGGGAACAAGCCATTGTAAGCTGTTTGTGGTGTGAAAATGAGAAGCTGGTGCGACTAGGGTGGGGGAGAGCGATAGAGAGAGAGGGAATGCCAGGGCCTGAGGGCTGAGGGAGAGGTGGGAAGGGGAGGAGACAGCAAGGGTTAACAGAATTGAGAAAATTCAATGTTCAAGCCCAGAGGATGCAGACTCCCCAAGCGGAATATGAGGTGCTGTTCCTCCAACTGTTGTGAAGGCGACCTCTGCGGGACCACAACGACAAGAGCATGCAAAGAGTGCATCTCTGGTTTTCTTCAACCAATGAGATGTGAAATGGTTGTTGAGCAGAGCAGTCTGAGCCGGGGTGTGTGAACACGTCAGTAGCCGGCTCCACGCAGCCTGCGTGAGGAACTCTTCCCCACCGCACACAGCAAGAGGCGATGGCTGGCTTGTACAAGACGGTGCCCAGGACTGGAGCCTGGCTTCTCCCAGCCGCCTGCCGGGTCCCGCGGAGAGACTGTGAGTCAACTCGATGCTCGCTTTACTTTCTCCTCGCGTTTCTAATCAGTTCGCGACGTGACTGCTTGCGGGTAAAGTTCTCGACTGGGACGCCGAGCATTTAATTTGTCAATGGCTCGGGTTCAGTAAAGTCCCCGAGGCTCCATCAGCCGCCTTTCTGTTTCTTTAGGTGGACAAATGTGCTGGGGAAACTCAGCGGGTGCAGCAGCATCCATGGAGCGAAGGACAATCTGTTTCTTTAACTGCGTTTGCAACTTGCGAAAGGTTCTCATTTATCTTTCTTAAGTTTCATTTCAGACTAGTTGCCACCCTTTCATGTCGCGGGGACCCTTATATCAACTATAATGATGCTTTCTGTCCGCTCTGCTTGACTTCACAAGATCACAACATTCGTCAACGCTTTTTTAATTTCCATTCGAAATGCCTTTGTCCATTTTTAACATATAACTTATTATGTTTGTAGGTATGCAACATGGCCACTGAGTGCCTAATGTGCGGTCTCCCAACAGTATTAACTACGTGTGTAGGAAGGAACTGCAGATGCTGGTTTAAACCCTATATTCAGTGTTACCAATTAGTTGCAGCAGTTTCTTCCTGGTGAAAGTTGGGAAGAAAAAGAAACTCCCCTATTTCTCAATCGGATGTTTCTTAATCAAACTTTCCTCTCACTTGTAGCTTGTATTTGTAAGCACTAAACAAAAGCGCTCATTTTTTTAAAAAAATAGCTTTTGAATCGCTCTGATTTTCCTTCGGGGTCTAGCAACAATCTCCTAGAACTTAATCATCAGCTCCTTGGACTGCAGAGTAGCACTATAAGCTTGGCTACCTCCTTCCAGAGGATTTCTGCTGGATCTCTAAATTATTCCTCCTGCACATTTCAATTGTTGTTTCCTGGCCAATATTGTACTCGTTCTCCAGAACATAAGAACAGGAATAAGTGACAGAAAGAACTGCAGATGCTGGAACATTGTGTAGAATACAGTGTTGGAATGACTCAGCAGGTCAGGCAGCATCCCTGGAGGAGACGGATGCACCGTACATGGATAGGTGGCAGCTATCGACTTCCTCCAGAGATGCTGCCTGACCTGCTGAGTTACTCAAGCACTTCCTGCCCTGGAACAGGAATAGGAGTATGTCAGGAAGTGCAAGATGGTTCTTTATTGTCACATGTATTGAGGTACAGTGAAATTCATTTTTTTAATGCATTTGAGTACTAGTATCATTATGCACAAGTACTTGGATACATCTTAGATAAGCATCTCGGGTACAGTACAAGTGTATAGTAGTAATATACTGCGATGGTATAAAGAGTCACCAGATTCAGTTTAGTTTATTGTCAGGTATACAGAGGCACAGTGAAGAGCCTTTGTTGCGTGCTATCCAGTCAACAGAAAGACAATGCATGATTACAATCGATCCATTTACAGTGTATAGATACATGATAAGGGAATAACGTTTAGTGCAAGGTAAAGCTAGCAAATTCTGATCCAGGATAGTCTGAGGGTCACCGAAGAGGTAGATAGTAGTTCAGCACTGCTCTCTGGTTGTGGTAGGATGGTTCAGTTGCCTGATAACGGATTGGCACAATTTTCAAGTCCCAATTGTTGTAAATGCAAGGTTCTTGGCCTGACCATGATGGCCCATTTTTCCTGGTGGTGTTGCAGTGTTGGCTTGGCCAAGCATAGCCGTGGTGCACTCCTCCTGGAACCTGGAGCAAAAAGCAATCTGCTGGAGGAACTCGACAGGTAGAGAATCATCTTCCCCCCCCCCCCCCCCCCCCCCCCCCAGCACCCTCACCACCACAAATGCTGGGTGACTCCGAGTTCCTCCAGCAGTTTGTTTTCATTTAAATACCAATAGGTAACTCCGCCTGTTCCAGCATCATACAAGATTGCTCTTCTACCTCAGCACTTTTTAAAATCTGATCTTTTGTTTTCCTAATATCCAGGAATCTATGAATCTCAGTTCTGAATCCAATTCAGTACTTCTGAAATATCCCATCTCCTACACCACCCTCTCTTGCCGCAGAGGCTTCTAGTTTGTAGTTTGTCGAACCATACTTGCTGTATATTTGACTGTCCTGACCGGCGATTTAGAAAATGTTCCTCTAATCCTGCATGCTCAACTGCGAAGTCAGCCGCATAGGACCTCTTATACCAGCCCCAATTACAATTACCTGCCTGAATTTAATACCTTTGCACACTTAGTTGCACAGTTTATTTATTGTTATAAAAAAAGAAAATGTTCTAACCACTGCCAGCCAGGCGTTATATAAATTAGAAATGCTGAAATTCTAAACAAAAATTAGAGGAAATACAATCTATTGAAGGAAAGGGATACATCTACCTCCTATTGATAAGTATCAATTAATTATGTTTGCATATTACCAGTCTAAGAAAGAGGCATGGGTGGGTTTATAAACTGTACTTGCAGATGGAATAGAAGTCTGCAAGCTATTCGCTTGGTCATTATGCATTTAGGGCAGTTGTTAAAATAACGGTGCAAACTGGATAATAGGAATTAGTGCTGCAAACTGTATTGAATAACTTCTGCTATTGTCAAGAGTCATAAAGCATGGAAATGTGCCATTCGGCCCAATATTTCCATGCCGACCAAGATGCCTAAACTAAATTAGTCCCATCTGCTTGTGCCTGGTCTGTATCCCTCTAAACCGTATTCCTATCTATGTACATGTCCAACTATCTTTTAACTGTTCTTTTGTATCTCAACTACTCCTCTGGCAGCTCATTCCATATGTTTACCATCCTCTTAGGAAAAGGTTACCTCTTAGGTTCATATTAAATCTTTCCCCTCTCTCTTTAAACCTATTATGTTCTCTAGTAAATTATCTCTGCACTCTTTCCAGCTTAATAGCATCTTTCCTATAACAGGGTGACCAAACCTGAACACAATAATCCAAGGCTGACTGGCAAAGGCCAGCATGCCAAAAGCATTCATTGTATTCCTTGACCCCTCTGTTGTATAGCACTCCCAGGGCCCTACCATTCACTGTGAAGGTTCTGCTCTGGCTCGACTTTCGAAAAAGCAACACCGCTTGCATATCTGAATCAAACTCTATTCGCAATTTCTTGGCCCACTTGCCCAGCTGATCAAGATTCTGCTGTAACTTTTGATAACCATCTTCACCGTCTACGATACCACTTTTATCAGTGTAATCTGCAAACTGAGTAATCATGCCTTGTACAGTCTGTGGAATTCTCTGCCTCAGAGGGCGGTGGAGGCAGGTTCTCTGGCTGCTTTCAAGAGAGAGCTAGATAGGGCTCTTAAAAATAGCGGAGTCAGGGGATATGGGGAGAAGGCAGGAACGGGGTACTGATTGGGGATGATTAGCCATGATCACATTGAATGGCGGTGCTGGCTCGAAGGGCCAAATGGCCTACTCCTGCACCTATTGTCTATTGTCTATTGTCATCCAAGTTCCTCTTTGTTTGATCCATGTTAACATTTTCTTGGATCATTTTGCAAATATCAATTGCTTGCAGCAGAGTATGATGTAACTATGGTATTGTAACCAATTTGACTGTGCCCTGGATTTGTTATACCAAATTAGGCTCGGTGGTTTGTCCATTAGTGCTAAATCGAGTCTGATTCTGAATTAATATTACGCGTGGAACACTTGTGTCCAATCTGATTCTGTGTCTGCCATATCAAATCTGGACACAGTTTTCTAAGACTGTCAAACCCAATCCAACTTGAATATTTGTGACTGCCACTATGAATCCAGTTTTGAATTACAATGTGCATGTGACAGACCGAATGTGACTCTGACTCTGGCTGTGGTTTAGATTTTAACTGGCCTTGTCCAATTCAATTATTTTGCTTCTGCAATACAGTCAAAATAAGACATTAGGATGACTGTGAAGCCTGAACGAGAGGATATTGGAAAAAGTGTCCACTGAAGATGTTTGCAGCAGTACCTCTAATAATATTGAATTTGCTCCGAACCACTTCATTCCAGAAATAGACTGCAGACATAGTTTAAATAAAATCATCTGAATGCAGACTCTGTTGAATAAATAAGCTAGATAAGAAGAATAGCACTGATGGTAGTGATTTTGTCAGGGAAAAGTCAAGGCATTTGGCTGTGTTGAAACATAACATCCGAGGCATCCGTGGCTTCACCGTTTCAATGAGTGGAATGTATGGAAATAGTTGTTTTTATTTTGGAAATCATTGCAGTAGTTGACTTGTTTAAGAAGGAACTGCAGATGCTGGAAAATCAAAGGTAGACAAAAATGCTGGAGAAACTGAGCGGATGAGGCAGCATCAAGTAGTTGCCTTTGTCACTGCATGTCAATCACTTATGATTTTCTCTGGTGAACCTCGTCCATTGATGCATATTTACCATCAAGATCTAGAAGATGTTGTCTGCTGTAGTTGACTTTGACCTGCTCTATTAAATCTGGTAAGCATACAGAATGGCCTTGATCTTGAGTTTTTGGTTTAGTTTAGAGAAACTGCGCGGAAACTGGCCCTTTGGCCACCCAGTCTGCTCGGAACAGCCACCCCCACACACTAACCCGATCCTACACACACTAGGGACAATTACAATAGTAGGTCAAATAGCCTGCAAACCTTCACGATTTGGAGTGTTGGAGGAAACTGGAGGTCCCGGAGAAAGCCCACGCAGGTTATAGGGAGAATGTACAAACTCAGTACAGACAGCACCCATAGTCAGGATCGAACCCGGGTCTCTGGCGCTGTAAGGCTGCAGCGTGAGCCATGATCTAAGATTAAAAAAGGCCTTGGCTATGCAAACACAGATCTGACAAATCATGGATGGCAGCATGATTATTATACCTACTTTCCTGAAAACTAAACTTTAAACAGACTATTAAGGCTATTAAAACAGAGTATCTATTGGACAGATATACAAGTTATATAAGTTCCAGGAGCAGAATTAGACCTTGGCCCATCAAGTCTACTCCACCATTCACTCATGGCCAAAGGCCTTTTTCTGGTATGTGTGTCTTTATGACACTAACTCTGGAGATCAGACAATCTATAAGGACAGAGAAAGTGTTACTTTTCAGGTGTGGACCCTCTGGCTCCTTTCCAGCTGAAATTCCACCCTTCACCTTTCAAATTCACCAATATTACAGACACAGGCACTCCCTGACTTGCGTGATAGGCAATTTGTATAAACTCGCACTTAAAGGGTGAGCAACCCTTTAAGCCCAGTGCTTTATTTCTGAGTTGTGAGTGTCGGTAGTCTCGGTAGCAGTGTGCTACTGTCGTCGCATGTGGCATTTACTGCAAGCCAGTCAGCTATTCAAGTGGATGCTCCCACATGTTCCCTGCATAAGGTCATAAGGAATTAGGCCATTTGGCCCATCAAGTCTACTCCACCCTTCAATCATGGCTGATCTATCTCCCCCTCCTAACCCCATTCTCCTGCCTTCTCCCCATAACCTCTGCATGGGTGCTCCCACGTGGTCTACATATTACACAGTACAAATAGTAAATTTACACATGCGCAGTAGCATTTCCATTTCCGACTTGCGCAACACTTGGTTCACACAAGGGTCCGCAGGATGCAACCCTTGTGTAAGTCGGGGAGCGTCTTTGGTCTGAAGAAGGGTCTTGACCCGAAATGTCACCCATTCCTTCTCTCCAGAGTTGCTGCCTGTCCCGCTGAGTTCCTCCAGCATTTTGTGCCTGTCCTTATTTGCAAGTTCTCTTTCAGCTTTTGAATGTGGTTTGTTGTTACTTTTGGTTCGAAACAAAGATTAATAGGTTAAATGCTAAGAATCTGATTAAAATATGGGAGGATACAAATGTAGGATTAGGATAGGTTGATGGTTGACATGACTAAATGGCGAAGGGCCTGTTTCTATGCTGTATGACTCTAACTAGGATGTTGCTCAAACTGGTTAGTCATAAGTGATAGGTGCAGAATTAGGCCATTTGGCCCTTCAAGTCTCTCCGCCATTCAATCATGACTGATCTATCTTCTTCCTAATCCCATTCTCCTGCCTTATCCCCATAACCCCTGACACCCATACTAATCAACAATTTATCTCCGCCTTAAAAATAAACACAGACTTGGTAATTCACAGACTTGGCCTCCACAGCCGTCTGTGGCAAAGAATTCCACAGTCTCTCGAACAGTTTGTTTTTGATAAATTGAACAGTGAACCTGTAAAATATTTTTCTGAGAACAGTAGAATTGTCTAATTGGTTTTAAATCTGTCATTCCAGTTTTGCATCAAGGTTAAAAGTTTACTGAAGTTTTCTGTGGGCAGTATGAATAAATGCAAGGACAAAGCAGATGACAAGTAACTGATGCAGACAAGTGTAAGGGTAGGGAACGAGATTAATTTAAAGTAAGATAGATGTGTTATCTAAAGGGCCTGTCCCACTTGGGCGTCATTTGCGTGTCACTCTGGTGGCGCGCGAGTATTTTGAGAATCCCAAAATCCTGGGGCGCCGCGTGCTACCGCGCGTCGCTGCCCACGCCACCACGTGCCATGCGCACGTAATGCACGCCATGCGCGCGTAATGCACACATGACAAGGCGTGCGTCGTGACGCGTAACTGACGTCTCGTAAATGACACCCAAGTGGGACAGACCCTTAAGGCCTAAGGGCTTGAGGATTCAACATGACCTTTGCATCACACACAATCCTTTCTTTATATCAGGAACAAAGTCCATGAATCCCTGCATCAAGTGCAGAGCCATTGTTTTGTGGGAATATTTGCCATTGTGGATAGATTCACCTAACTGGGCTTTCAATGCTTCAGAGAGAAGCCCAGCCTCCACAAATACTGGTCAATGGTGCTTTTATTGTCAAGTGCAAAATGCTAACACACGGTGAAATTATTTTTCTTACAGTCCAGTTGCGTATTGCCATTCCCCCGATTAGCAACATAAATGGCTGACTGAGCCTGTATGCAAGAGGTGCCATCTTTTGATGCCATTTTCAAAGTCCACACTATAGTTCTTATGAGCGGTGCCTGTTCCAGGCAAGTCCCAGGCTGCTGCAGGCCTCCAGTTATTGCCTCCCTTGGACACAACATCCTCCTTCTTGCCCGTCCACCTTAATTTCGTGTACGTCTTTGGAGTGTGGAAGGCAACGGAAGATCTCAGAGAAAACCCACGGGGGGAATGTACAAACTCTGTACAGCAGTGTCAAGATTGAACCTGGGTTTCTGGCACTATAACGCAGCAACTCTACCGCCGTGCCATTGTGCCACGCTTTGTTCCCCGGTGGGCGCCACCTGCAGCCATCCTCGAGTGCATGGTAGGCCGGGCCCTGATTCTATCTCCTTTCTTAACGGCCTTTCTCCTCGCCCAAAGCATCTGACGTCGTCACCGGCTCCCTCCCCCATCATCGGGGGACAAGCGGGGACCGGATCGATGGGCATCCCCTGTGGCAGCGATTCGCGGGATCTTCTGCTCGGCCGTGGAGGACCGGCTCAGCAGGCCCCCCTTGAAGCTGCGATCCGCCGGGAGCAAGGGCCGCGATCCCCTGGGTCCTTCAGCCATGCGCGCCATCCTGGGTCATTGAAGCATGGTGAATAAATGTTGTCTTTCCAGCAATGGCGCGTTCCCATAACTAACTGCAAAATACTGTTGGTGCCGGAAGTATCCAATATAAGCTGAATGCTGGAAGCACTTAGCGCAGATCCTTGTCCTTCTATTAAAAGCAGAGTTAACACAAGATAGACACAAAAAGCTGGAGTAACTTAGCAGGACAGGCAGCATCTCTGGAGAGAAGGAATGGGTGACCTTTTGGGTCGAGACCCTTCTTCAGTTAACACAACTTGATAATTAGAGTACAATGTTTATCAGTGAAAATGCTTTTTGCATTTTGGTCTTTTTTGTGCAAAAACATCCTATTTTGTTGCGGTTATGTGAGTGAAGCTAACATTGGCAGAAAATGTGTTAGTTGACAATGAATCTGTGGAATTCAAGTCAATGGATATTTTTAAGGGAGAGATAGGTAGGTTCTTGATTAGTACGAATGTCAGGAGTTATGGGGAGAAGGTAGGAGAATGGGGTTAGGAGGGAGTGATAGATCAGCCATGATTGAATGGCGGAGTAGACCTGATGGGCCGACTGGCCTAATTCTGCTCCCATCGCTTACGAACTTGGGAAACTGGTGCAGGATTCCCAAAAAGTTAATTTGCAAGTTCGGTACTAAGGAAGGCAAATTCAATGCTAGCTCTTATTTCGAGAGGACTACATTATTTGTAACAGGGATTTCATGCTGAGGCCATTTGCCAGAGTCGATTTCTAATTTACCTGAATGGTCAAAAGTGGAAATGATTCCAGCTGTTGGTGCAGATAAGGTTAAGAACAAAGTTAGGGAAAAAAGTATGTCAATAATTTGGGTGAAGATTTGGGTGAGGTACTGCCGATGGTGATCAAACAGGACATATTCTCCTGCAATTCAACAATGATGTCAGTATTCAAACTAGCCTCCAGCAGTCCGGAAATTTGTATAAGGAATCATTTGAGTAAGAGATAGACACAAAGTACTGGGTTAACTGAGTGGGTCAGGCAGTATCTCTGGAGAAAATGGATTAGGAGCGCCAAAGTTGTGCAACAGTTGCCACTGCTTTACAGCGCCAGAGACTTGGGTTCGATCCTGATTAAGGGTGCTGTCTGTACAGAGTTTGAACGTTCTCCCTGTGACTGCGTGGGTTTTCTCCGGTTTCCTTCCACATTCCAAAGATGTGTAGGTTTGTAGGTGAATTGGGTTTTGTACAGTGTGCCGGATGGAACTAGTGTACGGGTGATTACTGGTCAGCGTGGACTCAGTGGGCCTGTATCTCTAAACTAAAATAAGGTGGGATTGTAGTGTTCTTCAGACTGATTGTAGTGGAGAGCGGGGGAATGGAAGTGAAGGGGGAAAGAAAACGGACAAACCGGGCTGGCAACAGATATATATTGAATAAGAAAGTTTGAGGAAACAAATAAAGATAGTTGACATTTTTGATCAACTAAAAAGTTGTAGATTTTTAAATATTTGTTTAAATATGCTAAAGCAATCTGAAATGGGTACTGCAGGAATTTTGAGAATGTTGCAAGGACTGGACTGGACAAATTTGATATGGGGAAAAGCTTGGCAAGTGATAGGTGGCTACAGGTGAGAGGATAATTAGTAGATGGGTGGAGTAAGTGACAGAGGCTAATTGTGTAAAGGAGGCATGTTGTATTACAGTAGATGCCATTCAGGGCAGGTTTATGCAGGAACTATTTGCTGTGACAAAGAGAAATCCCACCAAAATGTTAGAAGTCGACCTTTTTTACTGGTTCTAAACTAATCCACTTCTCCGTGGATTGTCACCTTGTCGTGTTGGAGAAGCATGTGTGGACCTGAGATCCTGAGAGCGATGCCGTCTGGAGCTATGCTCCTGGTAGGGCCACCCATGATGGTAAGGTCGAAGCGGAGGTCTCTGACAAAGAGCAATCCAACCAAGACCTCAACGGTGGAACAGACGGAGGACGATGGCTAACCTTAGTGGAGCGTCACAACGGCTGGGAAGGCGGGTGAAGGCTGCAGCAGAAAAGGGTCTCCGGTCGTCTTGGACTCCATCCCTCTGGATCCTGACCCAGATCTGTCAAGGACCGTGGGGTGTGGCTGTCTGTGCACCATTCTCCCCATGTTAAACAAAGTCGCGCGCAGGCGTCCTCCATATAGGGTATAGCACGCTGGAGACACCCATGGTCAGCCATGACCGAAGGGGGCCTAAGAAGAACAAGCTACCCAAAATAGTAGCAACATGACATATGCTGCTTTTATTTTTGTTTCTCCCCCCTGCCATCCTTGCAAAAGTACCCCACCTCCCACTGGATTGCACAGCATCTTTGTTTTTGGTTGGAATTATGTGTAGGAATTTCTAGGTCATGATCCATTTGAATAATGGTATAGGTACAGGACTGTGTGGTTTGTGATTTTTTTTTTTTCCCTTATATTCATGTGGATTGAAATTCTCAGTTGGAAACAATTTTTTATTTTCTCTCTCGTCATGTTCTGTTATGAAACAGGCCGTGCGCAGCAGTGTATTTTTTCCTCCTCGTTACCACATCTTTGCATGTGGTTCCATTTGGGAGTTTACTGTTGTAACATGGGCACAAACAATGCACATTCTGTTCTCATTGATTACAGCTTGGCATTTAATACAATCATCCCCTCCAAGCTGGTTACCAAACTCGCAGAACTGGGTCTCTGCGCATCCCTCTGCAATTGGATCCTCGACTTCCTCATTCACAGACCACAGTCCGTTCGTATTCGTGGAAATGTGTCAGCCTCAATAACAATCAGCGTGGGAGCACCTTAAGGCTGCGTGCTCAGCCCCCTGCTGTACTCACTCTATACTCTATACTCAACCGGTCATAGTGCGAATTCCCATCATCAAGTTCGCTGACGACACCACTGTTGTGGGACGTATCACTGATGGGGATGAGTCAGAGTATAGAAGAGAGATTGAGTGACTGTCCATATGGTGCCAGCACAATAACCTGGCCCTCAACACCAGCAAAACCAAGGAACTGATTGTGGACTTTGGAAGGAGTAGGATGGGGACCCACAGTCCCATTTATATCAACGGGTTGATGGTTGAAAGGATCAAGAGCTTCAAATTCCTGGGCGTGCACATCTCTGAAAATCTTTCCTGGTCCGAGAACACTGATGCAATTATTAACAAAGCACATCAGCACCTCTACTTCCTGAGAAGATTACGGAGAGTCGGTTTGTCAAGGAGAACTCTAACTTCTACAGGTGCACAGTAGAGAGCTTGCTGACCGGTTGCATCGCGGCTTGGTTCGGCAACTTGAGCGCCCTGGAGAGGAAAAGACTACAAAAAGTAGTAAACACTGCCCAGTCCATCATCGGCTCTCACCTTCCTTCTATCAAGGGGATCTATCGCAGTCGCTACCTCAAAAAGGCTGGCAGTATCATCAAGGACCCACACCATCCCGGCCACACACTCATCTCCCTGCTACCTTCAGGTAGAAGGTACAGGAGCCTGAAGACTGCAACGATCAGCTTCAGGAATAGCTACTTCCTCACAGCCTTCAGGCTATTAAACTTGGCTCGGGCAAAACTCTGAACATTAATAGTAAGATTAAACGAGAAATTACCAGGTTGAAGTTTGATCTTTATTTTATGAGGAGTTACGACAAGGAATTACGTGAAGACCCCGCTAGCACACATGCGCGACATTCTTCAAAGCAGCGGTGTGAAATCACAGATAGTAGAGTTGACTAAAGATAGTAAGATAAGAGAACTAAAATACCAGTTGACCTTTATAATAGAGGGTTGGGAGCGGAGGGCACGTAATCCCTCATCATAACTCCTCATAAAATAAAGATCAAACTTCAAACTGGTAAGTTCTCGTTTAATCTTGCTACTTTACTTTGGAGTCACGTGAGTGACTACGTGAAGATTTCAAAGCTCTGTGATTTCATGCCGTGGAAACGAGTCCATGCTCACACGCTGCCATAATAACCAAAGGAGGAAGTATGTTAATATATTTCAGACATGAATCGGTTGCTGAAAAACAATGATGTATTTATTAACAAATGATAATAATAACCCTTAACTTCAGGGAAAATTATAATACAGAACTCAAAATCGTGTCTGCAAATGTCTCAGGTGTGGCAACGGGTTTATTATAAAACCGCTGGAAGGTTCTTTCATTAGACCATCCTGCTGTTGCAAGGATGTGGTCCATAGGAACTTCCATCATCCTTGCTGCCGATGTAGCTGCAGCCCTGGTGGAATGAGATTTAAAAACATCAGTGTCCACCCCCATTGCACCTAATACCACCCTAAGCCATCTTGAGATGGTCTGCATGGTTACTCTTTGATGAGGACGTTTATGACTTATCAATAAAGCCATTTCCGTGCCCCTGAGACTTTTGGTGACCTCCAGGTAATGTAGAAGGTGGGTCACTATACATAGGCGAATATCTATGGGGTAAGCCAGGGACTCCAATTTGAGGCCAGATGATCCAGGCCTGTTCTGTTTAAGTAACTCATATATGTGGAAAGTTATCTTATTTTTGGATGTTACCATGGCGTCCAGCATCACCATTTTATACGTCAGTTTTGTTAGTGAAAGGGACGTAGCTGATGCCCAATCTCTGAGCAGGGTTAACACAATACCAATATCCCAGGTCTGGGAATACCTAAGCCTGGGGGGATTTGAGTTGAAAATACCCTTCATAAGTTTCGACACTAGAGGGTGAGATCCGACCCCATAGTGTTCTAACCCCTGTCCCAGATATGAAGATAGGGCACTCTTAGCACAGTTGATGGCACTGTAGCTCAAGTCTTCATCAAAATGTTGGCTCGCCAAGAATTCCAGCACATCCGTAATGGTGGCTGTATGGTAAGTGGTGTTTGTCCTGGTACAGAATACCTCCCATTTTCTGATATATGTGAGGTACTGTTTCCTGGTGGACTCTCTGCATGATGCCATGATGATGTTCATAGTTCGGTTCGACAGTCCAAATTCCAGGAGTGGTCTTTTAAAATCCTGTAAATCAACAGGTTTATTCTATCATGGCACGGGTGACTCTCGCCTGTCACAGGATGTACCAGCAAACTCGGGCGTTTAGAGATTGAAATACATGGTTCTGAGACCATGTCGAGTACAACAAGAAACCATGGCTGAGTAGGCCAGTCGGGTACAGCCAAAATACCCGATGCGGAGTCTTGTTGTATTTTTCGCAAGACCCGACTGATGAGCAGAAGGGGGGAAATGCATAGAAAAACAATTCCCCCCAGTGTAATGAGAAAGCGTCCATCGCTACTGCCCCAGGGTCTGGTTCCCATGCAACATATGTTGGTAACTGGTGATTAAGTCTGGATGCAAAAAAGTCGACATCTGGCATTCCATACCGAGCTACAATGTCAGTAAATACTTGGTGGTCCAACATCCATCCGGTGTTGTCATTGAATTTGCGTGACCTGGTGTCCGCCACTGTATTGAGCTTACCTGGAAGGTAAGTAGCTGATATCCAAATGTTTCTTTCTATGCACCAGTGCCAGATTGTATTGACCAATTCATCACAAGATAGCGACTTAATTCCACCCATATGATTAATGTATGCCACCACGGTGGTATCAATTTGTAGGCGAACATGCAGATGGTGCATGTCCGAACAGTAAGCCCGAAGCCCGTGAAACGTTCACAACATCTCTAGATGATTGATACCCAGTGCCTGAAGTACGGTTAACTCATGTGCATTCCATCTACCACCGCAACTAGAGGTGGTATTGGTTGCTCCCCAGCCGTGTGCGCTGGCGTCAGTTTGTAAAACAACCAAAGAGTTTGTGACTAAGATGGGATTAGAGCAATGTCGAGCATTGTTAATCCACCATTGCAATTCCAATTTTCCTTTGGCTGGTAATTGCATTGGCCTGTCAAAGTGGCCAGCATGGTGTTTGAGTGCTGCAATTTTGGCCCTCTGTATATTTGGTAATGTAAGGGTCCAAATTGTGTCGGCTGGGAAGGCAGCCACGAGCTTCCCAATTACCCTGGCTACTTGTCAAATAGATGGTTTACTGACGCAAACAAGGCTGTTGCATGCCTCTATCAAGTCTGTTACTTTGTCCTTTGTCCATGTGAACAGAGTCAATCGTGAACCCCAAGTGGTTCATAGTCATAGAAGGCATTTACTTGGATTTATCTGGATGTATGATAAACCCCAACTTTTGAAATAGGAGCTTGGTGGCTGAGACAGCCAATTTGGCCAACTCCAGGGTTTCCCCCACAATTAAGATGTCATCCAGATGAGCCATTACAATATGTTTTTGTTTCCGGAGAAACGCCAAGGCTGGTTTCAATATTTTCGTAAACAGTCTGGGGGCTAATGTTAATCCATTCGGTAGCACTTTATACTGCCAGAGCTGCCCCATCCAGATAAATTTCAGATATCTGCGGTGATCTTTCTCTTGGTACTGAATAGTATGCATCTTTTAAGTCGATGCAAGCCATGAAGTATCTCTTGGAAACTAGTTGTTTGGCAGTAACAAAAGTTTCCATTTTGACGTGGGTATACTGCACAAAAGTATTCAGTTGTGTCAAATCAATAATGATGCGGCATCCGCCATCTTTTTTGTTTTTTGTGAAGATGTTTGACACAAACTCAAGAGATTCGTGTTTGGTTTTCTCAATTACTCCTTTTGTATGTAGTCTTAACAGTTCTGCATGACCTTCCAATTTTTCTTTTTGTGAAAGCACAAACTTTCATGCCGAACCGGAAGGAGGAGTTTGTGAACAAATTCAATTTTGTATCCCTCAATACTTTGCAGTATGAAAGGATCAGAAGTTATGGAACTCCATGCATTTCTAAACAAGTGTAACCTTCCCCCAATCTGTGAAGAAGTTACACATGCTATGTTCCGGAAGCAACCAGACCCACCTATCTCCATGGTTACCGATGGTGCTGTGTTGGTTTCTTCCGTCCTTGTTTCTTGGGAGGTGGAGGCGCTGGGGTGTGGGGTTGGTGCATCTTCCACGAAGGCCGGTCTGGGCCATGGTCTAAAAAAGACCTTTGTCCTGGTCGTGCGGCCTTCGAGCTTTCACCAGCTGTTGCTCTTTCGCTGTAGTAACGCGGTCTGCTGGTGGATGCGTAGGGATGCTGCTGCTGAGGATACGAGGACCTGGTAGTGGACAGCACTTTCATCATGCTGACGGCCTTTGCCTCCTCGTCGAGGTCTTTAACCTGCTATGGTAGGTTGTCACCGAACAGTAAAGTAGGCGGCTGCGCGCTGCTGGTTTTGCACAACCCCGCGAACTTGGGGTTTAGTGCAGGTCGGATGATACTCTTCCTAAAACAGTTAATCTCGAACTGTGCATTACAGAAGAGTGCAAGCGCGTCTTGTTGTTCCTCCGACATATCCTTCCCATCCACTGACCTGGCAAATGCTGTAATTCCAGAGGCCAGTAGTTTCAGGATCTTTTGCATCTTTACTTCCTGGTTCCTGATGCCAGCACTGATGTTTCCCCAGATGGGGTTGTTCACCGCAGGCACGTTGAGGGGGAGACAGTTCTCTGGAGCTAAATATTTAGCAGCCGTGTCATTCATGGCCTGTTCCTGCAGTTGGTTGGTGGTGAGGTGATTTATGCTGGCTGCCAGCTGCGGCTGCAACTTCAGTCCCTTTTGCGAAGGCATCGCAAACTTGGACACCATGCTGAGTAGCTCTTGTTCTTGCACCCCTAGCATGCTGGACGATTCTTCGGCCAAATCCCCCTGTTCAGTCAGCCCAGATCTGACTCCTTATTCTCCCCTCCGAGGAGGGAGAGACATTTGGCAGCCCTGTAAAAGGTGCTGCCGTGGGTGTCCTAGGAGAACCACGGTGACCAGACTCCTGCTGGAGTAGCAATTGCTCCGTCAACCGCTCCATGCGGGATAAACAACCGATGTCGCTTCCCGCAGGCGGCGAGTCTTCCAGCCTGGACCCTGCCGAGTCTACGGGCTTGCCCGACTTTCGGGTGGCTTTACCACCAGTCCGAGGTACACCTACGGGCTGTAGCGGTGCCAAGTCGGGGGCTGCTGGTTGAACGACTAGCAGTTCCGGTGAAGTCGGCCGCTGCTGACTGCCCGCATTCCCGCGGTCCTCCGCAGTCATTCTTGTTGCGGTCTGTTTGGACTTAGTCCTTGACTTGTCCATAATGGGTGTTGCTCTGTAAGAGAAAACACACAGAGCGCCCAAAAAAACGACCTCAAAATAGTGAGTACTTACCTGCAGGTCCGTTTTAAGCTTACCGCTGGAGGAACGTCGCGCCTCCTGCCTGTCGCTTCGCAATGCGTTGGACGATATGTCGCGCATGCGTGCTGGCGGGGTCTTCACGTAGTCACTCACGTGACCGCGCAGTAAAATAACCCATTATCTGTTATTTGTACTTTATCAGTTTATTTATTCATGTGTGTATATATTTATATAATAGTATATGGACACACTTTTCTGTTTTGTAGTGTCAATGCCTACTATGTTCTGTTGTGCTGAAGCAAAGCAAGAATTTCATTGTTCATCAGGGACACATGACAATAAACTCTCTTGAACACTTGAATTCTACTCGAAGTAATATAGCTAGTCATTTTCTTCAACCTGTGGTTAGGATACTGATTAGGATGCACAGTCAAGGGTGCTGCTTTCCTGCTTGAGCCAAAAGTCAAGGTATAGGTATGAAAATGGGAAGAAACTGTCAACAGTACAATGCGGGTATTAGACACTAAACTTAATGGGCTGGATTTTGTTGGGATTTGCCAGCAGTCTTGCATTCGGCTGCTGATGTTTAGTAGATTCTAGGACTCCCACACAGATGAGGCACGGTGGTGCAGCGGTACAGTTGCTGCCTTACAGCGCCAGAGACCCAGGTTCGATCCTGACTGTAGGGAGTTTGTATGTTCTCCCCGTGACCACATGAGTTTTCTCCGAGATCCTCGTACACTCCAAAGACGTATAATTTGGTAGGTTAATTGGCTTTTAAATTTTTTTTTTTTAAATGTCCCTTGTGTGTGTAGGCTAATGTAAATGTGCAGGGACCGCTGGTCGGTGAGGAGTCAGTGGGCAGAATGGCCTTTTTCCATGATGTATGTCTAAACTAAAAAGATGAAGGAACCTCAAACATACTAGCTAGTTTCATCTGCAAGTTAAAGGAGTAGAATTAGGCCATTTGGCTCATCTAGTCCACTACGCCATTCAATCATGGCTGATCTCTGCCTCCTAATCCCATTTTCCTGCCTTCTCCCCATAACCCTTGACATCCGTTCTAATAAAGAACTTGTCTATCTCTGCCTTAAAAATATACACTGATGGCCTCGACAGCCCTCTGTGGAAAAGAGTTCCACAGATTATCTACCCTCTGACTAAAGAAGTTGCTCCTCATCTTTTTATAAGTATGTATGTAAATTTTATTTATATAGCACGTTTAAATCAACTCGCGTTGAAACCAAAGTACTTTACATAGAAAAAAAAAATTAAGTTTCCGTACATCCATAGAAAAATGTAAAAAAAGAAAAATGACACAACACATTATAGAATTCAACATGAACGTCCCCCCATATCAGAATCAAGATTTTCCACTGTGGGGAAAGGCATCAGAATGTTCAGTCCTCTTCCTCTGTGATCACCCGAGGTCGGGGCCTATTTGTGGCCTCTGCAGCCAGTCCGATGTTTTCAGGCCCTCTTGCCGGGAAGATGGAACTCCGGCGTCGGGTGAACACTCCTCCTAAAAGAGTGCCTTTTCATTCCGAGGCTATGACCTCTGCTCCTCGTCTCTCCCACCAGTGGAAACATCCTTTCTCCATCCATTCTATCTATTCCTTTCATTATTCTGTAAGCTTCAATGAGGTCCCCCCTATGTTAGGGAGTGTTGTGTCGAGTAGCAGCATCCTGTTAAGATTCTCCAGTACTTAACACTTGCATGACTTGGATATGTTATTTGAGGCTGCACTGTTGCTCCGGGCCTTGCTGGTTGATTCCAGGACTGTTTCAACCAACTACAGGAGGCGAAGGTTAAACACATACTAGATATTCCTTCCAGAGCCCTTCTTTTTCAACAGTTCTGTTTCCGAATGGTTATGTTTCTGGAACTGTAGACAGTTAGAATATGGAACTGCAGAAGCTGGTTTACCAACGAAATGCACAAAATGCTGGAGTTTTCCTGGAGAACATGGATAGGCGATGTTTGGTTCTTCAGAGAATGGTTCTGACCTGAAACATCATCCATCTATGTTCCCCAGGGATGCTGCCTGACCCGCTGAGCTATTGCAGCGTTCTGTGTATTTCAGGGCTGCCAACATTGGGTGAGAGTTGGGAGTGAGAAATTGCGAGAGACCAAGCCAGAGGGAGTGAAACGACCGGGGGGGGGGGGGGGGGGGGGGGGGGGTTTGAGTGGGTCAAGGCTCCACAAACACTCGCCAGCCCCGGCTCCCCATCCGCATCTGCCCCCGCCGCTGCTTCTGCTTCCATCCCTCCCTCCGCCCCAGCTCTCCAACATCCATGACCAGGTTACTCAGAGCACAGCAGCGCCTCGTCCAAAGCTGGAGATATTGAAACATGTCCAGCCAAAAAAGTGTGGGGGCTGCAGCCCCTTAATTCCTAGGGGGGGCTGCTGCCCCCCGCAAATCCTTAAATTCCGACTGCCGCTGGGAGCAGGACATGGCCTCACTTGCTGCTCTGGGTGACACTCATTCACTGCCCGGTCCATGTCTTTCAATGTAAATTTGCATGGGGACACGCTTTGGAGGTGTGTGACGCTTGGGTCAAGTAAGAATAACAGAGAATAAGAATGATGTCAATCAATCAATCAATCAAAGACTTTACTGTCATTCAAAAATACACCAACAAAGCAAGTGTGAACGAAGTTTTGTTGCATCTGGCTCACCGTGCAACAAAATAACAAAAGAATAAAATAGATAAAAAGATAATATAGATAATAGTGGCGGCACATTATATGGAATTCAAGAGTCTGATGGCTCGGAGGAAGAAGCTGTTGCGAAACCTGGCCGAGGGCAGAAGAGTGAACATTCCATGATGGGGTCTTTTATAATGCTGTTGGCCTTGGACAAGCAACGTTTGCTCGCAATAGACAATATAGACAATGGACAATAGGTGCAGGAGTAGGCCATTCGGCCCTTCAAGCCAGCACCGCCATTCAATGTGATCATGGCTGATCATCCCCAATCAGTACCCCATTCCTGCCTTCTCCCCATATCCCCTGACTCCGCTATTTTTAAGAGTCAATGCAATGCCCCGGATTGAAGGAAGAGAAGTCCCGATGATCCCAAAGTCAGAGGCTTTGCAGTCCCCAAACCAGACAGAGATGCAGCTGATCAAAATGATCTCTATGATGCCCCTGTAAAAAGTGGTGAGGACGGGATGGGGGAGGTGAACTCTTCTCATCCGGCGCATAGAGTTCAAGAGGAAGTTTATGTTGTCTTCAGAGGGTGGTGGAGCAGTCTTATAGAAACATTGAAACATAGAAATTAGGTGCAGGAGTAGGCCATTCAGCCCTTCGAGCCTGCACCGCCATTCAATATGATCATGGCTGATCATCCAACTCAGTATCCCGTACCTGCCTTCTCTCCATACCCTCTGATCCCCTTAGCCACAAGGGCCACATCCAACTCACTCTTAAATATAGCCAATGAACTGGCCTCAACTACCCTCTGTGGCAGAGAGTTCCAGAGACTCACCACTCTCTGTGTGAAAAAAGTCTTTCTCATCTCGGTCTTAAAGGATTTCGCCCTTATCCTTAAGCTGTGACCCCTTGTCCTGGACTTCCCCAACATCGGGAACAATCTTCCTGCATCTAGCCTGTCCAACCCCTTAAGAATTTTGTAAGTCTCTATAAGATCCCCTCTCAATCTCCTAAATTCCAGAGAGTATAAACCGAGTCTATCCAGTCTTTCTTCATAAGACAGTCCTGACATCCCAGGAATCAGTCTGGTGAACCTTCTCTGCACTCCCTCTATGGCAATAATGTCCTTCCTCAGATTTGGAGACCAAAACTGTACGCAATACTCCAGGTGTGGTCTCACCAAGACCCTGTACAACTGAAGTAGAACCTCCCTGCTCCTGTACTCAAATCCTTTTGCTATGAAAGCTAACATACCATTCGCTTTTTTCACTGCCTGCTGCACCTGCATGCCTACTTTCAATGACTGGTGTACCATGACACCCAGGTCTCGCTGCATCTCCCCTTTTCCTAATCGGCCACCATTTAAATAATAGTCTGCTTTCCTGTTTTTGCCACCAAAGTGGATAACCTCACATTTATCCACATTATACTGCATCTGCCAAACATTTGCCCACTCACCCAGCCTATCCAAGTCACCTTGCAGTCTCCTAGCATCCTCCTCACAGCTGACACTGCCCCCCAGCTTAGTGTCATCCGCAAACTTGGAGATATTGCCTTCAATTCCCTCATCCAGATCATTAATATATATTGTAAATAGCTGGGGTCCCAGCACTGAGCCCTGCGGTACCCCACTAGTCACTGCCTGCCATTGTGAAAAGGACCCGTTTACTCCTTCTCTTTGCTTCCTGTTTGCCAGCCAGTTCTCTATCCACATCAATACTGAACCCCTAATACCGTATGCTTTAAGTTTGTATACTTATAGTCCGTGATTGTTTTGATTCCCTGCCACATACGCCTGGTGTTCATGAAAGAAGCTCTGGATTTTCTGACCATGTCTTGTCAACAGACGCGCGCCCAAGCAATTGTTATTAGTTTTGAAATTCTCGTTGATCACAGAATTTCTCACGACAGAGCGTGAGAAATTCTGTGATCAGTGTGAGAATTGGGCGAACTGCGTGAGTCTCATGCTCAATGCGTGAGAGTTGGCAGCTCTGGTATTTCCCAGTTGGAATAAGAACTTTGGTTATGAGCTTAGAGGTGTAAATTCTGCTGCACCTCTAGTTGGAGAATAAAGTACCTTTTGAGATTTCGGAGGCACCATGTATTATAAATGCTGGCATGTCCTTTTATAAATGTAAAACGTTGACAGACCGGCAAATTATTCCAGATGTGTTAGGCACTCCAGCCAAGTTGTAACTTCATTTACGGAAAAAGCTGCACAAAATATATGGCTTAACCATTTTGAATTGTGTTGGACAAACCTTGATCTTGAGCTTCATTTGAAACCAAGAAGTGAGTTTAGACGGTGGCCGTGGTTTGGGAGGAATAGGGAATGACATTCATGTCTATGTAGAGTGTGGATCCCTCACAGTAACAGCCATTTACACACAAGGTCCACGCAGCAGTGTATAAAAAAAGCCTTGTGTTCATAAACCAACAGCAGAAGAAAATATGTGACATATCTCCAATGATGTAGCATTAGTTAATTATTCCATTCTTTTTTATTAGACCTTCTTGATTTTTTTTTTTTTTTCTCTCTCTCTTTGTTATTTTCTGTCTATATAAAATAAAATATATATATATAGGTAGAATTATTAAATAATTGATCATATTGACAATATTAATAATGTATGACTACCACAAACAAAATGCTTTTATTATGTACTAATAAAAGAAATTATAAAGAAGAAAAAAAAAATATATGTGTAAGATGGGACTGCAGATGCTGGTTTAAACTGAAAATAGACACAAAACGAGATGGCGTCTCCTTGATCCTTGTGATTCCTTGATCATCGTCTCCTTTTATCTGTGTTTTCACACCTTACCTTTCCATATCTTTATGCCTCCCTCTCCCCGAATCTCAGTCTAAAGAAGGGTCTTGACCCGAAAAGTCACCTCAGATGCTGCCTGTCCCGCTGAGTTACTCCAGCATTTTGTGTCTATCTTCGGTGTAAACCAGCATCGGTACTAGTTCCTTCCTACTCGTGTGTGTTTTACATTAACTGATGAAATCAATATTCTGAATGACCAGAATGTTATCACTTTCAAATAAATCCACTATTATTTGTGCAGTTTCTTAAAGAGCAGATGGAAATGATTTCTAGTCTCTTGTGTAATAAATCATTGACTTGGCTTGTAAAGTGAATGACATGGCTTGGCTTGTAATTTCATTTGTGGGCACCAAAACGTGGTGACACTTGTGTAATGTCAAGGTAAGGTCTGCTACATGATGTTACAGGGCTATCTGCAAAACAAAACACTTCATTGTCCCTAGGTACATGTGACAACAATGTATAATTGAATCAACTTTATTTGACCCGCGGTTCCTCTTAAAATGCTAACCCATGGATTGAAAATCTGGGCCAAGATGGAACCAATATTCTGAATGACCAGAATTTCAACACTTTCAGATGAATCCATTATCATTAATACAAATTGCTCTCTTCCTTTTCCCATGATGTGTGATTTCCTACAAGAGTCCTGTTCCCCCTCCTCCATTCCCCTTTCCCCCCCCGCCCCATCTGCATTCATGCCCACATGCCATTCTGCTTTCTTTTAATGTTTTAAAAGATTTTCAGTAGTGTTTCAAAAAAAATATATATATATTTTCACTGTAGCTCTGTACATGTGGCATAGTAAACTAACAATCAACTGACCTAAACTATTTTTTGTTTGCAGATACCAAAAAACGAGTCGAAGCAGATAATCCAGTTGTAGAAATGGATGGAGATGAAATGACTAGAGTGATTTGGAGTTTCATTAAAGAAAAGGTAACAGATGCGATGGATTAAATTAAATGTCTGCAAGTCATAGAGTGATACAGCATGGAATCGAGTCTTTCGTCCCAACTTGCCCGCATCGGCCAACATGTCCCAACTGCCTGCATTTGATCCATATCCCTCCAAACCTGTCCTATATATGTACCTGTCTAACTGTTTCTTAGATGTTGGGATAGTCCCAGCCTCGATGACCTCCTCTGGCAGCTTGTTCCATACACCCATCAGTGTTTGTGTGAAAAAGTTACCCCTCAGATTCCTTTTCAATCTTTTCTCCTTCACCTTAAACCTTAGTCCTCTGGTCCTCGATTCACCTACTCTGGGCACGAGACTCTGCATCTACCCGATCTATTCCTCTCACGATTTTATACACGTCCTTTCTATTCCTTGGAATTCTCCTTTTAATAAAAATAAAAAACTGAAAAGTGTGGCGTGCAAAAGTATTCAGCCCCCTTTACTCTGATGCCCCTAAATAAAATCCAGTGCAACCAATTGCCTTCAGAAGTCACCTAATTAGTAAATAGAGTCCACTTGTGTGTAATCTAATCTCAGTATATGGAAGATTGGTAAGAAGAAAGCATTGTTGAAACAAAGCCATAAGAAGTCCCGTTTGCAGTTTGCCACAAGCCATGTGAGGGACACAGCAAACATGTGGAGGAAGGTGCTCTGGTCTGATGAGACCAAAATTGAAGTTTTTGGCCTAAATGCAAAACGCTATGTGTGGCTGAAAACTACCACTGCACATCACCCTGAACACACCATCCCCATTGTGAAACATAGTGGTGGCAGCATCATGCTGTGGGGATGCTTTTCTTCAGCAGGGACAGGGAAGCTGGTCAGGGTTGATGGGAAGATGGATGGAGCCAAATACAGGGCAATCTTGGAAGAAAACCTGTTAGAGTCTGCATAAGACTTGAGATTGGGGCGGAGGTTCACCTTCCAGCAGGACAACAACCCTAAACATACAGCCAGAGCTACAATGGAATGGTTTAGATCAAAGCATATTCATGTGTTAGAATGGCCCAGTCAAAGTCCAGACCTAAATCCAATTGAGAATCTCTGGCAAGACTTGAAAATTGCTGTTCACAGATGCTCTCCATCTAATCTGACTGAGCTTGAGCTATTTTGCAAAGAAGAATGGGCAAAAATTTCTGTCTCTAGATGTGCAACAAAATTAATTGCAACAAAAGGTGGTTCTACAAAGTATTGACTCAGGGGGACAGAATACTTTTGCACGCCACACTTTTCAGTTTTTTATTTGTAATAAGATTTGGAAACCATGTATAATTTTCCTTCCACTTCACAATTATGCACCACTTTGTGTTGGTCTATCACATAAAATCCCAATAAAATACATTTACGTTTGTGGTTGTAACGTGACAAAATGTGGAAAAGTTCAAGGGGTATGAAAACTTTTGCAAGCCACTGTATATTGTAAATAGCTGCGGTCCCAGCACCGAGCCTTGCGGTACCTCAGTGGTCACTGCCTGCCATTCTGAAAGGGACCCGTTAATTCCCACTCTCTGTTTCCCGTCCGCCAACCAATTTTCTATCCATGTCAGCACCCCAATACCATGTGTCCTAATTTTGCCCACTAATCTCCTATGTGGGACCTTATCAAATGCTTTCTGAAAGTCCAGGTACACTACATCCACTGGCTTTCCCTTGTCCACTTTCCTAGTTACATCTTCAAAAAATTCCAAAAGATTAGTCGAGCATGATTTCCACTTCGTAAATCCATGCTGACTCAGACCGATCCTGTTACTGCTATCCAAATGTGCGGCTATTTCATCTTTTATAATTGACTCAACCATCTTCCCCACCACCGATGTCAGGCTAACTGGTCTATAATTCCCTGTTTTCTCTCTCACGCCGTTCTTAAAAAGTGGGATAACATTAGCTACCCTCCAATCCACAGGAACTGATCCTGAGTCTATGGAACATTGGAAAATTATCACCAAAGCATCCACGATTTCTAGAGCCACTTCCTTAAGTACCCTGGGATGCAGACCATCAGGCGCTGGGGATTTATCAGCCATCAGTCTACCCAACACCATTTCCTGCCTAATGTGGATTTCCTTCAGTTCCTCCGTCACCCTAGATCCTCTGGCCACTACTATATCAGGAAGATTGTTTGTGTCCTCCTTTGTGAAGATGGATCCAAAGTACCTGTTCAACTCATCTGCCATTTCCTTGTACCCCATAATAAATTCACCTTTTTCGGTCTTCAAGGGTCCAACTTTGGTCTTAACTAATTTTTTTCTCTTCACATCAGCCATGATCAAATTCTATCACTATCTTGATGTAACGGTTTCTGAGTGATGCGAAGCCTCAATTTTGTTTGAAAACTGGTTGGGCTCTCCACTTTATAAGATCATAAGTAAGTGATAGGAGTAGAATTAGGCCATTTGGCCCATCAAGTCTACTCCGCCCTTCAATTATGGCTGATCTATTCAGAGAACCCCATTCTCCTGCGATCTCCCCATAACTCCTGACACCTGTACTAATCAAATATCTATCGATCTCTGCCTTAAAAATATCCACTGACTTGGCATCTACAGCCTTCTGCGGCAAAGAATTCCACAAATTCACCACCCTCTGACTAAAGAAATTTCACTTAATCCCATAGATACATAGACACCAGGTGCAAGAGTAGACCATTCGGCCCTACGAGCCAGCACCATCATTAAATGTGATCATGGCTGATCATCCACAATCAGTACCCCGTTCCTGCCTTCTCCCCGCATCTCTTGATTCTGCTAGCCCTAAGAGCTCTATCTAACTCTCTTTTGAATGCATCCAGTGAATTAGTCTTCACTGCCTTCTGTGGCAGAGAATTCCACAAATTCACTTCTCTCTTTGTGAAAAACCTTTTCCTCATCTCAGTTCTAAATGGCCGATCCCTTATTCTTCAACTGTGGCCCCTGGTTCTGGACTCCCCCAACATCGGGAGCATGTTTCCTGCATCTAGCATGTTCAATCCCTTAATAATTGTATATGTTTCTAGAACATTCCCTCTCGTTCTTCCAGTGAATACAAGCCCAGGCGCTCCATTCTTTCATCATATGCCAGTCCCGCCATCCCGGGAATTAACCTCGCGAACCTACGCTGCACTCCCTCAATAGCAAGAATGTCCTTCCTCAAATTAGGAGACCAAAACTGCACACAAAACTCCAGGTTTGGTCTCACCAGGGCCCTGTGCAACTGCAGAAGGACCTCTTTGCTCCTATACGCAACTCGTCTCGTTGTGAAGGCTAACATGCCATTAGCTTTCTTCACTGCCTGCTGTACCTGCATGCTTACTTTCAGTGACTGAGGTACAAGGACACCCAGGTCTCGTTGTACTTCCCCATTTCGTAACCTGATACCATTCAGATAATAATCTGCCTTTCTTGCCACCAAAGTGGATAACCTCACATTTATCCACATTATACAGAATCTGCCATGCGTCTGCCCACTCACCCAACCTGTCCAAGTCAACCTGCAACCTCATAGCATCCTCTTCACAGTTCTCACTGTCACCCAGCTTTGTGTCATCTGCAAATTTGCTAGTGTTGCTTTTAATTCCTTCATCTATATCATTAATGTATATTGTAAATAGCTGCAGCCCCAGCACCAAGCTGTGTGACCCGTTAATGCCTACTCTTTGTTTCCTGTCTGCCAACCAATGTTCTATCCATTTCACTACCCGACCCCCAATACCATGTGCTCTTATTTTGCCCACTAATCTCCTGCGTGGGACCTTATCAAAGGCTTTCTGAAAGTCCAGGTACACTATACCCACTGGTTCTCCCTTGTCCCTTTCACTTGTTACATCCTCAAAAAAATTCCAGAAGATTTGTCCAGCATGAATTCCCCTTCATAAATCCATGCTGACTTGGACCGATCCTGTTACTGCTATCCAAATGTGCCGCTATTACATCTTTAATAATCGACTGCAGCACCTTCCCGACTCCAGCATCTTCCCCACCTCTGATGTCAGGCTAACTGGTCTATAATTCTATGCTTTCTCTCTCCATCCTTTCTTGAAAAGTGGGATAACATTAACTACCCTCCAATCCACAGGAACTGATCCATAATCCATAGAACATCAGAATCAGAATGCTGTTTATTGTCATTTAAACCTATATTTGGTTCAAACGAACATTGGAAAATGATCACCAATGTGTCCATGATTTCTAGAGCTACCTCCTTGAGTACCCTGGGATGCAGACCATCAGGCCCTGGGGATTTATCAGCCTTCAGTCCCATCAGTCTACCCAACACCATTTCCTGACTAATGTGAATTTCCTTCAGTTCCTCCGTCACCCTAGGTCCTCTAGCCACTAGTACATCTGGGAGATTGTGTCTTCCTTAGAGAAGACAGATCCAAAGTAACTGTTCAACTCGTCAGCCATTTCCTTGTTCCACATAATAAATTCACCTGGTTCTGTCTTCAAGGGACCCACATTTGTCTTAATTATCTTTTCCCTCTTCACATACCTAAAGAAGCTTTTACTATCCTCCTTTATCTTTTAAGCCAGCTTACCTTTGTGCTTCATCTTTTCTCCCCATATTGCCTTTTTAGTTACCTTTTGTTGATCTTTAACAGTTTTCCAATCCTCTGGCTTCCCACTCATCTTTGCTATGTTATACGCCTCTTTTATTTTTATACTGTCCTAGACTTCCCTTGTCAGTCACGGTTGCCTCTTATTCCCCTTAGAATCTTTCCTCCTCTTGAAAATGAGGAATGAAATGATCCAGCATCTTCTGAATCTCCTTCCTAAAAGAACATCCTTTAATTCTGAGGCTATGACCTCTAGTCCTGGACTCCCACTAGTGGAAACATCCTCTCAACGTCCACTCAATCCAAGCCTTTCACTATTCTGTCTGTTTAAATAAGGTCCCCCCTCATTCATCTAAACTCCAGCGAGTGCAGGCCCAGTGTTGACAAACGCTCATCATAGGTTAACCAACTCATTCCTGGGATCATTCTTGTAAACCTCCTCTGGACTCTCTCCAGATCCTTCCTCGGATATGGTGCCCAAAATTGCTCGCAATATTCCAAATGCGGCCTTACCACTGCCAATTAAGTATTAACCTACAAACCTGTGCGTCTTTGGAATGTGCGGGGAATCCGGAGCACCTGCGGAAAAACCACGTGATCACAGAGAGAACGTACAAATTCCACGCAGACAGCTCCCGTAGTCAGGATTAAACCCGGGACTCTGGCGCTGTACACTCTGGCAGCAACTCTACCACTGCTCCATCGTGTCACACAGATCATATTTCTAGAACACGTATTCACTGTTTCCTAATCTTAAGTTCATTTCTTACTCATTTCAAGATTTTATTGTGAAGTTGAACTTGTATTCTTCATCACTTTGAACTTGTGGTCTTGTACATTGAATTCACTTTTATATGTCTCGGTACCTGTGAAGCAGTCACATTCCCTGGTGATTATAAAAGCATTAAATCTGACAGGATTATGCCCTGCTTCACCCTAAATTTAAAAAAGAAATACACATCAGATTGGACAGAGGATGAGAATTGACAAAACTGGTTTGTGTTTTTGGTGCATATGTTATTGAGAGATAATGAGAGTTAAACCATGTGGTAGGGACCTGAGCATCTCCAATATTTTTATTTTGGTTTTCCTTCTGCAGAATCCTCTTTGGCTGTTTGTTTCAAAATAAAAAAGGCTTATACAATAATAATGGAGCTGAGGTAGGCTACACGGCCTCTCAAGCCTGGCCTGCTGTTCACTTTGATAATAGTATATGTACTTTGGGCTTCAAATCTTTCACAATGCCAGTTCGCTCTAGCTCTCAGTTCCTCAATTTAAAAAAAAATATTATCTACCTCAACCTTATATTTCTGGCCTCCAGAATCTGGGGTTGAGAATTCCAGATATTCGCTACCCTTTGCTAAAAGATATTCTGTGCACCTCTTCATTAAATGATCGGCCCCTTCTAACTACATCACGTTGATTGAGACCCTCCACTGGTTTAAAACAGAAACATAGAAAAATAGGTGCAGGAGTAGGCCATTTGGCTCTTCGAGCCAGCATCGCCATTCAATATGATCATGGCTGATCATCTAAAATCAGTATCCCGTTCCTGCTTTTTCCCCATATTCCTTGATTCCTTTATCCCTAAGAGCTAAATCTAACTCTCTTGAAAACATCCATTGAATTAGCCTCCACTGCCTTCTGTGGCAGAGAATTCCACAAATTCACAACTCTTTGGGTGAAAAAGTTTTTCTTCATCTCAGTTCTAAATGAACTACCCCTTATTTTTAAACTGTGACCCCCTGGTTCTGGACACCACCCGACATCGGGAACATTTTTCCTGCATCTAGCCTGTCCAATCCTTTAAGAATTTTATGTTTCTATAAGATCCCCTCTCATCTTCTAAATTCTAGTGAATACAAGCCCAGTTGACCCATTATTTCATCAGCTCAACATCTACACCTCAAGCCTCCTCAGGATCTTGTAAATGTGATTATGTGAACAAAAAAAAAAAACTGCGCTTCCCCTAATCTTCTCAACTCCAAAGATTACTGACTCAATCTGCCTGGTCACTCCTCTTTCGTCGTGAGAATAAAACCGGTGAATCTCCTCAACATTGCCTACAATGCTATTATACTTTTTTGAATGTAAGAGGACCAAAGCTGTGTGCAATGCTCCAGGTGTAGTCGCACCAGCACCCTGTAAAATTGTAACAAAAAAAAAAAATTATTGACTCCAACTTCTTTACTACTTGTTGGACCTGCCTGTTAACCTTTTGTGATTACTGCTCACATCTAAGTTGGAGTAATAACAAACTCACATGCCTGTATTTATCACAGTTTGGGAACGTTTCAATTGGAAACCATAACAAACATTCTTATCTGTAATTCAGCGAAACAATGCAGTCAAACTATTGAGTTTGCTGAACTGCAGTTAGATGGTGTTGTATGACCTTATTGCAATTATGTTTTCAGTCAAAAATACAAAGTACAGGATTAGTAGGCTGGAAAACTGTGCTTTTGTCATGCTGTCGGTAAATATTAACTCAAACACCAACATGTAACAACCCAAGTGTAATCTTAGATTCTAGGATTCCAACAAGAGAACGACTGAAGAAGTTAAATACTTCCCCGCACTTTTTATGCATTGCCTTTGTTTCTCTTACTTCGGATTGTGTGCAAATGTCTATTTCTGTTCTGTTTATTGCAATCCCTTGTTGCTCTGTTGCCCTTTTAAAGTTTGCAAATAAAAGTGAAACTACTTCCCTGCAATGTTTCTGAGAAGATGCCTTTTTAGAGCATTGAGTGTTCTTTCTACAGTTTTAATTGCCTTTTGTGAACATGTCTTATTTGTGAACCATGACATTTAAGAGACTGGTGCTTTGGCAGGATTGTGAATCATTACAATAATATAATAATAATAGCATTTGTGAGAACATATTTGAAAACGTATCACTTGTATTTCTAGTTTAAGTTGTGCAATTCTAATATTTTCTCCTTTTTCCCAATCCTTTATGTCTTTAAGTTGATGTTTTGAATGCATAGAATCATACAGCATGAAAACGGGTCCTTTGGCCCAACTCATCCATGCTCCCCAAGATGCTCCAACTAAGCTTGTCCAATTTGCCTGTGTTTGGCTCCAAACCTTTCCTATCGATATACCAATGCAGGTGGCTTAAATGCTGTTACAGTAACTGCCTTAATTATTTCCTCTGGTAGCTTGTTCTATGTACTCTGAGTGGAAAAAGGTGCCCCGTGGGTTAGAATTTTGCCCCTCTCATCTTAAGTCCATGCCATTTTGTTTTTGATTCTCCTACCCTTAATAAAAGATTAGTTTATTATCATGTGTACCGAGGAATAGTAAAAAACTTTTGTTGCGTGCTAACCAGCCAGCAGAAAGGCAATACATGATTACAATTCACAGTGTACAGGCACAAGACTCCGTGTATTCACACTAATTTATTTCCATCATGATTTTATACACCTCTTAGGAATAAAGTTCTATCTTGCCCAATCTCTCCCTCGAGCTCAGGACCTCAAGTTCTGGCAACATTATCGTAAATCTTCTCCACATTCTTTCTAGCTTAATGACATCCTTCCTAGATAGACAAGTTCTTGATTAGAACGGGTGTCAAGGGTCATGGGGAGAAGGCAGGGAAATGGGATTAAATGGCAGAGATCAGCCGTGATCGAATGGCGGAGAAGACGCAATGGGCCGAATGGCCTAATTCTACACCTATAACTTGTGAACTTGTATAGCAGGGTGACGGGAAGTGAACACTGAACTCCAATATGGCCTCACCAACATCTTGTACGACTATAATGTAATGTCCTACTTCTATACTCAATATCCTGACCGATGAAGGCAGATGTACCTTATTTTCTTGTGATAGCACTTTCAGGAAATTATGAAACTGTACTCCGAGATCCCTCTGCTCTGCAACACTCCCCAGGGCTCGGCCACTCACCGTGCAGGTTCAAATTCCCAAAATTTGTCTGCATTCAGAAGAAGGGTCTCAACCCGAAACGTCGCCTATTTCCTTCGCTCCATAGATGCTGCCTCACCTGCTGAGTTTCTCCAGCATTTTTGTCTACCTTGCTTTCATTCATTGTTCTTTATCTCTTTACATCATTGCCTATATCTCTCGTTTCCCTTATCCCTAACCAGTCTGAAGAAGGATCTTGGCCCGAAACGTCGCCCATTCCTTCTCTCCAAAGATGCTGACTGTCCTGCTGAGTTACCGGCGGTGCTGGCTCAAAGGGCCAAATGGCCTACACCTGCACCTATTTTCTGTGTTTCTATCTCCTGCATTCAATCTGCTGTGGAGCTCTCAAGCTCCCAATTGTGTCTCTCTTTAATTAAACCCCCATATTCCCTCGCTGCCCTCTTTGCAGCATGGTGGTGCAGCAGTAGAGTTGCTGCCACAGCGACAGAGACTTGGGTTCGATTCTGACTACGGGTGCTTGTCTGTATGGTTTCTCCAGTTTCCTCCCACTCTCCAAAGACGTACAGGTTTGTAGGCTAATTGGCTTGGTATAATTTGTAAATTGTCCCTAGTGTGTGGGATAGTGTTAGGGTGCGGGGATCGCTGGTCGGCGCGGGCCAGTGTGGGCCTGTTTCCACACTCTATCTCTAAACAAAACTAAACCAATCTTTCTCTCCCTCTCTCTTGCCGTCAGCCTGTAATGTTCACCCTGTTACTTTCGCGGATACTACATGAAATTCCTTGCATGTTTACATACTTGGCTGATAAATTAATTACAAATACTTGAGAAGCCAACCAAAATTAGTGGGAAAAGCACATTGTTTCCCAAACAGTCCTTTTGGATAAGGCGGAAAGGTAGAAACAAAGAACTGCAGATGCTGGTATTGGATCGGCATATGGATATGCAGGGAATGGAGGGACGATTATGCGCAAGTAGCTAAGAGATGGGCTTGGCGTTATGTTCAGCACAGACATTGTGGGGCAAGGGGCCTGTTCTTGTGCTGTACTGTTCTATGTTCTACCATTTGGTCTACCATGTACCATTTTGCCAAAGGTGGCAATTTGACTGGAATCAGTCCAAACATGCCTGCCTTCTTCGTACACTGATTTTAATGGTACGCTTTTATTTATTTTGCAGCTTATTCTGCCCAATGTCAAAATGGAACTGAAATACTTTGATCTTGGTCTCCCCAATCGAGATAAAACAGCTGACCAGGTGACCGTTGAGTCTGCTCTGGCAACGCAGAAATATGGAGTGGCAGTGAAGTGCGCCACTATTACACCAGATGAAGCTCGTGTTGAAGGTACGTGTACATTGAATCAACTTGGATGGTAAGTTTAAGGTAGACACAAAATGCTGGAGTAACTCAGCGGGACAAGCAGCATCTCTGGAGAGAAGGAATGAGTGATGTTTCTGGTCGAGACCCTTTGTTGAATATTACATTTTGTCTAAAGTGTTCTCATGGATTTTGGGGGGAAAAAAGCTCCAAATGTTCAGTGTTTGCACCAGCGTAACCATTATAGTTTTATAGGGATGTGTGGTTTAAAATGCAAATAGTAAAATGGTCACCAGAAGGTGAGCTTTAAGCTGGCTGATGGCAATGAACAGCTTTCTATTCAAATAATGGATGGTCTTCCTAGCTTGGTTAATAATGTGCTTAAAGATAGCGGAGTCAAAGGGAGAAGGCAGTAACGGGGTGCTGATTGTGGATGATCAGCCATGATTATAGCGGTGCTGGCTCGAAGGGCCGAATGGCCTACACCTGCACCTATTGTCTACTGTCAATGGCAAGAAGAGTATAAAAATACTCTTAAATATAAAAACACAAGAAATAGAAGGAAGAGTGGGACCCATAAGCTCTTGAGTCCTGTGGTGGTGCGTAAACTTGCTGGCTTGAGGAACTGGCTTTTGGATTCTATGCCAGTCTACAACTGGTGTATGATTTGTAAGCCTTTACAATGAATACCTTTACAAGGGACATCACAGTGGTGTAGCGGTAGAGTTGCTGTCTTACTGCGCCAGAGACCCAAGGTCAATTCTGACTATGGCTGCTGTCTGTACGGAGTTTGTACGTTCTCCCTGTGACCGCGTGGGTTTTCTCTGGCTGCTCCGGTTTCCTCCCACACTCCAAAGACGCACAGGATTGTGGGTCAGACACAAAATGTTGGAGTAACTCAGCGAGGCAGGCAGCATCTCTGGAGAAAAGGAAATGGTGACGTTTCGGGACGAGACCCATCTCCAGGTTAATTGACTTTTGTACGTTGTAAATTGCCTCTCGTATGTAGGATAGTGCTGATGTATGGGATGATCACTGGTTGGCACAGTCTCAGTGTGCTGAAAGGCATGGTTCCATGCTGTATTTCTAAAGTAAAGGACGGTGATTAGAAATTTCAGAGAAGAAAAAGATGTCCTGCATTTTTTGTAGGTAGACACAAAATGCTGGAGTAACTAAGCGGGACAGGCAGCATCTCAGGAATGGGTGACGTTTCGGGTCAAGACCCTTCTTCAGACTGATGCCAGAGGAATGGGCGGGGCAGATTTAGAATGTAGTCGGAGACAGTAAGACTGGTGGGAGAACTGGGAAGGGGGGGGAATGGAGACAGACGGAAAGCAAGGGATATTTGAAGTTAGAGAAGTCAATGTTCATACCGCTGGGGTGTAAGCTACCCAAGCGAAATATGAGGTGCTGTTCCTCCAATTTGCGCTGGGCCTCACTCTGACAACGGAGGAGGCCCAGGACAGAAAGGTCAGCCTGGGAATGGGAGGGAGAGTTGAAATGTTAAGCAACCGGGAGATCAGGCAAGTCAAGGCGGACTGAGCGGAGGTGTTCAGCGAAACGATTGCCGAGCCTGCGTTCGGTCTCGCCGAACTACAGAAGTTGACGCCTGGAATAGCGGATACAGTAGATGAGGTTGGAGGAGTTGCAAGTGAGCCTCTGCCTCCCCTGAAAAGACTGTCAAGGTCCTTGGATGGGGTCAAGGGGGGAGGTAAAGGGACAGGTGTTTCATCTTCTGTGGTTGCAGGGGAAAGTACCTGGGAGGGGGTGGTTTGGGTGGGAAGGGACGAGTTGACCAGGGAATTGCGGAGGGAACGGTCTCTATGGACAGCAGAAAGGGGTGGAGATGGGAAGATGTGGCCAGTCGTGGGATCCTGTTGCAGGGGGCAAAAGTATTGGAGGATTATCTGCTGTATGCGACGGCTAATGGGGTGGAAGGTGAGGACAAGGGGGACTCTGTCCTTGTTGCGAATAGGGGGAGGGGAGCAAGAGTGAAGCTGCAGGATATCGAGGAGACCCAAGTGAGTGCCTCATCTATTATTGAAGAGGGGAACCCCAGTTTCCTAAAGAATGAGGACATCTCCGATGATCTAGTATAGAAAACCTCATCCTGGGCGCAGATAACATCCAGGATAACATCCGGTGGCACTGTTGGTAGCTGCCTCCGCCTTCAGTCTGGTATCTTTTTGTTTTTTTGTTATGTTTGAAGAGCGTTTTTTGTGGTTTTTTTAATGTCTTTATGTGGGGGAAGAGGGTACGGTAAGGGGGATACCGTCCTTCAGTCGCTTCCTGGAGAGGTTGCGACTATTATTCGAGTCGCCCTCCTCGCCCCCCCCCCCCCCCCCCCCGCGGCTTACCTACTGAATTGCCTCGGCCTTTCCTGCCGGGACCGACCAGAGCTCCAGCAGCGGTGGTGCAGCGTTGGAAACATCACGGGGCGGGCGATGTCTTATCGGGGATCGCCGTTTGGAGCTCCGGAGTGCTGGGCGGCGCTGATCGACATCGCGGAGTCCTGTGACTCCGCTCGGCTCGGCCTGTGGACTCGGGAGCTGCGGACTCCGGTGGGAGGTGGCTGATCTGGAGGTCCGGGCCGCGGAGGATGTTCTCTGTCGGGGTTCCATCGTTCCTGGCAAGAGGGCCTGAGCATCGGGCCGCCCGTGGCGGCGACTACGGGTGCCCGGGAGGCCCTGACCACGGGTGAACATCTGGGAAGATCGGCGGGGAGGCTGGCTGGACTATGGTACCTTCCTTAACTTTGGTGCTGCTGTGGGGTTATGTTGTGTGTGGACTTCTGTGTTTGCGCTTTTTAAAAAATATGTTATTTATTTATTATTTTTATGTTACTGACTAAGGAAAATCCATTTTGTTGTCTCTAAAATGAGATAATGACAATAAATTGAATACAATACAATAAGATGCAGCATAGACGAAGGAATTGGTAGGGGATGGAATATTTACACGAAGCAGGGTGAGAAGAAGTGTAGTCTAGATAGCTGTGGGAGTCGGTAGGTTTGTAGTTGATGTCGGTCAATAATGTGTCTCCTGTGATGGAGACGGTGAGATCCAGAAATGGTAGGGAGATGTCGGAGATAATCCGTGAATTTGAGTGCAGGATGGAAAATAGTCGTGAGGTTGATCAAGTCAGTGAGTTGTGCAGGAGGCAGCACCGATGCAGTCATCAATGTAGCGGAGGTAGAGTTCAGGGATAGGGCCAGTGTACGCTTGGAACAGTAATTGTTTGACGTACCCTACAAAGAGGCAGGCATAGCTGGGGCCCATGCGAGTGCCTATAGCTACGATTTGGATGATGTGGGAGGTGTCAAAGGAGAAGTTGATGAGGGTAAGAGCCAGCTCTGATAGGCGGAGGAGAGTATTAGTAGATGGAAATTGGCTGGTTCTGCGGCCGAGGAAGAAACAGAGGGCTTTAAGACCTTCCAGGTGGGGGATGGAGGTGTAGAGTGACTGGACATCCATGGTAAAGATGAGGGAGTGTTGTCCTGGAAAATGGAAGTCATTGAAGTCCCTCCACCGCCACTCCTCGACTCGCAGGCCCGGGGCTCCATCCCTCCACCTACATTTTCAGGAGTGTCAGTCAATAAAGCAGGGGAGAAGGATTTGTGGTCTGTCCGTGGAGTTTTGCAATTGTGCTCGTTCTTATTACATCAATTTGAGACCCTGCCACAGATTGAGACATGTTTCTTGGCTCAGGGACCAACTGGGCCAACAAGTTGGCTGCCTAGTTTCTGAATGCAGGCCTGGGTGAACGTGGATTGTAGAAGTGAGTGCAGTCTTTAGACATTAGTGATATAGCGTGGTAAACGGGTCCTTTGGCCCATCGAGTCCATGCCGCCAAGTGATCACCCCGCATGCTAGCACTATCCTGCACATTAGGGACAATTTACAATTTTGCCAAAACCAATTGACCTGCAAACCTGCACGTCTTTGGAATGTGTGAGGAAACCGGAGCACCCGGAGAAAACCCACGCAGTCACAGGGAGAACACGTGACAGATAGCACCCATAGCACTAATTTGTGGAAGTTCCACTCGGGAAAAATCTGGGCTATACTCTCTACCCAATGTGCTTATTGTATAAAATGACCTATTCTGAAGTGCCACCAGGTGGTGCAAGTGTCACTGATCCACCGTGGACAACCTCCTATTTGTAGTAGTTCCAATGACTGCACGTTGTACCCTGTCTTGGTAGAATTCCAGATCGATTTATATTGCGAGAAACTAATGAAGAAAACCCAATTGATAACTTTTCAGAGTTTGGACTGCAACAAATGTGGAAAAGCCCAAATGGAACCATTCGGAATATTTTGGGTGGCACGGTATTCAGAGATCCAATTATTTGCAAAAATATCCCACGACTGGTTCCTGGTTGGGTGAAACCGATAACAATAGGACGGCATGCATATGGCGATCAGGTAAGACTTTCCTGCTGCCATTTATTGAACATGCAACTGTTTGGGCTAAGTGGCTGGGGCCTTTGTTGACTTAAAAAGTTTAGTTGAGAGATGCAGCGCGGAAACAGGCCCTTCGGCCCACCGAGTCCACATTGACCAGCGACTCCAGTGCATTAACACTATCCTACACACACACTGGGGACAATTTACATTTATATCAGCCAATTAACCTACAAACCTGTACGTCTTTGGAGTGTGGGAGGAAACTGAAGATCTCGGAGAAAACTCTTCAGGGCAATTTTCTATTAACACATCATTTTCTGGCACTTGGCAGGGATCATTTCAGGATTTCTCTGCGTTTGGATAAAAGTGTCGTTGATCCCATACCTAAAGTCTGCTATGCAGACCTGTCTTTAACATACGGCTTAAATTCACTGATGAACACTTTTGACCATGGCAAAGGTCAGTCATCTTTAGACTTTAGACATACAGACTTACAGCATGGAATCATGCCCTTCGTCCCACTGAGTCCGCTCCGACCACAATAGCACCATCCTTCACACTAGGGGCAATTTACAATTTTATACCGAAGCCAATTAGCCCACAAACCTGTACGTCTTTGGAGTGTGGGAGGAAACTGGAGCACCTTTATTTTGAATTGAATCTTTAATATCCAATTTAACAAACAATTCCATTGCAGTATAAAGCCATAGATTTTGTCATGGACAAACCCGGCAACTTCAAACTTGTCTTCGAACCAAAAGATGGAAGCAAATCTCTGGAATGGAATGTGTTTGACTTTCCTAGTGGAGGAGTGGGAATGGGAATGTACAATACCGATGAGGTAAGAACATTTAGATTTGTTTTGTCCCTCTGCCCACCCAGTCCTTGCCGACGAGTGATGTACACATTTTTATACAACCAACATGCCTGCAGTATCTAAACTAATCCTATCTGACTGTCTTTGACCCCAGTCTCTCTGAACTTTCAATATCCATATATCTGTTATTTTTTTTCACGAGTAATACCTCGACTCAACAGCCAAAAGTTTGTAGCCTCTTCTTACTCTGGTACTTTATTTTCACATGTTTAAATGATAATGTTTTATTTGTAATTGTCTGCTGTATATTGTGTTTTTATCCTTTTGCGAGCAAAGCACCAAGGCAAATTCCTTGTATGTAAACATACATGGCTAATAACATAGAAACATAGAAAATAGGTGCAGGAGTAGGCCATTCGGCCCTTCGAGCCTGCACCGCCATTCAATATGAGCATGGCTGATCATCCAACTCAGTATCCTGTTCCTGCCTTCTCTCCATACCCCCTGATCCCTTTAGCCACAAGGGCCACATCTAACTCCCTCTAACATTTTTAATTATTATTTTAATATAATCGTACTTTCATCGTAATATAATTCCACTTTCCCGAGTTTACTCACAAACTCTCCCGAGTTTTCCCCTTGATTCGAACTCGGGGAATGTCGGGTAATGTCGGTAGCGAGCTTGTAGGAGCCCGCAGGAGTCCGTAGATGTTTCGTAGCGGCTCGTAATGCCAGCCGTACGAACTCGGGGCATCAGGTAAGTCGGAATGTTTTTTCAACATGTTGAAAAATGTCCACGAGTTAAAAAAATAGCCCCGAGTACCTACGGACGGGTATTACCGTAATTCTCCGAGTTCGAATCAAGGGGAAAACTCGGGAGAGTTCGTGAGGGACTCGGGAAAGTGGGATAGGGCCTTTACCTAGACCAAAATACCATCCTGGAAAGTTTCCAATCAGGTTTCAGGGCCCACCACAGCACAGAGTCTGCCTTGTTGAAGGTACATAACGATCTGCTTCTCACCATTGACTCCGGTGACTTCTCGACCTCAGCGCATCGTTTGATACAGTGGACCACATCATCCTAATTGACCGTCTCCAGTACGGGGTTGGTATTGATGGCACTGCCCTGAGCTGGTTCATCTCCTACCTCAAAGATAGGAGTTTCTCTACAAACATAGGCAACGCTTTCTCTTCCGCAGCTAGCCTTTGCTGCGGGGTTCCACAAGGCTTCATCCTAGGCCCCATTCTCTTCTCTCTGTATATGCTCCCCTCAGGCCAAGTCATTCAAAGGCACGGCATTTCCTTCCACTGCTATGCAGACGATACACAGATCTATCTCCCCCTGAAACCCAACAATCGATCAAATCTACTCAGCCTTATGCGCTGCCTCGAGGATATAAAGTGTTGGATGGCCCAGAGCTTCCTCCAACTAAATGAGAGCAAGTCTGAGGTCATCCTACTCGGCCCCTCGGATTCCATCAAAACGATAGCAGGTAGCTTGGAAGCCTTACCTCCTTACTCAAACCTCAGGTCAAAAACCTTGGCGTGATATTTGACACCACATTGAAGTTTGACTAACAAGTCAATGCTGTGGTATCAGCTAGCTTTTTCCAGCTTTGCACGATAGCTAAAATCAATCCATGCCTCCAATTCAACGACCTTGAAAAGATCATCTACGCATTTATCTCCTCCCGCCTTGATTACTGCAACTCCCTTTACACTGGCATCAGCCAATCATCCCTGTCCCGCCTGCAATTGGTCCAAAACTCCGCAGCGAGTCACCTGACGGACACCCGAAAAAGGGACCACATCACCCCGATTCTGGCTTCTCTCCAATGGTTCGGTTCAGAATCAATTTCAAGCTCCTCCTTTATGCATACAAAGCCCTTAAAGGGCTTGCCCGCACCTACATCAAAAATCTGCTAACCCACCATACCACCTCCAGGTGCCTCAGGTCGTCCGACCTGGGGCTACTGACTATCCCGCGGCACAGGTTTAATCTCAGGGGTGACCGCGCTTTTGCAGTTGCAGCACCTAGGCTGTGGAACTGCATCCCTCTTCTCATCAGAACTGCCCCCTCCATCGACTCCTTTAAGTCAAGACTTAAAACCTATTTCTACTCACAAGTGTTTCTTGAGGTCCTCTGAGGGAGCGCTGTATGTATGTATTTATGTATGTATTGTTAGCTCTATGTACCATTGTATGTAGCACGTTAGTACCTGCACTGATGTGAAGCACTTTGTTCAACGAGAGTTGTTTTTAAATGTGCTATAGAAATAAAATGGACTTGACTTGTGTGGGAAAATTACCCCCACCCTCCCATCTCCAACGGCCAGTGATGTGACGGACGCGGGCGTCTGGACCAATCGCTGACAGGTCCTGCTCTCCCGGCGATGTCTTGTCTGTTATTTGACTTTTCGGCAGAGCGGCCATTCGGTGAATTTGCTTTTAGGCATCCCACCCTTTTGGTTAGTTGACATTTCAGCTTCGTACGCTTTCGGTGAGTTGGCGTTTCAGCTTTGTACGCCTTCGGTTATTTGGCGTTTCGGCTTAGTTTCCGTTCGGTTATTTGGCTTCCACTTCTTTGCTTTGACTGCTTGTCCTTCGACGCCACGTCCGCACACGGCTGGAGTAACTCAGCAGGACAGGCAGCATCTCTTTAGAGAAGGAATAGGTGACATTTCAGGTTGAATTGAGTAATCTTTTCACTTTTTTATACCTAGTCTATTACAGGATTTGCACACAGCTGTTTCCAGTATGCCTTGTCCAAGAAATGGCCTCTTTATATGAGTACCAAGAACACCATTATGAAGGCCTATGATGGAAGATTTAAGGACATATTCCAGGATATTTTTGAAGCGTACGTTTTCCTTGAATTTATAACCCAAATATATTTTTCTGCTTCAACCTTGTGAAGTGATGCTGATAAATATTAGTTTAATTGAAATTTAATGTGCTTTGTCCTTTAATATTGGATAGGACAGATAGATTCTTGATTAGTACGGGTGTCAAGGTTTGTAGGGAGAAGCTAGGAGAATGGGGTTAAGAGGGAGAGATAGATCAGCCATGATTGAATGGCGGAGCAGACTTGATGGGCCGAATGGCCTAATTCTGCTCCTATCACTTATGACAGGTTTAGAGGGATATGGGCCAAATGCAGGCAGGTGGGACTAGTGTTGATGGGACATGTTGGTTGGTGTGGCAAGTTGGGCCAAAGGGCCTGTTTCCACGCTACAAGACTATAGATTTATAACGGTTGCAAAGATGGTAAGCTTGCTTTTATCTCTTCATCACATATGGCCTTGGAGATTACTCTCAAGTTGCAATGGATCCCATTAGAAATAACAGCCTGCCTAGACCATTCCCACATTACTCATGATTATTATTCTTTTAATTTGCAGCAGTTTTGATATTCGCTTCACAAGATGGGAACCATGAGGAAAAGCTATTTACCCAGACTGAGAGAGAAAGATTTACAGGATCAACTTAATTTTTTTTTCTTCATCCCCTGACACCTATCATTAACCTGCTTCATTAACCTCCCTCCTCCTAACCAAGCCCCCCCCCCCCCCCCCCCATCACCCCTCCCCCATCAACCCCCCAAAAGGTTTCTTGCATTATTGTAGGATTTTACCCCTGTGATTCTCTGGAGCTATATTCGCATTTTTATTTGTTATTTCTCTTTAGACTAATTTTCCTGCCATCAATCCAATTTATCTCACAACTTTGATCTTTAATATTAATTGTGTTGCCACCAGCAGTTTCTCTGCCGTGTCTGCCATCTACAAGACCCATTCGAGCAATCAGCCTGCAGTGCTTTCAGTTCAGTTCAGTTTAGTTTATTGTCGTGTGTACCAAGGTCCAGTGCAAAGCTTTTGTTGTGTGCTAACCAGACAGCGGAAAGACAATAAATGATTACAATCGAGCTGTCCACAGTGTATAGATACATGAAAAGGGAATAACGTTTAGTGCAAGGTGAAGCCAGCAAAGTCTGATCAAAGGTAGTACGAGGGTCACCAATGAGGTGGAAAGTAGTTCGGGACTGTTCTCTGGTTGCGGTAGGATGATTCAGTTTCCTGATAACAGCTGGGAAGAAACTGTCCCTGAATCTGGAGGTGTGCATTTGCACACTTCTATACCTTTTACCTGATGGGAGAGGGGAGAAGAGGGAGCGGCCAGTCCTTGATTATGCTGATGGCCTTGCCGAGGCAGCATGAGGTATAAATGGAATCAATAGAAGGGAGATTGGTTGCTTCCACAGAAGATCCTGAGTCCACACCCTCTGCTATCTAGAAATACTATTTGCAATTGGTAATTATACAGCATTACTGAAATTGATAAGTATGTTTACAGAAACCAAAAAGAGTGGATTGATTTTTTTCAGACTAAATTTACAAGGACCAATGTGTATTTCTGGAAGTATTGTGTAATGTTGCAGTTTTGTATTTAAAACTATTTGTAATCAAATTCTAATTTGTAACCAAAGTTATTTGCCAAAACTTTTAGATTTGAATCCTCTGGTTATGTTTCTCCCTATGTGCTACTTCTTAAACTCTATAATTTTCAAATCTACTTGTATCTGTACACAGTAGATGGCATGATTGCAATCATGTATAGCCTTTCCGTGTAGGAAGGAACTGCAGATGCTGGTTTAAACCGAAGATAGACACAAAAAGCTGGAGTACCTCAGCGGTACAGGCAGCATCTCTGGAGAGAAGGAATGGGTGACGTTTCGGGTCGAGACCCTTCTCCAGTCTGAAGAAGCGCCTCGACCCGAAACGTTACCCATTCTTTCTCTCTGGAGATGCTGCCTGTCCCGCTGAGTAACTCCAGCATTTTGTGTCTACCTTAAACTAATCTAGTCTTGCTTTGCAATGTCAGTAACTCATCCATTAAAACTCTGGTTTACTAAATTTTGCAGATGACACTTGTTATGGGGAGGTTATCAGCAGGACTGCTGAGAAGGAATTGCAAGAAACTTGCACTTTCTGCATTTTCATTGATTTAAAACAAACTGAATTCTCTATATTCTGATTATTTATTGAGTTGGCATTTCTTGAGTCTTGCCTTGGGAAACTTACTTTGCAAAGGCTATATTCCTGTTTAGACCCTTACCCTTGTTTGCTTAATTTTGCTTAATTTCTGACTGCTGAGCGAGTTGGAGGTGGAAAACCCGTGCTTGTGAAATGGTAGCGACAAGCTATTAAAGATACTTATGCTGCAGATACTGCAGCATAAGAGATTGTATCTTAGCTAAATTTATATCTCCTAAATAACTACTGGTGTCAGAGGTTATGGGGAGAAGGCAGGAGAATTGGGCTGAGAGGGAAACATAGATCGGCCATAATGGCATAATAGACTTGATGGGCTGAATGGCCTAATTCTTCCACTATCATTTGTGAACTTAGAACCATCTCACTAACTTAATAAAAACAAATGGAAGTGTTAGTACACAAAGTGCTGGAGTAACTCAGCAGGTTGGGCAGCATCTTTGGAGAACATGGACAGGTGATGTTTTGGGTCAGAACCCTTCGTCACTCTGAAGAAGGGACTCGACCCAAAACATCGTCTATCCACGTTCTCCAGAAATGTTGCCTGACCCGCTGAGTGCTTTGTGTCCTTTTATGTAATCCAGCATCTGCAGTTCCTTGCTTTTGCAAAGGAAAGCGTTAGACAGCTTAATAGTTGATAGCAAATGCCTAAAGCTTGTAGCATTAGGCTTGCAAGGTACATGCGGGGAGAATGTTTCTTCCCATAGAAGGGAATTGTGTCTGAAAAAGTAGTCATCCATTAAGATGGAAGAGGATGTTCTACCATGATGGTCACAAATCTTTGGAATTCTCTGATTTGGGGAGACAGAATCATTCAACATATTAAAGGCCAAGGCAGATTTTGTTTTGGGCCCTTCAGTAAGTGTGGGTTATTGGGGACAGACAGGCAAGTGTTGATTGTCCAGTGTTGTATGATCTTGCTGAATGGCAAAGCAGGCTTGAGGCCTATGTGTTAAACATTGAGCATCTTATTGTGCAGCCAGGTGGTCTCCAGCAGGGGTCATGCTATTCAAGCAGTCAATGCAAAAATATTACATGCCACACAATGCAAAATGTAAGTGTGCTTTTAGCTAGGGATATCTTGGAAAGGGACCCTGAGGTATAATCTTGCCAAGAATAACTCTGAGTCGAGCAGCATCCCTGGAGAATGTGGATAGGTGACATTTTGGGTCGGGACTCTTCTTCAGACTCATTGTGAACGATGGGGGGGGGGGGGGGGGGGGGGGGGGGGGGGGGGGGGGGGGGGAAACTAGAACACAACTCAACATTGGCTCCTAATGTTGCATTAAACTGAGTTTAGGCACCTAAAGTGTAAATTCTTTAATTATAACTACATTATATTCAACTGTGGATAGTGTTCTGATCATCTAGACTTTTAACTGGAGTTTTGATTTTTGTTTTTACTCTAACAGAAATTACAAAGCAACATTTGATAAGATGGGCATCTGGTATGAGCACCGGTTGATTGATGATATGGTGGCACAGATGTTGAAGTCCTCGGGAGGTTTCGTCTGGGCTTGTAAGAACTACGATGGAGATGTTCAGTCTGACATCCTGGCACAAGGTAATTATCAATGATGTTCATCGTTATACTCATTTTACTGTCCAACGGGATCCCACCACTAGCCACACTAGTCCCCCTAGTCCTTGCCTTCCAAGACAAGAGACCAGAGAGTTTTATTGTCATGTGTCCCAGATAGGACAATGAAATTCTTACTTGCTGCAGCACAACAGATTATGTAAACATAATACAAAATGGAAGATAAAATTCCAGTCTATAGACTATAGACCATATATACACAATAAATAAACAAATATAGTACAATAATAGTAATAATAGTTAATGTTCAGAGCTTATTTGATGTTGTGTTTAATAGCCTGATGGCTGTGGGGAAGAAGCTGTTCTTGAACCTGGATGTTACAGATTTCAGGCTCCTGTACCTTCTTCCCGATGGCAATGGTGAGACGAGTGTATGACCAGGATTGTGTGGGTCTTTGATGATGTTGGCAGCCTTTTTGAGGCAGCGACTGCGATAGATCCCTTTGATGATCGGGAGGTCAGAGCCGGTGATGGACTGGGCAGTGGTCACAACTTTCTGCAGTCTTTTCCGCTCCTGGACGTTCAAGTTGCCGAACCAGGCCACGATGCAGCCAGTCAGGATGCTCTCTACTGTGCACCTGTAGAAGTTAGAGAGAATCGTCCTTGACATACCGACTCTCCGTAATCTTCTCAGGAAGTAGAGGCGCTGATGTGCCTTCTTTATAATCGCATCAGTGTGCCAGGAAAGATCTTCGGAAATATGCACGCCCAGGAATTTGAAGTTTTTGACTCTTTCCACCATCGTCCTGTTGATATAAATGGGATTAGTCCACAATTATTTCCTTGGTTTTGCTGGTGTTGGGAACCAGGATGTTGTGCTGGCACCATTTGGTCAATCGGTTGATCTCGCTTCTATACTCTGACTCATCACCATCAGTGATACGTCCCACAACAGTGGTGTCGTCGGCGAACTTGATGATGGAGTTCGCACTATGTCCGGCTACACAGTCATGAGTATATAATAGGGGGCTGAGCACGCATCCTTGAGGTGCTCCCGTGCTGATTGTTATCGAGGATGACGTATTTCCACCAATACGGACAGACTGTGGTCTGTGGATGAGGAGTCGAGGATCCAAGTGCAGAGGGATGTGCAGAGACCCAGACATGTGAGCTTGGTAACCAGCTTGGAGGGGATGATGGTAATAAAGGCCGAGCTGTAGTCAATGAACAACAGCCTGACGTACGAGTTTTTGTTGTCCAAGTGGTCCAGAGTGGAGTGGAGAGCCAGTGAAATCGCATTCACCGTTGACCTGTTGTGGCGGTAAGCGAACTGCAGTGGGTCGAGGTTCTGGTCGAGGAGTTGATATGCGTCATAATCAACCTCTCAAAGCAATTCATCACCACAGACGTTAGTGCCACTGGTCAGTCATTGAGGCACGTCACCTTGCTGTTCTTGGGCACCGGTATTATTGATGTCCTTTTAAAGCAGGTGGGAATCTCAGACCTCAGAAGTGAGAGGTTGAAAATGTCTGCAAAAACTCCAGCCAGTTGGTCTGCACAGGTTTTTAGAACACGGCCGGGTATTCCATCAGGTCCAGGCGTTTTCCGAGCGTTAACCCCTCTGAAGGATCTTCTGATGTCGGCCTCTGTGACTGTGACTGAAATACCATCACGGCGAATGGGGGCTTGGGAAGGCACATCAGTGTTCTCCCTATGAAAGCATGCGTAGAACGTGTTGAGCTCGTCAGGGAGTGATGCTTCGCTGTCATTTGAGCTGCCTCCTGATTTCGCCTTGTAGGAGGTGATGGCATTTAAGCCCCGCCACAATTGCCAAACATCCGTCTCATCCTCCAGCTTAGAGCAGAAGTACCTTTTGGCCTTTTTGATGGCCTTACCAAGGTCATATCTGTATTTCTTGTAGACCTCGGCATCGCCAGACCTGAATGCCCGGGATCTGGTCTTCAAAAGAATGCGGTTCTCATGGCCCATCCAAGGCTTCTGGTTAGGAAACACTCAGAAGGTTTTTGTTGGGACGCAGTCCTCCACACATTTCCTTATGAAGTCTGTAACGACTGTGGCGTATTCATTATGGTCCGTTGACAAGTCCTTGAACATTGCCCAGTCTACAGACTCCAAGCAGTCCTGGAGTTGTTCCTCTGCCTCCCCCGACCAGCTCTGTGCAGTCCTCACCTCTGGCGGTGCGCTCTTTAATTGCTGCCTGTTGGCAGGAAGAAGCAGCACCGCAGTATGGTCGGATTTACCGAAGTGAGGGTGACGGATAGACAATAGAGAATATTGTTGCCATAGAACGATAAGCATCCTTGATGGTCATGTAGCAGTGATCGAGGGTGTTTGGTCCTCTGGTGTTGCAGGAGACATGTTGGTGGAAGTTAGGGAGAGATTTCTTAAGGTTGGCTTTGTTGAAATCCCCGGCAATGGTGGTAAATGCCTCGGGGTAGGCTGTCTGATGCTTGTTGACCATGGCTTGCAGCTCCTCCAGTGCCAGACGGACGTCTGCCTGAGGCGGGATGTAGACCGCGGTCAGGATGATGGGGATGAATTCCCTTAGTAGCTAGAAGGGGCGGCACTTCACCGCCAGATGTTCGAGGTGTGGAGAGCAGGAGTTGGATAGGACTGCCACGTCTGAGCACCACGCAGAGTTGACCATGAGGCAGACGCCCCCTCCTCTCCCTTCTCTCCCTTTCCCCGACACCAGTGTACGATACATACGGTGGATGGAGAACCCTTCAGGCTGGACCGCTGAGTCTGGGGAGCTGGGGTGAGCCATGTCTCTGTGAAACAGAAGACAGAGCATTCCCTCAGCTCCCTTTGGTAAAGCAGACTTGTCCTTAAGTCCTCCACTTTATTTTCAAGGGACTGTACATTGGCCAGTAGGATAGTAGGGAGAGGGGATCGAAGTCCCCTGCGCTTCAGTCTGACCTGAAGTCCTGCCCGCCGGCCACTTTTCCGGACACAATTGAGGCCTCTCCATAGTTTCCAGGTACTGTACTTACTGTACCTACTGTTTCTGTGAGCCTGCGCTGGCATACACTGACCATACACTGATTCCCTTGCAGTCGGCAGCTCCAGCGCTCCTGGGAGATCCTGCCCATCGGCTCCGGAGGTCTCCCCTGGTGTTTCCAGGTACAGTACCTGTGATCCTCAGTCGAGTCGGGTGTTCTCCAGTGATCGACGGATCGCTTACAGTCGGGGACTTCCACAGCTGCGGGAGATCGTGATATCGCTAGTGCCTTCAAGTGCACTAGTAGCTTGTCCGTTACGGCGCTGATTTCTGCCGTTTCTCTGATCCAGGAGAGTTGTGTGAAACTATAATTGATTCTCTGCTGGGGGTTACACAAAAAGCTGGAGAAACTCAGCGGGTGCAGCAGCATCTAAGGAGCGAAGGAGATGGGTCTCTGCTGTTGAGCTGCTGGCAAAATGTCGCCACAGGCAGGCGCCATCTTGTTCCACCCCATCAGCCGTCGCATACAACACATAATCCTCCAAAGTTTCCGCCACCTCCAATAGGATCCCACTACTAGCCACATCTTCCCATCTCCACCGCTTTCCGCCTTCGGCAGAGACCTTTCCTTCCCCGGATAACTCATCCCTTCCCACCCAAACCATCCTTTCCCCAGGTACCTTCCCCTGAAACCGCAGAAAATGCAACACCTGTTGCTATACCTCCTCCCTCGACTCTGTCCAGGGACCCTGACAGTCCTTTCAGGTTAGGCAGAGGTTCACTTGCACCTCCTCCAACCTCATCTACTGTACCTGTTGTTCAAGATGTGGACTCTTATACATGGGCGATACCATGTACTAGGCGATCGTTTCGTGGTGTGTCAGTGAGGCTAAACACAAATTGGAGGAACAGCATCTGATATTTCGCTTGGGCAGCTTGCAGCCCTGTGGTATGAATATTGATTTCTCTCACTTCAGGTAGCCCCGGCATTCCCTCTCTCTCTATCCCTTCCCCCACCCAAGCCACACTAGCTTCTCGTTTACACCCTACAAACAGCTTACAATGGCCTGTTTCCTTTATCATCATTGCTTTTTTGCATCTTTCATTAATTGTTCTTTATCTCTCCACATCATCGTCTATATCTCTCGTTTCCCTTATCTCTAACCAGTCTGAAGAAGTGTCTCGACCTGAGATGTCACCCATTCCTTCTCTCCATAGATGCTGCCTGTCTGTTGAGCTACTCCAGCTTTTTGTGTCTATTGTGGCGTCAGCTGATAGACCACTTGTGGTCGAACCCTCGTCAGTGGTTACGAGGGCTGTCATGTGTCACGGGTTAAGGGGAGTGTCCTGCTACATAAGCATATCTCACCTTGAGATCACCCCAGTCGACAGGTAGCTGAGCTCGAGACAACACCCTCGCTCAGCTGCAGCAGCAATGACAATATGCTAGAGGACCAAACGTGTATGTATTTCAAACCTATTATCTCAACGAATAAAGCAACTGTTTGTTCACCACGTTTGGTGCCACTACATTGGTGACCCCTACGATCCAAATTGGGATTTTTGATTTTTCCCGACACACACAGCCTCGGGAGACCTGATGTCTGCAGCCGACGGCTTAAGCCCTGCTCAACGACGCTGCTGCCAACCCGGCCCTACCGTAAGGTATGCCGAAGGCTGCCCGGGTCGATGGGCATGGTCCGGGCCTTGCTTGACGGCCGCCAATCTCTCCCGCATGACCCACCAGAGCTGAGAGGCCATGGCTGCCGCCGCTCCCCCACCAGCCGCCGCTCCCCCACCAGCCACCGCTCCCCCACCAGCTGCTGCAGGAGCTGCGAGTTTAGCAGCCACCCACCCCCAGCATCGCCGCCGCCCACCCTGGGAGTGGGGAGAGAGCAGACCCGCCCATTACCCCGCCGGCAGCTGCTCAAGGCCCAGCCTACCGATTGAGTGGGCCTACCTGGGGCGGCTGCCCAGAGACGTCCCTCTGCTCATCTCCGGCGTGGAGCCCGAAGATCCCTGGGTGCTGGCTGCCTGTCCGGTCGGACTGTGGTCGGCCCAGCAGCGGGTTGGAGCCTCGGCCAATCGTGAGTCGGCGGTCCCACGACGGATTCCCTGGCTGCTTCCAGCCGCCACCGAGGGCACGGCAGTGCAGCCGGTCTTCAATGACACCGGCGACGGTGGGTGATGTCCCTTCCTGCAGCAGTGGGGTGACGCCCGTCGATGCCGGCTACCCCGCACGCACTCGGGAGCCGTCTTTAAAGGCGGCCTCAGCTGGCCACCAAAATGGATGCCGTGGCCTACTGCCACATGCTGTCGCAGCGGCTGGCCGGAAGCGACGCTCGACCTTCTCCGACCACCGTCAACAGCTCCATCTTCCGGCCGGATGCCGTCACTGCAGCCTGACCGTCGTCCACAGCACCATCTTCCGGCTGGATGCCGACCCTGCAGCCTGACCGCCGGCAACAGCACCACTTCAGGTCGGACGCTGTCACTGCAACCTCCAGTTTTCCAGCACAGCTTCCCATCCTGCACCATGGACACTGGACAATTTGAACTTTCCTACCACTTTGGACTTGTTTGCTCACTGTAGTTTATTTTGTTTCTTTTCACTTTTTTTACACTGTAATGACTTCACCAGGTTTAGCAATTAGTTTTTTTTTCTTTGTTTGCATTGTTGCCGACGTCTCCCAGCCGTATTTCTCAGGACACAATCCCCTGCTGGTCGATGAGATGCGACTGTGTCTCGTCAAACCTGCGGCTTTTGCATTGGTCTCCTCGCACCCCACGACATACAGCCGGGATGGCCCATAGCTGGAGCCTTTGGTGCCGCTACACTATACTCATTTTTATTGTTTAGTTTAGAGATACAGCATGGAAACAGGCCCTTGGTCCATTGAGTCCGTGCCGACCAACAAACCTCATACACTACACTATCCTACACACTAGGGACAATTCACATTTTTTCCTGAAGCCAATTAACCTACAAACCTGTTTAAGAAGGAACTGCAGATGCTGGAAAATCAAAGGTAGACAAAAATGCTGGAGAAACTCAGCGGGTGAGGCAGCATAGAGCGAAGGAAATAAGCAATGTTTCGGGTCAAAACCCTTCTTCAGACTGATGTGAGGGGGGGGGGGGGGGGGGAAGAAGAAATGAAGAGGTGCAGCCAGGACAGAAAGGTCGGATTCGGAATGGGAGGGGGAGTTGGTGCTGAGCCACCGGGAGATCAGGTTTGTTATTGCGAACTGAGCGGAGGTGTTCAGCGAAGCGATCGCCAAGCCTACGCTTGGTCTCACTGATGTAGAGGAGCTGACATCTAGAGCAGCGGATGCAATAGATGAGGTTGGAAGGGTGCAGGTGAACCTCTGCCGCACCTGGAACGACTGCTTGGGTCCTTGAATGGAGTCGAGGGGGGAGGTAAAGCGACAAGTGTAGCATTTCCTGCGGTAGCAAGGGAAAGTGCCCGGAGAGGGGGTGGTACGGGTGGGAAGGGACGAATTGACCTGGGAGTTATGGAGGGAGCGGTCTCTGCGGAAAGCAGAAAGGGGAGGAGATGGGAAGATGTGGCAAGTGGTGGGATCACATTGGAGGTGGCAAAAATGCTGGAGGGTTATTTGTTGGTTGGTAGGGTGGAAGGTGAGGACAAGGGGGACTCTGCCCTTGTTACGAGTGGGGGATGGGGAGTGCGAGCAGAGTCACGGGGTATAGAAGAGACCCTGGTGAGAGCTTCATCTATAGTAGAAGCGGGGAATCCCCGTTCCCTGAAGAATGAGGACATCTCCGATGCCCTGGTGTGGAACACCTCATCCTGGGTGCAGATGCGCGTAGACGGAGGAATTGAGAGTACGGAATAGAGTCCTTACAGGAAGCAGGGTGGGAAAAAGTGTAGTCCAGATAGCCATTGGAGTCAGTGGGTTTATAGTGGATGTCGGTCAGTAGTCTATCACCTGCGATGGAGATAGTGAGGTCAAGAAATGGTAGGGAAATTTGGGGATAAGCCACATAAATTATTAGCGAGGCAACTGAAGCAACAAGAAAAGGAAAATACTATCACTAAAATTAAATCTGATAAGGGCGAGCTTCTAACACTACCAAAGAATATTAGTAAAAGGTTTGCCCAATTTTTTTCATAATTTATACACAACTAAAATAAATACAGATGATAGTAAAATTACAATTTTTTTAGATAATTGCAACCTCCCTAAATTGGATAGTTTAGAACAAGAGGAATTAGGAGCATGGATTACTAGTGAAGAAATAAAACAAACAATAAATTCATTGAAAAATGGGAAGACCCCAGGACCAGATGGTTTTAGCAATGAATTTTATAAATAATTTTAGGAGTCAATTGTATCAAGATTATTCAACTTATACACGCAGGCTTATACCGAAAATAAACTACCAGAAACTTTAGCTGAATCAACAATAACGCTTATACCAAATAAAAATAAAGACTTAGAGGAACCGGGTTCTTACAGAGCTATATCACTTCTAAACACGGATCAGAAAATTTTAGCAAAGATTCTAGCAAGAAGACTGAATAATTATATTAACAAATTGGTAAACCCGGATCAAACGGGGATTTAATACCCAAAAGGACTATTTCATTTAATGCGGAGAACATTTGATTGATGGCAGAAGGTACTCTTTTCAATTATAATGTACTGCTTTTCACAAAGCGAGGAATACATTAGCGAAGATATTTAAACAGCGGGGATATATAGTCCCTGGTTACATTGGATGCGGAGACGTGAGGCATTTGATCAGGTAGAAGTTAAAAGGACCTTCACATTGTCACATAAATTTATAATACGGAAACATAAATGATGTTGGAGAGAATGTTTATTAGATGGGTTATGAATTCAGACTTTATGATAAATACGGTATCCCCCTCAAGTCAAATATTTAATAATATGTTATCTCCAAAATTTAAGGGGTAATAGGCAGGGATGTGTCTTATCACCATTGCTATTTGCCCTTATGATAGAACCGCTGGCTGAAAGGATTAGAAATCATCCGAATATTCACGGATATAATACTAAGGACTCAAAGAATAATATTTCATTATATGTTGACGATATTCTTTTATATATTACTAATACACAAACGAGTATCCCCACCTTATTAACACTAATCGAGGAATTTGGTTCTTTTTCAGGATATACAATAAATTGGAATAAAAGCGAAATTATGTCATTGAAACCACAGGATGCGAGACAGTTATTAAAATTCCTTTTCAAAATTGCAACAGAAAAATTCAAGTATTTGGGTATTCAAATTACGAGAAGACACAAATCATTATTTAGTGCCAATTTTATGCCACTATTAAATAAACGGAATGTTATGATTAAATTTTGGAAAACGCTACTGCTCTCATTGATAGGTAGAATTAACACTATAAAAATGACTTACCACAATTAATATATTTGTTTCAAGCGATCCCAATATATATTCCAAAATATTTTTTCAAAAAACTAGATTCTAATATCACTAATTTTATATGGGATTATAGAGCACACAGAATTCAACGAAAGCATCTGTGTAAACCTAAAGAAGTTGGGGGTTTATCATTACCTAACTTTACGCATTACTACTGGGCAGTGCTTATAAAGAACATAATGTACTGGTTGGATAATTCCAGTCGGAGTGGATAAGAATGGAGAAAGAGGAGTGTTTCCCGTACGATATAGGAACGATCTTGTTCTCACCGATAAAATTGAATAGTATAATATATAAGACAAACCAAATTATTCACAATACAATAAGAATTTGGAAACAAATAAAATTATCCTTGAAATTAAATAATCTATCAGTACTAACCCCAATATTGAATAATCCTGCATTCAAACCATCTCTTATCGACAAAACATATAAACATTGTATAGACTGGGAATTAGGAAAGTAGGAGATATGTATGAATTGGGTAAATTGTTATCATTTCAACAATTAAAATCAAAATTTAAACTGAATGATAATCAATATTTTAAATATATACAGATATGTGTCTTTATGAAGAAATATATAAATAGATTTCAAACTATATTTTTAGACCCTTTAGAAGAAGCAATGAATATTAAGGCCGATTCACAAAAACTAATATCATATTTTTGTAATAGTAAATTAAATAGAGAATTACCCTCAACAGAGGCACTAAGAGAAGATTGGGAACATGAATAATGATAAAGATTCCGAAAGATAGATGGGAAAAGTATCTGATGAACACACATAATTGTTCCATGAATGCAAGACATCTAATTCAATTTAAATTATTACATAGACTATATTATTCAAAAACGAGGTTAAATACATTCTACTCAAATGTTTCTCCTAGATGCGATAAATGTTTGTTTCAAAATGCCAATATAACACATTCATTTGTAGGATGTATAAAGTTGAATACATTTTGGAGCGATATATTTGATATATTTACAAAGCTCTTCAAGTCAAGAATAGAACCAAATACTGAATGGATTATGTTTGGAATAATAGTAGAAGATATCAATTTAAACAAATACCAAAAAGTATTCTTTAATTATGGGTTAATAATTGGAAAGAAATTGATACTTCAATTTTGGAAAAATACAGCTATACCAACTATTAAAATGTGGATTAGTAATATGACGGACATAGCCCACCTTGAAGAAATGAGACTCCGCCTAATAGACAAATATGACCAATTCTTAAGGAGTTGGTCCCCTTTCATCGACTTTTTGGAATCATGTGATGCAGCAGTACCGTAAAGATTACTGATTTCAGGTCAGGTCGTGAGTAGAATTACATTTCCGAACAAAGATTTGAACATTTTCTTTTTTAAGGCTCTTTTTTTCCTATTTCTACTTTCTACTTTTTCTTTTCTTATATACACACTTCACGTTTTTCTATTGTCTACTATCTATTTTTCCTCTTTTTCTTCTCTCTCTTTCTTGTATTTTTTTTAATTTCCTTTTCAAAAACATAACTTTTTGAGTTTACATAAAACATAAGAGGTTGTACATAGAATGTATTACGTTATGACATAGTTGGCACCTAAAATTAGGTGCCAGTATATTTTGTACTGTACAAAAATTAAAAAAGAAGAATTGGTAGGGAAATGTCAGAAATGGTCCAGGTGTATTTGAGTGCATTGTGGTGGGATCTTGTCCATTGTAGGCATAGTTAATTTGGAAGCTCTGATACAAGTTGCTAAATTATTTAAGTACCTAATTTAATTGGAACTTATTTTGCACTATTCTGTAGTAATGAATAATCTCTCCCTCTTCATTTCACCGACTTTAAATGTTTGCACGGATTGCCTTGATGAAGTTATCTTCTGATGCTGTAAGAAATTTTGTTGGACTGGATTCACCCATGACTTGAGATGCAATTTAGTGCCTTTTGCAAAGATCTTCAGCCATTCAGAAGACGGAGGGTCTGTTTTACCACATGCCGACTTATTCCATTCAGCTTTGTTTCCTGTACTTGGGGGAATTGATGACACAATTCGACATAGGAAAATGTCCGGCTTGATTTTCAGAATCAATTTGCTTCATGTAGTCATTTGTTTATTTCTAATATCAGCACCAACTGCTCTATTGGTGCTGATATTGGCTGCCATTTCTCCAGTCTTCCTGATTCCTGCGTTAGTTGTCACTTGCTCATTGCTTCTAGCAGCAGCAATTGCCATCTTGGCCATCATCTCTTCTAAGTCCAAGTAAACAGTTGTCCCAGCAGTAATGATTAATTATGAATGAACATTGGGATGGTAAACCACACGTTTCTGCAATGGATACGTTCGGGCACTCCAGAATCATGATTTAAAAACATGAAATAACAGAATCTGCTGGAAATGCAGAGCAGGTCTGATTAGCACTTGAAAGCGCAGATGGAATCATCAAGTCATACGGCATGGAAACAGGCCCTCTACAGTCGCAAGTTGATTGTTGCTTTCTTGTCATTTTAATTCTTCATTCTATTGCCACTCTGACCTCTGTCTTTGATCTCTTACTCAGTCCCAACAAAGTTCAACAGAGGGACTGTGGCGGCCAGTTGGAAAGACTGTTTGGGTCCTTGGATGGAGTCGAGGGGGGAGGTAAAGGGACATTTTGTTGGACTGGATTCTGGGTCTCTGGCGATGTAAGGCAGCAACTCTACTAGAGTTGCTACCTTACAGCGCCAGGGACCCGGATTCAATCTTGAATGTGGATGTTGTCTGTACAGTGTTTGTACGTTCTCCCTGTGACTGCATGGGTTCTCTCCAGGCCTTCTAGTTTCCTCCCACATTCAAAGACATTCAGGTTTCTAGGTTAATTGGCTTCGGCAAAATTGTTAATTATCCCGAGAAGTAGTAAAGTGCTAGTGTACGGGGATTACTGGTCAGAGCTTAAGGGCCTGCTTCAGTGCTGTAAGACGATAAAATCAAAACCAAGTGTGCCATTTGTTTTTAATGCCCATTCAGTTTGCACTACCATCACTTGTGTCCATTCATTCAGTTGTGTCCATTCATTCAGCTCCTCCCCATTCAGTTCGCACTACCAATACTTGTGTCCATCCAATATGCCCTTGATTCCATGCAATCACAGATCTTTCCTTTCATTCTCTCGGTCCCATCTCCTCCCCACCCCTAATCTTCCATCACAACTCAAAATCTGTTTACCTTTGACCTCTCATTAGAACAGGGTAAAGCTACTGACCTGAAACATTAGCATTGGACCCTCTCCGACATCGAACGGTCTGTCCTCAGCAGAGGTCTCACCTTTGTCCCCCTCCGTCCCCACCTCAATGAGTTCCGCGCCCACCACGACTTGGAGCTCTTCTACCGTCGCCTCCGCCTAACAGCGTTCTTCCACGGGAAGAAGCCCTCGCCCCCCACTGATGATCCCTTTTCCTGTCTCCCACGTACCGCCTCCACTTGGACCCCCCCTCGTAGCCTTCCGGCTGTAGAACTATTTATCCAGAACTGCCGTCGGGACATCAACCGCCTCGACTTCTCCACCCCCCTGTCTCACTCCAATCTCTCCAGCACTGAACGTACTGCCATCGACTCACTCCGTAACCCAGACTGGGTTATCAAACCCGCCGACAAGGGAGGTGCCGTGGTAGTCTGGCGCGTCGATCTCTACAAAGCGGAGGCCGCGCGCCAACTCTCGGACACCTCCTCCTACTTACCCCTGGACCATGACCCCACTGACGAACACCAGGCCACCATCTCGAGCACCATAACTGACTTCATCAGCTCCGGCTCCCTACCCCCCCGAGCCTCCGACCTCATCGTTTCCCAGCCCCGCACGGCCCGATTTTACCTTCTCCCCAAAATCCACAAACCCGACTGCCCTGGCAGACCCTGTCTCTGCCTGTTCGTGCCCCACCGAACACATTTCCACATACCTTGACGCCATCCTATCCCCCTTTGTTAAATCCCTCCCCACCTATGTTCAAGACACCTCAGACACTCTCCGTCGGCTCCGTGCATTCCATTCTCCAGGCCCCCATCCTCTCATCTTTACCATGGACGTCCAGTCACTCTACACCTCCATCCCCCACCAGGACGGTCTCAAAGCCCTCCGGTTCTTCCTCGACCAGAGGAGCAACCCATACCCGTCCACTGACACCCTCCTCCGCCTAGCAGAGTTGGTCCTCACCCTTAATAACTTCTCTTTTGATTCCTCCCATTTCCTCCAAACACAAGGCGTAGCTATGGGCACACGCATGGGCCCCAGCTACGCTTGCCTCTTTGTTGGGTACGTCGAACAATCCTTGTTCTCGGCGTACCAGGGCCCCATCCCCGACCTCTACCTCCGTTACATCGACGACTGCTTTGGTGTCACCTCCTGCACCCACACACAACTGACTGACTTCATTCATTTCACCACCAACTTCCATCCGGCACTCAAATACACTTGGACCATTTCCGACACTTCCCTACCATTCCTTGACCTCACCATCTCTATTGCAGGTGATACGCTCCTGACCGACATCCACTACAAGCCTACTGACTCCCACAGCTACCTGGACTACTCTTCCTCCCACCCTGCTTCCTGTAAGGACTCCATCCCCTATTCCCAATTCCTCCGTCTACGCCTGCATCTGCTCCCAGGATGAGGTGTTCCACACCAGGTCATCACAAATGGCCTCATTCTTCAGAGAACGGGGATTCCCCTCCCCCACTATTGATGAGGCTCGCACCAGGGTCTCCTCCATACCCCGCAACACTGCCCTCGCTCCCATTCCCCCACTCGCAAACAGGGCAGAGTCCCCCTGGTCCTCACCTTTCACCCCACCAGCCGGCAAATATAACACATAGTCCTCCGCCAGTTTCGCCACCTCCAACGTGACCCCTCCACCCGCCACATCTTCCCATCTCCCCCCCTGTCTGCCTTCCGCAAAGACCGCTCCCTCCGCAACTCCCTTGTCAATTCTTCCCTCCCCTCCCACTCTACCCCTTCCCCGGGCACTTTCCCTTGCAACCGCAAGAAATGCAACACTTGTCCCTTCACCTCCCCCCTCCACTCCTTTCAGGGACCCAAGCAGTCCTTCCAGGTCCGACAGAGGTTCACCTGCACCTCCTCCAACCTCATCTACTGCATCCGCTGCTCCAGATGCCAGATGATCTAGATCGGTGAGACCAAGCGGAGGCTTGGCGATCGCTTTGCCGAACACCTCCGCTCGGTCCGCAATAACCAACCCGACCTCCCGGTGGCTCAGCACTTCAACTCCCCCTCCCATTCCACATCCGACCTCTCGGTTCTGGGCCTCCTCCACGGCCAGAGTGAGCAACACCGCAAGCTGGAGGAACAGCACCTCATATTCCGCTTGGGGAGTCTGCATCCTTTGGGCTTGAATATTGAATTTTCTCAATTCTGTTAACCCTTGCTGTCTCCTCCCCTTCCCACCTCTCCCTCAGCCCTCGGGCCCTGGCATTCCCTCTATCTCTATCTCGCTCCCCCACCCCAGTCGCACCAGCTTCTCATTTTCACACCACAAACAGCTTACAATGGCTTGTTCCCTTTATCACCGATACTTTTTTGCATATCTTTCACTCATTGTTCCTTATCTCTCCACATCACCGTCTATATCTCTCGTTTCCCTGATCCCTGACCAGTCTGAAGAAGGGTCTTGACCCGAAACGTCGCCTATCTCCTTCGCTCCTTAGATGCTGCTGCACCCGCTGAGTTTCTCCAGCTTTTTGTGTGACCTGAAACATTAGTCCTGTTTCTCTCTCCACCTTTACTCTCTGACCTGCTGAGTATTTCCAGCATGTTCTAATTTTAATATTGACCTGCAATCACACCCTCCACTGCCCAAACTGGCCGCTTTCCATTCTCCATTGGTGACACGCATTGTCTTGAGGACCATAAAATTGTACAGAGGGTGGGGGTGGTATAGCTTTCCAGAATTTAGATATTATATTTTATTTTATTTTTATTTGTTTATTTGTTCCGAACAAGTAAAGACATAAATAGGAATAAATAACAACCAACAAAATCGAAATAGTCAAACAAATATAGAAAGAGTTGGTGACTTTTTTAAACTAGTGCTTGTATTTAACAAAGCCATAAAGACATACAGCATGGAATCACGCCTTTTGGCCCAAATGTGACCAAGATACCTTATCTAAGCCAGTCCCGTTTGCCCGCATTTGGCCCATCTCCCCATAAACCTATCCTAAGCATGTATAAGTCCAAATGTCTATAAAAATATATGCAAATTGCCTTGAGATTGTTTCATATTGGCAATAATTTATTATGAATTGGCTTGGGAGCACGGGGGCCCCTTAATACTTTGATCTGATGACTCGTGCCCTCTGGTCTTTACTTTAGATATGCACTGTGGAAACAGGCCCTTCGGCCCACCGACTTTGCGCCGACCAGCGATCACTCCATACACTAGCACTATCCTACACACCAGGGACGATTTACAATTTACAGAAGCCAATGAACCCGTACATCTTTGGAGTGTGGGAGGAAATTGGAACACCCGGAGAAAACTCGCGATTGAACCTGGGTCGCTAACGCTGTAACTACCGCTGCACCACTGTGTCCCCCCCCCCCGAAATGTCGCAATAATAATTTCTCTGCAATGATGTCTTGTCACGACGATGTTTTCGCTGCAGGATTTGGTTCTCTGGGGCTGATGACATCAGTGCTGATTTGTCCAGATGGGAAGACAATTGAAGCTGAAGCGGCTCATGGAACAGTTACTCGACATTACAGAGAGCACCAGAAGGTCAGTGCGAGCAGATAATGCAGCACAGAATACTCTGGACATGCATTCTCCTTGACAGCTGAAACCAGACCCGGTCAAAAGGGCAGCATCTTTCATGCAATCCCATCCCATAACTCCTGCTTTTATTCGACAACTTTCAAATTCCATGATTTTAAATCTACTCTTATTATTCTACAGCTGAATTTGTTCTAATTGAGTTATAGTATTTATGATTTATAATAAGTTGGTAGAGCCAGAGACCCGGGTTTGATCCTGACATTGGGTGCTGTCTGAGTGGAGTTTGCATGTTTTCCCAATGACCGCAAGGGACTCCTCTGGGTGCACTGGTTTCCTCAGTTGGGAAAGACAGTTGGGATTGTAGATTAATTGGCCTCAAAATTTCCCCTCGTATGTAGGGAGGAAGTGGCATGTGTTTGTGGATGGTGCACAGTAACAAATAGTCTGGCATAATATTTCAATTCTAAACTCTGCTTCATGCTACATATTGTGACTTTAAGTTGTTTCGATTCAACACCAGGGTAAATCCACCAGCACAAATCCAATTGCCAGCATATTTGCCTGGACTCGAGGGCTGGAACACAGAGCAAAGCTCGATGGCAATCATCAGCTTAAGCTGTAAGTCATTTGTGTGTTGATGTACAGAGTAATTTTATAAAGAGAATGTGGAGAATAAGACCTGAATGTATTGGCCAATAAACGTTAGTGAGAAAACTCTTCAATTTTCATCCAGCATTAAATCACTTCAGGCTGGATTTTGTGTTTAAGGCCATATGGAATGCCACCATGACATTTTCTTTGTACATTGTACCGTTTTTCTAATTCAATCTTGGCTACCTACACCAAGGCCACCCCCTTATTTATGAAGATTTTATGTTACACTAAAATTTGTGCAACTGTTATTATGGGTTTGTAATCAAAACAAGTAATGATGGCCCCAATTGTAGAGCTTCAGGTGAATTTGTATCCAAATGAGCTTATGTATCCGAAGCTTTTATTAAGATATTTGCTGGAGCATTGGCTGGAAGGAATTACTGAATGGGATTAACTCACCAGTTGTTTCTCCCAGTGTGGAAGAAGGCAAAAAGCCTGAGTTTAGAAGGATGAGAGGACACCTCTTTGAAACTTACTGAATAGTGGATGTGGAGATGATGTCTAGTACCAAAGGCCATAGCTTTGGAATAAAAGGACGTACCATTGGAGAAGAGATGAGGAATTTCTTTAATCAGAGGGTGGTGAATCTGTGGAATTCGTTGCCTCTGAAGGCTGTGGAGTCCAAGTCAACAGATATTTTTAAGGCAGAGATGGATAGATTCTTGATTAGTACGGGTGTCAGGGGTTATGCGGGGAAGGCAGGAGGATTTATAAAGAGAAATCAGCCATGATTGAACAGCAGTGTAGACTTGATGGGTCGAATGGCCTAATTCTACTCCTATAACATATGAACATTAATTTTCTGCATTTCCTTCGGTCTTATGTGGTATCTGTATATGCCGTCTGCAAAATAGTTTCCTCCTGCTCTGTGACACGGAGCATTACAGGATAGCAATGCGGTTTTACACCGGATAGCACTGTCTAATGTTTATGCTGTATTTCATTCTCCCAGGTTTTCTAATACACTGGAGCAGGTGTGCGTGGAAACTGTGGAGAATGGTATCATGACAAAGGACTTGGCTGCTTGCATTTACGGACTTCAGAAGTAAGTTGCTCAATTTTGAATTGGATTCAGTCATTGCAGAAACTACAAAGAAAATTAAAAGGTGTCTAAATAGACAAAGCAGAGGGAGATCGGGTATTGGATGAGATAACACTGGTCTGCAACAGGAAAGAGAGTATATTTCTGATTGATAGAACTTCCACAAGGTCAGTGGTTGACTCTGTATTGTTGCCAATCTACAATAATGACTTGGCCAGTGAAGAAAACTGGAAACTAATCAAACATACATAGGATACAAAAATAGAAGTGAGAATGGGACTGACTAAAGCAGTAAAAGAATCATGAAAAAGACTAAATCATTGTGGAAAAATGCAAATAATATTTTATTTTGCATGAAGTTAGGAAATGTGAGTTAAATGTTGAGGTATGAAGCCCAATGAGCAGTGTTAAATCAGGCCAGATATGGTCAATGGGTTGACTTGTATGTAGAAGGGTTGCAACAAAATGAAAATGCAGCTCTTTCTGCCACACTACTCATTTTGATAAAACTGCCTGTCTATTGGGAACACGTGGCTTTAGAAACGGATAAAGGGCAGAATAATATTATCTACAGTAAGGAGTCGTGTCTGGAAGAAGTGGAGGCAAACGAACAATAGGGTGTAAGGCCGGCCAAGCACGAGTTGGAGTAGTTCAAATATGGAGCTAACGAAGGCTCCCAACAAAGGTGTTTCAGCAGAGACAGGACAGAGTTCGGCAATGAAATAGAAGTGGAAATGGGCAGCCATAGTGATGGTGCTGATATGTGCTTTAATGGTCATCTTGGATTCAAGTGCGATCCCATATTTGCAAAGAGATTTGTTCCGCCTCAGACAGCCAAGCTGGTGAATGGAGATCCTAACACTAACTGCGAACATAAACTTTGGCCAGTTGAATCCAATTAATCCCATTCCATAGCCCTTTCTGCATAATACTTTCAATTTTTTATCATCTTCTTCTTCTTCCGTGTGGCGTGCACAGCCTAAAGTTGTAGGACAACTTGTTCTATTTGATCTTCTGTTTGTGCACGTCGAGTTGATTGCATTAGTCGAAACAGGGCGGACCACGTGAAGGTTGCAATCTTCCACCCCAATTTTTTTTATCTGATGGATTCCCTTTTGAATTTTCAACACTTGGGAATATATTGCAGAATCTAACCACTTTAATAGCCAAATTTGTAAATATCTTGCCTCTGCTTCTTTTGGCAATCACCTTAAATCTGACCGCCTTTGTTCATGACCCAATCAAAGCAGTTTTTAAAATGACAAGATTTTGCCCGTCATGATTTGAACACCTTGGCATCTGGGATTATATCCTAATGGAAATTTACAACATTCAATTTTGTGACTCTCTTTGTCAGCCCCTTCAGCAGAAAAATGAAACATCAATTAAGTAAACATGAGCAAATGCAAAATACCAATGAGAAAAATGAATTCTTAGAAATATTTGACATAATTGATAGTTATTAACGTGTCAGAATTCAACACATAGCAAAGGAGAGAGACAAAATAAATATTTTTTGAGGGGAAAAAAAGCTATGTTCTTGTCAGTCGGCAGTTGGCCATATGAACAGATACAATCGCAGATCAAACTTGTGTATATTTTTGGAGGCACAAGAAACTGCAAATGCTGGCTTTCCAAAAAAAACACCCAAAGTGCTGGAATAACTCAGTGGGTCAGAGAACATCCCTGGAGAACATGGAGCACATTGGTGTAGCGGTAGATCTGCTGACTTAGTGAGACCCGGGTTCGATCTTGACTACAGTTGCTTGTCTGTATGGAGTTTGTACGTTCTCCCCATGAACTACGTGGGTTTTCTCAGATCTTCAGTTTCCTCCCAAATTCCAAAGACGTACAGGATTGTAGGTTAATTGGCTTGGTATGAATGTAAAATTGTTCCTTGTGTGTGTAGGGAGGTTAATGTGCGGGGATCGCCGGTCGGTGCGAACACGGCCCGAAGGACCTGCATCCCCGCTGTATCATTAAAATAAACTAAACCTGGATAGGTGGAGTTTTGTGCTGGGATCCTTCCGGACTGATTGTTAGAGGGGAGGGAAGCTGGAAAAGAGGTGGGGGTGTGGGAGTAAGTCTATCCATCTCCAGTGATGCTGTCTGACCTGCTCCGATTTCTCCAGCAGCAAATTATGTTTTATTAAATTTGTATCTTTTTGCTCATTTTGAGGAATAAAATCAGTTGGGCCATTTACTTAAGCCAAGAGACTGCAACAAAGTGTTCACATTTGGCACAAGGAACAGACACTTGCCATTGTTCTTACGGAACATCAAATTCAAATGTACTTTTTTTTTTGACACATGCACCAGTTAAGGTACAGTGGAATTTGATTTACCATGCAGCCACACAATCAAAAAGAGCACAATATATAATAGAATATAACAGCCACAACTCCAACTGGGTCTGGTAGTAAATGTCTAGTTGTTGTTTGTGCCAGAGTTGTAAAGAAACCCAAGGCTTAAAGGCTGTTGCTGAAAGTTTCCACTGACGTGAACTGTAATTTCCTCCATTGTTAGTATAAAGCCAGGTCAACACTACGTGTACATGGAGGAATTTCTTGATGTCATCAAGGAAAACTTGGACAAGAAGTTGAATCATTGAAACAGACCAAGAACAATTAAAGAAGCTTCAACACCTTTTCCATTGGAGCTAGTTACTATGCTGAAGAGTGACTTCACTCCGCCTGTACGGTTTGCAACGTTGGAAGTAAAATGACATTTATTATTGCTAGCATTTGTTCACTTGAACATGTTTAAATTCAAAGGATCCATTTACAATTACTGCCCATAATTCCGTCCTTTGTGTCAGTGGTTTGCCTGAAACTTCTAGTTGGTTTGAATCGTTGTCGGAGCATGTTGTACGAAAACAAATATGAACATGCTATAAAATCTCGGTGCCAGTTGAAACTGTTTGGTTACCAATTGAACATTGTACTGTATTTACAATTTTGCAAATTAAATGGAACAATGTTTTGTACTTTTCTTCCCAAAGTGTCCTGCTGTGCTGCCACCTAAACCCGACTACGTTCAGAACCTGTATATGAAAGAAGATACTGGGTTGGAGATACAAGGAACTGCAGATGCTGGTTTACAAAGAAAAAGATAAAAAATGCTGAAGTAACTTAACAGTTCAGACAGCATCGCTGAAAAAAATAGATAGGTGACATTTAAATTAGAGGAAACTTTTAAGTATTGCTTAGATCATGGAGGACTGGTATGAAGCATCCAATATAACAAAAAAAGAATGAACACAAACTTGCCCAGTAGTAGGTTAATTTTATTAAAATAGCAGAGACATCTAAACCTCGACCCGAAACGTCACCTAATTGCTTCTCTCCACATGCTGCCTGTCCCACTGATTTACTCCAGCATTTTGTGTCTATCATTGGGGTAAACCAGCATCTGCAGTTCCTTCCGTCACATCTAAACCTACAAACAGAGAGCTAGGGTAATGGGTAAGAGATTTAGTGGGGATCTAAAGGGACTGTCCCACTTTCACGACCTAATTCACGACATCTGCCGAGTTTGCCCTTGACTCATACGCATGTCATCACGAGGTTGTAGTTAGGTCGTAGGTAGGTCATGATGCTAGTCGTAGGTACTCGTGGCATAGAAACATAGAAACATAGAAATTAGGTGCAGGAGCAGGCCATTCGGCCCTTCGAGCCTGCACCGCCATTCAATATGATCATGGCTGATCATCCAACTCAATATCCTGTACCTGCCTTCTCTCCATACCCTCTGATCCCTTCAGCCACAAGGGCCATATCCAACTCCCTCTTAAATATGGCCAACGAACTGGCCTCAACTACCTTCTGTGGCAGAGAATTCCACAGATTCACCACTCTCTGTGTGAAAAACGATTTTCTCATCTCGGTCCTAAAATACTTCATCTCGGTCCTAAAAGACTTCATCTCGGTCCTAAATGGCATCAAGTAGGTTGGGTCATTTTTCTAGCCTGATGAAAAATGTCCTACGAATAAAGAAGGTCGTGAATTAGGTCGTGTAAGTGGGACAGGCCCTTAAAGAAAACTATTTTCAACCACAAAGTGGAGAGTGCCTGGCCTACACTGCCTGACTGCGGTGAAAGCAGAGTTGCTCAGTCTTTAAGGTGTATCTAGACGAGCACTTAAAGGCTTTGGACCAAGTGCTGGTAGATGGGCAAAGTTAACTCATTGTTCGTTCTGTGTCTTCCAGCACCATTCTTTAATACTGCATTCCCTCTCCAGATGCTGCCTGACCTGCTAAATTCTTCCAGCACCTTGTGTTTTGCTCACCATTCCAGCTGCTACAGTTTCTTGTCTCTCCATATTAAGAGTATTATGTACATTTCTGGTCACCACATTACAGGCCTTACTTGAAATACAGTTGCACACCTGGTCATGGTTTTGCACACTAACATTTGTAAAAAAAAACTTTTTTCTGAACACAATACTTGTAAATGCAGAACATTCCATGAGTTGTTCATAGACCCGTTGGTTAATTTTAATGCAACCAATTTCCAGAACTGGAGTTCAAAATATGTTCACAAAGTTGCTTTTCAAGATATTTGGACAGGTACATGGATCGGAGAGGTTTAGAGGGATATGGGTAAGAAGGAACTGCAGATGCTGATTTACACCGAAGATAAACACAAAATGCTGGAGTAACTCAGTGGGTCGCGCAGCATCCCGGTCAAAAAAACTATTTTGGGGTCAGAACCCTTCTTCATCAGTCAGAAGAAGGGTTCCCCCCCAAACATCACCTATTTCTTCACTCTGGCGATGGTGCCTGACCCACTCAGTTACTCCAGAATGTTGTGCCTGTTTTAGGGGGATATAGACCAAACGTGGGCAGGGGGACTAATGTAGATGGGGGATCTTGGTCGACATGGGAAAGTTAGACTGAAGGGCCTGTATGACTATGACTCTAACTATGCCAGGCACTAATTAAACTCGGATAAGGACAAATTTAATTCTCGACATTTACAGTTGTTAAATATTATTTGAGAGATTTATTACACACAGATTTATTCAAATAATGCATGTTTAGAGTATTTTTTTCTTAAATAAAACAGATCTTGCTGATTACCAGCAACAAATCTCTAGTTGTAATGACTCTCTAGTTCGATTGAATAATAAAGAGGAAGCAGATTAGACTTTGTTGCCTTCCGTCACAGTGAGGAATGTGAGGAATCCACTGTGGTGGATGTTTATGTTAAGTTTTATGTAGTTGTGTGTCTTGTTGCTTTTTTTTTAGTATGGCTGTATGGTAATTCGAGTTTCACTTTACCTTAATTGGTACATGTGACAATAAACTGACCTTTGAACCTTTAATTGTAAATTGTCGCGCGTGTGCAGGGCGATCTCTGGTCGGCGCAGAGTTGGTGGGCTGAAGGGCGTGTTCTCACACTGTATCACTTAAGTCTAAAGTGATAAGATGTGTGTGAATGTTCGTGCGTATATGTGTGTACGTGCATGCGTAACATTTGATTCTGCAAATACAATATTTAAATATGTTTGTACAAAAAATAGATGTGAACTGAACCACCTGATGCTGGCCGTTTCAGTCCATGACTTTGACAATACCTGTGCCGTGATGAATTGTCATAGACACAAAATGCTGGAGTAGCTCAGCAGCAAGTCTGGAGAGTCTGTGGAATTCTCTGCCTCAGAGGGCGGTGGAGGCCGGTTCTCTGGATACTTTCAAGAGAGAGCTAGAGATAGTGAGTCAGGGGATATAGGGAGAAGGCAGGAATGGGGTACTGATTGGGGATGATCAGCCATGTTCACATTGAATGGCGGTGCTGCCTCAAAGGGCCAAAAGGCCTACTCCTGCACCTATTGTCTATTGAGAGTAGGTGGGTGACGTTTCAGGTCAAGACTGAAGATCAGTCTGAAGATCAGTCTGAAGAAGGGTCTCGACCAGAAACGTCACCCATTTCTTCTCTCCAGAGATGCTGCCTGTTCCTCTGAGTTACTCCAGCATTTTGTGTCTATCTTCAATTTAAACCAACATCTGCTGTTGTTTCCTACACATGAATTGTCGTAGGGTTGAACAGCACAGAACCAGGCCTTTTGGCCCCATCATGCTGATCTGTTTACCCAACTACATTAATCCCATTTGCCACACCAGTACATTATCCTTCAATGCTCTGACTATTGTAGTGCTTATCTCTGCATCTAAATTGCCCCACCTATAGTTTAAAATTAAAACTAACACTGGTTTAATTTGTATGTTGTAGGTATTAGCTGCCTCTACATCCTAAACTAATCATAGTATGTAAATTTTTTTTTATTGCGGCACTTATTAAAAGTTCCATTATTGTTTAATGTGCTGAGAACATTTATTCATGAAAGTAGACAAAAGTGCTGGAGAAACTCAACGGGTGAGGCAGCATCTATGGAGCGAAGGAAATTTCCTTCGCTCCATAGATGCTGCCTCATCCGCTGAGTTTCTCCAGCACTTTTGTCTACCTTCGATTTCCCGGCGTCTGCAGTTCCTTCTTAAACATTTATTCATGAAATATGCTTTAAACAGCATTCGTGAGATACTTTCAACATGTTTCATCTGCAAATATATCTGCTAGCTAGACTAAATGTGTCCCAGCATCACATGGGAGGGCTGGTCCCCCAACGCAATATTCCACTTCTCCACCAATTCCAATATTGGTGGCCAGTGGAGGGGGGGGGGGCTTTCTGGGGTGCTAGTATGGGTTTTGTGGGCTGAATGGACTGGTTTCCAGAGGGCTAGAATGGACTGGTTTCCAGAGGGCTAGAATGGACATTGTGGGCCGAATGGATTCTTGGGCTGGTGGCTCAGTCACTCAAGCCTGTTGTGCTGGCAGCTCATTCACTCACGGCTGGTGGGCTCGCAGTTGACTCACGGCTATTATTTGAAATTCCATTTCAAGCAGGGTTCAAGGCCACCAAATTCAAGTGCAGTTTCTTACCACTTTAAGCAGGGTGCAAAGCCTCCAAATCCAAGTGCAGTTTCATACCACTTCAAGTAGGGTGCAAGGACACAAAATCCAAGTGCAGTTTCATACCATTTCAAGCCGGGTGCAAGGCCACTAAAGACAGCGAGTCGTGACCTCTCCCACCTCCATCTTGCAGAGATTGAGCCACACCCACACTTCTGGGTTTTATAGTCCTACCCCCTCCCACCAGAAGGGCGTGGCCTTCATGGCGTGATTGACAGGAGAGAGAATCTCAACATTTTTTAAACACTAATAACTCTTTTATTTTTCATCAATGGGAAAAATCCTCAGCACCTGATGAGCAGAGGGGAACTCTAAGTAAGATGGCCACAAATCACAGCGTACGTGGTACCATTTTTTCTAAAATCATTATAAAGCGCAAACATGAAATGGTCAAGATTAGACTTTTAATTATATAGAAGGCAAGGCAACTTTAATTAGGCAACACAGCTTTAGCGTTTCCAAACCAAAGGCAACACAGCTTTAGCATTTCCAAACCAATGGCAACACAGCTTTAGCATTTCCAAACTATATTTTCAAACCACATTAAGGGCACTGACAGGTCAATAAAACCACTCACAGTTTAGTAGACACGTGTTCAGTGTTATTCACAGCTCAGAGACATGACCCTCACGCTCCCCCATCTTGCAGAGACTGACTGAGGCACTCAACACTTCCGGGTTTTATGTCCCTCCGGAAGGGGTGTTGCCTTCAGGAGAGAGAATCTCAACATTTTTTAAACACTAATAACTCTTTTATTTTTAATCAATGGGAAAAATCTTCTTGCCCTGCGCAAGAGGTCAGGATTGAACCTGGGTCTCTAGTGCTGTAAGGCAGCAACTCTACCACTGCACCACTGTGCCACCCTGCATCTGTTATCTATATTAACTGCTAATATATTTTGCTTTAGCAAAATCAATCCAAAATAAGTTAGATTGGAGATTGTTTATTCAACTAATGAAGAACAGGATAACATTAAAGTACCTATTTTGTACATTTTTCCATAATCATATGATGCTTTTTCCATATCAGTCATTCTTGTATGAACGCAGTCCCTCGGGGAACAAGAGTAGTTTTCACTTCCACTTCCTTTCCTTTGTTTGAAGAAATAAGGGAACTCAGCTGCAATCTGCATAGAGGAAAATGGAATTTGAAGTATCTAGAAAATGTGCAACCTCCTTGTTTTATATTGTGCTTGCAGTAAAGAGGAAATAGCAAGGAGCACTGATGCAAGGCCTTCTGGGATTGAATCCAGTCATCCAGTACCTCGCCATTAACAAAGAGACGTATTTCCCTCCTCACACACTCCCAATCTTCCCTTTGTCTGACTGAAAACCATGCTTTGCACATTAATCCACTCCTGCAACTTTTCCTTGTAATGGTATTGACCCTATTACCTGTATAGTGTCGAAAGTCAAGAGTGGTTTATTGTCATATGTCTCGGATAGAACAATGACATTCTTACTTGCTGCAGCCCAACAGAATATGTAAACATAGTGCACTGTAAACGATATGATAAACAAAAGAGAAAAATAAGTTCAGTGTGAATATATACACATACTCACAAGTACACACACACACACACACACACAATATATTTATATAAAAACACACATACTTAAAAACAAACAATAGTAGTACAGTAATAATAATGGTCTATTTTACTTCGGAGTCACGTGAGTGACTACGTGAAGAAGGCCCGCCTGGCGCTGGAACGGCATTACGTCGACGCTGACGGCAGAAGCAAGAGTTGCAGAGGCTAGCTCGTCGACAGCGGTAGGTACGGAACCGGCAGGTAAGTGCAGTTGAAAAACTTTTAGGGTCTGGAAAACTCCGTGCCTGGTGTATTGAACCAGGATTTAAAATGAATTTAAAAACAAAAGTAAAATAAAAGATTAAAATAGAACAGAAATACTCTGTTAAAACAACGGAGTTTGAAAAAGAACGTCCCGGGGGAATACCCAGCGATCGGGACGGGAGATAAATTACGGGGCCGGTTCCGATACTGGTGACCGTTAAAAATACGTTAGGGAATTTAAGATGCTCCACAAACTTTTGGCAGGGGGGGGGAAATTTTAAATAAGTCAGAAAGGCCGTAATTTAAAAAGTTAATAAAGGCCTTCAGACGGAAAATAATGGAAATATTCTCTAACCTACCCTAAGGGGGTTTCACATATAAAAAGGGAAAAAATATGATGAAATATGGTGGGAATATCTACCTCAGATTTTTCTGTAGTCTCCTTGAGGGGGAAAAAACTCAGGAGAAACAAGGGCAGTGGAATATAAAATGCAAAAACTGACCCTAAAAATGCACTGATAGTGGTGGCTGGTCATGAAGTACCCACCACAGCACCAATATATATATATATATATATATCACACGGGTGTATGCACAACACCTGAATAAGAAGTGAGGCCATGGAAAATTACCATGGAAACCAAAAATTAGTTGGTCTCACTAAAAGCTGTTATGGTTAAAACAGCAGAACTAATGATGAGTGAGGCCATGAAAAATAAACATGGAAAAAAACCTCACCAAAGCTGTAATGATTGAAACAGCAGAATATGATAAAACTTTTATGTTTTATAAAGATATCAACGGTGAATCCGTTTATGATATCCATGTCTCAAATTATATGAGATATAAAGAAATACAATTTTAAAGTATTTCAAACTGGTGCATGGCATTACTATTCAAAAAGAAAAATAAAATAAAATAAAACGTTGTGCAAATAACTAATACTTTTAAAATAAAATAAATTGCCATCAGTTTGTGGAGCTCAATGGGAAGAAATATATATAATTTACCAAATCTGCACTATAGATTCGCAGATCAATACAAATCAGGTTATGTTAAACTCCTGATTATTATGGAATAAACCTGCCTTATGATAAATCAAAGATATTGATTACAAAAGAACAGACTACTGATCTTTAAACTTTGGGGGGAAAAAAACTATGATCCAATGAAAGATTTGATAATGGATCAAAACAAAGGCAGAAGTGGTATAATCCAACATAGCCTTATCCAAACCCATATAATTGGGAAAAGAAGGCTTGAAGTACGTTGAAGAGGTGCAAACATCTGGTTACAAAATAAGTTCATGAAACTCCAATTGTGGGGGATTACAGGTGTATTATGATCATTAATTTAATATAACTAAGGAAGGATTGGTTCACCTGTATAAGAAAACCTTAAACATTGATTTTAGGTTTGCACTCAAAAGTAACTCCAATAAAGAAGGGGTACGTACATGTATATTATAAAATTACCTCAGTGTAAAGATTTGATGGTATAAACCATACAAAACATCATTTTATATACACTTTCACAGTGTAAGAACAATTATTAAAATGGAAACATCTAGAACATGGAAATACAGTTGCTATTAACAAAGTGTTAATCAATTTTACAGGTGCTTGAAATTAATTAAAGTGGGTCAAGCTGTGCAAGTTAAAACATTGTCCAAAGGATTAAGCCAGTTCAAGGCTGTTAAACAGAATACTGAAGGAACAATTATGCTGATAAAAGATCAGCACTTGCACTAATGAGGTCATGGTCATGGGTTATCTTGATTACATTTAAATTGGAAGGTTATAAGAGTCAGCTGCAAATTAGTGCTGCAATTACAAACCTGGTGGATGGCAAGGACCTGACCCATTACATAAAGCGTATGCTTAGGCATTAATAAAATATTCATAAATTACTATTCTGAATTTAGAAGTAATTCAGCACCATAAGAGGGGGAAAATTGTTCCATGATACAAATATGTCTCATTGTTGTTGACATGCTTTGTCCCTCCATTAGGTTAGGTAAAGAATAAATAAAGTTCCAAAAGAAGGAATACAGAAGCTTATAAGAATATGTATGCTTTGTGAGAGGCTTATGCAAATATCAAATGATACGTTATCATTATTAAAGTAATGTAAAAAAGGTTTACAAGCTGCTTCAACTATAAGATTAACAGCTGTTGCAAACTGAAGCAAGTGTTACAGATGACGTACAGCTTCTGTGAATGTTTGGGTAAAGATAAGAATATTATCTATTCTTATAAGAATAATTGATACGTCTCTTGTTGGGACTGCGGACAATAATACCAGGTGAGCATAAATGGATTGTCCTAAGAAATTTTCCAAACATTTGTATTAATTATTGAAGTATAAGGAGTTATGGATTAAATATCGATTGTTTTATTATGGAAGTGTCCATGTCGTATCAAGATGAACAATACCACGGCTGTGGCATATGTTCAAACACACAAGATAAGTCAAATAACAATCAAGGGATTATTTGAGTAAACAGATATGGCATATTTTAAAGTTTAGTCCAGCTGTTTATCTCTAAGGGAGAGACAATGGTATCGGAGACAACAAATTTGGGAGAAAAACATATTGTCATTAATATGGATTACTTACGATTAATCTGGTTGCATACAGATTAAATCACCGATCTTTCAAATGTTTCTTGTGGGTAAACCAAGAACAGGGAAGGTGGATGCTTTTCTCCCAATTACATGAGGAAAAGATGTTCTTTTGTGTTCCTCATTTTGTTTGATAGGGCAGTGTCTGATGAAAATGTAGCAGGACACTGCCAGAGGCATTTTTGGTGGCCTAATACGGATCCTTCATGGTTTCGTAAATATTGAGTGATGTTGAACTACTTGTGATGATTCATAGTTGCAGTAATTTGTTGAAGTCTGAGGAAGGGTCTCGACCCGAGGCGTTGCCTGTCTCCTTTCGCTCTTTGGATGCTGCTGCACCCGCTGGGATCATCAACCGCCTCGACTTCTCCACTCCGCTGTCTCACTCCAATCTCTCCAGCCCCGAACGTACTGCCATCGACTCACTCCGTAACAACCCAGACTGGGTTATCAAACCCGCCGACAAGGGAGGTGCCGTGGTAGTCTGGCGCGTCGATCTCTACAAAGCGGAGGCTGCGCGCCAACTCTCGGACACCTCCTCCTACTTACCCCTGGACCATGACCCCACTGACGAACACCAGGCCACCATCTCGAGCACCATAACCGACTTCATCAGCTCCGGCTCCCTACCCCCCCGAGCCTCCAACCTCATCGTTTCCCAGCCCGCACGGCCCGATTTTACCTTCTCCTCAAAATCCACAAACCCGACTGCCCTGGCAGACCCATTGTTTCTGCCTGTTCGTGCCCCACCGAACACATTTCTACATACCTTGACGCCATCCTATCCCCCTTTGTTAAATCCCTCCCAACCTATGTTCAAGACACCTCAGACGCTCCCCGTCGGCTCCGTGCATTCCATTCTCCAGGCCCCCATCCTCTCATCTTTACCATGGACTTCCAGTCACTCTACACCTCCATCCCCCACCAGGATGGTCTCAAAGCCCTCCGGTTCTTCCTCGACCAGAGGAGCAACCCACACCCGTCCACTGACACCCTCCTCTGCCTAGCGGAGTTGGTCCTTACCCTCAATAACTTCTCTTTTGATTCCTCCCATTTCCTCCAAACACAAGGCGTAGCTATGGGCACACGCATGGGCCCCAGCTACGCTTGCCTCTTTGTTGGGTACGTCGAACAATCCTTGTTCTCGGCGTACCAGGGCCCCATCCCCGACCTCTACCTCCGTTACATCGACGACTGCTTTGGTGTCACCTCCTGCACCCACACACAACTGACTTCATCCATTTCACCACCATGCTCCTATACTCAACTTCTCTTGTTATAAAGGCCAACGTGCCATTCACTTTCTTCACTGCCTGCTGTACCTGCATGCTTACTTTCATTGACTGATGAACAAGGACCCCCAGATCTGTTGTACATCCCCTTTTCCCAACTTGACACCATTTAGATAGTAATCTGCCTTCCTGTTTTTGCTACCAAAGTGGATAACCTCACATTTATCCACATTAAACTGCATCTGCCCACGCACCCAACCTGTCCAAGTCACCCTGCATCTGCAATAGCATCCTCCTCACAGTTCACACTGCCACTCAGTTTTGTGTCATCTGCAAATTTGCTAATGTTACTTTGAATCCCTTCATCTAAATCAGCTGCGGTCCCAGCTCCGAGCCTTGCGGTACCCCACTAATCACTGCTTGCCATTCCGAAAGGGATCCGTTAATCCCTACTCATTTTATAATAGTATATTAAATAGAGAATTACCCTCAACAGAGGCACTAAGAGAGGATTGGAAACGTGAACTAATGATAAAGAACCAGAAAGATAGATGGGAAAAGTATCTGATGAACACACATAATTGTTCCATTAATGCAAGACATAATTTAATTCAATGTAAATTATTACAGACTATATTATTCAAAAACGAGGTTGAATAAATTCTACCCAAATGTCTCTCCCAGATGCGATAAATGTTTGTTTCAAAATGCCAATATAACACATTCATTTGTAGGATGTACAAAGTTGAATAAATTTTGGAGCGATATATTTGATATATTTACAAAGCTCTTCAAGTCAAGAATAGAACCTAATACGGAATGGATTATATTTGGAATAATAAGTAGAAGATATCAAGTTAAACAAAGACCAAAAAGTATTCTTTAATTATGGGTTAATAATTGGAAATAAATTAATACTTAAATTTTGGAAAAATACAGCTATACCAACTATTAAAATGTGGATTAGTAATATGACGGGCATAGCTCACCTTGAAGAAATGAGACTCCGCCTAATAGACAAATATGACCAATTCTTAAGGAGTTGGTCCCCTTTCTTCGACTTTTTGGAATCATGTGATGCAGCAGTACCGTAAAGATTACTGATTTCAGGTCAGGTCGTGGATAGATTTACATCTCCGAACAAAGATTTGAAAACTTCTTTTTTAAGGGTCTTTTTCTCCTATTTCTACTTTCTACGTTTTCTTTTCCTATTTACACACTTCACGTTTTTCTATTTTCTACTATGTATTTTTCCTCTTTTTCTTCTCTGTTTTTTTTTACTTCCTTTTCCAAAACATAAAACTATAGGTTGTACATAGAATGTATTACGTTATGACATAGTTGGCATCTAAAATTAGGTACCACTGTATTGTTTTGTACTGTATTAACTTCTAATAAATTAAAAAAAAAAAAAATCCCTACTCTTTGTTTCCTGTCTGCCAACCAATTTTCTATCCATGTCAGCACTCTACCCCCAATACCATGTGCCCTAATTTTGCCCACTAATCTCTTATGTGGCACCTTATCAAATGTTTTTTGTTAGTCCAGGTACACTACATCCACTGGCTCTCTCTCGTCCATTTTCCAGAAGATTAGTCAAGCGTGATTTCCCCTTCATAAATCCATGCTGATTCGGACCGATCCTGTTATTGCTATCCAAATGTGCGGCTATTTCATCTTTTATAATTGACTCCAGCATCTTCCCCACCACCGATGTCAGGCTAACTGGTCTATAATTCCTTGTTTTCTCTCTCCCGCCTTTCTTAAAATAGTGGGATAACATTAGTGTAGATGGCCAAAGTCCACAATCTGAAGTTCAAGATCATCTTTAATCAGTATCCATATTATAACGGTACAGCAGGTCATTAGTTGTTAGTACACTGTGACCGCTTCCAAGACTGACTAATATAGGAAGTGGATGTTAGTATGAATCATTCAGTCGGGTGGGGCTAGTGATGCTATTCTACTATGATTGGCTTTCATGCATAAACCAATCTACATCCTTCCCCGTAAAGAGTGAATATGGTAAGCACACATGTAAAAGTGGTTCTTCCCAGTGGAAGCAAAACATCCCCCCCCCCCATAAGCATGCAGAGTGGAGTTGTCTTTAGTCAAGGCCTCATTATTTCTTATCTTGTTGTAGAGGTGTACGTTTACTTTTGCACCAGTATCGAGCTTGGCCTTGACAACTTTATTATTAATCAACATCAGAACTGTAGGATTGAGAATCTTACCAGCTGTGTGAAGGAGTGAATACACGGTTGACTCCCCATATGAGTTAATTGGACTGTCCTCGGGGGCAGAGTCGAGCTGGTCTTGAGAAGCATGAGTTGTTTGGTCTTGTTGTAGCAGGTGTAGATTAGATGCTGAACTAGAAGGTCTTTTCCCACGGGCTCTGCAAGCGGCGGAGAAATGGTTCATCTTCTTGCAGTAATTGTAAGACTTTCCGTAAGCAGGGCAGTATCTCTCCCCTTGTTGTGGAGGTAGTTACAGTTAGGACATCTCTGAGGGGGCTCATTGGCGGTCGAGGGGCCTCAGTCATAAATCTTCTGTTATCGGTCAGTGTTTGCGGTCTGTTAAACCCCGTCAAATTGATCTCCTTTTTTTCCGAATCAAACTGCTCGCTTAATGGAGCGACAAACTCAGCCAAACGACAGGTATGTGCAGCCTGCTCAAGTGTCAAATCAGTATTCCGCAGCAGCTCTGACCGTAGCTTCTGATCATTCATTCCAGAGACCAGTTTATCCCTTATCAGCTGATTAGTCATAGTCTTGAATCGGCACCTCTGGGCCATGTATCGTAAATCACAAATGAATTTCTCCACTGGCTCATCAGGAAGCTGGTGTCTCACAAAGAATTTGGCTCTTTCTAGAATGCAGTTCGACGGCAGGTCACATATCTCACGGAATTTACGCAGTAAAACATTAGGGTCATTCATAGATTCTGCAGGCGTAACTACCTGATCATTGTCGTCTTGAACTGCTGGAGCGTATTCAAGGGTCCGAGCTCTCATCGTGGCCTCGGGACCCACAAGGTTAAGTAGGAGGGAAGCTTTGACAGCGGCTGGTTCATTTTGATGGACGATGTTGATGTAGTGTCCGTAATCAATCTCAAATATCTGCCATCGCTCGCCGATGTCGGAATCAAAGATAAGCTGTGCAGGCTTGAGCCATAGTGAAGCAAGAAACAAAAAACTGAAAAAACAGAAATAATACCAGGTAGACGGACGCAGTCGGTTACTCCAAGTTGTCTGACACCATGTAAATAGCCAAAGTCCACAATCTGAAGTTCAAGATCATCTTTAATCAGTACCCATATTATATCGGTACAGCAGGTCGTTAGTTGTTAGTACATCGTGACCGCTTCCAAGACTGACTAAGGTAGGAAGTGGCCGTTAGTATGAATCATACCATAGGGTGGGGTTAGTGATGCTATTCTACTATGATTGTCTTTCATGCATAAACCAATCTACAATTAGCTACCCTCCAATCCACAGGAACTGATCCTGAATCTATAGCACATTGGAAAATTATCACCAATGCGTCCATGATTTCTAGAGTCACTTCCTTAAGTACCCTGGGATGCAGACCATCAGGCCCTGGGAATTTATCAGCCTTCAGTCCCATCAGTCTACCCAACATCATTTCCTGCCTAATGTGGATTTCCTCCAGTTCCTCCATCACCTCAGATCCTCTGGCCACTACTATATCAGGAAGATTGTTTGAGTCCTCCTTAGTGAAGATGGATCCAAAGTACCTGTTCAACTCATCTGCCATTTCGTTGTTCCCCATAATAAATTCACCTTCTTCAGTCTTCAAGGGTCCAACTTTGGTCTTAACTAATTTTTTTCTTCTTCACATACCTAAAGCAGCTTTTACTATCCTCCTTTATATTCTTGGCTAACTTACCTTCGTACCCAATCTTTTCTCCCCGTATTGCCTTTTTAGTAATCTTCTGTTGCTCTTTAAACATTACCCAATCTTCTTGCTTCCCGCTCATCTTTGCTACGTTGTAGTTCTCTTTTATTTTTATACTGTCCCTGACATCCCTTGTCAGCCATGGTTTCCCCTTACTCCCCTTGGAATCTTTCTTCCTCTTAGGAATGAACTGATCCTGCACCTTCTGTATTATTCCCAGAAATACCTGCCATTGTTGTTCCACTGTCATCCCTACTGGGGTCTCTTTCCAGTCAACTTTGGCCAGCTCCTCCCTCATGGCCCCATAGTCTATTGTCTAAACTATACATGATTACAATCAAGCCATCCACAGCGTACAGAGACAGGATAAAGGGAGTAACATTTAGTGCAAGATAAAATCCAGGAAGGTCAGATTAAAGATAGTCCAAGGGTCTCCAGTGAGGTAGATGGTAGGTCAGGCCCACTCTCTAGTTGATGATAAAGTAGTTCAGTTGCCTGATAGCAACTGGGAAGAAACTGTCCCTGAATCTGGAGGTGTGCGTTTTCACGCTTTTATTCCTCTTCCCTGATGGGAGACTGGAGAAGAGGGAGTGGCCAGGGTGAGACTCGTCCTTGATTATGCTGCTGGCCTTGCCGAGGCAGCGTGTAGATGGGGTCAATGGAAGGGAGGTGCTTTGTGTGATGGGCTGCGAGAAACACAATTAATTCTCTGCAATTTCTTGGGGGCTTGAACAAAGACTCTTTGTTCATGCTCTCGATCTCTCCAATTTACCTCTATCTTTTATAGTCACTCTGGCCTCCCATATTGGATTGTTGTTCAAAGCCTATCAAAAGAGGGAGCTTCACCTCACTTTCCCCATTCTCACGCTAACTTCACATATCTGCAGGTGGCACAGTGGCAGTGACCTGGGTTCAATCCTGACAAAGGGTGCTGTCTAAACAAAGTTTGTATGCTCTCCCCAATGACCTGTGATGGTTTTCTCCGGGTGCTCCAGTTTCCTCCCACACTCCAAAGACATATAAATTTGTAGGCTAATAGTCTGAAGAAGGGTCTCGACCCGAAACGTCGCCTATCTCCTTCGCTCCTTAGATGCTGCTGCACCCGCTGAGTTTCTCCAGCTTTTTGTGTACCCTAAATTTGTAGGCTAATTGGCTTGATATAATTGTAAATTGCCCCTAGTAATTTTCTCAATTCTGTTAACCCTTGTTGTCTCCTCCACTTCCCACCTCTCCCTCAGCCCTCGGGCCCTGGCATTCCCTCTCTCTCTATCTCTCCCCCACCCTAGTCGCACTAGCTTCTCATTTTCACACTACAAACAACTTACAATGGCTTGTTCCCTTTATCATCGATACTTTTTTGCATATCTTTCATTCATTGTTCTTTATCTCTCCACATCACCGTCTATATCTCTCGTTTTAAAGAAGGAACTGCAGATGCTGGAGAATCGAGGGTACACAAAAAGCTGGAGAAACTCAGCGGGTGCAGCAGCATCTAAGGAGCGAAGGAGATAGGCGACGTTTCGAAACGTCGCCTATCTCCTTCGCTTCTTAGATGCTGCTGCACCCGCTGAGTTTCTCCAGCTTTTTGTGTACCCTATATCTCTCGTTTCCCTGATCCCTGACCAGTCTGAAGAAGAGTCTCGACCCGAAACGTCGCCTATCTCCTTCGCTCCTCGGATGCTGCTGCACCCGCTGAGTTTCTCCAGCCTTTTGTGTACCCACTAAAAACTAGAAGTCATTTTCATTTTATTGCCACTTATCCACTAGAGGGCCTTGATAACAATAATACAGACTCACATTGGGCCTAAAATCTGTAGGCTATTGTATACAGAGCCTACATCTTGCCTTCTTTGAATGCATTAGTTTGCAATTAACTTGCAAACATAATTTTGCCTAACTAAAATGTTAATAATTTAATATTTTCCCTCATTGTGACAGAATCTGTGCTCACTTTATGCATTATCTTCATGGCAATTTAATTGAGGCTCATATGTTATAGGAGCAGAATTAGGCCATTTGGCCCATCAAATCTACTCTGCCATTCAATCATGGCTAATCTGTCTCTCCCTCTCAACCCCATTCTCCTGCCCGTGACCCCTGACACCCGTACTAATCAAGAATCTGTCAATCTCCGCCTTATAAATATGCTCATTATTACACGATGTTCACACAGAATAACACAGGAACAAAATACAGACACGTTGCGTTTTTCATGGGGTTGACATTCCTGAAAAGCAGTGCGGAATTTTTAAATACTCAAATTCAACATAAATATTTAAACAGGCGTAAATGTTTGAGCGCTATTTCAAAAATACAGCATGTAAATTAGGTTTTAATTTTAATTAAACATGTGCGTTATGCAAATAAGCATAAATCAAACGGATGGAAAAATGAGGTACTTGAACTTGCTTGTACAATTTGGAAGTGGAAAAGATTTTCATAATGATAATAACAATTGTAATCTTGCAATTAGCGCAGGGCAGTGAGTCCAGGGCCCTTTCCCCAGGCCGTTCTGCCATTTAATGAGTTTGGTGATTTACATGCATAGATACATTTTAATCCCCCATCACTGTCAAAAAACACCAAAAATTAATCAATTTCAGATTTAACATAATTGTTTCAGCAACAGCTCATATTACAGAAGAGAGTTCCAAATGTCTACTACTCTATTGTTTGCAGAAACAATTCCTAACCATCCTTGATAGGATTGCCTCTAATTTTTAGAATATGGCCCTCGTCCTGCAAACCGTTTGACGGCACTGGGCCTCTACTCGATGGAGTTTAGAAGAATGAGGGCGGACCTCATTGAAATGTACAAAATAGTGAAAGCCTTGGATAGAGTGGATGTGGAGAGGATATTTCCACTAGTGTGAGAGTCTAGGAGTAGAGGTCATAGAATTAAAGGACGTTCTTTTAGGAAGGAGATGAGGAGAAATATCTTTAGTCAGACGGTGGTGAATCTGTGGAATTCTTTGCCACAGAAGGCTGTGGAGGCCATGTTAGTAGATACACTGTGTATTTAAGGCAGCGATAGATTTTTGATTAGTACGGGTGTCAGAGGCTATGGGGAGAAGGCAGGAGAATGGGATTAGGAGGGAGAGATAGATCAGCCATGATTGAATGGCGGCGTAGACGTGATGGGCCGAATGGCCTAATTCTGCTCCTGTCCACTTATGATATTATGATCTTATGACTCTAACCCAGTACTTATAGCATTTCATTATTTGCACCATTGTGTCCCCTTAATATGTCTCATCAGGCACCTAAGAAAGCCCATAAACCTAAACTGAAAGTTAGTCACCCTAATGCTGAGGCTTTGTAAGGCGCTGGTGAGGCCACATTTGGAGTATTGTGAGCAGTTATGGGCCTGATATCTAAGGAAGGATGTGCTGGTTTTGGAGAGGGTCCAGAGGAAGTTTACGAGAATGATCCCGGGGTTGATTAGATTAATGTATGAGGAGCATTTGCTCTGGGGCTGGTGTTTGGAAAGATGAGGGAGGGATCTCATTGTAACGTACTGGGTAATGAAAGGCCTTGATAGAGTGGACGTGAAAATCATATTACCAGTAATGGGAGAGTCCAGAACCAGAGGGAACAGCCGCAGAAAAAAAGGACATAACTTTAGAATTGAGATGAGGAGGAATTTTTTCAGCCAGAGGGTGGTGAATCTTTGGAATTTATTGCCACATTCTTGGCTGAGGAGACCAAGACATTGAGTGTTTTTAAAGCGGAGATTTTTGATTAGGAACGGCATCAAAAGTTATGGGGAGAAGACAGTAGAATGGAGTTGAAAGGGAAAAATAGATCAGCCATGATAGAATGACAGAATAGACTCGATGGGCTGACTGACCTCAGTCTGCTCCTATACCTTATGATCTAACTCTGAGGGAATGGCCAAAGACAAGAGACCTTTATAATTTCTACCGGATTACTCATCAAAATGTAATTCTTTAGTTTTTTTTTATCCAAAGTACACGTGCAATGCCCAAGTCAGCACTGAACTGTAATGAACAAGCTCAGTTCAAAACTGTAGTTCCTCATTCATTATTCATTACAAAGCAGCTGCAGACATTCAGCTGTATGAATATTATTGCACAAACTATATAGAACACAGCAAGGAGTCCCCCGCCCCCATTGACTTTCTTCCTCCCCCCAAAAAAAGAGTTGAGAGAGAGAATGTTTGCCCTCGGTCAATCTGCTGCAATTAGTTTAATAGGAATTTTTTTTTTTTTTTTAAATGGTGTTGCTGGAAAACTGAAATAGAAAATAGAAAATGCTACAAGCTCTCAACAGGCCAGGCAGCAATAGTGGAAAGAAAAACAGTTAATGTATTAGGTGCAAGGCAAGTCAAGTTGAGTTTCTTGTCAAAACATTAAGTGCTGGGTGGCACGGTGGTGTAGCGTAGAGTTGCTGCCTCAAGGGGCTGTCCCACTTTACGAGCTAATTCAAGAGTTCTCCCGGGTTTTCCCTGATTCGAACTCAGAGAATTACGGTAATAGCCGCTCGCAGGTACTCGGGGCTCTCGTGGACATTTTACATCGTTGAAAAATCTTCACGAGTCTTCACGAGCTTACCGGGTTTCCCAAGTACCTGCCGTTAGTGTTTCGAGCTGCCAAGAGACGTCCCGAGCTCCGATGTACCTGCTACGTACATTTTACGTGCTTACCACGAGTTTGATTTTTTTTTTTTAACTCGGGAGAGCTCTTGAATTAGCTTGTACAGTGGGACAGCCCCTTTACAGCGCCAGAGACCCAGGTTCGATCCTGACCTTAGGTGCTGTCTGTACAGAGGTTGTACGTTCTGCCTGCGAACCATGTGGGTTTTCTCCAGCTGCTCCAGTATCCTCCTTCACTCCAAAGACGAGCAGGTTTGCAGGTTAATTGGCTTGGGTAAAATTGTAAATTGTCCCTAGAGTGTGTAGGATAGTGCTAGTGTACGGAGTGTACGGAAGTGTTGGCCTTTATAACAAGAGGAATCGAATATAGGAGCAAACTCTGCAGTTGTACAGAGCCCTAGTGAGACCACACCTGGAGTATTGTGTGCAGTTTTGGTCCCCTAATTTGAGCAAGGACATTCTTGCTATTGAGGGAGTGCAGCGTAGGTTTACAAGGTTAATTCCCGGGATGGCTGGACTGTCATATGCTGAGAGAATGGAGCAGCTGGGTTTGTACACTCTGGAGTTCAGAAGGATGAGAGGGAATCTCATTGAAACACATAAGATTGTTAAGGGCTTAGATACGCTAGAGGCAGGAAACATGTTCCCGATGTTGGGTGAGACCAGAACCAGGAGCCACAGTTTAAGAATAAGGAGTAAGCCATTTAGAACGGAGACGAGGAAACACTTTATCTCACAGAGAATGGTGAGTCTGTGGAATTCTCTGCCTCAGAGGGCGGTGGAGGCAGGTTCTCTGGATGCTTTCAAGAGAGAGCTAGATAGGGCTCTTAAAAATAGTGGAGTTAGGGGATATGGGGAGAAGGCAGGAACGGGGTACTGATTGGGGATGATCAACCATGATCACATTGAATGGCAGTGCTGGCTCGAAGGGCCAAATGGCCTACTCCTGCATCTATTGTCTAATGTCTATTGTCTTATCACTGGTCACCGTGGGCTGATGGGCCTGTTTCTGTGCTGTATTTCTAAGCTAAACTAAACTAAACTAAACCTGATGGTTGTAAGAAAGTAAGGTAGACAAAACTGCTGGAGAAACTCAGCGGGTGAGGCAGCATCTATGGAGCGAAGGAATAGGTGACGTTTCGGGACGAGGCCCTTCTTTGTAGGAAAGTAGCTGTTCCTGAATCTAATGGAGTGGGCTCCTTCCCAACAGTGGCAGCAAGAGGCAGGCATGGGCCTAGCTGGTGAGGATCGCTGCTGATGGATGCTGCCTTTAGATTTTAGAATCCGGACGAGAGATTCAGCATGGAAACAGGCCCATCGGCCTACCCAGTCCGTGCCAACCTGAGATCACTCCATACACTAGCACAAACCTGCACAGAAGCGACAATTTACAATTTGCAAAAGCCAATTAACCTACAAACCTAGACGTCTTTGGAATGTGGGAGGAAACCGGAGCACCTGGCGAAATCTCACGTGGTCACAAGGAGAACGTATAAACTCTGTACAGACATTGTGAAGGATAAAGTGATTAAACCCCACTATTGTAAGGGGCTTTAAAGAGGATTCAAACCGATAGGGGCCAGGGAGAGGGTTCTGACACAGCTGTGTATAAAAGTTACCAGACCCATCCTTGAGTAAGAAGTGATAGCATTGTATAGCGGTAAAAGGGAGTGATGTAGATAGATCCCTATCAGTAGAATGGAGTGATAGATGGGACCCTTGTCACTATAGCTTAGCTTTAGAGCTGATGTAGGAGAACTGAGAGAGTTCACTTGGAGGTGAGTAAAACTAGGGTAGGTCATGAACAACTGAGCATGCTTAATAAAATAAATGAATATTACAACACACCCCTGGTCAAGAAACTGCTCATTACCATGCACATGTCTGGACATGCGATGTATGATGTGTGAGGTACTGGGGGGACGTTCCTACAGATTGTGCACCTCAGGGCCCTGATTGGAGAGGGTCAGAGGAGGAGGTTGAATGTAGAATTGTGTGTATAAAGGGGGTTTACTCTTCTAACTTCGGTGTGTCTTGGAGAGGCACCCGACTCTGCAGACTTGAAAATAAAGAATCTCTTGCTTCCACGATTTAGTCTTTGAGTAGTGATTGTGAGCACATCACATATCTCACAAACTAGGGGCTCGTCCGCGATCGCCACTCCGGCTGCTCGGTGGAAGCATAGAAGGAAGGGAGGGTGCACCCTGCTGATTTCAGCAGTCTCTGATCTCCTTGCTTGCCATCAGCGGTTTGAGCGAGTGATATTCGGGCAAAAGACTCAGGAAGCAAGAGGGAGTGTCAGATAAATAAACAAGGGACGGTCGAGCGATTCTTGTGCACAAGACCCGGGTAAGAAAACTGACTATTAAGTATTGCCTGGGCGACCGGGGGGTCTGTCGGACGGGAATAGTCCGATAAGATAAAGATAACCGGAACGGGAAAAGTAAGAGTCCGGGGGGAAACAGGACAAGGCTCACACTGGTGAAGAGCCGCACATTCTGCCTGATAGTCCATTGGGGCGAATGTGGCAATCTTGGGGAGAAGGAAGCCCCGGGGGTAAAAGATAAGGAGACTATAATTAAGTTCTGTTATTTTGATTAACCAAAGGAACCAATAAGGGGGAGTTCAGTCTGGTGGCACTGGGCTGTACAGAATATTCAGAGTATCACTCAGACATTGCAAAAATCTAAGGAAAATCAAAGTGCCAAATGTTTTGAGTACGAAAAGTTAAAAAAGGGAGGAGCACATGAAATAAATATTGAGTTGTTTCACACAATTTATAGAAGAAACTCGTATACAGATTGGTCAGGTACATGAGGAGTTAGTGCAAAATATGTTAATTTTGAAACTTTAATCTGTGTAGGAAATTGCATAATTTCATTGAAGTAAGAATGGAACTAATGTGATTTGTGTGTAAAAACCGGTTTTGTATGAATGAGGAAGTTTGTATATTTGATAGGTTTGTTTGCTGTAGGCCACATGCTGTAAGGGTAGGTGTGTGTGTTCCTTTAAGAAATTGTAAGCAATGGGGAGGTTACGAACAGCTGTAAGGTAACGGACAACGCTTTGTATCATCGCAACTTAAAAGGGGAAAGTTGGAAAATGTAGGTTGCTTGGCTTCTATAGATTTCTTTTCAGTAAAGTTAATTTGGAAAATTGTTAGTCGTATGTATTTAAACTAGGAATTGGAATTTGGGAATTGTAGGGAGAATGGTTTGAACAAAATTAGAAATAAGTTAATTGCTGAACAACAAGCAGCTTTTATGGTTTGTTTAGATAAACATTCTGGTTGGAGAAGGGTAATAACTTAATGGGGCCCAGGGGAGAAAAAAAAAGGAGTTGGCAGACAATGAGTTAAACATGAGTTAAAGAGGTATTCACCTTTGATCGCCCCTGTTCGACAGAAAAAGTGAAGGTTGTATGGTTTGCTTTAATATGTTGTATTTTACCTGTTTTTATGATGCAAACAATTGATATAGTGCACAAAGAAAGATAGTACAATAAGTAAGATAACTGCAGTTGAATTGCTAAGTAAAAAGTTCCCTGTATCTAAAGAAAGCACTTTGAGAAATGAGGAGAAAGAAAGGAAATTGGTGAGGAAGTGGCCCAATGAAGATACTGTCAAGATAAATGTATGATAAGATGGAAGTGTTAATTATGAATTATATGCCACAGATAAGTTGGAAAGGTGGGAAAACAGAAGGGAAAGGCAAAAATGATGTTGCAGGCAGTACAGCAAAGGGGTAAAGAAGAAGGGAGACGAAGGTGATAGAAGGCCAGGCGCTCATGGAGACCGGGGAAGGGGAAGAGGCAGAGACAGAGGACGAGGAAGAGGTGAATGGAGGGACCGAAGTTGGGGTCCCCGGGAAAACAAGGAACAAGGATCAGGAGGGTGGTACACGGGGCCATCCCAGTGTTACTATTGTAATGAGGAGGGTCATTTCAAGAGGGAATGTCCCAGTCTACGACGGGAGGTGCAGTCATACACACTCAAGGAGGAAGAATAGGGAAGTCGGGGGTCCTGCTCCCTGGGGTGTATGCGATACACACGGGAACCTCTGGTAAACTTGAAATCAGGACCCCAGGGAGAGGATATGGTATTTATGGTAATTCGGGAGCGGAGAGATCAAGTGGAACTAAGGTACCAGAAGAAATTGGATTGGGTGAAAAACAAATCAGAAGGAAAGACAATGTTGTCAGTAACAACAGACCTGGTTGAAAAGTCTGAAATAAATGATGCACCGACACACAGTGAGTCCTATGACAGAGCCAAACAGGGGCCAGAGATTCCATGCCAATAATAAATGTATTTGGGAGAGTGTTTCCTCAAATGCCCTATCAGGAGCGAAATAAATCTGGATATAAGCCCAGACAGGACTGGGGTCCCCAAGGGAGGGAGGGATCTCAAGGAAGAGGTCAAGGAAGGCTAGTAAGGAGATAGGTAATGGATAAGGTGTGTTGGGGATGTGAACAGGTATGATAATTAGGAAATAATAATAATAATATTAAGATAATGGTGAACATAGCTATGGTAAGAACATTAAGAAGAGGTATTAAATACACCTAGGCTAGGATGCGGCAGGGTTTTAAATACTAGCCCCATGATTTTAATCAGATGCTATAGGCAGATTTGGAAGGTGTTGATATAGTATGTGGATGATTTGTTGGTTTGTTCCACAAGTGAGAAGCAATTTGAGAGACATTGTAATTATCTTGGAAAAGATGGCATAAGAGGTCATAATGTATCAAGGAAGAAGTTGTTGTTTTGTCAGCAGCAGGTAGAATATTTTGGACGAGTAATATCTAAAGAAGTAAAAGCTATAGCGCAGGATCAAATTGAAGCGATAATTGAAGTTCCCAAACCTCAGACAGTAGAACAGATGATGATGATATTGGGAATGGCAGGATATAGTTCAGACTAGATTGGGAAGTATGTTGAAATTGTGATGCCATTAAGAAAAATAATGAAGGAAGGACACACCAGTCTGAGAAATGTTTTACAGTCAGAGCCTTTGAATGAGGGGACAAAAAGGTTTTGCTTGTGGATGTTTCTTGTTAAAGGGATCATAATAGCAAGTATGCATGGTTTGAAGTGATGCATCAGGATGAATTAGACTTTAAGGTAATCAAATTGGAAGCTTGCCTGCAATCTTGCTTAGCTCAATTGGCAGAAATTAAGGCTTTAAGAGCAGCATATGTACATGGAGTCTGGCACATGTTTGGAGCAGTAGGGAAACAGAAAGGCTTTGAGAAAAGCAACGGAGACCCCATGCAAAGTTAGCAGTATCCCCCTATGAAATGTTGTTTGGGTTACCTTATTTGGGAAAGATAGAAGGAATACCCACCATAGAGGGCAGTGATGTATTCTTAAGGAACTATTTACTGGCAGTATCTCGTTCCCTTACAGAATTAAAAGCTAAAGGACTATTGGCTCAAAGCCCACCACTCGACTTTCCAATACATGCTGTAAAGGCCGGCGACTGGGTACTGGTCAAGAATTGGAAGGAGGAGAAACTCCAGCCCAGGTGGACCGGCCCATACCTAGTAATACTGACAAACAAGACAGCAGTACGAACAAAAGAAAAAGGGTGGACCCACACAATTCGGGTTAAAGGACCCGTTGATTCACCCGCTCCATATAAGGAGGAACAGTGGATGGTGAAGCCAGGAAATAAGCCCCTAACATTAACTTTTAGAAAAAAATAAATGTATAACTAGCAGTATGAAAGGAACATTTGTGGTATTGCTTGCTCTGCATGTAATTATGGTAAAAAGTGTTAATAACTGTGATATATGTTATCATCCTATCAGATACAGAGGGTGGACAACCAGATCATTTACCTATCATTCCCATGTGAACAATGCTTGCTATAACCTGAGGACTAGAACTATTTGTGAGGACGGGGGAAAGAAGTATTATATGGTAGGGAATAGGGGATATGTAGGGAGGTTTGGGTACGTTACCTGCCCAAAGGGGGAGAGATGGGTTTGTATGACTAGGACAGGGCAGTTAGGTCTCCTTTTCCAAGCCTTAAGATGGACATTAGATAAAATAAAGGAGGAAGTAATAACAAAGTTAACGGAAGTAGTAGTCACCAAGCCTCCCCCTCCCCCACCTACTCAGCCTCAATTGCACCAGACACTGTACGAAGAAATAAAGAAGCAGATTGAGATCCCTGAAGGAGGAAAAAAACCTGTTTGTGGACTTGGCCCTCCGGATAGCTGGAATCCTGAATGTGACTAACTGTTGGGTCTGTGGCGGACTACTGATGAGCTCACGTTGGCCGTGGAGAGGATCCATTGTTGAAGTATGGGACCTGATGGAGTGGAACCTGACAGTTGGACAAGACCGAAATCCCCAGGCATGGGTCATTACAGACGCTCCAGTTGGGACTGAGTGTATCGCTAGGCCCTGGGCAAAGGATGCTGTCCTGGTAGGCAGCAGCCCCTGCCAGTGCATTGTCACCCAGTGGCCAAATCAGTCCCGAGTGTGGTGGCCAGAGGAGCCTAAATGGTATCCAACTAAGAAAGACGGGAGAAACTGCACTATCTGGATGAAGACCGATGGAATGGAATTGACTGGACTATGGAACTGCACCGGGAACAACCCTTATCAAGGAATCCCGCTGTTGCGAGACATATGGAACAAGGTTACCTCTAGTGGACCGGCCCCTGAAGGACTGTTATGGATATGCGGACACAAGGCATACTCGGTGTTACCGACAAATTGGAGCGGGACTTGCTTTATTGGACTGGTACAACCAGGATTTTTCCTGTTAAACACCGAAGAAGGGCGGTCACTAGGAACACCTGTATTTGACGACCTATATCGGAAGAAGAGGAAAATAGACATTGGAGAATGGGAAGATGATGAATGGCCACCCGCAAGAATCATCTCATACTATGGACCAGCTACTTGGGCACAGGATGGATCCTGGGGCTACCGAACCCTGGTATACATGTTAAACCGGATCATGAGACTACAGGCAGTACTGGAGGTAATTACCAACCAAACTGCGGGGGCACTGGAGATGCTGGCAAAGCAGCAGACACAGATGAGAGCAGCAATATAACAGAACCGGTTGGCCCTAGATTACCTCCTGGCAGAAGAAGGAGGGGTATGCGGGAAATTCAACCTCTCTAATTGCTGTTTAAACATCGATGACAATGGACAGGCAGTGATGGACATATCAGAAGGAATCCGTAAGTTGGCACATGTTCCAATACAGAAGTGGAATTCGATTATGGGAACCCGATGGTGGGATTCCATCCTCGGAGGAACATGGTGGAGAACGGTGGGACTTGTGTTTCTATGTGCAGGCTGGACTGATCTTTATCCCCTGTTGCATCCCTTGTTTTAGGGAACTTATTGCAAGGAGTATAAGTTAGATGCAGGATGTAGTCATGCCTATGGGAGAGAAAGGGGAAATACAGAAAATAATTATAATGCGAGCAGGGAAGGTCCAGGATCCACAGGAAAAGGAGATTAGGACAATGTTACGTCAATTCGAACTGAAGGAGCTTGAAATTGAGGTTTAATCAATAGATGCGTAGCAAAAGAAAAAGGGAGGATTGTGAGGGATAAAGTGATTAAACCCCACTATTGTAAGGGGCTTTAAAGAGGATTCAAACTGATAGGGGCCAGGGAGAGGGTTCTGACACAGCTGTGTATAAAGGTTACCAGACCCATCCTTGAGTAAGAAGTGATAGTATTGTATAGCGGTAAAAGGGAGTGATGTAGATAGATCCCTATCAGTAGAATGGAGTGATAGATGGGACCCTTGTCACTATAGCTTAGCTTTAGTGCTGATATAGGAGAACTGAGAGAGTTCACTTGGAGGTGAGTAAAACTAGGGTAGGTCATGAACAACTGAGCATGCTTAATAAAATAAATGAATATTACAACACACCCCTGGTCCAAGAAACTGCTCATTACCATGCACATGTCTGCACATGCGATGTGGGAGATACTGGGGGGTCGTACCTACAGCTTGTGCACCTCAGGGCCTTGAGTGGAGAGGGTCAGAAGGAGGAGGTTGAATGTAGAATTGTGTGTATAAAGGGGGTTTACCCTTCTGACTTCGGTGTGTCTCAACTTGGAGAGGCACCCGCCTCCGCAGACTCGAAAATAAAGAATCTCTTGCTTCCACGATTTAGTCTTTGAGTAGTGATTGTGAGCACATCGCATATCTCACAGACAACACCCATAGTCAGGACCAAACCTGTGTCCACTGTTTTTGCCTTCTTGACGCAGTGCCTTCATCAAAACTGAGAGAGAGAAAACAAGTTAGTATCAATCAGCAGGAATGGTTTTCGGGGAAGAAGGGTTGGGGGAGAGATGATCATCAGGGAATATCTCTGATCGGGTGAGGCCAGGGTTTCTGTAGACAAGGTCGTCGTTTGGTGGGGGTAGTTGAGGAAGGAGAATCTATTCCTTTGATTATTATACCTAAAGAATGAGAATATAGACAAATGAATGTAAGAATTCCTTTAAGAGGGTTAGGGGTATGGGAATAAGGCAGGAGAATGGGGTTAGGAGGGAGAGATAGATCAGCCATGATTGAATGGCAGAGCTGACTTGATGGGCCGAATGCTCCTATCACTTATGAATTATAATCACAGAGCATGAAAAACTATCCAATAGGTCAGGCTGTGTTACTGGGGAGAGAGCTATTGAGACAATATCACAGCTGAATGACACAAAGTGCTGAAGTAACTCAGCTGCTCAGGCAGCACATCTGGATAACTTAGATTGGTGATGTTTCAGGTCGGGCCCCTTCTTTAGACTATTGCATAGGAATAGGGGTGGTTAGCAGGGGGAAGAAAGTTGGCACAGAGGAGGGCAGGACAGATCCTAGCAGGTTATTGCCAAGATTGATACAAGTAAGGAGGGGGGTGAGGGATGATAGGCAGATGGCTGGACAAAGGCCAGAGATGGAAAGACAGAATGTGTGAGATAAAAGGATTGAAGAGTTGCAAATTGTGAAACTAGAGAAAGGAATGTAGGTGAAAGGGAAGGGACAAGGGGAAAATGAGAACTAGGTCAAGGGAGAAAGAAGTGGGGAGAGGGCAAGGAACTTTGTAGTTACCTGAAATCTGAGAATTAATTGTTCATACCATTGTTTTGTGAGCTACCAAAGTGGAATATGAGATGCTGTTAATCCCGTTTGTGAGCCTCATTTCATGACAAACAGAGAAAATGAGTAAAATGAAAGGCTCAGTTCAATATTGATTCCAGAAGGAGCAGTATTCTCAGAAGGTACTATTCCACGGGCTAGGATAGCGGAAATTTGGAACTGTCCATCCCAGAAGTTCACGGCTGCTGTGTCAATTGTGATGTACATCGTGAGATTGGGCATTTCTTGTTGAAGATCTTAAAAGGGATCAAGCAAAAATAACTAAATTATAATAACGATGAGTCCCGCCATGATCCAATCGAATGCCAGAACAAATTTTAGGAACTGAATGATTTTCTCCTCTTCCTGTTTTCTGAAATTCAACCAATTGAACTTGAACTGGGTGTAATTAAAAGTATTGAACATTGTTGTCGGAAATTTAGAAAATTATAAGTAGGATGAGTAGTTTGTAACGTGTTCAACCCTAGAGCTTATAAACCAACTGAGGAAGCATGATGGGAGAAATGGCCAACATAGGTTGGTGAGGCAATAAATAGATTGATCCTGGTGTTTAGATCCCACAGCACAGCTACAGTCACAGAGACATAGAGTGATACAGTGTGGAAACAGGCCCTTCGGCCCAACTCACCCACACTGGCCAACAATGTCCCAGCTACAATAGTCCCACTTGCCTGCGCTTGGTCCATATCCCTCTAAACCTGTCCTATCCATGTACCTGTCTAACTGTTTCTTAAATGATAGGACAGTCCCAGCCTCAACTATCTCCTCTGGCAGCTTGTTCCATTCACCCACCACCCTTTGTGTGAAAAAGTTACCCCTCGGATTCCTATTAAATATTTTCCCCTTCACCTTGATCCTATGTCCTCTGGTCCTCGATTCCCCTACTCTGGGCAAAAGACTCTGTGCATCCACCCGATCTATTCCTCTCATGATTTTGTATACCTTTATAAGATCTCCCCTAATCCTCCTGCGCTCCATGGAATAGAGACCCAGCCTACTCAACCTCTCTTTATAGCTCACACCCTCAAATCCTGGCAACATCCTTGTAGATCTTTTCTGAACCCTTTCAAGCTTGACAATATCTTTCCTATAACATGGTGCCCAGAACTGAACACAATATTCTAAATGCGGTCTCACCAACATTTTATCCAACTGCAACATGACCTCCTAACTTCTATACTCAATACTCTGACTGATGAAGGCCAAAGTGCCAAAAGCCCTTTTGACCACCTTATCTACCTGCGACTCGACCGTCAAGAAACCATGCGCCTGTACTCCTAGATCCCTCTGCTCTACAACACTACCCAGAGGCCTACCATTTACTGTGTAGGTCCTGCCTTTGTTCGACATCCCAAAATGTATCACCTCACATTTCTCTGTATTAAATTCCATCAACCATTCCTCCACCCACTTGGCTAATCGATCCGGATCCTGCTGCAATCGTTCACAACCATCTTCACTATTTGCAAAACCACTAACTTTTGTATCATCAGCAAGCTTGCTAATCTTGTCCTGTATGTTCTCGTCCAAAACATTGATGTAGACGTCAAACAGTAACGGGGCCCAGCACCGAAACCTGAGGCACACCACTCATCACTGGCATCAAGTTTGAGAAGCAACCTTCCACCATTACCCTCTGGTTCATTTCATGGAGTCAATTTACTATCCATTCAGCTATCTTTCCTTGGATCCTATGCGATCTAACCTTCCAGAGCAGCATTCCATGCGGAACCTTGTCGAATGTCTTGCTGAAGTCCATGTACACGACATCTACAGCTCTGCCCTCATCAACCATTTTGGTCACGTCTTCAAAAAAAATGTGAGACACGACCTCCCACGTACAAAACCATGCTGACTATCCCTAATCAGTCCTTGCCGATCCAAATGCCTGTATAACATATCCCTCAGAATACTCTCTAGGAACTTACCAAATACAGATGTTAAGCTCCCTGGCCTATAGTTCCCAGCATTTTCCCTGCTGCCCTACTTGATAAGTGGTATTACATTTGCCACCCTCCAGTCTTCTGGCACCTCTCCTGCATTTAAGGACGACTCGTAAATTTCAACCAGGGCTCCCGCAACTTAGTTTCCCGCAATGTCCTCAGATATACCTGATCAGGCCCCTTCTGATTTGTCTACCTTCAAGCACGATCATACCTTCACTAATTCTTCGACAGTAACCCTGACCGCTCTCAAGTCACTTCCAGTAACTGCTCCAATTTCCACCGTCCTATTGTCTTTCTCCTCGGTAAATACAGGGGAGAAATGCTCATTGAGGACGTTGCCCATCCCCTGTGGCTCCACACAGAGGTGACCGCTTTGATTCCTGAGAGGTCCCACTCTCTCTCTAGTTACCCTTTTCCCCCCTTAAGTATTTATAAAATCTTTTGGGGGTTGTCCTTATTGCTACCCGCCAGAGCTACCTCCTGGCCACTTTTTGCCCTTCTGATTTCCTTTTTTAAGTTTAATCCTGAGTTCCCGAAACTCCTCTAGGATTGCACTTGATCCCAGATGCCTATACCTGTCTATACCTGCCTATACCTGTCCCATGCACCCTTCTTATTTTTGACTAACTAGCTCAGTTAGTTAAAATAAACATTGAGGGTTGGCAACTAAACTGAGGACAATAAAACTGATCAGGCACACTGACATTTAAGGTGCCTATTTGTTATACAAATGGGAAGAATTTGAGTTACAGGGAGCATAAGGTTAAAGATAACTCTGGGAAGAGACAAAGATGAAAGGTTCATAAGTTTATTGTTCACAAGTGATTGGAGCAGAATTAGGCTGTTTGTCCTATCAAGTCTACTCTGCCATTCAATCATGGCTGATCTATCTTCCCCTCTTAACCCCATTCTGCTGCCTTCTCCCCAGAACCCCTGACACCCGTACTAATCAAGAATCTATCTATCTCTACCTTAAAATTTTCAATTGGCTTGGCCTCCACAGCATTCTGTGGCAAGATTACAGGGACATTGATCAATGATGACATATCAAATCTGTAGAATCCACAAGTAACCATTGTGTTGTGAGAATATAAAAATACTGTGAATCTTTGAAACACTTTGGGTTTTCTCAGAGTGTTTCGCAGGGTGCGCTGTTAAGGCCTTCAATAACCCGATTTGTTTGAGAAACTCACCCCTGGCTTATGGGATATTCTAATTTGTGTCTGTTGCTATCTGAGCTGGGCCCCACGTAAAGCCAGATTCAGGGTACTGGCATAACACAACATTCCTACTAACATATTCAATGAAATGTTGTGCCCATATTGCAGAAACTTTGTTTAGCAAGATATTCAGGAATACAAGATACATTTGATATATTTTTTATTGTAAATTATTGTGAATATTATAAAATAATATATGTAACAATTAGGAATGCAAATTGCAATTGTATTATTAATCATTTTGAAAACTTGCTGGAACTGTTAGACTCATCAATATTGAAACATGTGTGAGTTAATAACATATAAAAGGTAAAGTACTATTTTGTGATTCTGATAAATGTAGCCACTGCTCATTTGACAATACAGTAGATACAAAAGTGATGAAGAAAATAATATACTTGTGTTATCAATGAAGATAAATACAAGCAGTTTGGTCATTACTACACGTATTCCATATTGGTCCTTTACTACATTTCCTTTAATCCTTTGATTACATAGAACATAGAACATAGAACATAGAACATGGAACAGCACAGGAACAGACCCTCTGGCTCACGATGGCTGTGCCGAACATAATGCTAATCACATCTGCCTGACCGTGACCCATATCCCGCCATCCCCTGCATAACCGTGTGACTATCTAAAAGCCTCTTAAACACCACTGACATATTTGTCTCCATTATCACTCCTGGCAGTTTGTTCCGGGCATCCACTACCTTCCTTGTAAAAGACTTGCCCCACACATCTTCTTTAAACTTTGCCCCTCTCACTTTGAAACTATGCGCTCCAGTCTTTGACATTTCCACCCAGGGATACAGTAATACCGTACAGCTGCTCCTCGACCTACGTCCTGAGGAGCCCATCGTAAACCGAAGATATCGCAAGCCGAAAACGCATTGCGATATACAGCGATCACGTGACCGGAAGAGATGTGCGGCTCGAAATATCGCAAGGCGAAGCATTGTAAATCGGGGAGCACCTGCATAACAAATATTTTCAGCATACATATTCAGTACTTTTTGTATAACTTTAGGGATGTGTGCAGAATATTGTGGCAATACCCTCTGATCAAATGCTTTGTAAGTATCACCATCATTGAAAACATTAGCGACGCAGTGGTGCTGGTGTCCGACGGGAACGGTGACGGACACACCACACATCTCTGTCCTCCAGTTCCTGCGGGACTTCCGCCGCTGGAAGTATAGGATTTTGGTGTGTGTGCTTTATCATTGTTCCATACAATGCTAGGTATGACAGTGATCGCAACTTCTTAGTACATCTCTATATAATATTCTTCCAGTAACTCATTCACGGTGGCTTGCATTTGGCCGTTTTTTCTCAGCTTTGTGGTGCCCTCAGCTCAGTGTTTTACACTAATAGACCCAGACTATAGTAGTGCTTCAGGTCAGAAAGTTTAATGCATTTTCTCTACGCCGTCCTGAAATAAAGCACGCCATGTTATGTGGCCTGGATGAAAAGCAATTAGTTTTATTTCCTACTCAAATGGCAAATTTCAAGCATGAGCCAGCACCGGAACTCAAATCCGCAGCAAAACTGTGGGATTGTCATTCCTGAGCCTCGAAGTCAATGGTTACTCTGGAATGACCTGACATTTGTCGGAGTTTTCTGCAATGAAATCTTCACAAGAACCAAAAAAAAAAAACACCAAGCATTCATGTCTCCCATAAAAAGAGCTTTCTTTTGTTTCTTTATCTTACTTCAGATCAGATACAGATGACAAGCATATGAGATTTTACATTTCATTGAAACCAATGGTCATTTTATGATCGCATATTTCCTACGTTTGCTGTTGGTTAGAATTGTTCCGGCATTGCTTCATACTTCAGGGAATATATCTTAAGACCTTAAAAATCTTTGCTCGGATTGGATAAGACTTAAAGAAGGTTTTCGCTTGTGGGCACAATTTAAAGTTATATTTCAAATCTAGTATCCGATTAGTGATTATTTATACAGGCAGGTACATTTAGACAGATACACTCAAAATAAGCACTCAAGACGATGTCTGGAGAAACGATATATCTAATTTGTATGCTGATCATTTGACAAACCTGCGGTGAGACTGCACGTTTTTTCCCTTATAAACGCAGTAAGTAGGGTGCTCTCTCCACATCACTGTGAGGACAGAGGCAGGCTAAAGTCTGTGGGTGCACACACAACGAACAGTCAATGTTTACAGAAGGCTGTGGAGGCCAAGTCCATGGATGTTTTTAAGGTGGAGATTGACAGATTCTTGATTAATCAAGATGTCAGGGGTTATGGGGAGAAGGCAGGAGAATGGGGTTGAGAGGGAAAGATGGATCAGCCATGATTGAATGGCGGCCTAGAAATGATGGGCCGAATGGCCTAATTATGCTCCTATCACTTATGAACTTATGAACTTATAGGCCACAGAAAGCATGCAAGATAGCATTCATGTATTGCTGGCAGGTGAATAGTTTGAAGATTGAAGAAACATTGATTTGACGCTGGGGGACACAGTGGCGCAACGGTAGAGTTGATGCCTTACAGCAGTTGCAGTGTCAGCGACCTGGGCTCGATCCTGACTTCGGATGCGTGTCTGTATGGAGTTCACAAGTTATAGGAGTAGAATTAGGCCATTCGGCGAAGTAGGCCATCGAGTCTACTTCGCCATTCAATCATGGCTGATCTCTTCCTCCTTATCCCATTTCCCTACTTTCTCCCCATAACCCGTTCTAATCCGGAATTTCTCTAACTTTGCCTTAAAAATATCCACTGACTTAGCCACCGCAGCCCTCTGTGGCAATGAATTCCACAGATTAACTACCCTCTGACTAAAGAAATTCCACCTCACCTCCTTTCTAAAAGAGCGCCCTTTAATTCTGAGGTTGTGACCTCTGGTCCTAGACTCTCCCACCAGTGGAAAACAACCTTTCCACATTAATGCCGTTCATTATTCTAGAAGTTTCAATGAGGTCCCCCCTCAACCTTCTAAACTCCAGCCAGTGGAGCCCAGTGCTGTCAAATGCTCATCGTATGCTAACCCACTCATTCCTGGAATCATTCTTGTAGACCTCCTCTGGACCCTCTCCAGAGCCAGCATCACATCTCTGTTTTTTATTCCAGTCTTCTTGATATAAATGCTAGCATTGAATTTGCGTTCCTTACTACCGGTTCGGCTTGCAAATTAACTTTTTGGGAATCCTGCGCCAGCACTCCCAAGTCCCTTTGCATCTCCGATGTTCTGGATTCTCTCTCCACTTGGAAAATATTCTACGCCTTTATTTCTTATTGCCAAAATGCATGACACCGCACTTTGCTATCCTGAATTTCATCTGCCACTTCTCTGCCCACTCTCCTAACCTGTCCAAGTCCTTCTGCAGAGTCCTTGCTTCCTCTGCACTGCCTGCCCCTCCATCTATCTTAGCATCAACTGTAAACTTGGCCACAATGCCTTCAATCCCCTTCTCCAAATCATTAATATACAACGTGAAGAGCGGCGGCCCCAGCACCGACCCCTGAGGTACTCCGCTAGTCACTGGCAGCCAACCTGAAAAAGCGCCTTTTATTGCAACTCTTTGCCTTCTGCCGTCCAGCCAACCTGCTGTCCATGCTGGTATCTTCCCTTTAATAACTTGGGCTCTTATCTTCCCTAGCAGCCTGACGTGCATCACCTTATCGAAGGCCTTCTGAAAATCAAGGTAAACAAAATCTACAGCCTCCCCTCTGTCTGTCCTGCTATTAACTGCCTCAAAGAATTCCAGCAGATCCGTCAGGCAAGATCTTCCCTTCACAAAACCATTCTGACATCGGCATATTTTATCGTGAACTTCTAAGTACTGGGTAACCTCATCTTTTATAATTCACTTTAAAATCCTACCAACCACCAAAGTCAGGCTAACCGGCCTACAGTTTCCGCTCTTCTGTTTTGCTCCCTTCTTGTACAATGGGGTGATATTGACAACTTTCCAATTATCTGGAACCACTCCTAACTCTAATGATTGTTGAACTATCACAACTAATGCTTCCACAATCTCTGAGGTCACCTCCTTCAGAACCCTGGGGCGCAGTCCATCCAGTCCAGGTGACTTATCCACCCTCAGACCTTTCAGTTTTCCTAGTACCTTCTCCTTAGTAATCGAGCTTGTGTGTTCTCCCCGTGACCGCGCGGTTTTTCTCCGAGATCTTTGGCTTCCTCTCACACCCCGAAGATGTACAGGTTTTGTAGATTAATTGGCTTGGGTTTGGACACTTGGTGTAAGTGTAAATTGTCGCTAGTGGTAGGATTGTGTTAATGTGCGGCGATCGCTGGTCGGTGCGGTCTCGGTGGGCCAAAGGGCCTGTTATCTCTAAACTAAACTTAAGATTTCAGAAATGGGTAGAACCAATGTTTTTATATGAAATGTCAGTGTCACTGGTGCCCTTTGACAGAAGTGCAAGTTGTGTGAATGTACAGTAGCCCAATCATGAGAGAGAAAGCAATTCTATATACTGCATTATTTAACCCAACGTTAAAACAGCAAGAACAATCGTGCACCTCATACCTCTGAGTTTCAATCAGCTTCCACATACAAATACTTTGTCTTTTACATTTCTAAATTATCGTGGCAATTAATATTTACCATCCATGAATTTCACATTGGACTGCACCTGCCATCAAGGCAAAAGTCAGCGTAGTTTTCACCAATGTCAAACAGATAGTTCATGGCGGCCGTGTTGTGTTTGTTAGATTCAATTCCACTCTGCATAAAGTTATCGTGGTCCATCAAGTCTTCATCTTCCACATCTATCACTCTCCCTTTGGTCAGCACTTCATTGTCAGAGTCTTCGAAATCTGGAATCAGTCTTCCCGTCTTCTGGGATAAGTCTTCTGGCATATATATTTTGACTTCTCTGCAATACTCGTCGGGACTGTATTGTCCTATGGTGTAGTAGTTGTCCTCATCTTCTTCTGGACAAGAACTCCCTTTGGCACTCTCACCGTCAGACTGGGACACGTTTTTTATTCGGCTCTTTTGGGAGAGATCGAAGGGCTCTTCCTGCACGTAATTACTCAGGTTGTTTGGTGCAAATCCAATGCCTCCTCGCCGCCTGAAGCCTAAAATTAAGGAACATCAACATGTTCAATCCAAAGACTGCATGCGATATTTTTGCTAGTTTCAATCGAACACTGGAGACAACAAGAGCGGCAAAGTTCAAAGGAGATGTGCGGTGCAGGTTTTTTATACACAGTGGGCGGTAAGTGCCTGGAACAGTGGTGGAGACAGGTAGAACAATGGCATTTATGAGACCTTTTGGATAGACACATGGATATGCAGGGGATGGGGGAAAAAGGGGTATGTGCAGGCATATAGCAGTTGATCTTGGCATCGTTTGTCACTGACATTAAGGGCAGAAGGGCCTATTCCTGTGCTGCCCCTCCAGTATACACTGGAATTTAGAAGGATGCGAGGGGGATCTTATTGAAACATATAAGATTATTAAGGGACTGGACATGCTAGAGACAGGAAACATGTTCCCGATGTTGGGGGAATCCAGAACCAGGGGCCACAGTTTAAGAATAAGGGGTGGGCCATTTAGAACAGAGATGAGGAAAAACTTTTTCACCCAGAGAGTTGTGAATCTTTGGAATTCTCTGCCTCAGAAGGCAGTGGAGACCAATTCTCTGGATGCTTTCAAGAGAGAGTTAGATAGAGCGCTTAAAGATAGCAGAGTCAAGGGATATGGGGAGAAGGCATGAACGGGGTACTGATTGTGGATGATCAGCCATGATCACAGTGAATGGCGTTGCTGGCTCAAAGGGGCAGAATGGCCTACTCCTGCACCTATTGTCTATTGTCTATTATGTATTGTCTATTATCTACTCTTTTATGGTGTCAAGTTGTATAGGGTGCAGAGAAGATTTACGAAGATGATGCCAGGGCTCGAGGTTCTGCGCTATCGGGAGAGGCTGAGCAGGCTGGGGCGCAAGAGGATAAGGAGTGATTTTTTAAGATGGATAAAATCATGAGAGGAATAGATTGGGTAGACAGTAGATGTTGGAATAGATTGGGTAGAGTCTCTTGCCCAGAGTAGAGGAATCAAGAACCAGAGGGCATACTGCAGGTTTAAGGTGAAGGGGGCAATATTTCATCGGAATCTAAGGGGTAATTGTTTCACACAAAGGATAGTGGGTTTATGGAATAGGCTGCCAGAAGAGGTAGTTGAGGCAAGCAATTAAACAGGTACATGGATAGGCAAGTGAGACTTGTATACATGGGACATGTTGATCGGTGTGGGCAAGTTGGGCTGAAGGGCCTGTTTCCACACTGTATGACTAAGACTCTCTGTTCCACGTTATAACAGGATGCCTCTTCATAGAATGGGTATAGACCTGATGGAACGAAAGGCCTCAATAGACAATAGACAATAGGTGCAGGAGTAGGCTATTCGGCCCCAAGCCAGCCAATCAATGTGATCATGGCTGATCACCCACAATCAGTACCCCGTTCCTGCCTTCTCTCCATATCTCTTGACTCTGCTATCTTTAAGAGCTCTATCTAACTCTCTCTTGAAAGTGTCCAGAGACCCGGCCTCCACCGCCCTATGAGGCAGAGAATTCCACAGACTCACAACCCTCTGTGTGAAAAATTATTTCCTCATCTCCTTTCTAAATGGCTTTCCCCTTATTCTTAAACTGTGGCCCCTGGTTCTGGACTCCCCCAATATCGGGAACATGTTTCCTGCCTCTAGGGAGTCCAAACCCTTAATAATTTTATATGTTTCAATAAGATCCCTTCTCATCCTTCTAAATTTGAGAGTGTACAAGCCCAGCCACTCCATTCGATCAACATATGACAGTCCCGCCATCCCGGGAATTAACCTCGTGAACCTACGCTGCACTTCCTCAATAGCAAGAATGTCCTTTCTCAAATTTGGAGACCAAAACTGCACACAATACTCCATGTGTGGTCTCACTAGGGCCCTGTACAACTGCAGAAGGACCTCTTTGCTCCTATACTCAACTTGTTATGAAGGCCAACATGCCATTCGCTTTCCTCACTGCGTGCTGTACCTGCATGCTTACTTTCAGTGACTGATGAACAAGGACCTTTTCGTGCTGTGATAATTCTATGATACAGCAATCCCAAACTCTTCACTTTTTACATTTTTAAAAATCCTGTTTTCTATTCATTATTTGCTGGGTGAAGAAGGGCAGCAGAAACAAACAGAAAACATTAAACAACATATTTAGTGGGTTTTGATTGAAGGTCACACTTTTAAAGGTCATTTGTTTAAAGAATAAAGCTGCTCTCGAGGCCTGCTCCTTGGTTCAGGATTTGATTGTTACATTAACAAATTGTAGGGTCACAATAAGTACAAATGTACTCAATCAAACCTGGAACAAAAGGGAATAAAGTGCTATAAATATTAGAGCACATGAGTGTTTGATGTTAATCTCTCACTGTCATAACACCACAGGCCTGCTGGAAGTAGTTTAAACCATTCAATTATTTAATCCCTCCTTGGACTATGCACTGATTAGAATACACATTTAGTTATCGCTATGACCTCTTTGGTTAGGCAGAATAATTGCACATTATGATATTTTATTATAGGTGACGTCAATGGAATATTGTTAGAAAGGAACGGCGGTTTATTCTGGTCGGCGTCCAAATGTGTTTTATGTCCAAGCACAAAAAAAAACATATTCCCAATTCAAAGAATAGATATATCATAGACGGGTGTCATAGAAGGGAAATTGAGAACCAGAGGACATAGGTTTAAGGTGAAGGGTTAAAGATTTAATAGGAATCTGAAGGGAAACCTGTTCACACAAAGTGTGGTGGGTGCATGGAATGAGCTGCCAGAGGAGGTAGTTGAAGCTGGGACTATAGCAATTTTTAAGAAATAATTAAACAGGTACATAGATAGGACAGATTTGGAGGGATATGGGTCGAACGCAGGCAGGTGGGACGTGTAGATGCGACATAGAAACATAGACATAGAAACATAGAAAATAGGTGCAGGAGGAGGCCATTCGGCCCTTCAAGCCAGCACCGCCATTCAATATGATCATGGCTGATCGTCCGCTATCAATAACCCGTGCCTGCCTTCTCCCCATATCCCTTGACTCCACTAGCCCCTAGAGCTCTATCCAACTCTCTCTTAAATCCATCCAGTGATTTGGCCTCCACTGCCCTCTGTGGCAGGGAATTCCATAAATTCACAACTGTCTGGGTGAAAACGTTTTTTCTCAGTTCAGTCTTAAATGACCTCCTCTTTATTCTAAGACTGTGACCCCTGGTTCTGGCCTCACCCAACATTGGGAACACTTTTCCTGCATCTAGCTTGTTCAGTCCTTTTATAATTTTATATGTTTCTATAAGATTCCCCCTCATCCTTCTAAACTCCAGTGAATACAAGCCTAGTCTTTTCAATCTTTACTCATATGACAGTCCCGCCATCCCAGGGTTCAATCTTGTGAACCTATTCTGCACTGCCTCAAATACAAGGATGTCCTTCCTCAAATTAGGAGACCAAAACTGTACACAATACTCCAGATGTGGTCTCACCAGAGCCCTATGCAATTGCGGAAGAACCTCTTTACTCCTGTACTGAAATCCTCTTGATATGAAGGCCAACATTCCATTAGCTTTCTTCACTGCCTGCTGTACCTGCACGCCAACTTTCAGTGACCGGTGTACAAGGACACCCAGGTCTCGCTGTACCTCCCCCTTATCTAACCTAACCCCATTGAGATAATAATCTGTGCCCCTTGTTTGTGCCGCCAAAGTGGATAACCTCACATTTATCTATATTATCGACATGTTGGTCGGTGTGGGCAAGTTGGGCTGAAAGGCCTGTTTCCACGTTTTATGACTCATAGAGTCATACTCCATGACAATGAGTACAGCACAGGAACAAGCCCTTTGGACCACAATATCCGTGATGAACATCATGCCAATTTAAACTCATCTCTCCCGCCTGTAAATAATCCATATCCCTCTATTCCCTGCACGCAACAAAACACCACTATTATATCCATCTCCATAATCACCCATTGTCGCACATTTCAGGCACCCACTACTCTCTGTGTAAAAAACCTGCCTGCACATCTCCTTTGAACTTTAAAAGATAATATTAACCTGTAGGTTTTTTAGATTAATAAAGGAAAGAGTGCATTGTCATTAATATTCTATACATACATGTTTATTAATTACAGGTCGATTAATTATTTTAAAATATATTTTAAATTATTGACTATAAACAATCTTGATGTTGATACAACACTGCTGCCATCAAATACCCTTCAATAATTGAGGTATTGAACAATTGAAGCACTGTTGGAGCGGTACAGTGGCACAGTGGTGGAGTTGCAGCCTTACAGCGCCAGAGACCCGGGTTCGACCCTGACCACGGGTGCTGCCTGTACGGAGTTTGGACGTTCTCCCTGTGACCATGTGAGTTTTCTCCGGGTGCTCCGGTTTCCTCCCACATTCCAAAGATGTGCAGATTTGTAGGTTAATTGGCCTCTGTAAAATTGTAAACTGTCCCTTGTATGTACTTTAGTGCTGGTGTACGGGGTGATTGCTGGTCGGCACAGACTCGTTGGGCCGAATAGCCTGTTTCTGCACTGTATTTCTAAAGTCTAAAGTGTAAAGTCTGTATCTCTGCCTCACATTTCTTTCTTTTGACTATCCTTGCCTTTCATTTTTCTTGCTCCTATCTTTCCATTTTACCTTTTTCCGTTTCTCTTAAGCCTGAGAAATTGCTACCATGAAAGCAGCTCCGTGCTTTAATCTGTCCTCGAGGGATGTCGTATGTTGATAGAACCAAATAATCGGCATCACACAATGGCCTCAGAGGCAAGGATGGCAGGAGGATATGTCCATGGAAGGAAGTTGGCCAGAATTAATAACAAAGATTCAAGGGTACGTTTTACAGGATAACCTTTCCAACTTTTGAAAATATTTACACACAAGGTTTCCTCACAGAAAAAAAAATGGGTGGGATAGAGTACATCACAGGGGAGAGAATGTCCATAATGAAAGGAATAAGCTTTTTGATCTGATTGTGATTTCTCATTGCATATTTGCTTCATGCTATTTTGTTTCACATAGTCATAGAGTGATACAGCATGGAAACAGGCCCTTCGGCCCAAGCTGCCCACACCGTCCAACATGTCCCAGCTACACTAGTCCCACCTGCCCGCCTTTGGCCCATATCTCTCCAAACCTGTCCTATCCATGTACCTGTCTAACTGTTTCTTAAACTTTGGGATAGTCCCAGCCTCAACTACCCCCTCTGGCAGCTTGTTCCATACACCCACTTGTGTGAAAAAGTTACCCCTCAGATTCCTGTTAAATCTTTTCCCCTTCACCTTAAACCTATGTCCTCTGGTCCTCGATTCACCTATAGACAATAGACAATAGACAATAGACAATAGGTGCAGGAGTAGGCCATTAGGCCCTTTGAGCCAGCACCGCTATTCAATGTGATCATGGCTGATCATCCCCAATCAGTACCCCGTTCCTGCCTTTTCCCCATATCCCCTGACTCCGCTATCTTTAACCTACTCTGGGCAAGCGACTCTGTGCTAGTATTCTGCCCATGATTTTGTACACCTCTTAGCAAGATTTCACAGAAGCCTTTTCCATTATGGTCGCTCGCTATTCCATGCACCTTACATTTGTAGTTAATGTTTAAGTGTGCTCTTTTGTCTGCCAATTGTCCTTATTTCAGGGAGGTCAAGTGTGGCAGGGGCAGGGAGTAAGCTGAGTGAGCAGGAGGAGCAGAAGCGAGAGGAAGGAGCAGGCATGTGCATAAGGCAATGGTCAGAGAGGGTCATCAGCGAGCACATCCACAGGTTGGACTTCACTGACACGTGTTAAAGAAGGAACTGCAGATGCTGGAAAATCGAGGGTACTCAAAAAGCTGGAGAAACTCAGCGGGTGCAGCAGCATCTAAGGAGCGAAGGAGATAGGCAACGTTTCAGGCCGAAACGCTTCTTCAGACACGTACTGGCTCAGACACCTCAGCTCCACTGGGGAAGCCATCACTGAACTGTACCACACACGGGTGTCACTGGGGCATGGAATGTGCTGCTGGTAACGATCGTATTCACCGCAGCCTCTTAACCTTTCATCCACGGATTCCTTCCAGGCTACATCATGAAGGACCAGTGAGAGTGGACATCCTCACTGACCGGTCATTGTCACATCACAAAGATCACCGACATTCCTATACCAAGAGGGGCACATACAACATGCATGAGTCCCATTCCTGAAGGGAAGAATAAGGTGCAACCAGGTTTCACCTGTACTATGGTAAAAATTTCCCATAGTAACAATTCATAAATTCACGTGATAGGAGCAGAATTAGGCCATTCGACCCATCAATATTCCGCCATACAATCATGGCTGATCTATCTTTCCCTAGCCAACCGCATTCTCCTGCGTGATCTTTTCAATATCATGGCAACTTTCTCGATGGGGAAAGGATCTACCTTCTCCAAGTCCAGTTAACTTGTGGCGATCGGCACGGCATAAGACAGTTTGTACCCTAGTTCCACGTTGCATTGTATAGACTAAGTCTTGGATTACTAGTCCAATAATATAACCACAATGTAGAAACAAGGAACTTGGTCAATTACACAAAGGCAGACATAGCGCTGGAGTAACTCAGCAGATCAGGCAGCATCTCTGGAGAACATGGATAGGTAACATTTTAGATCACCCGAAGAATGGTCTTCAAAAGTTGAATGAATATATGGATAAAAGGACACCAAATGCTAGAGTAAGTTAGCAAGTCAGGCAGCATCTTCTTAGAACATGGATAAATAATGTTTTGAGTCGAGACCCTTCTTCAGTTTGAAATAGGTTTCCGACCCGAAACGTCACCTATCCATCTTCTCCAGAGATGCTGCCTGACCTGCTGAGATTACTCCAGCACTTTGTATCCTTTTGAATACAACTACAATATTATCTACCCGACAATTGTATTGGATTAGATCCAATTTTTTTGTCTCTTAAATTCATTTCCGCGAATAAATCTCTGTAAAGCGTTCACACTTCTGCACTTACTTTGTGAGTCGGGCCCTCCATCCATGATGCCGTGTTTGACCTTCATGTGGCGAGTAAGGTTTCCCTTCAGAGTGAATTTGCTGGGGCAATAGAGGCATTTAAACGGCTTGCTGTCTGAGTGCAGATACATGTGGCCCATTAAATTGTGCATCCGATTAAATTCCTTCCCACACACCTGTCAACGAGAATGAAGACACAAATTTAATGGGATTTATTCATTTCTAAGAAACCACCTGAGATATTAGGTGGGGCACATACTATGCTGAGATATTACATTTTGCAAGAATAAAACCAAGATCATTGTGAGCTCAAAAAATAGTTGCTGTGGCTTACATCTAACTACCAATTTTTTAATAGGTGACCAGCGTTACCTATACCAAGTAACCTAGTTGTTAAGTGGTAGGATGGCACTGTGGCACAGCAGTAGAGTTGCTTCCTTACAGCGCCAAAGACCCGTGCTCGATCCTGACTACAGGTGCTGTCTGTCTGGAGTTTGTACGTTCTCCCCTTGATCTGCATGGGTTTTTTTCGAAGATCTTCAGTTTCCTCCCACGTTCCAAACACATTCAGTTCTGGCTTGGTATCATTTTAAATTGTGTCTAGTGTGTGTTAATGTGCGGGGATCGCTGGTCAGTGTGGACCCTGTTGTCCGAAGAGCCTGTTTCCACGCTGTATCTCTAAACTAAACTAAACTAAACTAAAGTGTTGCTGCTTCTGTGCCTGAGTATTTTGCAGCTTTTCAATGGAATCAGAAAGCTGCCAGAAGGAATGTTTTATTGTACATCCTGCCCACAGGGCTCGGTCAGAGGTATTTTCATTGTCAGATGTTCCGAACTGCACTTCGTCATAGATTTACAGAAGCATACAACATGGAAACAGGCCCTTTGTTCCAACCTGTCCATGCCTACTAAAATGCCCCATCTAAGTTAGTTCCATTTGCCCGGATGTGGCTCATATCCCACAAAACCTTTCCTATCCATGTACCGGTCCAAGAGTCTTTTAAATGCTGTTACAGTACCTGCTCAATGACCTCTTCTGTAAGATCCTTCCATATATCCACAACACTGGTTCTTGATTCCCCTACGCTGGGTAAAAGACTGTGTATTCACCGTATCAATTCCCCTCATGATTTTAAACACCACCATAAGATCACCCCTTAGCCCTCTGTGCTCCAAGGAGTAAAGTCCTAGCTTGCCCAATCTCTCCCTATAGCTCAGGCCTTCGGGTCCTGGCAACATTTTCATAAATCTTCTCTGCACCCTTTCCAGCTAATGACATCCTTCCTATAGCAGGGTGACCAAAACTGAACACAATACTCCAAATATGGCCTCACCAACATCCCGATGTTGGGGGAGTCTAGAACCAGGGGCCACAGTTTGAGAATAAGGAGTAAGCCATTTAGAATGGAGACGAGGAAACACTTTTTCTCACAGAGAGTGGTGAGTCTGTGGAATTCTCTTCCTCAGAGGGCGGTGGAGGCTGGATCTCTGGATACTTTCAAGAGAGAGTTAGATAGAGCTCTTAAAGATATTGAGCTCTCAAGGGATATGGAGAGAAGGCAGGAACAGGTTACTGATTGTGGATGATCAGCCATTATCACATTGAATGGCGGTGCTGGTTCGAAGGGCCAAATGGCCTACTCCTGCCCCTAGTGTCTCTTGTCTATTGTCTATTGTGCAACTTTAACAGAATGTTCCAACTTCCATGCACAATACCCTAACTAATGAAAGCCAATGTACCGAAAGCTTCCTTTGCCATCCGATCTACCTGTGAGGCCATTTTCGAGGAACTATGCACCTGCAATCCTAGTTCCCTCTACTCTACAATACTCCCTAGAGCCCTATCGTTCACTGTGTAGGTCCTGCCCTGGTTGGACTTCCAAAAATGCCAAAACACCTCACATTTATCTGCGTTGAACTCCATTAGCCATTCCTCAGCCCACGTGCCCAGCTGGTCAAGATCCTGCTGTAATTGTTGGTAACTCTCTCCACTGCCTACAATACCACCTAATTTAGTGCCATCTGGAATACAGAAGGAATCCATGTACATCTGGAAATGTAAATCCTTTGTTGGGGCTCTAGCTATGTCGTGCTTCTAAAAGTATAGAAAATGAAAAGTATTTTGGAACTGTGCGGTTGAGAATTTAATGTGTTGTCTCACATGCCTCAGATGGAAAAGTGATAAAGATTTGACTAAAAATCCACTCAAGTTACATTGCACAGTATCCTAGTACGTATGTGTCTGAAAGATGGTGCAGAGACCAAATGTGAGCCAGCGATTTGATTTCTCCATTTAGCTTCACACTATCAAACGCTAAAGTGCCTGGATAATTGTAGTTGTCATTCTCTTGGAAGTATATCACTGCTCCGTCCTCATCACTGGGTGAAAATTCTGGAAATTATTATTTAAAAGCACTGTGAGAGTGCCTTCAAAGGAGTCGAATGCCTTTGCCATCTGAAAAATGGTACGGCCCCAAAACGTTTCCAACCTACCCCCTCCACAGATGCTGCCTGACTCGCTCTATTATGTCTACTTTCAAGAAGTTCTCTTCCTCTCTCCAAAGAACTGTCTCTGCCTCTTCCTTTCTTTTTCCCGCCCTCCCTTCCGACATCAGTCTGAAGAAGGGTCTCAACCCGAAATGTAGCCTATTCCTTCTCTCCATAGATGCTGCCTCACCCGCTGAGTTTCTCCAGCATTTTTTGTCTACCTTCGATTTTTCCAGCATCTGCAGTTCGTTCTTCAACATTTTGTCTACTCCACTATGTAATCTCCTCAAGGTATGTCTACTTTGAAGAAGTTCTCCCCCTCTCCCCGAAGAACTGTCTCTGCCTCTTTCTTTCTTTTTTCCCCAAACCCCCCGACATCAGTCTGAAGAAGGGTCTCGACCCAAAAATGTCGCCTATTCCTTCTCTCCATAGATGCTGCCTCACCCGCTGAGTTCCTCCAGCATATTTTTCTCTACCAACGCTGTAATACTTCAACACTTTGTGTTTTACTCAAGATTCCAGCATTTGCAGCTCCTTGTGTTTCTAGATGTCAAACTGTCTATTTATTTATCCATATTTCATATGGGTGATCCATATATTCATGTAGAAACAAGGGACTGCAGATGCTGGTTAATATACAATAGGACACAAAGTGCTGGAGTAACTCAGCAGGTCTGGCAGCATCTATGGAGAACATAGATGATGATTTGTGTCGGAACCATACTTCAAAGTGAAGAAGGGTCTCAAGCGAAAACCTTACCCATCCAAGTTGTACAGAGATGCTGCCTGACTTGCTATGTTACTCCAGCACTTTGTGTCTTTTTATCCATATATTTACTCAACTTTCTATTATCAACGTGTTTGGTTATCTATTCTTCCCACTCTACTTGTTTCTCTGCTGGGCAGAATTCTAGTAACAAAAGGAAACATGTCAGTGAAGCTGACCATGGGAATTGTGTGCCACATTTGGGCTCCCTCCATTGTAGGAAGAGACTGGAATGCCCAACTGCTGATAAAATAAATTGCTGGGGAAACGGATTGAGGACAGGCAAGCTCTCTTCCTTGTTTTGCAACTATCCAACATGGATAGAATAGGTTTAGAGGGATATGGGCCAAATGCAGGCTGGTGGGACTAGTATAGATGGGACATGTTGGTCAGTGTGGGCAAGATGGACAGAAGGGCCTGTTTCCACGCTGTTTGGCTCTATTCAACTTCCTTGTTTCCTATGTCAGGAAGGCATCATAGTGCAACTGGAAAAGGCATCAGAAAGCTTACTATCACTGCTTTTGGAAGGAATGACATATAGATGCATAGAGTGATACAGTGTGGAAACGGGCGCTTTGGCCCAACATCCACATGTAGCTCCCAACATGTCCCAACATGCCCCAACCGCTCTAGTCCTACCTGCCCGCGTTTGGCCCATATTCCCCCAAACCTGTCCTATCCATGTACCTGTCTAACTATTTCTTAAACGTTGGGATAGTCCCTGTCTCAACTTCCTCTTCTGACAGCTTGTTCCATGCACCCACCACCCTTTGTGTGAAAAAGCCACCCCTCTGCATTGTCAACGGTCACCTCTGTTAAAGATACTCTCACAGTCTTAAATAAGGATTTCCAGGATTTGGACCTAGTGGTGATGAAGGGACAATGATGTCGTTCCAAATCAGAATTCGAGTTTAGTTTAGTTTAGTTTTGAGATACAGAGAAGAAACAGGCCCTTCAGTACACCAAGTCTGTGCCGACCAGCGCTCACCCATATACTAGTTCCATCCAACTCACTAGGGACAATTTACAGAAGCCAATTAACCTACATGTCTTTGGGATGTGGGAGGCAACCAGAGCGCCTAGTGGCAACCCACATGGTCACGGAGGGAAACATACAAACGCCGTACAGACAGCACCCGTAATCAGGATCGAACCCGGGTCTCTGGCGCCACCGTGCCACCCTAGAGAATGATCCTCAACTTGGAGGAGAACCAATGGCGGTGTTCCTGCTTGCCTTCTGCCTCATACTCTTCTCTATGGTAAATGTTGTGGAGCTGTAACAACCTACGCGAGTACACGCAGTGCATTTTGTAAACTGTACACCTTGCAGCCAGGGTAGGCAACAAGGGAGGGAACAAATATTTAGGATAGAATGACAATTAAAGAAGGCTTAGTTTAGTTTATTTTAGAGATAGAGCATGGAAACAGGCCATTCGGCACAGCGAGTCCACACCGACCTTCGATCACTGGCTTACACTAGTTCTAAGTTATTGCACTCCCTGTATAATAGGGGTAATGCACAGAGGCCAATTAACCTACAAACCCGCACGTGTTTGGGATGTGGGAGGAAACTGGAGCACATGGAGGAACGCACATGCTCACAGGGAGAACGTACAATCTCCACACAGTAACATTACCCGAGGTCAGGATTGAAAAGGTGTCTTGTCCCATATTGAGCTTATTGAGGCTTGTTGGACTTGTTCATCCAAGGCAAGTGGCAATTATTCCATCACACACCTGAATCCCACTTTGCAGATAATCTTGAATGTTTGGTACATCAGGAGGTGAATCACACAGTACAGGACACCCAACCTCTCTCTATAATACAGAGCGAGGGAAAATGCATGTGTCTTACCAAGGAATAGCATTGTCTGGACGGCCATAACCTTGGACATCAACAAACCCTGGAGTGTGTTTTTAAATTCCTTCTGAAATTGCGCAAATGACTCAATAAATATAATTACCGATGATTCAAGAACATTTCCACAACATTCAGGGCTGTACGGCAGTGCAGCGGCAGAGTTGCTGACTTACTGCGCTCACAACGCTTACAGCGCCAGAGACCCGGGTTTGATCCCGACTACGGGCGCTGTCTGTACGGAGTTTGTACGTTCTCCCCGTGACCTGCGTGGATTTTCTCAGAGATTTTTGGTTTCCTCCCACACTTCAAAGATGTACAGGTTTGTAGGTTAATTGGCTTAGTATAAATGTAAATTGTCCCTAGTGTGTGTCGGATAGTGTTAACGTGCGGGGATCGCTGCTCGACGCAGACTCGGTGGGCCGAAGGGCTTGTTTCCACACTGTATCTCTAAGCAAAATTAAACATCCAGTCAGTTATACTGTTTCAATTTGTTTGTCTTTACAAATTCATAGTAACAGGTAGCCACCACACCACTAAATGTAGCCCTGAATCTCAATTTTAAAATCATGGGGCTATAAAACAATGTTGCTGTCCACATTTTGAATTATTCTGGAGAGGTTTCTGAGTTCTCAGAGAGAGGGAACAAGTCTGTAATCTGTCCAAAAGGACCGTGAGAAAACAGGAAGTTTTAAGGAGTGCAAGAGAAAGCGAGATGAAATCTATTTGCAGAAAGTTCCCCGGGGACATGAAACTATTGTTAAGCAGGCAGTCAGTGCAGCGATATCCTTCCTTCTGCTGAAGAGGAGCGTCTTGCCAAAAGGCATCTATCTGGTCACTGTTTTAACCCTTCACTAACCAAGATCAGTCACAAATCTTAACCTCTGACGATGACATAGAATTTTACATCATAATATCACTTCACAGGTTATAGGAGTAGAATTAGGCCATTCGGCCCATCGAGTCTACTCCACCATTCAATCGTGGTAGATCTCTGCCTCCTAATCCCATTTACCTGCCTTCTCCCCACAACCCTTGACATCCATTCCGATCAAGAATTAGTATATCTCTGCCTTACAAATATCCACTTTCACAGCTCCCTGTGGCAATGAGTTCCACAGATTAACTACAGTACCCTCTGACTAAAGCAGTGCCTTTGTATGCGCCAAACAATATCCTAAGAGATCATAGTGTGTCTATTAGAGTTTTGCAGATTTTATTAACCTCTTACCATTTAGATTTTATTAAGTACACATGCATCACTAATTTTGTATCGCTTTTATAACGTTTATTAACGTTCAATAATCTGGCAGCAATGCAAGATACACAAAGTATGCATTAATTTGCCCTATTAGTTTTTGGTCAGTAATTCCCAATACGATTCTGAAGATTTTTGAAAAAATATATAATTTATTTTATTTACAGTGCAAGTTACAATTATCATAGCCTACATGTCAAGGCATTTTGAGATGGATTTATTACTCTGTAAGCAGTTTATGGCACTGCTCTCTGCTCTTGCTCTCAACGGACGACTTTGGGGAAACATGAGGTCATGTTTCATTTCATATTGTGGGCTACATTTACATAGTTTCATAAGTTTTGTCAGTTCAGTTTTAGAACAAACTTAAGTAATCTGACCTGAATATGGAGTGGTATGGACTGGCCAGCTCTGGCGTTGAAGAACGGAGATACAATGGGCATTGACAAGGTGACTCTTTCCACCTGAACTCCCATATTGGCCTGTCCTTGCTTTACTAAATAATTAGTATCCTTATTGCTTTCACACATGATTTGATTTTGGACTTTATTTGTTTACTTCCTGCATACTCAAATGCAATTAAGGATTAAGCTTACTATCCATCGGTATGAATATTGATTTCTCTAATCAAGCAACCCTTGCATTCCCTCTCGCTCTCTGTCCCTCCCCCATCCTAGTCATCCTGCTAGTTTCACTGTTCATATCACCGCATTATCATCTCTTCCACAGCCAACACTGGACCATTGTGGGCTCCACCCTTCCTTGGTCATCGGTGCCAGCTCTGATTTGTTCTGTACCTTTTCATACCTCTAGTTTCCCTCTCCCCTGACTCATCTGAATCAGGGTCTCGACCCGAAATGTCTCCTGTGATGCGACCCGAAATATCTCCAGAGATGCGACCTGACCCACTGAGTTACACCAGCATTTTGTGTCTTTCTACGTATTAATGAGGTGGAGAGTCACAGTTAATTCTTGTCTGGCTCCAGTTCATAAAACTTTCTGAAGATATGACCTATAAAAGATTTGTACAAAAGTGAAAACAATGTATTATCTGCAGTAAGTTACAATCTTCCCAGCACACAGCAGGGACAGAGATTGCAACGGGTGGCAACTGTGACGGGCAACACGGTGGCGCAGCGGTAGAGTTGCTGCCTTACAGTGCTCGTAGCGCTGGAGACCCGGATTCAATCGCGACTACAAGTGCTGTCTGTACGGAGTTTGTACGTTCTCCCCGTGACCTCGTGGGTTGTCTCTGAGACCTTCGGTTTCCTCCCACACGCAAAAGACGTACAGGTTTGTAGGTTAATTGGCTTGGTGTATGCGCAAATTAGACTAGAATAGAATAGAATGCCTTTTATTGTCATTCAAACAGACAAAGTTTGAATGACAATTTCATTCCTACAGTCTTTTACATTACAAAAAAAACCCAAGACATACACTTAACACAATTTACACAAACGTCCATCATAGTGAATCTCCAACACCTCCTCACTGTGATGGAAGGCAAAAGTCTTATCTCTTCCCTTTGTTCTTCTCCCGTGGTCCAGCAGTCCAACTGCAGCGTCGAGGCGACTGGGGCTCACGATGTTAAAGCCCCCGGCGGGCGATGGCAAGTCCCGCGGCTGTTTAAGCCGCGGCGGGTGACGTTAGGCCCTGCTCCGAGTCCTTCATCCCCGCGATTCCGGCTGGAGATGTTGCCGTTGCGGGGGCTCCAAAAAGCGGTCTCCCACCAGGGACCTGCGAGCTCCCGATGTTCCTGTCCACCGGGTCCGCGGCCGGAGCCTCCGAAGCTCCGAAGTAAGGTTGCAGCCGCGCTCCGCCACAGCTCTTCCCGTTCCGAAGTCAGCCTACTCTGCGATGGCGCGTCCGCAGGCTCCACGACTGGAGACCTCAGGTTGGTTCTGGCCGGAGGCCGCCGCCGGTTCCACGATGTTAGGCCCAACGACACCGGAGACCCAACAGGGAAAAGTCGGATCACCGTACAGGGAAGAGATTAACGGTTTCCCCCATCTGTCCAAAATTGCAATACATAAGTCTGGAGATCAATATAGTCCTGAATTGCCTTAGGCAATGGACTCCAGTTCTATCAATGATTCAAAAAAGTTAACATTGAAAGTAATAATGCTGATGACTTTAGTATCAAGATAAGAGTGCAAACATTGTAAATATTACGTTATAATTGTATGTGGATACAGATTACATTATCATATATGTTTATGAATTTACCAAACAAAGCAGACCAAGAAGAGCTGAAACCAAGGTAAACCTATAAGCATATCCTGTCGGCCTTAAATTGTGTGTGTGTGTGAACTTTGATGAAATGTGTTAAAGTAAATAAGAGTCTCTGTGGTAATGAGACAGCACTACTTATTACACACAAAAATACACATTATGTTTCAGTAGAACTGATGGTTCTAGAGAAATGTATTCTAGATGGTTAAACATTGAATAACACTCAGTGGAACTAGACACTGAAATGTGGCAAATTACTCTGTTAAGGAGGTAGATACATTCACAGGAATGGCACAGGATGAGCCGCTCGAGCAAAGATGCAAGGCCACAGGAGGGTGTAAAATAAATATTAAATTAAATGGAATCAGTCATTGTGTCACGATTGGACACGGAGTGTTGGGTTCTCTATAATTGTTGCTTTGTTCATACCATCAAATTATATATATCAATTGATATTTTGTGATAAACTTGCCTTTCAATAGAAAGGGCATTTATTTTATTCATTTATAATGTGAAATAATTTATCACATAACTTGAGGCAATGTTTGGAGGAAAAAATGTGTTATTTTGCTCATTACTGTGTTGTGTGAGCCAGAGTGTCGTATGGAATGAGTCTACGACATAAAAAACACAGAAAGCTTCAAAATCTTCACGTAGTCACTCACGTGATTCCGAAGTAAAATAGTAAGATTAAACGAGAACTTACCAGTTCGAAGTTTGATCGTTATTTTATGAGGAGTAACGATGAGGGATTACGTGCCCTCCACTCCCGACCCTCATAAAATAAATGATCATCTGGTGGTTCTAAACCTATGTTGAGCCTTACTATCTTACTCCGGCTATTATGTTCTGTGTTTTTCATGCCGCTGCTTTGAAGTATGCCGTTCCAGCGCCAGGCGGGGCTTCTTCACGTAATCCCTCATCGTTACTCCTCATAAAATAACGATCAAACTTCGAACTGGTAAGTTCTCGTTTAATCTTACTATTATATTATTTACCATCCTGTATAATTTTAATATTGTTCTCTTAAAGTTTACATGGAGCTTAAAATCATACAAGAAGGACAAACACATGTATTATGCCTGCTATTTGCGAATAAAATTCTCTCCAACTGCTAGAAATCAACTTCTGTGTACTGCACGGTGGCATAGTGGTAGTGAACAAGGCTAATGACCTGTAACCCAGAGAAGACAGGTTCAAATCTCACTTGGTACAAAACAAATGGTGGAGCGGGTGGTGGATTTGTGTTTGCATTGAATGAAAGTTATAGGGCGGCACAGCGGTGCAGCTGGTAGAGCTATCTTATCTCAGCACCCGAGACTTGATCCCGACCTCAGGTGCTGTCTGTGTGGAGTTTGCACGTTCTCCCTGTGACCACATGGGTTTCCTCAGCGTGCTCCGAAATCCCCCCCCCCCATCCTAAAGACGTGCAGGTTTGCAGGTTAATTGGTCTCCGTCAGAAATTGCCCCCAGACTGTAGGGGGTGGATCCAATGCGGGATAACATAGAGCTGGTTGCAAGGTGGACCGATGGGCCTGCTTCCATATTGTATCTCTAAACTAGATTAAGTTATTTATAAATCCTCAAGCCACCTTCATGAATTCAAAAGGCACAGATTGATAAATTCTTGATTAGTACGGGTGTCAGGGGTTATATGGAGAAGGCAGGAGAATGGGGTTGAGATTGAAAGATAGATCAACTGTGATTGAATGGGCCGAAATGACTTGATGGGCCGAATGGCCTAATTCTGCTCCTATCATGTATGACTTTATGAACCACCTGGATCCAGCAGCAGTGTTGCTCCAGAGCCTACGTGGGCTGGTTAGATCTCTCCTTCTATCCTGTTATTTTTTTCATTCCGTAACAACTGCTTGCCAACTGAATACCGGAGGCCAGCAATGGGCAACTCACCCACTTGGGTCCCTCTCCATTACAAGTGGGAAGCAGCAGCCCCGGGATTAAATTGCCACAGTTCCAATCCCTGCAAGAATGGATGAGTATTCAAGTCATCTCACCACCCTGCTTTGTCCATCTTCCCAAAACTGATATCAGGCCCTTTGCTCAGCAAAATTAACATTGCCCCTTAGGATCCCTTTGCATCACTCTCATATTCCCCTAGCTGCAAACCTTCTATCCACTTGACACCCTCCTGCAATAAAGGGCTGCAGAATCAAACCTAGAGCATACCAGTCTCTGATACAGATGGTTCTGCTATAACAAGCATTCCCACGACATGGATTAGATAGAACGCAAGTGGTCAATTCGGGAACACCATTTGCATTATGTGGGTTGAATTGGTTATAACGCAATTTCAATCGGAAACTAGAGAAGCTCTAGTTGACAGGAAATTGACAGGAAGAAATAAGCTGTGGATACAAGAAACTGCAGATGCTGGTTTACAAAATAGAGCACAAAGTGCTGGTGTAACTCAGCGGGTCAGGCAGTATCTGTGGAGATCATACATAGGTGACGTTTTGAGTCAGGACCCTTCTAGGAATAAGATGTCTTGGATTTAAACAGTACAGGGGGGGAAACAGTTTCCATGTAACTTCCCTGCAGTATTTGGACACCAAGGCCTCTCAAGAACACAGCTGCTGCTTTCAACTGTGTTAAAGAAGGAACTGCAGATGCTGGAGAATCGAGGGTACACAAAAGGCTGGAGAAACTCAGTGGGTGCAGCAGCATCTAAGGAGCGAAGGAGATAGGCACACGCATGGGCCCCAGCTACGCTTGCCTCTTTGTTGGGTACGTCGAACAATCCTTGTTCTCGGCGTACCAGGGCCCCATCCCCGACCTCTACCTCCATTACATCCACGACTGCTTTGGTGTCACCTCCTGCACCCACACACAACTGACTTCATCCATTTCACCACCAACTTCCATCCGGCACTCAAATACACTTGGACCATTTCCGACATTTCCCTACCATTCCTTGACCTCACCATCTCTATTGCAGGTGATACACTCCTGACCGACATCCACTACAAACCAACTGACTCCCACAGCTACCTGGACTACTCTTCCTCCCACCCTGCTTCCTGTAAGGACTCCATCCCCTATTCCCAATTCCTCCGTCTATGCCGCATCTGCTCCCAGGATGAGGTGTTCCACACCAGGTCATCACAAGTGGCCTCATTCTTCAGAGACCGGGGATTCCCCTCCCCCACTATAGATGAGGCTCGCACCAGGGTCTCCTCCATAACCCGCAACACTGCCCTCTCTCCCCATTCACCCACTCGCAACAAGGGCAGAGTCCCCCTGGTCCTCACCTTTCACCCCACCAGCCAGCAAATACAACACATAGTCCTCCGCCAGTTTCGCCACCTCCAACGTGACCCCTCCACTCGCCACATCTTCCCATCTCCCCCCGTCTGCCTTCCGCAAAGACCGCTCCCTCCGCAACTCCCTTGTCAATTCTTCCCTTCCCTCCCGCTCCACCCCTTCCCCGGGCACTTTCCCTTGCAATTGCAAGAAATGCTACACTTGTCCCTTCACCTCCCCCCTCCACTCCCCCCTCCACTCCCCCCTCCACTCCTTTCAGGGACCCAAGCAGTCCTTCCAGGTCCGACAGAGGTTCACCTACACCTCCTCCAACCTCATCTACTGCATCCGCTGCTCCAGATGCCAGATGATCTATATCGGTGAGACCAAGCGGAGGCTTGGCGATCGTTTCGCCGAACACCTCCGCTCGGTCCGCAATAACCAACCCGACCTCCCGGTGGCTCAGCACTTCAACTCCCCCTCCCATTCCGTATCCAACCTCTTAGTCCTGGGCCTCCTCCACGTCCAGAGTGAGCAGCACTGCAAGTTGGAGGAACAGCACCTCATATTCCGCTTGGGGAGTCTGCATCCTCTGGGCTTGAACATTGAATTTTCTCAATTCTGTTAACCCTTGCTGTCTCCTCCCTTTCCCACCTCTCCCTCAGCCCTCGGGCCCTGGCATTCCCTCTCTCTCTATATCTCTCTCCCCCACCCTAGTCGCACTAGCTTCTCATTTTCACACCACAAACAGCTTACAATGGCTTGTTCCCTTTATCATCGATACTTTTTTGCATATCTTTCATTCATTGTTCTTTATCTCTCCACAGCACCGTCTATATCTCTCGTTTCCCTGATCCCTGACCAGTCTGAAGGAGGGTCTCGACCCGAAACGTCGCCTATCTCCTTCGCTCCTTAGATGCTGCTGCACCCGCTGAGTTTCTCCAGCCTTTTGTGTACCCTGCTGCTTTCAACAAGCGGGTGGACATTTTTGTGCAACTAAGTTCTATAAACAATGTAACATGCAAACTTTGGTAGTTGTGGCTTGCGGTAATATAATACAACTTATTGCTGTTGAAAAGATCTTTACATTTGAAAAACCTGCAGAAAGATAACTTTTTTATTATGAATCTGAGACTTCTTTGTCCCTGACTTCTTTTCTCCTATTTGACTTTGTAACGCAATTCTGTATAAGACAAAGTTTCTTATGAATGCAATTATCACATTGGAAGCGATAGTTGACTGGACTACTCCACAGGGAGTCAACATAGACTCAGTGGGCATATGGCCTCTTGCTGTGTCTTCACAATGTTATGATTCCATGAAAAATAATTGGACTTTTATTTATCTCAATTGTTTTCCTATTTTTCTATTACAACACACTTTACTACTTCATTTTAAGCTCCTACTTATTAAAACAAATCAATGAATGACATTTTGTTAACTATATAAATAATAACCCATATATTAAAATATCAATACTCGTCACCCTTTAGCCTGGGATATTATAATATCCAAATCTATGTCTTTTTTGTGCTGTTGGACTTTTTGGAAAAAATTTTTGGAAAACAAATTGTTGGCTATCAAAATTAATGGCGTGACTTATGTGCAGCTTTACTTTACTTTAGAGATACAGTGTGGAAACAGGCCCTTCGGCCTACCGAGTCGGCACTGACCAGAGTTCACCCAGAACACTAGCCCACACACACTAGGGGCAATTCACAATTTTACCAAAGCCAATTAACCTATAAACCTGTACGTCTACGGAGTGTGGGAGGAAACCGTACATCTGGAGAAACTGTGGCGGTCACATGAAGAATGTACAAACTGCTTACAGACAGCACTTGCAGCCAGGATCGAAGCCGGATCTCCGGTGGTCTAAGGCAGCAACTCTACCGCTGCACCACCCTGCTGCCCTGTTGAATGCTAATCAGTTTATTAGTTTCACTTTGCCTCACTTGGATAGTTACAACTAAAGCATCACGAAAAGGAAACAATTTATTTCCTTAGCTGCACAATTAATCAATAACAACAGAAAATGCTGGAAACACACAACTGTGGAAGGAGAAACAGAGCAAACAGAGGGTCTCAGTCCCTAAACAATAACGCTGTTTCCCTTTCCACACAAGGTTACCCGGCATGCTCGGTGCTGCCAGCATTTTCCGTTTTTATTTCAGACTTTCAGCATCTGCACTCTAAAAAAAAATCCATGCATCTTTACAAACCTTGCATTTGAAAGGTTTGATGTCAGAGTGGACAATCATATGTGCCTTCAACGTTTGTTTCTGCACAAAGCTCTTGAAGCAAAGATGACACTGATAGGCTCGGATGTTGGTGTGAATAAGGACATGCCGCTTCATGTTTGCCAGCAAAGTAAACTCGCGTCCACAGATCCCACATTTATGTTCCTTCACGCCCTGAAACAAGAGACAAAAAGAGGAAACATTTTACTGTCGGAATTCCCCTGTCAAATCTCATTTTGTGCTTTTAATTATGTCGACACGGTGTAAATTTCCAATTTCTATCGCTCTCAGCTTGAAATCTTAGCCACAAAGAAATGAGAACTAGATGCAACAAATGCTTCTGTTTTCTCGTCTTTTTTTGATTTCCCTTTTCAAAATGCACTGACTTGTACTTCAGTGCTCTTCCAAGGGCACCTACTGTATTTCGTCCAATTGGTTACACTACATGCCTGAGCCTAGAAGCCCTGATATTCTGTTGTGTCCCAGGAAGTGATCTCTACTGTCACCACCTGGAAAGTGGGGAGAGGTTGAACAATATAAAATGGAATTCAGATCTGTCTGGATTAACATCTAGCAGGCGGGGAAGTTCTTAGAGGGGGAAGAGAGGAGGTCAGATCTTCCATTGGACCTTTCATGTCAAGGAAGCACATATGGCACAACACCTCATATTTTGCTTGTGTAGCTTTCAACCCAGTGGTATGAGCATTGAACTCCCTAGTTTTAAGTAACTCTACGCCTCCCCACTCCCTCCCTCCCTCCTTGCCCCCTTCCACCTTGCCCCCTTCCACCACCCTTGTCGTTTTACCACTTCCACCGTTCTCCACACTGCTTCCCTCTTGAGATCACACCTTCCGTAGCCAACAGTAGGCTCACCAGGCCTGAGGTCAGTTGTAGCCGGCCCTGATCGGTCCTGGTGTTTTCTCGCCTCCAGCTCTTCACCGCCCCCCCATCCCTTACTTTCAGTCTGAAGAAGAGTCCCGACCTGAAACGTCACCCATTCTTTTTCTCCAGAGATGCTGCCTGTCCTGCTGCGTCACTCCAGCACTTTGTGTCTCTCTTAAGCAAATATGTGTCAGTACTCCTCCTATTGAAGGTAATTGCTTCCTTAGGAAAGGAGAGCAGATCTGTATACGTCGACAATTACTTCTCTCCATAGATGCTGCCTCACCCGCTGAATTTCTCCAGCATTTTATGTCTACCACTCCACTTGCGTGTTTGCTTTCAGATCTTTTCCAAAATTTATCATCATTTAATTAATAGGTAGACAAAAAAGCTGGATAAACTCAGTGGTTGAGGGAGCATCTATGGAGCGAAGGAAATAGGCGACATTTCGGGTCGAGACCCTTCTTCAGGGTGAGGGTGGGTTGGGAAAAAGATAGGAAGAGGCAGAGTCAGTGGGCTGAGGGAGAGCTGGGAAGGGGAGAAGAAAGCAGGGACTACCTGAAATTGGAGAAGTCAATGTTCACACCGCTGGGGTGTAAACTGCCCAAACAAAATATGAGGTGCTGCTCCTCCAAATTACGGTGGGCCTCACTCTGGCCATGGAGGAGGCTCAGGACAGAAAGGTCGGATTCGGAATGGGAGGGGGAGTTGAAGTGCTGAGCCACAGGGAGTTGGTTATTGCGAGCCGAGCAGAGGTGTCGGACGAAACGATCGCCAAGCCTACGCTTGGTCTCACCGATGTAGAGCAGCTGACACCTAGAGCAGCGGATGCAATAGATGAGGTTGGAGGAGGTGCAGGTGAACCTGTGCTGCACCTGGAAAGACTGCTTGGGTCCTTGGATGGAGTCAAGGGGGGAGGTAAAGCGACAAGTGTAGCATTTCCTGCGGTTGCAAGGGAAAGTGCCAGGAGAGGGGGTGGTTTGGGTGGGAAGGGACAAATTGATCAGGGAGTTACGGAGAGAGCGGTCTCTGCGGAAAGCAGACAGGGGAGGAGATGGGAAGATGTGGTCAGTGGTGGGATCCCGTTGGAGGTGGCAAAAATGTTGGAGGATTAGTTGTTGCATGTGACGGCTGGTAGGGGGGAAGGTGAGGACAAGGGGGACTCTGCCCTTGTTACGAGTGGAGGGATGGGGAGTGAGAGCAGAGTTACGGGCTATAGAAGAGACCCTGGTGAGAGCCTCATCTATAGTAGAAGAGTGTTCTGTGCTCTTTATTATTTGTATGGCTGTATGGTGACCACACATTTCACTGTACCAATTGGTACATCTGACAAATAAATGTATTTTGTATCTTGAACCCCCTTTCCCTGAAGAATGAGGACATCTCCGATGCCCTGGTTTGGAAAACCTCATCCTGGGTGCAGATGCGGCGTAGACGGAGTAATTGTGAGTAGGGGATGGAGTCCTTACAGGAAGCAGGGTGGGAAGAAGTGTAATCCAAAATAATGTTCTACCGTTCTTTTTTTCCACTAAATTGGATGACTTTACATTTATCCACATTACATTGCACCTGCCACCTATTTGCCACTCACTGATCTTGGCTGAAACCCCTTGAATCTTTTTTGAATTCTCCTCCCATTTCACAGTCCGACCCAGTTTCATGTTTAGTAAACTTAGAAATATTACATTCAGTTCCCTCATCCCAATCAGTATGTTTCCTGTACATCCTGTTTCCTTTCTCGTTTAGGACCACCTGCTGCGCTCACGTATGGTTTGATTGTACACGCGTGTGGTATGTTCTGCCAGCACTGCACGCAAAACATTGATTTTTACTGCATCTTGCTACACATGACAATGAATAATTAATACCAATGCCAGCTGCCGGAGGAGGTAGTTGAGGCAGGCACTATCGCAACGTTTAAGAAACACTTACACAGGTACATGGATAAGATTCAAGATTCAAGATTCAAGATTCAAGATTCAAAAGAGTTTATTGTCATGTGTCCCTGATAGGATAATGAAATTCTTGCTTTGCTTCAGCACAACAGAACATAGTAGGCATTGACCACAAAACAGATCAGTGTGTCCATATTCCATTATATAAATATATACACACATTAATAAATAAACAGATAAAGTGCAAATAACAGATAATGGGCTATTAATGTTCAGAGTTTTGTCCGAGCCAAATTTAATAGCCTGATGGTTGTGGGGAAGTAGCTATAAGGACAGTTTAGATGGATAGGGGCCAAACGCAGGCAGGTGGGACTAGTGCAGATGAGGACATGTTGGTCGGTGTGGGCAAGTTGGGCCGAAGGCCTGTTTCCACTGTGACTCTACAACCAATACCAAGGAGTAGCTGGAGTCTGGTAATACTCTATCAGACACTACCAGCCACCCTGAGCGAGACACTTATGTCCTATCTTTTATCCATGAAATAGCTTTCATTCCATAGGAATACATTGCCTAAATCCTATATTATTTAATTCCTCCCACCTTTATGTGGGATTTTATGCAAGGCCTTCTGAAAATCTAGATCACAACGTGCACAGATTCTCACTTATCTATTCTACCATTTACATCTTAAAAGGCCTCTAATAGGTACATTAAATACAGTTTCCCTTTCATAAATCCATACGGAATTTATCTTATGTCATGGATAATTTCTGTGTTCTGTAACCATATTATAGAGTAATACTGCGTGGAAACAGGCCTTGTGGCCCAACTTGTCCATGCCCACGAGGATGCCCCACCAAAGTTAATCCCATTTGCCAGCATTTGGTCCTCATCCCTCTAAACCTTTCCTATCCATGCATCTGTCCAAGTGTCTTTTGAATGTTGTTGTTGTTCCTGCCTCAACGACCTCTTCCTGCAGCTCATTCCACATACTCATCACCCTTTGTGTGAAAAGGTTGCCCCTCAGTTTCCTATTAGATCTTCCCCTCTCACCTTAAACCTATGTCCTCTGGTTCTTGATTCCCTTACCCTGAGTATATTAGTAATACTCCACAGCCTTTTCCCTATTGTTGATGACCAGTCTTTTTCTTCCTCCTTTTTCATGTTGGTGCAACGGTAGAGTTGTTGGCTTACAGCCCTTGCAGCGCCAGAGACCCCGGTTCAATCCTGACTACGGGTGCTGTCTGTACGGAGTTTGTACATTCTGCCTGTGACTGCGTGGATTTTCCCCAGGTGCACCGTAGACGGAGGAATCCATCCCCTATTCCCAATTCCTCCGTCTACGCCGCATCTGCTCCCAGGATGAGGTGTTCCACACCAGGTCATCACAAATGGCCTCATTCTTCAGAGAACGGGGATTCCCCTCCCCCACTATAGATGAGGCTCGCACCAGGGTCTCCTCCATACCCCGCAACACTGCCCTCTCTCCCCATTCCCCACTCGCAACAAGGGCAGAGTCCCCCCCCTGGTCCTCACCTTTCACCCCTCCAGCAGGCAAATACAACAGATAGTCCTCCGCCAGTTTCGTGCGCAACAACCTGTCTGCCTTCCGCAAAGACCGCTCCCTCCGCAACTCCCTTGTCAATTCTTCCCTTCCCTCCCGCTCTACCCCTTCCCCGGGCACTTTCCCTTGCAACCGCAAGAAATGCTAGACTTGTCCCTTCACCTCCCACCTCCACTCCTTTCAGGGACCCAAGCAGTCCTTCCAGGTCCGACAGAGGTTCACCTGCACCTCCTCCAACCTCATCTACTGCATCCGCTGCTCCAGATGCCAGATGATCTATATCGGTGAGACCAAGCGGAGGCTTGGCGATCGTTTCGCCGAACACCTCCGCTCGGTCCGCAATAACCAAGCCGACCTCCCGGTGGCTCAGCACTTCCAACTCCCCCTCCCATTCCGTATCCGACCTCTCGGTCCTGGGCCTCCTCCACGGCCAGAGTGAGCAACACCGCAAGTTGGAGGAACAGCACATCATATTCCGCTTGGGGAGTCTGCATCCTTTGGGCTTGAACATTGAATTTTCTCAATTCTGTTAACCCTTGCTGTCTCCTCCCCTTCCCACCTCTCCCTCAGCCCTCGGGCCCTGGCATTCCCTCTCTCTCTATCTCTCTGCCCCTCCCTAGTCGCACTAGCTTCTCATTTTCACACCACAAACAGCTTACAATGGCTTGTTCCCTTTATCATCAATACTTTTTTGCATATCTTTCATTCATTGTTCTTTATCTCTCCATATCACTGTCTATATCTCTCGTTTCCCTGATCCCTGACCAGTCTGAAGAAGGGTCTCGACCCGAAACGTCCTTCGCTCCTTAGATGCTGTTGCACCCGCTGAGTTTCTCCAGCCTTTTGTGTAACCCTCGATTCTCCAGCATCTGCAGTTCCTTCTTTAACACAGATCATAGACCAAGGTTGTCCTACAACTTTAGGCTGTGCACGCCATTCGCAAGAAGAAGAGCACAGGGATTCCTGCTTGTCCCCCTGCTCTACTCTCTTTACACCCAGGACTGCACCAATAAGCACAGCTCTAATGGCGACGACACCACTGTTGTTGGCTGAATCATGGGTGGTGATGAGTCAGCCTACAGAGGGAGATAGAACATCTGGATGAGTGCAGCTTCAACAACAACCACTCACTCTACATCAACGAAACGTTGACTTCAGAAAGGGGAAACCAGGAGATAGCACGGCAAGTTTCACTGGTGCTTTGGCGATGGAGAGAGATAGCACCTTCAAATTTCGACGCGTAAGTACCTCGGATGACCTGTCCTCGGAGCAGCAAATAGATGTAATAACCAGAAAAGGCTCTACGCCACCTTTAAAGAGATTTGGCATGCCACTGAATATTCTAATAAAGTTTGATAGATACACTGTAGAAATATCCTAAATTGTCGCATCATGGCCTGGTACTGCAATTCCAACAGGCAGGAACATAACAGAGTAAGGAGTGTGGTGGACTCAGTCTGATCCATCACTGCTTCTAGTCTCTCAAATGATGCAGTCAAAGAGAGTCATAGAGTGATACAGTGTAGAAACAGGCCTTCAGCCCAACTTGCCCACACCGACCAACATGTCCCAGCTACACTAGTCCCACCTGCATGTGCTTAGGCCATGACTGTCTATACCTCTCCTATCTGTGTACCTGTTCCAATGTCTCTTAAATGTTATGACTGCTGTTAGATTTTATAGATTTCAATACGATCCCATCTCACTTTTCTAAGCTCCTGTGAATATAAGCTACTCCTCCTGAATCCCCCATTAATGGAACCTCTCGAGAATCAATCTGGTGAATCCATGTTGCATTGCCCCCTAGGCAATCTTATCCATCCTTAAATATGGAGATAAAACTACACTCAGTGCTCCAGATGTGGCTTTGCTGAAGTCTTACACAGTTTCAACTAAATATCCTTAAACTTGCACTAAACCCCACTGCAATAAAGATCAACATGCCCTTTTCCTTCCCAAATGTTTGCTGTACCATCAACTCATGAACCAGTACACTACTACTCTGTGTAGAGTAGCAGTTATTTCACCAAAGCTAATGTTTAAACAAATTAATTCTCAATGCATGGACATCAGTCGTTTAAATTAGATGTACTGCATGGAAATAGGCCTTTCAGCCCACCGAGTCAACACAGACCATTAATCATCCATTCACATTAGTTCTATGTTATTCTACTTTCTCATCTACTCTAGTACACTTTTAGGGGCAATTTTACAAGAGGTCATTTAACCTACAAACCACACGTCTATGGGATGTGGGAGCAAGCTGTAGCCCCCCGGAGAAAACCCACGCGGAAACAGGGAGAACGTGCAAACTCCACACGGACAGCACCTGAGATCAGGATCTAACCTGATTATCTGATGCTGTGAGGCAGGAGCTCCACCAGCTTCGCCACCGTACCACCCTCAATAGATAGGCATCATATATTGCCCAATTTGACATGAATGAGAGAAGGTTGAAGGTGTTCAAACGAGGAGAGTATTTCACTTCACCCACAAAGCTGCTTAGGAGTCAGAAATTGAGCCTTTCTGTACAGAGTACCTAATATATGACCAGCTCTAGTTACCAAGGCAATTAGACAGGTGGTTCAATTGAAGTTCTAGCTAATGACAATTGATGATGGTAGAATCTTTTATAGCCACAAGCAGATGGCCCAGTGCTCTTGTTTTAAACACTCATTCTCTAGCATTTGGCTGTAAATATTTCTTGCCACTTAAGAACACGACAACATGCAATGCTGTTCCTGCTAAATGTTTAGGAGAGGAGATAAAGGCGATAGGTTAGAAGTTATTTTTCAAAATATTTTATTTTTTACGCAATCCCACCAACTACCTCTTCTCCCCTCTCCCATCAGGCAAGAGGTACACAAGTTTGAAAGCGTACACTTCCAGATTCAGGGACAGTTTCTTCCCAGCTGTTATCAGACAATTAGATAGTCCTCTCATCAACTAGAGTGTGGCCCTGACCTCCTATCTACCTCAATGGAGACCTTTGAACTATCTTTAATCAGACTTCAATATACTCAAAATGTTGTATGTTTATCTTTATCTGTGTACTGTGGATGGCTTGATGTATTCATGTATAATCTTTTCTATGACTGGATAGAAAGGAAATAAAAGCTTTCACTGTAAACCTTGGTACACGTGACAATAATAAACTAAACTAAACTAAACAATCCGATTGTATTAGAAAAGCCATTGGCAACTCTATGACCAGCTCAGCGGGTCAGGCTGCATCTCTGGAGAACATGGATTGGTGACATTTCAGGTCGGGACCCTTAATCAGACTGATATCTTCCCATTTCTGAGGATGGATGTGCTGGCTCTGGAGAGGGTTCAGAGGAGGTTTACAAGAATGTTTCCCGGATTGATGAGCATTTGACAACATTGTACTTGCTGGAGGTTGTGCTGGCTAGGGAGAGTCTAGGACCAGAGGTCATTCAGAATTAAAGGGCCCTCTTTTAGAGGAGGTGAGGAGGAACTTATTTTGTCAGAGGGTAGTTAATCTGTGGATTATTTCCAGAGATTGATTGAATGGCGGAGTTCGATGGGCCAAATATGTGAGCATTTGACAACATTGGGCCTGCACTCAAATTTACTTGGACCATCTCCAACACCTCCCTCCCCTTTCTTGATCTCCCGGTTGCGAAACACTTTAATTATCCTTCCTATTCCCACACTGACCTTTCTGTCCTAGGTCTCCTCCTTTGTCAGAGGCTAAATGCAAATTGGAGGAACAGCATCTCATATTTTGCTTGGGTAGCTTACAGCCCAGTGGTAAGACTATTGATTTCTATAACTTCAAGTAACCCCGGCATTTCCTTCTCTCTCTCTATCCCTCCCCCACCCTAGTCACACCAGCTTCTCATTTTCACCCAACAAACAGCTAACAATGGCCTGTTTCCTTTAACATCGTTACTTTTTTGCTTATCTTTCATTCATTTTTCTATATCTCTCCACATCATCTTCAATATCTCTCATTTCCCTTTCCCGTGACTTTCAGTCTGAAGAAGGGTCTCGACCCGAAACTTCACCCATTTCTTCTCTCCATAGTTGCTGCCTGTCCCGCTGGGTTACTCCAGCTTTTTGTGTCTGTCTTTGGCCTAGTTCTACTCCTATAACTTGTGAACTTGTAAACTTGTGATCTGTCTCACTCCTTATGATTCAGAAATTACAGATGCTGTAAATTGTAAATTAAAACAGAAAATGGATGCAGTGCTCAGCATATCAAGTGGATTGAAAACCCAATGTCATACTTCCAAATAGTCATAAAGCCAAAGAGGCCCTTCAGTGCAGTCCGTCCATGCCAACCAACATATCTATCCTAGCGAGGTCCATTTGGCTGTATTTGGTCCATAGCCCTAAAGTTTAGTTTAGTTTATTTTAGAGATACAGCGCGGAAACAGGCCCTTTGGCCCACCGGTTCCTCGCCGACCAGCGATCCCTGCACATTAACACTCTCCTACATCCACTAGGGACAATTTTTACATTTACCAAGCCAATTAACCTACAAACCTGTACGTCTTTGGAGTGTGGGAGGAGACCGAAGATCTCGGAGAAAACCCACGCAGGTCACGGGGAGAACGTACAAACTCCGTACAGACAGCGCCCGTAGTCGGGATCGAAGCCGGGCCTCCGGCGCTGCATTTGATGCAAGGCAGCAACTCTACCGCTGCTAGGATTCCTCCACCTGAAGGATAGTTGCCCCAGATTGTCATCTCTGATGTCATAGGACCTATCGGCTGTGAGAAGCTCATGGTGTCCGCTACAATTATAACCATCACTTGGTCTACTGGAAAAACTGTCCCAGAGACACTGCTTAGTAAAGATGGAGCCTCTTGCACAACTTTGTTTCAAGCATATGTGTTTCAGCAACATTTGGTCAGCTGGGGTAACTCAGCATGTCAGGCAGCAGCTCTGGAAAACATGGATAAGTGATGTTTCAGGTTGAGACCCTTCTTAAGACCTTCAGAGCGCCTACTATTTAAAACAAGAAACATTAGGAAGAAATAATGGAAATTATATAAGTTTTACTAACTTTTTGTATCAATAATATCATAAAATTTGGCCTTATACCTAAAAAATTAGAGATAAAATGAAAATTACTAATAGTATGAGTATAATGCTAATATTATAAATGTATTATTAGTATTATGTATCTCTAGTTATATAAAATATACAACTTTGAAATTTATAATTAAGGATAATACAGTATAAATAATATTATTAGTATGAATCAATTATTAAGACTATGTATTTTTACTATTGAAATATAATGTAACTGGTTGTTATTTTGTTTCTATAATAAATAAATTAAAAAATAAAAATAAAAAAAAAACAAGAATAGTTATAATTGCAAGTTAATTGAAATATTTTATTCAGAATTACACCAGAATTGCACAAAATGATGGGGAAACGAGCCTCCTAATAACCTATAACGAACAGTAAAATGCAAAACAACTTTAGGACATCTCAACAGCAGCTGCTTTCCTCTTCCTGCTGCGTACGTACAGTATCAGGAGAGGCGCGTTCTTTCTATCTACCAAGCTCGCAGCCGTGCTTATATCCTGTCCTCTTTCTGTCAACTTCCTCAACTTTTCTTTTGTCCGCTGCTGGTCGCTCTGAACCTCTGGAGGGAACGCTGTAACCAACCTCGAGGGGTTAACTACACGAGGCGGCGTCCCTTCCTGTTGTGTTCAAGTATGTTTAGCTGTGAGTTGAACGAAAAACAATCCTTAGCAATGTCTTTAAAATGCACTGCTCTGCCTTCTGAACTGGGGAGGAAATAATTGACAGGGCAGATTATCAGCCAGGGTAGGCTGCCTGAAGAAGACCAATTCAAACCAAATAATTGCCTATAAGATGGTTCAAATTAAAGATAGTGAAATGATTTGTATCCATTGAACTGGCTCTCTACATGTAGGAAAATCAAGATTTGGATGCCTCTTTAGTCAGAGGGTGGTGAATCTGTGGAATTCTTTGCCACAGAAGGCTGTGGAGGCAAAGTCAGTGGATATATTTAAGGCTGAGATAGATAGATTCTCGATTAGTACAGATGTCAGAGAGTATGGGGAGAAGGCAGGAGAATGAGGTTAGGAGGGAGAGATAGATCAGCCATGAATGAATGGCGTAGACTTGATGGGCCGAATGGCCTAATTCTACTCCTATCACAAAATCTTATCATTATGATTAAATGGGGCAAAGATTTTAGAATCAGATTTTTTTGATGCAATGTTAAAGAGCTACATGGCATGGAAACAGGCCCTTCAGCCCAATTGGTCAATGATGACCAAGTTGTTTTACCGGGCTAGACCCATTTTCCTGCTCCTGGCCCATAATCCGTCATATTTTAAATCCAGGTTCAGGAGCATCTTCTTTGGTTCAGTTTAGTTTATTGTCATTTGTACCGAGGCACAGTGAAAAGTTTTTGTTGCAGGCATTACATATAAAATTCTTAAAGGATTGGACAGGCTGGATGCAGGAAAAATGTTCCCAATGTTGGGGGAGTCGAGAACCAGGGGTCACAGTTTAAGATTAAGGGGTAAGTCATTTAGGACTGAGATGAGGAAAACATTTCACCCAGATAGTTGTGAATCTGTGGAATTCTCTGCCACAGTAGGCAGCGGAAGGGCAATTCACTGGATGTATCCAAGAGAGAGTTAGATATAGCACTTAGAGCTAACGGATTCAAGAGATATAGGGAGAAAGCAGGAACGGGGTACTGATTTTAGATGATCAGCCATGATCAAGTCAAGTCAAGATTCAAGAATGTTTTATTGTCATATGTCCCGGACGGGACAATTAAATTCTTACTTGCTGCAGCACAACAGAAATGTGAATATGTAAACATTGTATATAATGGGGAAAAAAAATAAAACGCTCAATAAATAACAAATATAGTGCAAATAACAAATAATAATATAGTATTTTGCAGTTCAGAGCTCATAGCTTATTTGTTGTGTTTAATAGCCTGATGGCTGTGGGGAAGAAGCTGTTCCTGAACCTTGACGTTACAGTCTTCAGGCTCCTGTACCTTCTTCCTGATGGCAGTGTGTGGCCAGGATGGTGTGGGTCCTTGATGATTTTGGCTGCCTTTTTGAGGCATCATATTGAATGGCGGTGCTGGCTCGAAGGGCCGAATGGCCTACTCCTGCACCTATTTTTCTATGTTGCTATGTGTCTAACACATGATTACATGATTACAATTGAGCCATTTACAGTGTGTAGATATAGTGTGTCGTTTCGCAACATGGGAAAAACTAAGGAGATGGTGGTTGACTTCAGGAGGGCGGGAAAACAACGCCATACACCTCTGCACATCGATGGAGCTGATGTGGAAAGGGTCAGCAGTGTGAAGTTCGTAGGACTCCACCTATCAGATGACCTTACGTCCACGACCAACACCACAGCACTGGTCAAGAGAGCCCAGCAGCGACTACACCCTCTCCGTAGACTACGGAAAGCAGGTCTCCCCACTGCACACCTACGAACTTTTTATAGGGGGACAATCGAGAGCACATTAACCTACGGCATCACTTCCTGGTTCGGGAGCTGCAAGGCGTACGAACGGCACCAACTGGACAGGATTGTGAAGACCGCCAGCAGGATTATTGGTGCTCCACTCCCTTTATTGCTGGACATATACAGGAAGAGATGTATCAGCAGAGCCATCTCCATCATCAAAGACCCCTACCACCCATCGCATCACATATTCTCCATCCTGCCATCTGGGAAGAGGTGCAGGAGCATCAGCTGCAAAACCAGCAGGATGCTCCTCAGCTTCTTCCCGCAGGCTATAAGCCTGATAAACGGACTTTGCCCCCTGCCAAAGTATCGCGCACCAACCACCAACCTTGGCACACTGAAGCAGAGCCATTGTCGTGCCGCTGCCGATTGGAACTCGTGATATATGTATTTTTATTTTTATTTCTATTTATTTTTTACCGCACACACTAAATGGACACTGGTTGAGCAACGTTTTTTCGTTTCCTCTGGGTATGTAAGTACTCAGGAAAAATGATAATAAAGATATACAATACAATATGATAAGGGAATAACGTTTAGTGCAAGGTAAAACCAGCAAAGTCCGATCAAGGATAGTCCGAGGGTCACCAAAGAGGTAGGTAGTAGTTCAGCACTGCTCTCTGGTTGTGGTAGGATGATTCAGTTGCCTCATAACAGCTGGGAAGAAACTGTCCAAGCAGCCTACAGCCGTCAGGCTATTTTACTTCGGAGCCACGTGAGTGACTACGTGAAGAACCCCGTCCAGCCGCACGTGCGTCATTACGTCAGACGCATTGGTGCAGGCGACCGGTTGGAGCAGCAGAGCTCCTCCAGCGGTAAGTTTAAACTTCAGGTAAGTTGTATTTCTTCCCTGTTTTAGGTCTCCGGCAGGAACCTCGGTTTTCAGAGGTTTTTGCCGGATGCTTCGCGACGGCCGACGAAGGAACCAGCTAAGGGCTGTGGGGAAACCCTGGTCCGACCGTGGAAGCGGGGAGCTGGCGAATGTCGGGTTTCGCGATCGGAGTCACTGATAAGACAGTCAGTGACTCTAGACGTTGGGTTCCCGGGGAGGGGAAATCCAATAATATGCGGTTCCCAGACCGCAGTAGTCCCCAGGATATGGGGTTAAACTGACCTGAACGGTCAGCCCGGGTGCCGGGAGGGTTACCGTGGGTATGTATATGGACGCTGGGGTTTCTGGGGATGGGGAAATCCAGCAGCAATGCGGTTCCCAAACCACAGTGGTCCCCAGGATATGGGGACAGCCGACAAAAATGGTCAGCCCGGATGCCGGGAAGGTTCCCCTCCGGGAATGTGAACAATTTTGGAGGTTGGCCAGGATGGAAGCTCCTAATGGAGAGGAGGCTCCATCTAGATACACTTCTACAGCAGGAGTTGTGCCAGCGCGGGTCAATGCGAGAGCTCGCGCCAGCAGCAACCTTTGCACAGGGCTGCTTCATGGGGATGCCGAGATTATGGCAGTACTGGCCTATGGGAGAGGCCACGCCAGCAGCACCTTTGTAGCAGGACTGCTTAATGTGTGGCAGCAGCACCTGTAGAAGGGCTGCATAATGTCTCACTCATGAATGAAGTAAGCTTACCGAGGCAGTTTTGTTCTGACCCTGAAGTTGGAGGTGTTGCAGAGCAGCATACCTCAAGGCATGGACGCCGCTGGGTCAGTATTAGTCTGAAGCTGAGTCCATGGCAAAGTCGGCGTATTGCTGAAACCAGCCAGCAGCGCCTTGTAGCAGGGCTGCTTAATGTCTCCCTCATGTAAGAGGAGAGCATGCCGGGTCAGTGTATTCTTACGCCTAGTCTGCGGGTATAGCCATGGAGCATGCCCAAGGGATGAAGGGCACGTGCCAGAGGTACCATGCCCAGCAGCAAGGTTGCCATCCCAACACATATGCAGTGAACACCGCTATCAGGGGGACATTAGAGCCGGCCGCCGAATCTTCTATTCAGGTAAGACCTATTCATAGGCGAAACCTGGAGGACGAAGCACAAGCTATTGGACCAAGTAAGGCCAACAACGAGTAAAGCTTCATAGTTTCGGCGACAATGCACCCCACGTCTTCATCGGCAGTAAGCGGTTCACTGAAGCTGGTGGCAGCATGAAAGCTGGCCAGAGGTTCCACGCACTCTACCTGTGCTACTCTATAACTTAGGGACCACTTACAAATTGGTGAGAAGTACACTTGGTTGTACAATACAAATAATTGAGACATTATCATCTACTTCGAGTGGGTCTAACCATGTAAAACTGGACAATACTAGCATTCCAAACAGGTTGGAATTAGGCAGGCTCAGTATAATGGCCAGGATTGTCTTGCAAGACTGGCTCGGAAATTGGGCCAGAGTTGCCGTTCATGGCAGACATGAAATGATGGCAGGCGTGGCCTGTTCATTATGAAAGATGGCTGATTAACAACTGATTTTATAGTGTATTTTCGTTTACAGTGATCATGGGGGATATTTGAGGAGTCATTGCTATGATAAGGCAATGCAACAGAATGATGACAAGAAAGCATTCAAAGAGGACTACTCAAAGAGTTCAAAAACACTGGTTATGTATTGTCTCGATGATATTTTAACAGTGTATTTTGCTAAAATCCACTGTTTTAAATCACAAACTATATTTGAGAAATTGGGCTCCTCTATCCAGTTAAGATTAAGTTGTTATCAAATAGACTTGTTGGACATAGGGATTTACCTTTAGCTATTCAATTGGCCATTGACGCCGGCCTGGACAACAGATTGCAGTCAATAGACACCTGTAACAGCCTTGTTGTTATTAAGCAGCCTTCTATTCATTGAGACTAATTGGCAATATAATAGATGTGATACAGCTGTGCAAGCGGGAAAACTGTCATCCTGCTAAATGGTAAACTGTAAAGTGCCATGTAGGACATTGTTAACACAACATGTTATTACCAGCTGAAGCTACCAGTCACAATGATGGACAAACAGTATTCAGTATTGCTCCAGTAGTTTGTTCGGTAAATAATTCTTTATATTGCAAAAGATGGGAAATTGCGAATATCATCTCTAGTTTGGAGGTGGAGGAGATTTGCATGACTTACCAATTCTTCACTTATTGGTATCAACTATCTATAGACCCTACGGGCATTGTATGGGTTAAAGAGTGATTGAGCGAATATGCATTTCTGCATTCTCAACTTCATGTTGATAGATTAAGATGTGGCATATGTTAGAATCATCAAGTATAAGTCAATGACAACACAGAATTGGTGTTGAATCACACCATATTTATGAAATTCCGGTTCAATGGAACATCAAATATAGATATGTTTGTTTTCATGCTTATTCACGGGTTGCAAAATATGTGGCATAACAGTGGCGAAAGATACATTCTCGCTACAAGGAGAAGGAAGGTCTTTTATATCTTCCTTCATTTTGCTTCATCAATCGGGGCTTCAAATAAAGTCATTAAGAGCCAGCTTTAGGTTCCTATTGTGTGATTGGCTTATGCAACTTTGATTCCCGATTGTCGGGAATAATAATACAACCTTATATGGTTATTTTAAACGTGACTTTGCTGGTTCAGCCTGAGGCTTGGGAAATCAGCCGATGCATGATAAAATCAAATTATGTTCTGAAGATTCAATAGACTGCCCTACGGCTTGGGTAAACTGTGCTTATATGTGTTCTACGCTTCTTTGTGTTCAGAGTGCTTGGATAGCTCCAAAAAGCAGGACCAACTTAATTCCACCAACTTAAAAATGAGTTATTTTCTCCCTTTATAATTTCATCACAAAACATTATCCCTCCGCAACTCCCTTGTCAATTCTTCCCTTCCCTCCCGCTCTACCCCTTCCCTGGGCACTTTCTCTTGCAACCGCAAGAGATGCTACACTTGTCCCTTCACCTCCCCCCCTCCACTCCTTTCAGGGTCCCAAGCAGTCCTTCCAGGTCCGACAGAGGTTCACCTGCACCTCCTCCAACCTCATCTACTGCATCCGCTGCTCTAGATGCCAGCTGATCTATATCTGTGAGACCAAGCGGAGGCTTGGCGATCGTTTCGCCGAACACCTCCGCTCGGTCCGCAATAACCAACCCGACCTCCCGGTGGCTCAGCACTTCAACTCCCCCTCCCATTCCGTATCTGACCTCTCTGACCTGGGCCTCCACCATGGCCAGAGTGAGCAACACCGCAAGTTGGAGGAACAGCACCTCATATTCTGCTTGGGGAGTCTGCATCCTCTTGGCTTGAACATTGAATTTTCTCCATTCTGTTAACCCTTGCTGTCTCCTCCCCTTCCCACCTCCCCCTCAGCCCTCGGGCTCCTCCTGCTCCTTTTTCCTTTCTTCTCCCCGCACCCCCCAACCTCCCGTCAGTCTGAAGAAGGGTTTCGGCCAGAAACGTTGCCTATCTCCTTCACTCCTTAGATGCTGCTGCACCCGCTGAGTTTCTCCAGCTTTTTGTCCACCCATAGGCAGGATTGAACCCGGGTCTCTGGCGCTGTATGGCAGCAACTCCACTGCTGCGCCACCGTGCAGCCCACCACTTTTTCTGAGCCTCCTATTCGGGAAAACAGCCTCTCAGCAGTCACCGTGTCATTCCCACTCCATCTCCTATGCTGTAATAAGATCAGATCTCATTCTTCAAAACCAATAAGTAGTGGGTCATTTGTGTCAATCTCTCCACCTACTCGTCCTCACCTGGGGAGTGGGGTGGAGCACCGAGAATGAAGGTGAACCCTGTGGGCAGGTGAGGTGCCGAGAGCAGGTGGGATGCGGGTGTGGGCGGGGGGCTGCTGCCTCGTGCAGCGGCAGGCAGTACATAGGACTGTTCGGTCAACTTTTGTAACTTTGTCGGTGGCAAAACATGGCAACACATCTACTGCCTAGGTGAGGTCTGCTGTATGATTTTACCGGGTTGTAAGCAAAACAAGGCATTTCACTGTACCTAAGTACATGTGACAACAAAGTATCATTGAATGCTGTGTATACAGATTAATTTAGTTTTAATTTTTCAATATAGTTTCCAACTGTTGATCATAGCTTCATGGGTTACAACACTCCATTTCCCTCCATTCCCTGCATACTGTATCAATGTGCCAATCTATAAGATTTTTAAATACCACTGTCACATTTGCCTGCATCACCACCCCTGGCAGCTCGTGCCAGGTACCCACCGCTCTTTGTGTAAACATTTTGCCCCACACATCTCTTTACATTTCCAGTTTCAGATTGTTCATCCAATTAAATTGGAGGGAGTGCAGCGTAGGTTTACAAGGTTAATTCCCGGGACTGTCATATGCTGAGAGAATGGAGCAGCTGGGCTTGTACTCTCTGGAGTTTAGAAGGGTGAGAGGGGAACTCATTGAAACATATAAGATTGTTAAGGGTTTGGACACGCTAGAGGCAGGAAACATGTTCCCGATGTTGGGGGAGTCCAGAACCAGGGGCCACAGTTTAAGAATAAGGAGTAAGCCATTTAGAAAGGAGACGAGGAAACACTTTTTCTCACAGAGAGAGGTGAGTCTGTGGAATTCTCTGCAACAGAGGGCAGTGGAGGCAGTTTATCTGGATGCTTTCAAGAGAGAGCTAGATAAGGCTCTTAAAAATAGCGGAGTCAGAGGATATGGGGAGAAGGCAGGAACGGGGTACTGATTGGGGATGATCAGCCATGATCACATTGAATTGCGGTGCTGGCTCGAAGGGTCGAATGGCCTACTCCTGCACCTATTGTCCATTGTCGATTCTCTATAAATCAAACGCAAATCCCACCATTTTCTCCCCCCATCCCTCTTAAAGGATTGCTGCCTTTTTATTGAAATCTATATCTTGCAGTTTGTGCCTTTTCTGCGGAAGGTGAAAGTTCACTATCTCACCCCACCACCCCAGTCCCCCGATCTCGGTTTTGCAGGAAATGCCTACCTTGTGAGTCAGGGAGTGCTGTTTGAGGTGATGAGATTGAATGAATTCCATGCCACATTCAGTGCAGATATATGGACGGATGTCTTTGTGCTTCATTGTGTGATTTTGCAGTTGACTCGGGTACTGAAAGGTTTTGTCGCATTCATCACAGCGGTAGAGTGTTGGGCCGCGGTGAGATGTGAGATGCCTCTTTAACTGCGCCAGGGTGGGGAAGTCAAGTCCGCATTCGACGCAAATGTTATCCCGCCCATTGGCGTGCTTGGTCTCATGGGCTTTCAGCTCGCTCGGGTAAGCAAAGCCCCTGCCACAAATGCCGCAATTATACGGCTTCACGTCACTGTGCTGCATCATGTGCCGCTTCAGGTGGCTGGTCTGAGTGAAGGCTTTGTGGCAAACGTGGCATTTGTGAGGCCTGGTGCCCTGATGTGTGAGCATGTGAGTGTGGAGGTGGCTCAACTGCTTGAAGGGCTTCCTGCACTGAGAACAAGCGTGCGGCTTGATGCCACTGTGTCCCAAAATATGTGTCACGAGGTTGTATTTGGACGTGTACGACTTCTCACAGATGCGGCACTGCCAACGTTTCTGACTGCCGCCCACATCAACGTAATAACTGTCATCAATCTGAATGTTGACGTCAACCCGCTCAACTGCAGTCTGCCTTTCCTCCAGAGTCCTGGCGCCAGCATTAAGGTTTCTCAGAGGGGCATTTTGGTAAAAGGGATATCTCAGATGCAGACTTGATGGTGCCATGACAAAGGGGAGGATGAACTCTGGAGGGACATTGGCAAAGTATGGTCGAGACGGATGCATCATCAGAGGGCTGGTGGGCCACATCACGTTGTGTTTAATGGGCTCGTGCCTCATGTACATTGTGTCATGGGGATCAAAACCTCTGAACAGCTGAAATCCTGCATTGCTCAAATCTATCATTTGGTTCATGGGTGTCGGTGATGGCAATTCGACTTTGATATCTTCTTCCACATCTTTCGGCAACTCTTCTGACTGAACGGTATGGATGACTTTTGTGGGCGTACTTTTCCTCTTCCGAGATCCTCCTTCGGAGATGGTTGAGAATCCTTCCAAGGTTCCACTAGTGACGTCGTGTCTAGAGAAGGGAATCGCTGATTCATCATATTGATATGCTGTAAATTTGTTTTTCAGGGTCAGTGAAAGAGGCCGTATCGGGAAGTGTGGAGAAGTTTGATTTCCTTTCATGCACCTGGAATTAAGAATGTCTTTATAATTTTCATCCGTGTCCTTGTACTCCATTGAAGCTGACTCGACTTCTTTCCTTAAAATAAAGGAAATAACACAACAATTTAAAAAATGTCCTTCACCAACAGGTAATACAGATAATAGAAATGTACAGCCCAGCAGAATGGTGGCACTGTGGCGCAGCGGTAGAGTTGCTGCCTTACAGCGCCAGAGACCCGGGTTCGATCTTGACTTTGGGTGCTGTCTGTGCGGAGTTTGTACGTTCTCCCTCATGACCTGTGAGGGTTTCTCCGAAATCTTTGGTTTCCTCCGACAGTCCAAAGATGTGCCGGTTTGTAGGTTTATTGGGTTGGTATAAATGTATAAATGTAAAATTGTCCATAGTGTGTGAAGGGTAGTGTTAATGTGCGGGGATCGCTGGTCAGTGCAGACTTGGTGGGACGAGGGCCTGTTTCCGCGCTGTATCTCTAATTTAAATTAAACAAAACTAAATCTTTTTCTAACCGGTCCTTACATATTTCCTCAAAAAATAAATCATATTTCTGGTCCTTCCATATGGGAAACTGATGGTGACATTAATGAAGCTTGGGAAAAAATTAGAGTTTTAGAAGATGACTCACTACCACTTTCTGAAAGGCACTTGGGGATGGGTAAGAATGCAGGCCTTGCTAGCCTTCAGGTCATGACAAACCAATCAATAAAATACAATTTAGAAATTATGCTCTGTGTGAGGTCCCAAAAAATTAAGCTGGGATTGGATGCTATGAATAGTTTAGTTTAGTTCAGTTTAGAAATACAGCGCGGAAACAAGCTCTTCAGCCCACCGAGTGAGTGCGCACCGATCCCCACACATTAACACAAGTCTATGCACACTGGGGACAATTTACACATACCAAGCATACAAACCCGAGCCAATTAACCTACAAATCTGTACGTCTTTGGAATGCGGGAGGAAACCAAAGATGTCGGAGAAAACCCATGCGGTCACGGGGAGAACGAGCAAACTCAATATCGGCAGCACCTTATAGTCTAGATCGAACCCAGGCCTCTGGCGCTTCAAGCACTGGAAGGCAGCAACTCTACCGCTGTGCCACCCTTAAATATTTATGAAGTGCTATTTCAAATGGGATATTGATTGTAATTAAACAAAGGTAATTATTTAATGAGGAATGTCATATATCTTTCAAACAATTCTTAATCAGTCATGTACCTTTTCTGCTTGGCAATAAGTTAGCTTGAAATTGAGTGCGCTAAGATATAGCTTAAGTGAAAAATAATTTGCAAAACATTCATGGAAAATTTCAATGAACAACTATTGAGTAGTGTAATAGATTATTCATTCGACAACAAACCTATTTTCAGCAAAAATACTTTTATTGAGGTTTTAAGACGTCCACCTTGAATAGCTTATTTAAAATCACGGCGATTGACTGAGAAGTCATGTGTACCTTTTATTGGTTGGGTTGGTGATCACTAGTCATTTTCTGAGCAAGTCGAGTATTTCACAATGCTAACGATGCGTCTCTTGATATTTGTGTATTAAAGAAAATAAAGAGCCTTTCCTTACCGACACATTTGGTGAATCTCACAAATTCAACCAGGGAACCAGCCAAATTTCAGGATGGAATTAAATTTTGGTGAAACTGAATTGTAAAGTAGCATGTAGACACAAAATCCTCGAGTAACTCAGCGGGTGAGGCAGCATCCATGGAGAGAAGGAATGGGCGACGTTTCGGGTTGAGACCCTTCGACAGACATACTTATAAAATAGCATAATGGATTGAGGTCTGCTTAAAGAGAGGTGATTTTGGAAGTAAAAGGACACAGTGTGCTGGAGTAATTCAGTGGGTCAGGCAGCAACTCTTGAGGACGTGGATAGGTGACATTTCGGGTCAAGGCCCTTCTTCAGAAGAGGGGTCTTGACCCGAAACGTCACCAATCCATGCTCTCCAGCGATGCTGCCTGACCCACTGAGTTACTCCAGCACATTGTGCCATTTTGCATAGTCATAAGTAGAGCCAGGATGTTTAGGCACTAAAAAACTGAAATAGGTAGGGAAAAAGGCATATTAAAATTACAAAAAAGGCACGAAAAAGGCATTTATTGACAAAAAAAGTGTTTCCACCACCAAAATATGGTTTAAAATGATAATATAAAGGTATACTACATTAAATGACCAAAGTTGCCTGGTTGCACATAATTACCAGCATATTTTTCAAATTATCTGGTGTTAAAGCAGGCTGTCTGTCACACAGAATATGCCTCAGTTGTGAAAAACATCTTTCTACCTCAGCTGAGGTCACTGGTGCATTCCCGAAACAAGCTACAGACTCCAGATTCATGTAGATATCTTGTGCATTACAACTACCTTTGAAAACTTTTGCTATGTTTTGTTTTATCTTCAAGATCTTTGTTAGCTAAAATCACTTTCTCACATTTTCCTTGTATGTCTTTACCTACATTGCCAGAAACTTTACAAATATTGTCAGTTACTTTGTTGAAAACCTGCAGGTTATTCACTAATGTTTCGCCACGTTTCTCAAGGGAAGTGATACCTTGTGGGAAGTTTACAAAATTGGAAGCAATAAACACAAGATTGTGGTGGAGGGACTTTTTCTGCATGATTTAATTGACGATCCTGACTGCAGCAGATTCTTCTTCAAGACAGTTGACGATATATTTTATCTTTTCAAAATTTGCAGCATAGCAGAGTACAGCAGAGAGCCATGTACCCCATCTAGTCAAAACCAGCCGAGTAGGTAGCGGAATCTTGGGTGCCATTTCCTTGAACAATTGCACACGTGACGGTGCTTTGAGGAAGATTTTCTTGACATTTCTAGGCGATCTACATTTGGAAACAAGATACGTATGTGCTTGGCAATTCTATGAAGTCCTTGAACTAAGCATATCAAATGCAAGATTTTGGGGAATAAAACTTTAAGAGCATGAGCAGCTTTTTTCATGTCGGAGCTGCATCAGTCACAAACAGAAGAATATTCTCATGTTTTATACCTTCTGGCACAAGGACAGCAAGTGAAGATGTAAACAACTGAGCAATAATTGAGCTGTTTGACTTCTCCAATAGTTCCGATGTCAACAAATACTCCTTTGATGGTTGACCTGCCTCCAGTGTACCGATGACCCTTCCCTTCCCAGCGCTCCTTCTAGTCCTACTGTGTCCGCATCTTCCTTTCCTTTTCCAGCCTCCCATCCTCACATCATCACAACGTCACCTATTCCTTCTATCCATAGATGCTGCCTCACCCGCTGAGTTTCTCCAGCACTTTTTGTCTACCTTTGATTTTTCCAGCATCTGCAGTTCTTTCTTAAATAGATCTTGGAGAAGACTGAACCAGCGGGCAGCGGCACAAACACATGAATGACCGATGGTGGCGGCCCTGGTTTCACCCCAGTGGTGGAAATGTAATTTATACTATATTAACATGATAATAATAACATTAATATTAACGTATTAACATAGAAATTGTAATCACGGTACAACTAGAGAAAATAGCGTGACCTTTCAGCAAAACAGCAAAAAAAGACAGATTTAGGCACTCGATAGTGAAAAAGGCATCATCTTGGTGAAATCAACAGAAAAAGGCAAAAAAAGGCACATGGCATTCATGGCAAAATCCTGGCTCTAGTCATAAGTGATAGGAACAAATTTTGGCCTTTCGGCCATCATCTACTCCACCATTTAATCATGGCTGATCTATCTCTCCCTCCTAACCCCATTCTTCTGCCTTCTGCCCATCACCTCTGACACTTGTACTAATCAAGAATCTATCTATTTCTGCTTTTATCTCAATGGGGTTAGGTTAGGTAAGGGGGAGGTGCAGCGACACCTGGGCGTCCTTGTACACCGGTCACTGAAAGTTGGCTTACAGGTACAGCAGGCAGTGAAGAAAGCTAATGGAATGTTGGCCTTCATAACAAGAGGATTTCAGTATAGGAGTAAAGAGGTTCTTCTGCATTTGTATAGGGCTCAGGTGAGACCACATCTGGAGTATTGTGTACAGTTTTGGTCCTCTAATTTGAGGAAGGACATCCTTGTGATTGAGGCAGTGCAGCGTAGGTTCACGAGATTGATCCCTGGGATGGCGGGACTGTCATATGAGGAAAGATTGAAAAGACTAGGCTTGTATTCACTAGAGTTTAGAAGGATGAGGGGATACCTTAAAGAAACATATAATATTATAAAAGGACTGGACAGCTAGATGCAGGATAAATGTTCCCAATGTTGGGCGAGTCCAGAACCAGGGGCCACAGTCTTAGAATAAAGGGGAGGTCATTTAAGACTGAGGTGAGAAAAAACTTTTTCACCCAGAGAGTTGTGAATTTATGGAATTCCCTGCCACAGAGGGCAGTGGAGGCCAAGTCACTGGATGGATTTAAGAGAGAGTTAGATAGAGCTCTAGGGGCTAATGGAGTCAAGGGATATGGGGAGAAGGCAGGCACGGGTTATTGATAGGGGACGATCAGCCATGATCACAATGAATGCCGGTGCTGGCTCAAAGGGCCAAATGGCCTCCTCCTGCACCTATTTTCTATGTTTCTATGCTTTAAAAATATCCATTGACTTGGCCTCCACAGCCTTTTGTGGCAAAGAATTCCTCAGATTCACCACCCTCTGACTAAATAAATTCCTCCTCATCTCCTTCCTAAAGGAACGTCCTTTAATTCTGGGACTATGACCTCTGGTCCGAGACTCTCCCACTAGTGGAAACATCCTCTCCACATCCACTCAAACCAAGCCTTTCACTATTCTGTACGTTTTAATGAGGCCCCCCCTCATTTTTCTAATCTCCGGCGAGTACAGGCGACTAAACGCTCGTCATAAGTTAACGCACTCACTCCTGGGATCATTCTTGTAAACCTCCTCTGGACCCTCTCCAGAGCCAGCATATCCTTCCTCAGATATGGTGCCCAAAATTGCTCACAATATGCCATATGTGGCCTGACCAGCACCCCATCCAGCCTAAAACATCCCTGTTCTATAAAATAAAGGAGAAATATTTTAAATTAAAATGTCCAGTTTTCTACATTTGAATACTCCGATTTAAAATGACTAATAAAGCTACGGAAAGGCCTAATGAACCACCGTGGCCTAAAAATCCATCGGGCGAGAATTAAATGCTCAGAGAAGGAGAAAGAGGTGCAGCGCACAGGCCTTGGGCCTGGTGAGACGCAGGAGGAGCCCGGCCGGGACTCACCCCAGAGACCCTCCATGTCCTTCCATGCACTAGAGTATCCCAACCCCTGCAGAGTAGTTATTAAGATGGCTGATCCGCGGGCGGTTGCTGCTGGGACGCAAGTCGGGGCCTGATCAACCCCGGCTGGATCGCCTGGGCGAGGGTGTCTGATGTTGTGAGACCCGAAGCACCCGATGACCCCAGGTCACATCACTGAGGATGCGTCCCAGCGCATCTAGAAGATGTATATTTTTCACAAATGATATAAGAAGAATTTCAACTAAAAATGAAAGCTCAAACTTGCAATTTTTTCCTGTTTTTCATGACCTTAGGATGAACCAAAACACTTTAAAGTAGATGATATACTTTAAAGTTGATCAACTAACACACTCTCCCTGGTAAAGAAGGCACAACAACGGCTATACTTCCTATGATCACTCAGGAAAGTCAAGTTGCCATAACAGCTGCTAGTGTCATTCTAACATTGCTCCACAGAGAGTTATCCTGACACATGGCATCCTGGTGTGGTAGGGCAACAGTTCTGCGGCTGACAAGAAGGCTCTGCAGAGAGTCATCAATACAGCCCAGAAGATCACCAACACACACCTGCCTGCCCTGGAAGAGATCTATCGCTCTCGTTGCCTGCGGAAGGCATCACGCATCCTAAAGGACTCATCTCATCCCGCACATCACTTGTTTGCCCTTCTGCCCTCAGGAAAGCGTTACACATCCAACAAATCACACACCACAAGATTGATAAACAGTTCCTACCCCACTCTGAACTCTGCACTGAATACACAGCCCTCATAGCCACTATTTTGTACTGCCACAACACTACTGTGAAATATCGCACATTCTGACTTAACGACGATTTTGTTGCCGTTTTTGTTGTTTCCATTGTCGTTATTATTTATTTGTTACGTTGGAGCTCCGCTCGGGCAGTGCGCCTGAAATGTTGTTGTATGTATTTACAATGACAATAAAGTGTATTAATATTATTATTATTATTATATCTATGGAATAGTTTCTACAAATTTTCCAAATTACCTATTGACTTTGATTAAAGGAATAATAACAGTTTAAAAGATCAAAATAACTCTTCTGCTTTTCTTCAGGTTTTGCCAAAGGCTCTTTTACAACCACCCCAGGAGCACAGTTGAGTTCTATCAGTGCAGCGCTCCCTCAGAACTGAACTAGAGCCATTCAGAAGGTAATCGAGTCATAGTCATACAGTGTGGAAACAGGCCCTTCGGCCCAACTTGAACACACCTGCCAACATGTCCCGGCTACACTAGTCTCACCTTCCTGCGTTTGGTCCATATCTCTCCAAACCTGTCCTATCCAGGGAGGAAGGAGGTCCTATCCAAGGAGGAAGATGGTAAAAGTTATTCGCCTTCCATCACAGTGAGGAGTGCGAGGCCACCGAAATGCAGGATGGATCCTGCGTTGGTGGGGACTCGGAGGGATTGCCGTGAGTGCGGTGGTCTCGGTGCTTGTGGGGACGTCACACCACGGGAGCGTCCTGGAGTCTGGTGAGAGTGTGGACGGCTCTCTGACAGTTCGGGCGGACAGGGACTGCAGAGTGAGCGACAAGTAGTCGGTGCAACCCTGGTCACATCACGGTGAAGGAATGTGTGCGTGTGGCCTGGACATTGGACTGATGGCTGTGTGCCCAGGAATTTTCACACACCGCTGTGGTGGCTGTTTATGTTTAATTTTCATGTAATATTGTGTCTTGTTGCTTTTTTTGGTATAACTGTACGGTAAATCAAATTTCATTGTACCTTAGGTTACATGTGACAATGAAGGACTATTGAACTACCTGTTAGTTGTTCTTAAAAGTTGCAATTGTCCCTGCCACAACTATCTCCTCTGGCAGCTCGTTCTATACACCCACCACCCTTTGTGTGAAAACGTTACCCCTCAGATTCCTATTAAATCACCTATGTCCTCTGGTCCTCGATTCCCCATACTCTGGGCAAAAGACTGTGCATCTACCAGATCGATTCCTCTCATGATCTTGTACAAGTCCTCCAAGTTATCCAAGTGGTGAAAAATGTAGGGAAATCTTTGGATTCAAATTGATGGCCCTGTTTGCGATGTTGCCAGGTGATGTTATGACCTAAATGTCGTTTTTGTGGTAATCTGCTTACCTGGGGTTGGCAGTTGGTCTACTCTGCACAGCCATTTTAGATTAGGCCTCAAGCCTTTAAAGGGGGATTTCAACCCATGACCCTCAAACTAGTGAAGTACTTCCTGAGGTGAGATCAGAAGGGAACATCTTGTTTTGTGTGCACTTTGAAAACTTCCAGTCTTGAAGGAGAATCATCTTCAAAATGTTGCATGGGGAAAGACTTAAACATTCAAAGGTTCCTCCAAGTTATGCGACTGGTGAGAAATGTGGTCCAAGAGACCGTGAGATATAGAAGCAGTATTTGGTCATCACAGTGGTACAGTGGTACAGTGGTGGAGTTGCTGCCTTGTAGCACTAATGACTTGGGTTCGATCCTATATGGAGGTTGTACGTTTAGTTTAGTTTAGTTTAGAGAGACTTCCGTCCACCGGGTCAGTGCTGACCAATAATCCCCGCATATAAACACTATCCTACACACACTAGAGACATTTTTTACATATACCAAGCCAATTTACCTACATACCTCTACATCTTTGGAGTGTGGGAGGAAACCGAAGATCTCGGAGAAAACCCACGCAGGTCACGGGGAGAACGTACAAACTCTGTACAGAAGGCACCCATAGTCGGGATCGAACCCTGGTCTCTGGCTCTGCAAGCACTGTAAAGCAGCAACTCTACCGCTGCGCCACCATGCTGCCCAAGTTCTCCCTGTGACCGCGTGGGTTTACTCCGGGTGCTCCGGTTTACACCAAAGACGTACAGGCTTGTAGGTTAATTAGTGTTAGTGTACGGTTGATCGCTAGGTGGCACAGACGCGGTGAGCCAAAGTCCCATTTGCGTACTGTATCTATGAAGTCTAAAGTATCTCTAAAGTCTAAAGTAAAGTCTAAAGATTACAATATTCACTTCATGACAAAGCCAAGGAAAAGTTGAACAGGAACACACACTCCCAATTCTAATTTATTTGACATCATAAAACTTACAACTCTGTTGATTGAATAGGAATATGGAGGATCCTTCTCAAATTCAGCTGTCTTCAAAAATTTGTGACTGGCTTTCGTCTGTTCCACAATGACACGCTGTCTTTGAGGGACACATGACAGACCTAATCCCAGGGGAAAAAACTGAGATCAAGCAAAGTTGTGGCCAACACCAGAGCTCAAGCTCAGCACCAAGATAACAGTCGATTGAAAAGCACCTCCTTGTCATGGACAACTTGTGGCAGCCTCTTCAAAGGTATCAACAACACCGCCACCACAACATCCAGATCTACCAGTATGATAAGTAAACCAATATCCCATCCTCTCCCAGGACAGTGTCTTGAGTTCTGAGGTCTATGTTTACAGTGTACTATGTTTACCTATCTGTTGTGCTGCTACAAGGAAGAATTTTATTCTTATGCTTCAGGGCATATGACAATAGACTCTAGTCTTTAGAGATGCAGTACAGAAACAGGCCCTTCAGCCCACTGAGTCTGTGCCGACCAGAGATCACCCCATACACGAGCGTTATCCTACACACACTGTGGACAGTTTACAATTTTTATCCAGACACATTAACATTCCCCCAGTAATCGTGTGTGTTTCGTCCGGGTGCTCCGGTTTCCTCCTATATGCCAGACATGCGAGTTTGTGAACTCATTTTCCTCTGTAAATTGGCCCGAGTGTATAGGGAGTGGATGAGAAAGTGAGATAACATAGAACTAATGTGAATGAGTGATCGATGGTTAGCATGGGCTGAAGGGCCTGTTTCCATGCTGTATCTTTGAATGAATCGAAAGACATCAACAATTGGCCACATGGCTTGCTCTGATATTTAATTTTTTATTGATGGTGAGGGGCAGTATCAGGCTATAGAACAATATTGATCAGTTGGTAAAATAAACAGAGCAATGGCAGGATGAAATTTAATCCAGGTGTGTGTGAGGATATGCATTGTGTGAGGACCAATTAATGTATACAATGTATACAATGAAGTTTAATGTATACATTAAATGCATATAATGTATACAATGAATTTTAAACCCTTGAAGAATATTGGTGAATAGAGATAAATTTAGTTGTAAATTCTCCTATTAAAGGAAATATCCTTTCCATATCCATCCTTTCAAGACTCCTCAGGATATTTTATTTCAACAAAGTCAACTCTCACATTTCTACATTCAAGTGGATTTAAGTCCAGTTTGCCAAATCTTTCCTCATAAGTCAACCTACCCATTCTAGGTTTAAATCTGGTAAACCTTTTCTGAACTGTTTGTAACACAATAGCATCCTTCCCTAGAAACACAGAAACATAAAATAAATAGGTGCAGGAGTAGGCCATTCAGCCATTCGAGCCAACACCGCCATTCATCTGGTGTTGACTTGAAGGGCCAACTGGCCTACTCCTGCACCTATTGTCTATTGTCAATATGATCATGGCTGATCATCTAAAATCAGTACCCCGTTCCTGCTTTTTCCCCATATTCCTTGATTGCTTTAGCCCAAAGAGCTATATCCAACTCTCTCTTGAAAACATCTGGTGAATTGGCCTTCACTGCCTTCTATGGCAGAGAATTCCACAGTTTCACAACTCTCTGGGTGAAAACTTTTTTTCCTCATCTACACCACATGGTAGAGTGTGCTCTTTATGTTCTTCACATTAAACTAACAGCTATCTGTGCGAAGGAATGCAGAACAATATCACCTTTTATGAAATAACCTAGTGTCAAAGTATCTATGTCTTTCCTCATCTCAGTCCTAAATGGCCTACCCCCTATTCTTAAACTATGGTCCCTGGTTCTGGACTCCTCCAACATCGGGAACATTTTTCCTACATTTAGCCTGTCCAATCCTTTAAGAATTTTATATATTTCTATAAGATCTCCTCTCATCCTTCTAAATTCCAGTGAATACAAGCCCAGTCGACCCATTCTTTCATCATATGTCCGTCCCGCCATCCCGGGAATTAACCTGGTGAACCTACCTGGCGGCACTCCCTCAATCGCAATAATATCCTTTCTCAAGTTAGGAGACCAAAACTGCACACAATACTCCCGTTGTGGTCTCACCAGGGACCTGTACAACTGCAGTGTGACCTCCTTGCTCCTAAACTCAAATCCTCTCGCAACGCAGGCCAACATGCCATTAGCTTTCTTCACTGCCTGCTGTACCTGCGTGCTTACTTTCAGTGACTGATGTACAAGCACACCCAAGTCTCGTTGCACTCCCTCCACTTTTCCTAATCTGACGCCATTCAGATAATAATCTGCCTTCCCGTTCTTGCCACCAAAGTGGATCACCTCACATTTATCCACATTATACTGCATCTGCTATGCATCCGCCCACTCACCCAACCTATCCAAGTCACCCTGCAGCCTCGTAGCATCCTCCTCGCAGCTCACACTGCCACCCAGCTTTGGGTCATCCTTAAACTTGGAGATATCGCATTTAATTCCCTCGTCTAAATTGTTAATATATATTGTAAATAACTGGGGTCGCAGCACCAAGCTGTGCGGCACCCCACTAGTTCCTTGAATAAGAAAACTCTACACAGCACTCCAGATGACATCTCAGCAATGCATAATATATCTGAAGTATAAACTATTACTTTTATATTAAATTACCCTGGCAATAAATGAATAAACAAATACATTTATTTTAAATTAAAAAAATAACATCCTGTTAACTTCACTAATTACTTGCTTTACCTGCAGGCTAGGCGTTTTGCAAATCATTTTCAAAGGCACCCAGATTCCTCTGTATCCCAGTGCTTTGCAATCACTCACAATGCTTCAATTTTAGTTTTTACGTGAAAGCCGACAGTTTCATACTTTACGACATTATCCTGTATTTGCCAAACCTTTGCCCAGTTCCTTAACCTAGCTCAGTCTATTTGTGGTCCTTATGGAGAAACATTATGATGATGATGCTGGAATCTGGAGCAAAATAAAGGGCCTGTCCCACTGTAAGAGGTAGTTCAAGAGCTCTCCCGGGGCGGAAGATTGCGACCTTCACGTGGTCCGCCCTGTTTCGACTAATGCAATCAACTCGATGTGCACAAACGGAAGATCAAATAGAACAAGTTGTCCTACAACTTTAGGCTGTGCACGCCACACGAAAGAAGAAGATGAAGAAGAGCTCTCCTGAGTTTAAAAAAAAATCAAACTCGTGGTAAGCACGTAGAATGTACGCAGCGGGTACGTCGGGAGCTCGGGGCGTCTCTTAGTGACTCGTAATGCTAACGGCAGGTACTCGGGAAATGTGGTAGCTCGGGGCGTTTCTTAGTGACTCGTAATGCTAACGGCAGGTAGCTCGTGAAGACTCACGAAGATTTTTCACATTGTTGAAAAATGTCCACGAGAGCCCCGAGTACCTACGAGCGGCTATTACCGTAATTCTCCGAGTTCGAATCAGGGGAAACTCGGGAGAACTCTTGAATTAGCTCGAAGAGTGGGACAGGCAGTTAATGCAGACCTCAGCAGGTCAGGCAGCATCTGTGAGGCAAAAGAGAAGGTTGATGTTTTGGGTTGAGACCCTGCATCAGGACCATGTGTAGAGGAGTGGAAAGAAAATTACGGCATGTGTATAGAAGTGTGGGGAAGGGCCTATAATAGGAGCCAGTCTTTGATAGGTGGAAGGGGAGATGACGGTTAGATATAGCCAGGTAGGGCAGGGGGGGGAAGAGATGGAAAAGGTGAACAAAGGAACAGAGAACCTGCAAGGCCATAAGGCAGTGGGAATGGAATGCACTGGAAATGTTAGCGTTCAGAAAGCTATGGAGATCAGGTCAGTGGCTATGTTTACGGCAGAGATAGATAGATTCTTGATTAGTACAGGTGTCAGAGGTTATGGGGAGAAGGCAGGTGAATGGGGTTAGGAGGGAGAGATAGATCAGCCATGATTGAATGGCGGAGTAGACTAGTTGGGCCGAGGAGCCTAATTCTGCTCCTATCACTTATGATCTTACGAGAGAAAGTCATGGGCTGACAAATAGGAAGATGTAGTCTTAATATTACATGCCAAAAGATAGCGCGCCCTTCGCAAATATTAGATATTAGATCATTAACTGAATCCTCATGCTTAGTTTTCTGTTTATCTTTCTCGAACATATTTAAACAGAGTGCGGCTTTTTTGAATTTCAAGTGTCAACAGTGTTTAATTGTCATCTGTACCAACAGCAAAACAATTACATTCTTACTTGCGCCAGCATAACGGGCCTGTAAACACAATGCGCATAGATAATGTGCAATAAACAAAATTCAACAAATGAATAACCACAATACTTGTGCAAAACAAAGAGAAGTCCTAAACGCAACCATAGGTGGAAATCTGAATGACTTTTGAATACATTTAAATTAATTGTGAGTAAAACGTGTCTGAGTTATCGGAGTGTCTGATCACTGTTCAGAAAGTCCTGTCACCAACAGCACAAAACTGGACGATAACAATTTTGTTGTCAATGAGCAAAAGTACATTGAAATAATACATTTCTATAAATGTTCAATTAATGTAAGACACACCTTAATACAATTTAAAATCTTACGCAGATTATACTATTCAAAAACTAAAATAAGTAAACTTTTTCCCAACGTCTCACCTATATGTGATAAATGTCAATGTCAAGAAGCTAATATAGCGCACTCATTTGTCTTTTGTACAAAATTTCAAACATTTTGGACTGAAATTTTTGAAATTTTCACAAAAATATTTAAAATAAAACTGACCCCGGAAGCAGACTGGGTAATCTTCGGGATATCGGAAGATTGCCCTGAATTAAATGTGTTTCAAAAGACTCTATTTGAATATGGCTTAATAACTGGAAAAAAGCTAATCTTAAAATTCTGGAAAAATTCCTTTGTCCTCTGTCATGCTTTTGAACTTTCACATCTCTTTTTCACTTTTCTACTTTCTATGCTGCTATTTTTCTCTCTATTCTCCCTTTTCTAAAGCCTTAAAATAAAAAAAAAATTAAGGGGTACAATGACTGTAATTCAATACAAGGGATGTACACTGATGTAACTTACAGTACCGCTAATAAATAAAGATATATAAAAAAAAAAGAAATAATACATTTCTGTTTCTCAGTCTCTCAGTCCATTACACCCTGGTCATTCCCTCATCTCCTTTCTCCTGTCAGACCAAAGATACATAACCTCAAAAGCACATACCGCCACAATCTTCCCTGCTGTTATTACATAACTAAACAGACCTTTCATAAGCTAGGGATGGAGGCCCGATATACTCATTGTGGCCCTTACACATTTTTTTAATCTGCACTTTCTCTGTAATTTTAATGCTGCAATATTATATTTTGCACTATAGTATTTTTCTCTTTGCATCTGCTGTACTTGTGTTGGTTGTACTCAGATACACAACAACGTTTAGTTTAGTTTAGAGATACAGCGCCGAGCGGGCCCTTTGGCCCACCGAGTCCGCATCGACCAGCGACCCCTGCACATTAACACTATCCTACACACAATTTACACTTATACCAACTATACAAACCCAAGCCAATGAACCTACAAACCTGTACAACTTTGGAGTGTGGGAGGAAACCGAAGATCTCAGAGAAAACTCACGTGGTCACGGGGAGAGCGTACAAATTCCGTACAGGCTGCACCTGTAGTCAGGATCGACCCCGGTTCTCCGGCGCTGCAAGTGCTGTAAGGCAGCTACTTCACCGCTGCACCACTAGTTTTTCACTGTATCTCAGCACAAGTGATAATAATAAACCAATGTCTAATCAATTGCTATCACACTTTCTTCATCTCCTTTCTTGCCTCTCTTGCTTCTCTTTCTCATACGTTTGACAGCAGAGCTTTGAGAAATAATTTTGAGGAATATTCTGCATGATCAAGAGATCAAGTTGCAAGATTTCTTCCCTTGTTAGTTCAAATTCAATGTGTCAGAATGACCCTCCCATTTGCTGATTCTTGTCTTTAAAGCCAAGCACTGCTCTAGTATGTCCTTTATGAACTAAGTTCAGCAGAACTCTAGGGTCCATTGGAATTGATTAAATGTTACCAGGTCAAAACAGAAATAAAAAAAATAAATTACAAAAGATGCTTTATATCCTGTGCCAAAAAATGCATAAAGAATTTGAAGCTTAAAGAGAGAAACATTTCAAAGGATCATGGAGTCATAGGGTCATAGGGTGACACAGCATGCAAACAGGCCCTTCAGCCCACTTCGTTCATGCTGACCAAATTGGTATTTTTCCCCAGAGATGCTGCCTGGCCCATAGAGTTACTCTAGCACTTAGTGTCCATCTTCAGTGTGAACCAGCATCTGCAATTCCTTCCTACTCAAAATGTTTTTGGGTCCCTTCACTGTTCCTTTGCAAAGCGACCCAAAAGATAATCGACCCCAAGCTCTATTCTCGGCATGGACACTGCCTCCGTTTCCCACAGGACTAATTCCTATTATTAATGAGAAGCTAAAGCAAAGTTCTATAGATTGGGTTTACAGTTAAGACCCAGCCTAACAATCATAAAGCCATAAGTGATAGGAGCAGAATTAGGCCATTCTGCCCATCATCTACTCCGCCATTCAATCATGGCTGATCTATCTCCCCCTCCACCAGCACTAACCAAGAATCGATCTATCTCTGCCGTAAAAATATCCACAGCCTTCTGCGGCAAAGAATTCCACAGATTCTCCACCCTCTGACTAAAGAAGTTCCTCCTCCTCTCCTTCCTAAAGGAACGTCCTTTAATTCTGAGACTATGACCACTGGTCCTAGACTCTCCCACTATTGGAAACATCAATGATCCTCTTAGCTCCATCTCCTAAAATTCAAAGGACATCCAGTACAGTAGATAGGGTGTTCTTATATCACGGTAATTGATGCACACAAGCAAGGAATATCAGACGCTGCGATATAATCTGTGAACAGCGCCATTCAAATGTGAAAATCAACCCCCTTTTCATGGCCATTCCTTCCTGTATTTAACATGGAAAATTGCCATTTCATTACAAGATGCTTTTCCCATCCAGAACAGAAAGATTTTTTTATTATGTTTCTTAAGGATTTTTTAAAATTATCCATATGGTATATTGGCTCCAGAGAACTGCTTTTGTGATGAGGAATGTTTTTCAGCCTGCAGTAAAGCTCCAATAAGCAATATGCAGCTTCAAAAACACTTCCTGCTTTCCAATAAAAATGAACTGATTTCCATTGTGCTAAATAAAAACTACTTTCTCTGAAGTCCACTTAGAGGTTTTTGAAACTCGCTTAATAGCTTTTTAGTTATCTCGCTGTCACCTTCATAAATCACAAACCCACTTATTCTACAAAGCCAATAGATCCAAAATATTCATATCACTTTCTTTGATCTTTCAGCTCATGTACATTTGCCATCCCAGTTGTTATTTCATTTGAGGGTGAACACTGAGGTGATACAAAAGGTCTATATGTGTAGGAAGGAACTGCAGATGCTGGTTTACACCAAAGATAGACACAAAATGCTGGAGTAACTCAGCGGGTCAGGCAGTATCTCTGGAGAAAAGGGATAGGTGACGTTTCAGGTCGACATCCTTCTCCAGTCTGAAGAAGGGTCTCGACCCGAAACGTCTCTCCAGAGATGCTGTCTATCCCGCTGAGTTACTCCAGCATTTTGTGTCTACCTTCGATTTAAACCAGCATCTGCAGTTCTTTCCTGCAACAAAGCATTATTGGATGGATTGGACTAAATGTTTGTTGTACAAGGAGAGATTGAGTAGAATTGGCGTTTACATCGTGGAGTTGAGAAGAAATATGAGAGAGCTCATTGAAATGGATTACATGTTTACCGGCTGAGTTAGTGCTTGACCCGTTGAGTCACTCCAACATTTTGTGTCTATCTTCAACTAAACCAGCATCCGCAGTTTCTTCCTATACATTTAAAAAAAGCTGGACAAACTGGGAGGTTTTGTGGTCCCGGTAGAAAGGTTGAGAACTAAGGATTGTATAATAGGGATAATTGCCACTTATTTGGATTGGGATAACAAGAAATTTCTTTACCCACAGGTTTGTGAATGCCTTGAAATCTATTGGGGCTGATGGTTAGTTGAGAAATATATGCAAGGCTGAGATTTATTAACTGTAGATCCAAAAGTGGAATGGAAAGCAGTGACATGGTGATTTAGACACACAGAAACATAGAAAATGGGTGCAGGAGTAGGCCATTCAGCCCTTCGATCCAGCACCGCCATTCAATATGATCATGGCTGATCATCCAAAATCAGTACCCCGTTCTTGCTTTCTCCCCATATACCTTGATTCCGTTAGCCCTAAGAGCTAAATCTAACTCTCTCTTGAAAACATCCAGTGAATTGGCCTCCACTGCCTTCTGTGGCAGAGAATTTCACATTCACAACACTCTGGGTGAAAACATTTTTCCTCATAACTACATGGTAGAGTGTGCTCTTTATGTTCTTCACATTAAACTGACAGCTATCTGTTCAAAGGAATGCAGAACAATATCATCTTTTGTGAAATAGCCTAGTGTCAATGTATCTATGCCTTTGCTTTTCTTCAAGGAGTTCAAAATCAAATACTGGAACTAAATTAATTTTACTTCATGCTGTATAATTCACAACCCCTGATCATCACCTGTATTTCCACAGTGAACAGGATACTGTAGATATACAGATGGTTACATAGGATTATGCATAGGAGCATAGTTCCTCAGTTACTGGAAGAGCAGCCAGAGTTCCGAGACAATCGATTCAAGCTTGAGACTTGAATCCCACCATAGTTGCTGAGGATACACAAAAAGCTGGAGAAACTCAGCGGGTGCAGCAGCATCTAAGGAGCGAAGGAGATAGGCGACGTTTCGGGTCGAGACCCTTCTTCAGACTGGTCAGGGATCAGAGAAACGAGAGATATAGACGGTGATGTGAAGAGATAAGGAACAATGAATGAAAGATATGCAAAAAAGTATCGATAATAAAGGGAACAAGCCATTGTAAGCTGTTTGTGGTGTGAAAATGAGAAGCTGGTGCGACTGGGGTGGGGGAAGGAGATAGAGATAGAGGGAATGCCAGGGCCCGAGGGCTGGGGGAGAGGTGGGAAGGGGAGGAGACAGCAAGGGTTAACAGAATTGAGAAAATTCAATGTTCAAGCCCAAAGGATGCAGACTCCCCAAGCGGAATATGAGGTGCTGTTCCTCCAGCTTGCGGTGTTGCTCACTCTGGCCGTGGAGGAGGCCCAGGACCGAGAGGTCGGATGTGGAATGGGAGGGGAGTTGAAGTGCTGAGCCACCGGGAGGTCGGGTTGGTTATTGCGGACCGAGCGGAGGTGTTCGGCGAAGCGATCGCCAAGCCTCCGCTTGGTCTCACCGATATAGATCATCTGGCATCTGGAGCAGCGGATGCAGTAGATGAGGTTGGAGGAGGTGCAGGAGAACCTCTGTCGGACCTGGAAGGACTGCTTGGGTCCCTGAAAGGAGTGGAGGGGGGAGGTGAAGGGACAAGTGTTGCATTTCTTGCGGTTGCAGGGGAAAGTGCCCGGGGAAGGGGTAGAGTGGGAGGGGAGGGAAGAATTGACAAGGGAGTTGCGGAGGGAGCGGTCTTTGCGGAAGGCAGACAGGGGGGGAAATGGGAAGATGTGGCGGGTGGAGGGGTCACGTTGGAGGTGGCGAAACTGGCGGAGGACTATCTGTTGTATTTGCCGGCTGGTGGGGTGAAAGGTGAGGACCAGGGGGACTCATAGTTGCTGAGGATGCTTCCTTGCAGGTGCCCAACCCAGGCGACTATTTGCATGCTAGCCACAGAAGCAGATTTGCAATCACATATTACTGTCAGAAGGCTCAGAAATGGAAAGGGCTCGAATGCAGGCTCACTGAGAAGTACTGAAGAAAATGCAAACACGAATTGAACCAAAATATAAGGACCTGGAACCGACAGAACTCTGAACTGCTATTGAACCGACAGAATGCAGAACGGATTAGTAGGCACCCAATTAGTGATGATCTCAGGTTTTGTTTTACCAGGAGATAGATTAGGGGAGCAGATTAAATGCAGGTGTAACTCCTAATAGCTCAGGGGAGGAGCGTGGAAAGAGTCTCAAGTGTCTGGAGGCGTGACAAGTGTGACAATCACAATCGCTCCACACTCCTAAATGGCTCGACTGTAATCATGTATTGTCTTTCCGCTGACTGGATAGCAAGCAACAAAAGCTTTTCATTGTATCTTGGTATACGTAACAATAAACTGACCTAAGTGAGGAATTAAATAAGATTGTAAGATATAGAAGCAAGTGTAGGTCATTCATGCCCTCATTCCTGCTTCAGCGTTTTAAAATCTCAGAATCGGCTGAAGCTCTATTTCCCCCGATACTTAATCTCTCGAAATGTACTAATCTCGGAAGCCTGAACCTCCACAGCTTTATTCCGCAGAGAATTCCAAAGATTTATTAACCTCTAAATGGAGAACATTCTTCGTGTCTCCATTCTCAATTTCTTGTTGTGAAACTATGACCCGGCCCGTTCATGTTTCAGTGATGCTCATGTGCAAGAAACTACTTTGCTACCCAGTCTGTTTACTCTGTCCTCATCAGCAGAAACCAGCCACCTGAGGAATCAAGGTGGGGACACTTTCTGTGCGCTCCATCAATCATGACTTTATCAAGTCATTCATCATGTAGGTATTTATAAACTGGTCTCAGTAATGGCGGCCGTCATATCTTCCATCCTTCCTCAGAGTCTGAAGAAGGATAGTTACGAGAAGGGTCCCGGTCTGATGTCGTCTGTCCATTTCCTTCCACATATGCTGCCTGATTGCTGAGCTCCTCCAGTAGTTTGTTTCTTGCTGTGGCACAGTGGTGCAGAGGCAGAGTAGCTGCCTAAAGGGCCTGTCCCACTTGGGCAACATTTGCGAGTCACACAGGTGGCGTGCGAAGATTTTGTGAATCCCAAAATCCTGGGACGCCGCGCGTGACCGTGCGTCACTGCTTATGTCACCACGCGCCATGCGTGCGTAATGCACGCCATGTGCACCTCACGTGCGTGTTACGTTGGACAGGCCCTTCACAGCGCCAGGGGCCCGGGTTCAATGCTGACTTTGCTGTGCACAGTGACTCAGAGGTCGAGCTGCTGCCTTAACAGCGTCAGAGGCCCGGGTTTGATCCTGACTACAGGTGCTGTCAGTACGGAGTTTGCACATTCTCCCTGTGACCACGTTGGCTTTCCCCAGGTGTTCTGGTTTCCTGCCACACTCCAAGGACGTCCAGGTTTGTAGGCTAATTTGGCTTCAGTAAAAATTGTAAATTGTCCCTGGCCTGTAGGATAATGCTAGTGCACGGGGATCGCTGGTCGGCACAGGCTCTGTGGGCCTGATTCTGCGGTGTATCTCTGGACTAAATTAAACTAAAATTCTATCATCTATAGTCTCTTGTGTTTTGATACCAGTCCACCAAAGTTCAAGGAAGAAAATCTGCCACCTTAACTCGCCACGGCCTAAATGAGAATGCAGAACGACCAATGTAGTTCACTTAATTGCCCCCTTAGTTCAGGGCAAGTAGGGACAAACAATAGGGATGCCAGTGACATCCACAACTTGTGAATAATAACAAACACTTGGGTAACATACGGGGAATATGATTAACAGTTAATTTGCTCTGAGTTGGATAATGACCTTTTTCCCATTAACCACGGAAGCTGCCTGTCCTACTAAATGTTTTCGACAATTTTCTCTTTTTGACTGCTTGAAATATTTGTTGAAGATGAGGGTTATCTGGGAGATTGGCGTACTGTCGGGTTGCATCACAGCTTGGTTTGGGAATAGCTATGCCCACGTTTGCAGTGAAGTTGCAGAGTTGTAAATGTATCCCAATCCGTCGCACAGACCAGACTTCCCACCATTGACTCCATCTACACTTCACACTGCTTCGGAAAAGCGGCCAACATCATCAAAGACTTGACCCACCCAGTCATTCCTTCTTCTCCCTGCTCCCGACCGGCAGGAGGTACTGAAGCTTGGAAGCACACAAAAGTAATCTCAGGAACAGCTTCTTCCCCTCTGTCATCGGGCTTCTTAATGGTCCTTCCATAAATCATCTCCACCCCATTGAGGACATTTGATTCTGTTTAAATACCAGATGCGCTACAGTGCACTGCAATTCTGAGAACTATATTCTGCACTCCGTATTCCCCTTTTTTCTACATATAGTACTTGAATTTGAACAGATTGTATTTATGTATGGTATATTTGATCTTTTGGATTGCATGCAAAACCAAGCTTTTCACTTTACCTTGGTACATGTGGCAGTAGCTTTGTTTAGTTCAAAGATACAGTGTGGAAACAGGCTCTTTGACCCACCGAGTCTGTGCCGACCAACGATTCACCCATTACTAGTTCTATCCTACGCACTTTTTGGCACAATTTTTACAGAAGCTAATTAACCTACAAACCTTCATATCTTTGAAATGTGGGAGGAAGTTGGAGCACCTGGAGAAAACCCAGAGAGAAATACAAACTCCGTACAGACGTCACCCGTAGTCAGGATCGAACCGGATCTCTGACATCAACTCGGGTGCTGTCTGTATGGAGTTTGTACATTCGCCCCATGACCATATGGGTTTTCTCCAAGATCTTAGGTTTCCTTCCATATTCCAAAGGCATACAGGTAAGTAGGTAAATTGGCTTGGTAAATGTAAAAATTGTGTGTGTAGGATAGTGTTAATAGGCGGGGATCATTGGTTGGAATGGACTCAGTGGGCCGAAGGGCCTGTTTCCAAGCTGTATCTCTAAACTAAACTAAACTAAATGACCACAGGACCAACAGTTCATTGGTCCCTTAAGGTGGGAGTTGTACACACTATGTTCCAAACTTAAAGGAAATGTTCGTACAGAGGCAGCGTATTCAAGGAGAAACGTAAATAAAACAAAGGTTATAGCAAGATAAATGGAGAGTTTGTGACAAGACTTCAAACCGGATTTTCTTTACAGGTTTTCATTATATTTTTTGTTGTTTCATTCCATAAAATCATCATTTCATCAATGTAACATTTTCTTTTACTACAGGTGTTATTTATTTGAATAAGCTCGCCAATACTTCCCAAACTGTGCAAGTTATCCGTACTCAAAACCTAAAAACTAATTTAAAATGAGCTGCAAAGAATTATGGTTGGCGTATGAAACAAGCTGCCAGGGGAGGTAGTTGAGGCACGTACTATCACAATAGTTAAAATACATTATACAGCCACATGGATAGCACATGTTTAGAGGGATATGGGCCAAATGCAAGCGGGTGGGACTAGTGTACAAGGGGCAACTTGGTCAGCCTGGGCAAGTTGGGCAGAAGGGCCTGTCTCCATGCTGTATGACTCCGTGACTATAATTGCATGGAATTATTTTAATGCATTCATTACCAGTATAGTCTGATTATCAATGCACTCCATTTTCTTTCTAGTTATTCTTTTTCAGAATGGGAACATCTTTAGAAAAGCCAGCATCTGTTCAGCGTCTCTAAGATGCCAGTGTGCCTGAAACCCCACAGCTCTCTGGATCATGTGCGGCAATAAGACTGTGGGAGAGACAATTCCACAACTCAGATTCAATACCAGTTAAGGGAGAGCAATATACTTCCATGTCAGGATAGAACCATAGAAACATAGAAAATAGGAGCAGAAGTAGGCCATTCGGCCCTTCGAGTCAGCACCGCCATTCAATATGATCATGGCTGATCATCCAAAATCAGTACCCCGTTTCTGCTTTCTCCACATATCCCTTGATTCCGTTAGCTAAACCTAACTCTCTCTTGAAAATATCCAGTGAATTGGCCTCAATAGCTTTCTGTGGCAGAGAATTCCACAGGTTCACAACTCTCTGGGTGAAAATGTCTTTCCTCATCTCAGTCCTAAATGGGGCCTACCCTTTGTTTTTAAGGATGGCATGTACCTGCTGCTCTAGTCCTTCTTGGTGCCGTGGTCATGGGTTGAGATGGTATTGTTGAAGTAGACTTCATGTGTGTAGTTGGCCTGCAGATGGTGTGAGTTATAGGCTTGGTGGTGGAGGTATTGAATGTTTATGGTGATGATAGGGGTTCCAGTCAAGCAAGATGTCCTAAAAATGTGAATCCATCTTTCCGTATCTCATCAACATGGTTGTATATAGTTATGAGAGAAGAACTTACTGGTGAAAATAAAGAACATACATTTGTACAGTTCCTATCGTGTCTCAGAGTGCTTCACGTGGACTGAAGCACATTGTTCAATTACAGCAGTTTAAAAAAAAGTACAACCCAGCTGAATGAACGTTGATTTCTCTAATTTCAAGTAAATCCTGCATTCCCCCCTTGCCCCCCTCTCTCTCCTCTTCCTCCACCCTAGTCCACCTACCAGTTCCACAGCTCATATCCTCGTATCCCTCGTTATCTCTCCTTCCCCGGCCAACAATATAACATTATGGGCTCTACCTTCTTGAGGTCATTTGTTGCCGGCCCTGAATATTCAGCCTTTTCTCACCTCCAGTGTATTTCCGACCCCCCCCCCCCCCAAACCTTCCTCTACTTTCAGTCTGAAGAAGGGTTCCAACCCGAAATGTCACCTATTCTTTTCCCCCTGAGATACTGCCTGACCAGCTGAGTTACTCCAGAATTTTGTGTCTATCTTCTGTATAAACCAGCGTCTGCAGTTCCTTCCTACATATCAATGTGCTTATCCATTTGGAAAATCATGAGGTTCACAGAAGTTTCATTCAATTTAGGATCCTGTGTGAAACAGAGTGATTGACTGCTGCATTATTCAGCATTTGTAAAACCTCTTCCAATACTCGCTCCGCAGGATCAGCCGTGGAAATGTATGGGCCAGCACCTCAGAATACTAAAAATGTTGGCCGTCATTTTATCAGTTGAAAATCTGTGATCTGTTTTGAAAATGATTTACTGAAATAGAGAAGTGAAATCAAGCCGGCGTCTCTGCTGGTTTGGTGTGAAGCTCTCGACAGAAACACAAGACTTCTGCCGCTGCTCTGCCTTTTGCCCTGGGAATTTACCTTCAGTTGCCGATAAATGGATGAACGCTTCCTGCTTTTAAATCTTTTAGTTTCAATTTGCTCTTCTGCATTTGAAACAAAACTGCTAATGTATTAGAATAATTATTTCTATGATGTGCACTATTGGTTTGTTGTATGCGTGTGTGTTTGTGTATGTCTGCATGTGTGCATGTGTTTGACTGCATGTGTGCATATGTATGTCTGCATGTGTGCATGTGTATGTCTGCATGTCTGCATGTGTGTGCGTATGTGTATGTCTGTCTGCGTCGTGTGTGTACGTGTGCGTCTGTGTATTTGCGGCTATGTTTGTGTATGCGTGCATGCAGGTAGAAGTCGTAGAACGATAGAGTCACTAGATTATTTTCGGATCATTTCAAAATGTAAATTAGTAATTATTTAACTGTTCAGGTTAAATAAGGCAGCCTTTACAGAAGGAAAGATTGTTAAAACAGTTTAGATGTGTATTTTTTTCTTGCGCTCAAGCATTATGTTAATTAAAATAATTTCTATACAATTTACTGAATTCTGGCAATGCAATGTGCAAATTTCAACCAGATTTCATGAATGAACGCATCACTTAATCAAAGCATTGTGCGGCTGCCTGCAGGCTTCTATACCACAGATACAAATTGTTGCATTGCATTAAAGTTACAGAAAATCAGATAATCTCAATCATTTTAAAAAACACATCAAAATGACAATTAATATATTACAATGCAGCAATTGCATACAAATGATGCAGTTATTATTACTTTGCAGATTTATTTACATTGGCAAAATAAGCAACACATCAATAAATCATTTTTTGAACAATTGGTATGTTTCAAATTGTACGCAAACACTTCGGGACCATCCTGGACCATGGGCAGAGTTTTATTTCTTACCATGGGAAATATAGTTTTACAAACCTGACTTCAAGCACTGAGACAAAATGAGAGAAGGAGATCTTGCTGAAAGGTTGACCTTTTATACATTTTGATCTTAATCATTATGAAAAGTATGTTAAATATGCACATCCAGTAAAAGAGCAGAAATCCACACACTTCACACCAGTACTTGGATTCTCAAAAACTTCCTGTTATTTCCTTTAGCGAAACATGGTATTCTTACAAACCAATGATTTTCAAATGAAGAAAGATTGACCATACCACCGAACTGTAACACGTGTGAGTTCTGTGTTTAAAATATTTCTAATTAACAGTGCATCATTTGACAAGTGTTACCTTGTCAGACTAACAATCACAAGGTTATTACCTTTCAATTAACGTACATGTCAGCAATTGAAATTGAATTTCTCATGAAACTTACCAGTGGGTCTATAAAGTACGTGTCTGGCTACCTGCTTCTCACAGCCGCCACACATAGATTTGATTAAAAGAAGGTACTGATCGCTTCAATGTTTGAAACTACCAAAGAAAGAGAACAGGAACAGAGTTACTTTGTTCTCTTTTTTTTTTCAGATGAGTACCTTCGGAAAAAAAGGAAGGAAGGGAGGGGAGAGGAAGCCAACAACCCTTTGACTTCCTGCAAAAAAATAAGGAAACTCCAGATAGTCATCTTTCTCTGAGAAAAAAAAAGAGATTCATATGGAAACAACAAAAAAGGAAATTAGATAGAGGTTTGAGACTTCATTCCCAGCCTAGATTGGGGCACTGCTTGCTCGCAGGACTTTGTTGTTTTTATGGAGAGTTAAGAGTTTAAACATAATTTACGAGACATTTAGTGAACAAGAAACAGTTTTTAAGGATTTTAGTACCCACTTTATTAGCAGAATGCAAACTCAGTTTTTATATTAAGAGCTTAAGACCCGCATACAAAGTGATCAAAATCATTGAATTCAGTAATGCATGTTTTGAATGTTGTGACATGGTGTGGAACAGTACTGCAAAGGAACAGGCCCCTCAGTCCACAGTTTGGGTCAAACATGGGTGCCAAGTTAAACTGATCTCATCTGCCTGTACATGACCCATAATCCCTTTATTCCCTGCACTTCCATGTGCCTATCCAACAGCCTCTTCAACACTATTATCATGTCAGCCTCCACCACCTGGTAGTGTGTTCCAGGTGCGAACCACTCTCTGATTAAAAAACAAGCCCCACACATCCCTATTAACCCCCCTCCCCCCTTAAAGAGATGCCCCTTATAGACCCCCCCCTCCCCCTCCCCCCTGTTCATCTTATAGAGATGCCCTCTATTGTTGGACATTTAGAGGTTCTACAATAACCTCTGGGAAAAAGGTTCTGACTGTCTACTCTGTCTATGCCTCACGTAATTTTATATACTTCTATCTAGTTTCCCCTCTTTCCAACCTTTGACATTCCTGAGAAAACAATCCTACAAAGTGCTGGAGTAAATCAGCAATGCAGGTAGCATTTCTGGAGTACAGGGATAGGTGGCGTTTCAGGTCGGGACCCTTCTTCAGACTGGGCGGATTTGGCGGCGAATAAAGTAAAGTTGAGGTCTATCCAACCTCTCCCTGTAGCTGCATTCTGATAGACTTCCTCTACACCCTCTCCAAAGCCTCTACATCTTTCCTGTAACGGGACGACTAGAACCGTGAACAATACTGCAAATTGCACACAATAGTCCAAATAAACTCTTTAATCAGTCAGCCTGACTCCGGCATTTCAACTCCCTTTCACCCCAACCTCCGGCTCCATCCATCTCACCTTCTCACAACCTGGCAGGTTTGAGGGCTATGGGGGGAGGAGGGGGGTGGAGGTGATGGGTGGTTACAATAAAGGCAACACTCAATTGCAACACCTCCACTTTCAGCTCCTTAATCGAGTGGGTGTGATGTGTATTTTTTCTGGTACTTCTCTCTTTTTCATTCCAAGGACCTTTCAGGAGGAGGATTTCCATTTCCATTTTGATTACTTTCTTAAAATTCTTGCGCTGTACAATGCTATGTTCTGTGTTAGGCAATTCCCCCAAACTTGATATTTGCAACCTATTAAAGACAAATAAACTTACAAAAGCTAGCTGAGTCATGGGAAAGGAGGAGAAGGCAGGAACCTGGGTACTGATTGTGAATGATCAGCCATGATCACATTGAATGGCGGTGTTGGCTCGGAGGGCTGAATGAGCTACTCCTGCACCTATTGTCCATTGTCTATTGTCTATTAATGTGCATGTAACTGACCCATTAATTCATTTGGACCCACCCTATCAGAGTTATCCCATCCCACTTCTGATAAGGGGGTTCCTGACCTAAAACAATAACACTCTCACTCTCTCCTCTTGCCTGACCTGCTGAATATTTCCACCAATAAGGCACATTTCCAGCAGCTGCAGTTTTTTGATTTTCTTTTGCGGGCATTGTGGATGCTTACATTTGAGTAATGGGACATAGAACATAGAACATGGCGTGGGACTGCAGAAGCAGTCAAAGCGCCCGTCCACGTAAACGTTAGCGGAGTTTGGCGGGCACACCGGCCGCACGGAGCAGGAAGTGGCAGCACCACTTCAAGCATCAGTCATATGCCTTCATATGCCTTCTCTAAGTTTTCAGATGACACCAAGCTGGGTGGCAGTGTGAGCTGCGAGGAGGATGCTAGGAGGCTGCAGTGTGACTTGGATAGGTTGGGTGAGTGGGCAGATGTGTGGCAGATGCAGTATAATGTGGATCAATATGAGGTTATCCACTTTGGTGGCTAGAAAAAGAAGGCAGATTATTACCTGAATGGTGTCATATTAGGAAAAGGGGAGGTGCAATGAGACATGGGTGTCCTTGTACATTAGTCATTGAAAGTATGCGTGCAGGTACAGCAGGCAGTGAACAAAGCTAATGGCATGTAGGCCTTCATTGCGAGAGGATTTGAGTTTAGGAGCAAGGAGGTCCTACTGCAGTTGTACAGAGGCCTGGTGAGACCACACCTGGAGTACTGTGTGCAGTTTTGGTCTCCTAATTTGAGGAAGGACATTCTTGATATTGAGGGAGTGCAGCGTAGGTTCACCCAGGTTAATTCCCATGATGAAGGGACTGACGAAAGAATGGGTCGACTGGGCTTGTATTCACCGGAATTTAGAAGGATGAGAGGTAATCTTATAGAAAGATTTACAATACTTAAGGGATTGAACAGGCTGCATGCAGAAAAAATGTTCCCGATGTTGGGGGAGTCCAGAACCAGGGGTCACAGTTTAAGAATAAGGGGTAGGCCATATCAGACTGAGATGAGGTAAAATCTTTTCAGCCAGAGAGTTGTGAATCTGTGGGATTCTCTGCCACAGAAGGCAGTGGAGGCCAATTCACTGGATGTTTTCAAGAGAGAGTTGGATGAGGCTCTTAGGGCTAACGGAATCAAGGGATATGGGGAGAAAGCAGGAACGGGGTACAGATTTTGGATGATCAGTCATGATCATATTGAATGGCGGTGATGGCACGAAGGGTTGAATGGCCCACTCCTGCACCTATTTTCTATGTTTCAATGTTTCCATATTCCATGCTGTTTAAGATCCAGTTATGTTCTATTTTCAAGAGGGAGCCGTTACCCTCCTCCCCTGTAGTTTTACTGATTGTTCTTTTATTTTATCCCAGTGAAAAGAATACACAGGAAAGCTCCTTCTCTGCTAATCTGACTAGAAAATGTGTCGGAATGACCTGCGCTTCAGCTCTCATTCCCTCCTGCACTTGCAGGAAATACTTGCTCTCTGCTTGGCAATGTTCTTGAATTCTTGCCAAAATTTGGAGCTTATGTTGGGAATCATGCCCACAATCTGAGTTGCACAGTTCCAGTTTTGTTTAGTTTACAGATACAGCGCCGAAACACGCCCTTCGGCCCTCCCAGTGCGCACCGACCGGCGATCCCCGTACACCAACACTGTCCTACACGCACTGGGGACAAAATATAATTTTACTGAAGCCCCTTAGACTACAAACCTGTACGTCTTTGGAGTGTAGGTGGAAACCGGAGATCCTGGGGAAAACCCACGCAGTTCACAGGGAGAACATACAAACTCTGTAACTATTAGTCCAACAGAGAGTGGTGAATCTGTGGAATTCTCTTCCACAGAAGGTAGTTGAGGCCAGTTCGTTGGCCATATTTAAGAGGGAGTTGGATGTGGCCCTTGTGGCTGAAGGGATCAGGGGGTATGGAGAGAAGGCAGGTATAGGATACTAAGTTAGATGATCAGCCATGATCATATTGAATGGCGGTGCAGGCTCGAAAGGCCGAATGGCCTGCTCCTGCACCTAATTTTTATGTTTCTATGTAACTATTAGTCCAACTGGTTGAAAATCTCATGGCCCCTGATATTTTCTGATCCTACTCCAAACGAGACATTTTCTAATAGAACAGAATTCAGGAAAATATTCCTGATGTGAATGGTAATTTTAGTGCGGCCAACTTAGTTCTTGCCACTCTTACTTTTTGGTGAGTGTCCGGAATGACATGTTGCAAACTGAAGCTGCTTGTAACAACAGATGCCTGAGAAATTGGATCACCAAGTGCCACATTTCCAGTTGGTGTTACAAGTCTCAATCAGTTTAAATCCCAATAATGAATTAGAAACACAACACTGTAGACTGCCGGGTGTAGGAAGGAACTGCAGATGCTGGTTTACACTGAAGATAGAACCGAAAAAAGTCTGAAGGAGGGTCTCGACCCGAAACGTCACCTATTCCTTCTCTCCAGAGATGCTGCCTGACCCACTGAGTTACTCCAGCATGTTGTGTCTATCTACACTGTAGACTGCCTCCTGATTCATAATTGGGACACAATTAGAAGCTTTTGTGGTGAATACTAAGATAGCTGAAGCAAAAATGACCATACACTGCACCAACCCTTCCTGAAAGTGTCCTTACTCCCTTAAATGTTCAGGGACAGTAAGGAGGGAGACATGTCATGATGGATGAATGGACGGCACAATTAATGGGAGTTCCTTTACTGGAACGTCGTCTGCACACCCACTCTCTCACCGTTGCGGATCCCAGGTTCTGCACACCACTCTCTGACAGCCAGAAGGGGGGCTCTGTGAGGCTGCTGTTCATTGACTTCAGTTCAGTTTTCAATATGATAGTCCCCACCAGACTTGCTGCTGAAACTGGGGCTTAACACTCCCCTGTGTGCCTGGGTCCTGGACTTTCTCACTGCCAGACCCCAGGTGGTCAAGATGGGGAGACATACATCCAACCCCCTCATCCTTAGCCCCCTACTATACTCCCTGTACACACATGACTGTGTGGCCAGGTTCAGCTCCAACTCCATCATCAAGTTTGCTGATGACACTGTGGTGGTGGGCCTGATCTCCGATAATGATGAGAAGGCCTACCTGGAGGAGGTGGCTGACCTGGCACTCTGGTGTCAGGACAACAGCCTCCTCTTGAATGTCACAAAAACTAAGGAGCTGATTGTGGACTTTAGAAGGGCACAACAACTGAGGACGTACACGCCACTGGGGATAAGTGGGACTACTGTGGATAGGGTGAGCTGCTTTAAATACCTGGGAGTCCACATCACAGAGGATCTGACATGGACAACACACACTGCCGCACTGGTGAGCAAGGCAAGGCAGCACCTTTACCACCTCAGACAGCTGAGGAAATTCAGAGTCTCTCTGAGGATCCTTCAGTGCTTCTACTCTGGGGCTGTAGAAAGCATCTTGTCCGGCATCATCTCAATCTGGTTTGGGAACAGCTCTGCACAGGACAAGAAGGCTCTGCAGAGAGTAGAGCGTTTGGCCGAACACAATATGGGAACTACACTCGCCCCCCCTGCAGGACCTATATGCCAGGAGGTGCAGATCCAGAGCGAGCAACATTATGGGGGACCCCTACCACCCCAGCAACGGACTGTTCCAGCTGCTACGTCAGGCAAACGCCTCCACTGTCATGTTGTGAAAGCAGAGAGGATGAGACGGAGTCTCTTCCCACAGGCCATCAGGACTGTGAACTCTTATCTCACCAGGGACTACTTTATTGTACTAATTTACTGTTGTGTTGTGTCTTTTAAAAAATAAATATTTTCTAACATGTAAATACTGATTCTGTTCTATATTGTTCTGTAGTTTTTGCTTAATCCACAGGCATTGCCACTTTCATTTCACTGCATCTAATTGTATGTGTATGTGACGAATAAAGTTGACTTGACTTGAGCTTTAGAGTCACAGAGTCATAGAGTGATACAGTGCGGAAACAGGCCCTTCAGCCCAACATGCCCACACCGGCCAACATGTCCCAGCTACACTAGTCGCACCACCCCGTGTTTGGTCCATATCTCTCCAAGCTTGCCCTATTCATGTACCTATCTAACTGCATCTTAAATGTTGGGATAGTCCCAGTCTCAACTACCTCCACTGGCAGCTTGTCCCATACACCCACCACCCTTTGTGTGGAAAAAGTTACCCCTCAGATTCCTATTAAATCTTTCCCCCTTCACCTTAAACCTATGTCCTCTGGTCCTCGATTCACCTACTCAGGGCAAGACATTTTGTGCATCTACGCGATCTATTCCTCTCATGATCTTATATACCTCTCTATAAGATAACCCCTCATCCTCTCCTGCACCAAGGAATAAAGTACCAGCCTACTCAACCTCGGCCTATAGCTCAGACCCTCTAGTCCTGGCAACATCATCGTAAATCTTCTCTGTACTCTTTAGTCTAGTTTAGTTTAGTTTAATTTAAAGATACAGCATAGAAACAGGCCTTTCTGTCCACTGAATCTGCACCGACCAACACTCACCCATGCACTAGTTCTGTGTTATGCTAGTTTCATATCCCACACACCAGAGGGAATTTTACAGTAGCCTACTAACCAACAACCCTGTACGTCTTTGGAATGTGGGAGGAAACCGGAGCACCCAGAGAAAACGCACCGTCCCAGGGAGAATGAACAAACCCGATACTGACAGCACCCATAGTCAGGATCGAACCCAGGTCTTTGGCACTGTCAGACAACAACTCCACCGCTACGCCTCCATACCATCCCAACAGCAGCAGCTCTGTTACAAAATCAAGAGCTATCAGATGGGAAGTTATCTGCTAAAATGGTTCATGTACCTCATGTGACCAGAGGTGTTCCACAGTGATCAGTGCTGAGACTTAGAAACAGAAAATAGGTGCAGGAGTAGACCATTCGGCCTTTTGAGCCAGCACTGCCATTCAATATGATCATGACTGATCATCCAAAATCGTACCCCGTTGTTGCCTTCTCCCCATATCCCCTGACTCCGATAGCCCTAAGATCTAAATCTAACTCTCTCTTGAAAACATCCAGTGAATTGGCCTCTACTGCCTTCTGTGGCAGAGAATTTCGCAGATTCACAACTCTCTGGGTGAAAAAGTTTTTCCTCATCTCAGTTCTAAATGGCCTCATCTCAGTTCTAAATAATCTTAAACTGTGAGCACTGGTTCTGGACTCCTCCAACATCGAGAACATTTTTCCTACATCTAGCCTGTCCAATCCCTTAAGAATTTTATGTTTCTATAAGATGCCCTCTCATCCTCCTAAATTTCAGTGGATTTGCAGTTTGTTATATGTGTTAATGATTCAGGTGAAAGTGTAGGTGTTCTGATTAGTAAGTTTGCAATTGACACAAAAATTGGTGCAGTTGAAAGAGTGGAGAAAGTTGTCAAAGGAATATTGCAGGATATAGATCAGATGGAAATTTGGGCTGGGGAATAGCAGATGAAGCTTAAGCTGGACAAGTGTGAGATGTTGCATTTTGGGAGGTCAAATGCAAGTGGAAAATATACGGTTAATGGCTGGATTCGCGGAAGCATTGTTGTACAGAGTGAACTTGGGGCGCAAGTACATAGCGCGCAAAAAGCGGCAACACAAGTGGATAGAAGGTACCGTTTGCCTTCATCGATCGGGGCACTGAGTCTAAAAGTTGGGATGTCATGCTGTACCTGTATAACACTTTGGTTATGGGATATTTGCAATATTGTACACACCCCTGCTCGCCACACTGTAGGAAGGAAGCGGAGGCATTGGAGAGAGTGCAGAAGAGGTTCCCTGGTATGTTGGCTGCACTGAACTGTATTAGCCATGAGGTGAGACTGGACAAACATGTACTGTTCTCTGCCTGAGAGATGACCTGATAGGAGTGTATAGAAGTATACAGAATCAAGAGGGTCATAGATAGGGGTAGACAGATTCATTTTCCCAAGGTGGAAATGTCAAATACTGGAAGGCATCGGTGAGAAGATGACGTTTTAAAAGAGATTTGCAAGGCGAGTTTATGTACACAGAGGTGGGCAGGTGCATGGAAGGTGTGACAGGGGAGGTGGTAGATGCAGATACAACAGCAATGTTTAAGGTACATTTGGACGATACATAAACAAGCAGGGAATAGAGAGATACAGACCATTGTGCAGGCAGATGGGATTAGTTTAGATTAGCATCTTGGTCAGCGCAGACAATGTGGGCCAATAATTCTGTCCCTATGTTTAGGAAGGAACTACAGATGCTGGTTTAAACCGACGATAGACACAAAATGCTGGAGTAATTCAGCGGGACAGGCAGCAGGAGAAGGAATGGCTGACGTTTCAGATCGAGACCCTTCTTCAGCCTGTTCCTATGTTCTACTGTTCTATGACAATCAAGGGAGATTAGTCTTTTCAGATGGTGAACCAGGCCTATGCAATCATCTGTAAAAACAAAATTGTAACTGATTGAATCCTTTGCTTTTACAGCTGGTTTAATAATAGCAAGCTTTGGCAGCAAAACTAATTTCACCAGAGGAATGGGCAGGTAATTAAATTCAACTATTTTGGTGGGAGCACATTGTATACACAGAAACACATACACATATCTTTATATATATGTATTGTCTTTCCGCTGACTGGTTAGCACACAACAGAACCTCGGTACACGTGATAATAAACTAAACTAAATAAGCATAATGATTATTGGTGAATGGAATCTATCCCAGTTGCCTTCCCATCCTATCTTGTGTACACATCAGAAGTTAGTTCTAGACACATTGTAAAGTGAATGTGGAATGTCAGAAGAGTAACTGTTTCTTATCAACTAACTAGTAAACGGCACCAGCTCCATCTCAGCAGTGATCAATAGTGGACAAGGTGATGGGTGGTGCTTTCAGCGACTTTTCATTTCCGATCACTTTTACTATCGACTTTGCCCCGGCAAGAAAGTCTGAGGTCAAATTGCGTTCTAAGTCTTCCATTAGAGTCAACATTAGTCACCATGTACTTGTCCGCATGCTTTCAGCATTCGCTTGCCCGAATCTGCACCTGTGGTTCGATCACACAAGCAGCCGACTCGGGAAACTAGAGCACTGTTAGTAATTTACTGCTCGAGTGGGACTTGTATCAGGTCTGAACCAATTAGTACCAGTTCACATGAGTGGACTAATTTGTCTTCTGCCTTGATACGCCAGCTTCAATAGTGATGGTGTTGAAGGCTGGTAGCTTCATCGAACATCTCTCCTGTGTGTCCCCAGAAATGACATATGGTCAAATGTCCAAATGTACCAGTGGCGCAGCGGTAGAATTGCTGCCGTTCGGTGCCAGAGACCTGGGTTCTATCCTGACTACAGGTGCTGTCGGTACGGAGTTTGTACCTTCTCCCTATGACCGTGTGGGCCTTTTCCGGGTGCTCAGGTTTCTTCCAGCACTCCAAAGACATGCAGGTTTGTAGGTTAGTTGGCTTGGTAAAATTGTAAATTGGTCCAGGTGCTTAGGATAGTGATAGTGTATGGGGTGATCATCGGTTGGGATAGACTCGTTGGGCCGAAGGGCCTGTTTCCATGCTGTATCTATAAATGTAAAACATCTTAAATTTGTATTTAGCTGCCTCGATTGAGTCAACTGCTGACAATTCCAACAATCCCCTTGATACATACAGTGCCTTGCAAAAGTATTCATACCCCTTGAACTTTTCCACATTTTGTCACGTTACAATCACAAACGTAAATGTATTTTATTGGGATTTTATGTGATAGACCAACACAAAGTGGTGCATAATTGCGAGGTGGAAGGAAAATGATACATGGTTTGCAAATTTTATTACAAATAAAAAATTGAAAAGTGTGGCGTGCAAAAGTATTCTGCCCCCCTGAGACAATACTTTGTAGAACCACCTTTCGCTGCAATTACAGCTGCAAGTCTTTTGGGGTATGTCGCTACCAGCTTTGCACATCTACAGACTGAAATTTTTGCCCATTCTTCTTTGCAAAATAGGCTCAGTCAGATTGGATGGAGAGCGTCTGTGAACAGCAATTTTCAAGTCTTGCCAGAGATTCTCAATTGGATTTAGGTTTGGACTTTGACTGGGCCATTCTAACACATGAATATGCTTTGATCTAAACCATTCCATTGTAGCTCTGGCTGTATGTTTAGGGTCGTTGTCCTGCTGGAAGGTGAACCTCTGCCCCAATCTCAAGTCTCTTGCAGACCCTAACAGGTTTTCTTCCAAGATTGCCCTGTATTTGGCTCCATCCATCTTCCCATCAACTCTGACCAGCTTCCCTGTCCCTGCTGAAGAAAAGCATCCCCACAGCATGATGCTGCCACCACCATGTTTCACAGTGCGGATGGTGTGTTCAGGGTGAAGTGCAGTGTTAGTTTTCCGCCACACATAGCATTTTGTATTTAGGCCAAAAACTTCAATTTTGGTCTCATCAGACCAGAGCACCTTCCTCCACATGTTTGCTGTGTCCCCCACATGGCTTGTGGCAAACTGCAAATGAGACTTCTTATGGCTTTGTTTCAACAATGGCTTTTCTTCTTGCCACTCTTCCATAAAGGCCCGATTTGTGGAGTGCACGACTAATAGTTGTCCTGTGGACAGATTCTCCCACCTGAGCTGTGGATCTCTGCAGCTCCTCCAGAGTTACCATGGGCCTCTTGGCTGCTTCTCTGATCAATGCTCCCCTTGCCCGGCCTATCAGTTTAGGTGGACGGCCATGTCTTGGTAGGTTTGCAGTTGTGCCATACTCTTTCCATTTTCGGATGATGGATTGAACAGTGCTCTGTGAGATATTCAAAGCTTGGGATTTTTTTTATAACCTAACCCTGCTTTAAACTTCTCCACAACTTTATCCCTGACCTGTCTGGTGTGTTCCTTGGCTTCATGATGCTGTTTGTTCACTAATGTTCTCTAACAAACCTCTGAGGCCTTCACAGCTGTATTTATACTGAGACTAGATTACACACAAGTGGCCTCTATTTACTAATTAGGTAACTTCTGAAGGCAATTGGTTGCACTGGATTTTATTTAGGTGTATCAGAGTAAAGGGGGCTGAATACTTTTGCACGCCACACTTTTCAGTTTTTTATTTGTAAAAAAATTTGAAAACCATGTATCATTTTCCTTCCACTTCACAATTATGCGCCACGTTGTTTTGGTCTATCACATAAAATCCCAATAAAATACATTCACGTTTGTGGTTGTAACGTGACAAAGTGTGGAGAGGTTCAAAGGGTATGAAAACTTTTGCAAGCCACTGTATATTCTCCCCCTCCATTGGGTAGGTAGTAATTCCGATCAACACTCCATTTACAAGAAGGTAGGGTACCCAGCATAGCCAAAGGCCAAAACATAATCACACTCAGATTTTAAGGACAAGATCCAAGTCAGACAAAACTGAACCTGGGTAATCTGACAAAATGGAAACATTCATCTCCTCTTTTTGTGCTTCAAGTCAGGCTATGTTGATTCAAATAATCAGTTGGAACCCGACAGTGATCCAGGGTGCAATCGCATTTGCATTACCCAAAAATGGAAGCAGAATATTTGGTGGTTGAAGCAAATGTTTTTTTTTAATTTCCGCAGGACGGTGGCACAGCGGTAGAGTTGCTGCCTTACAGCGCTTGCAGCCCCGGAGACCCGGGTTCAATCCAGAAAACAGGTGCTGTCTGTACGGAGTTTGTATGTTCTCCCCGTGACCTGCTTGGGTTTTCTCCAAGATCTTCGGTTTCCTTCCACACTCCGAAGACGTACAGGTTTGTAGGTTAATTGGCTAGGCATAAATGTAAATTGTCCCTATGTTGCGTAGGATGGTGCGAGTGTGTGGGGAAGAGTGGGCTGAAAAGCTTGTTTCCGCGCCGTATCTCTAAACGAAACTAAACTATATCTGGATGGATTCCCATTAATGTTGTTCTAAAGGCTGCATAAAATTTGAAATTACATAAGGTAAAGAATGATTTTTTTTTAAACTTCCCACTGGAGCTCTGAGAACGTTCACAATAGAGGGAAGCATACGTGGGAGGATTGTGATGAAATCAATAGTTAAGGGAAACATAACAACACAAGGACATTCTTTAAAGTGGCAAACACAATTATTTATGTCAATGCCAATAATTTGAAGATTCAGTGAAATTGGGAATATTATACAGATCGGTTATGTGTGACTCATTGGAGGGCATCCAGAAAGAGAGGGCAATGAAATGTCTGCATCGATATGAGGTGTCCAGAGTCAACAGAGCATCCATCAAGGGAAAGAGTTTTACAGCACTCCAATTGTAAGAAGACTACTGGGTGGCACGGTGGCGCAGCAGTAGAGTTAGTGCCTCACAGCGCCAGAGACGCAGGTTCGATCCTGACTACGGGTGCTGTCTGTATGGAGTTTGTATGTTCTCCCTGTGACCAGCGTGGGTTTTCTCCATGTGCTCCAGTTCCCTCCCACACTCCAAAGCCATACAGGGTTGTAGGTTAATTGACTTGGTATAATTGTAAATTATCACTGGAGTGTGCAGGATAGTGTAAGTATGCAGGGATTGCTGGTCAGCACGGACACAGTGGGCCGAAGGGCCTGTTTCCATGATGTATATAGGTACCAAGCTGAACAGAAGGAAGCCTTTCATACACTGTATGCCTAATCTACTTGCTTCAACACTTCCTAATCACTTTCATGTTATTATGCTCTCTCTCTCTCTCTCTCTCTCTCTCAAAATTTTTGCTCATTATCTCATAAAATTGATTCATTGAGAAGCGAGAAAAGCCACAAAAAAGTAAAAGGCTTGTAAGGAGAACGCAATTATGAGAGGAGCTTATGAGAGGAGCTACTACGTTAGGCTAGGTAAAAAAAAACTGCTGGAGAAACTCAGCAGGTCAGGCAGCCTCTGTGAAGGGAAATAGATGACGGGTCAGACTCCTCTTCAGACTGATGGGTCCCATCATCTGACTTCATTATCTCTTGTCACTTTCATTGAGGGGAGGCTTTGAAATTGACAAGCCATTGCTTCTTTTGACCCTTGTACAACAACACTCTGTTAGTATTGTAATACAGCCTTCAGTATCTTTAGCTTGCTGTAACAAAAATAAACTTATAGCTATTAAAAAAATCTTTAATTATGAAAATCCGAAGGAATAGATCTATGTCACTGTAGGACTGAAGCTCCCCAACTAACCTCCTTTTCCCCATTTACACAATTGTTTTCATAACATTATTTTCTAGATTTCCTAGGAACACAAGAATTGTGTTGCTCCAGAACTACCTGTATTTATTGGATGTGATCAAGATAGGATGGAGAGTGATGGTTCAGATGTGATGGCAAAATAAATCTATGAATGACTGAACGAGGCTGAACAGTCAAGGATAGTTTGGATGAATGCAAAACAAAGAGACAAGGGAAGATAATAATCAGACAGGATGCCTTCTTTCGTGTCCATCTTCCATGTTTCAAATGTTGACTTTGCTGTCATCGTCCGTCCGGAAAAGGACGCAAGCTTCCGGCGACAATCAGTGGGAGCCATCACTTGTTGCAATAGACGATGGTGGTGGTAGAATTAGCTTGGGATATTTCCAGTTTGCAGCCCCGCGATGTGGACGCTTCTGCTATGGGGCCAGATAGGATGTAAAATGAGTATATAGGAGACACAAGAGACAAAAAATAACATCTGTCCACAGATGCTGCCTGACCCACTGAGATCCTCAAGACTATTTTTAGGTGTGAAAAGAGTAGTTTCATAACAGGACATACGGAAGGAAAATGCTGGTTTATACCGACGATAGACACAAAAAGCTGGAGTAACTCAGAGGGTCAGGCAGCATCTGTGGACAGATGTTATTTTTTGTCTGATATGCAAAAAAGTATCGATGATAAAGGGAACAAGCCATTGTAAGCTGTTTGTAGTGTGAAAATGAGAAGCTAGTGTGACTAGGGTGGGGGAGAGAGATATAGAGAGAGGGAATGCCAGGGCCCGAGGGCTGAGGGAGAGGTGGGAAGGGGAGGAGACAGCAAGGGTTAACAGAATTGAGAAAATTCAATGTTCAAGCCCAGAGGATGCAGACTCCCCAAGCGGAATATGAGGTGCTATTCCTCCAACTTGCAGCGTTGCTCACTCTGGCTGTGGAGGAGGCCCAGGACCGAGAGGTTGGATACGGAATGAGAGGGGGAGTTGAAGTGCTGAGCCACCGGGAGGTCGGGTTGGTTATTGCGGACCGAGCGGAGGTGTTCAGCGTAACGATTGCCAAGCCTCCGCTTGGTCTCACCGATATAGATCATCTGGCATCTGGAGCAGTGGATGCTGTAGATGAGGTTGGAGGAGGTGCAGGTGAACCTCTGTCGGACCGGGAAGGACTGCTTGGGTCCCTGAAAGGAGTGGAGGGGGGAGTGTAGCATTTGTTGCGGTTGCAAGGGAAAGTGCCCGGGGAAGGGGTAGAGCGGGAGGGAAGGAAAGAATTGACAAGGGAGTTGCGGAGGGAGCGGTCTTTGCGGACGTTAGACGGGGGAAGATGTGGCGAGTGGAGGGGTCAAGTTGGAGGTGGCGAAACTGGCGGAGGACTATGTGTTGTATTTGCCGGCTGGTGGGGTGAAAGGTGAGGACCAGGGGGACTCTGCCCTTGTTGCGAGTGGGGGAATGGGGAGAGAAGGCAGTGTTGCGGGGTATGGAGGAGACCCTGGTGCGAGCCTCATCTATAGTGGGGGAGGGGAATCCCCGTTCTCTGAAGAATTAGGTCATTTGTGATGACCTGGTGTGGAACACCTCATCCTGGGAGCAGATGCGGCGTAGACGGAGGAATCGGTCCTGGGCCTCCTCCACGGCCAGAGTGAGCAACACTGCAAGTTGGAGGAACAGCACCTCATATTCCGTTTGGGGAGTCTGCATCCTCTGGGCTTGAACAATGAATTTTCTCAATTCTGTTAACCCTTGCTGTCTCCTCCCCTTCCCACCTCTCCCTCAGCCCTCGGGCCCTGGCATTCCCTCTCTCTCTATCTCTCTCCCCCACCCTAGTCGCACTAGCTTCTCATTTTCACACTACAAACGGCTTACAATGGCTTGTTCCCTTTATCATCGATACTTTTTTGCATATCTTTCATTCATTGTTCTTTATCTCTCCACATCACCGTCTATATCTCTCGTTTCCCTAATCCCTGACCAGTCTGAAGAAGGGTCTCGACCCGAAACGTCGCCTATCTCCTTCGCTCCTTAGATGCTGCTGCACCCGCTGAGTTTCTCCAGCCTTTTGTGTACCAGGGATCCGAACTTAATGGCTAAGGGCGGCCTCTAGTGTTCACTAATGTTCCTGCGTACAGTTTTGCAGATTCATTTCCCTGAAAGTTATGACTTCATATAATTGTACTGGAGACATTAGTTGGGAAATGGAATTTCAATGGGACAGGTTCAATGCACTGAAATTGCCTAATTTGTAAGGTTACAACATAGGTAATTTCAGCCCATTGAACCTGTGTCATTGAAATTCAATTTCCCAACCTACTGTCTCCAGTAAACTATTCTCTCCACAGTCCCATTCACTCCCCACACAGTTCCTACCACTGATGTGCAAATTAATTTACTATGGCCAATTAACTGACCACCAAGCACGCATTTGGAATGTAGATGGAAACCAGAGCATCCAGAATTAAACTATGGAGCCACAGGAGTGTTTAATTGTCACATAAACAATGAAATTATAACAGCATAACAGGCCTGTAAACACAATACTCATAGATAGCATAGAAGAAACAAAACAAAAATGCAATAAAATTAATAATCCCAATACTAGTGCAAAACTAGTTTTCCGTGAAGGTTGGAGAGAAGCAGCAGCCAGAAGCAGCGAGAGCGAGTTTTGCTGGAAGTAGGTGAATCAGAGGGAAAGAAGATTTAAAAAGAGCGCTAACAGATTTGAGTAATTTACAAATTAGCCCTAAAGTTAGGATTGCCAACTGTCCCGTATTAGCCGGGACATCCCGTTTTTTGGCTAAAAATTGGTTTGTCCCATACGGGACTGCCCTTGCCCCGTATTTGGCTGCTACTACTCGGGTAGAGGGGGACGGTCGGGCCAGATCGCCACGCCCGGCCCCGCCCCACCCGTCCCGACGTTGTGCAGCCCATGGGGTGCAGCTGTCTGACCTTCGGACTGTCGCTTACCGCCGACACCACCACCCCTCCTTCTCACGGCCGATCATCGGTTCATGGGTTGGATGGGGCGCCGGACTTTGCACACGATGTCGCACGCCCGGGCCAAAACTCCTCAGCTGGCCCGCCGGCTGGGCTTTGTGTGCAGTCCAGCACCCGGGCCAACTCATCATTCACCCAGCCACGGCCGAGTCAGTCAATGAATTGCCGTCGGGAATTTGCCCCGTATTTTGACCTTTTGTCCCTTATTTGGGAGTGAGAAAGTTGGCAACCCTACCTAAAGTAATTGATTAGGTAACAGATAAAGAAGTGGAACTGTAGCGGAGCGGCCTTGTTGAGGTGAAATGCCTTGGTGAGTAAAGTGTGAGTCTTTGGCTCGAGAGTCTAACTGCCTTGGTGAACAAAGTGTGAGTCTTTGGCTCGACAGTCTTCGGCGAGGAGGCTGAGGTAAGGAGGCTACACTTGATCGAAATTAGTGATTTTTTTTTGTCCACCGAAGAAATGGCAGGCAAGTTGGTACAGTGTGTTTCCTGCAGGATGTGGGGAGTCAGGGACACCGCTGGAGCTTCTGGAAACTACACCTGCAGAAATTGTGTCCAGGTGCATCTCCTGAATGAACGTGTTGGGGAACTGGAACAGCAGCTGGATGACCTCCCGGCCATCTGGGAAAACGAGAGTTTCCTGGACAGGACCTACAGTGAGGTTGTCATGCCAGGGATACAGGAAGAGTGAAGGTGGGTGACTGTGAGAAAGAGGAGTAAACGTGGAACGCAGGAGACCCCGGTGGCTGCACCTAATGAAAACAGGTACATCCTCTTGGGAGCTGTCAGGGAAGACGATGCTTCCAGTCCGAGTGGCGGACAGGTCGGTGGCCCCAATCCTAGCGATGAGACTCGATCGGCGAGACCGACGTCGGGCAGAGCCATAGTGGTGGGTGACTCCATTGTCTGCGGTGCGGACTGGAGTTTCTGTGGTGGCAGACTCAAGGATGGTCTGTTGCCTCCCTGGTGTCATGGTTCAAGATGTCTTGGACTGACTTCAGAACGCGAGAGAAGGTGAGCAGCATGTGGTTGTACATGTGGGCACAAAGGGCGTTGGGAAGAAGAGGAAGGAGGTTCTGCAACATGAGTTTCACAACCTAATTCGTGACCTTAAACGACCTAAAAAAATCAAGGTCGCGGTAACCTACGACCTCTGACGACCTTCCACGACTATGTCTACGACCTGAAGACCTCCCACGACTATGTTGAAGACCTCCCATGAGTATGAAGAAGACCCCCTTCGACTATGTTGAAGACTGGCTTCGACCATGTACGTTTTTCTGCTGCTTGCAGTAGCCCTTTTGCTTCAGCAGCCTTTTAAGAAAGGCAGAAGGGGAAGAGCAAGGGTGAAGAGGAGGCACAAGAAGAGGTCTCAATGGGTGAATGGAGATGATGTGACGGACTGTCCCAGTACACCAGATGACTGGAAGAGAGTGGCGCTGGGCTTTGACAAAAGATGGAACTTTAAGCACACATGTGGGGCAGTGAATAGCAAGCATGCCATTCTTGTCCCTGTCCCTGTACCCCTCATTTTCCTTTTCGTACAGGATGGCATTCTGCTGGAACCATTCCTCAAGGTCCCCCTCCTGCTACCTGATGAAGGTGTGGGGCATAACCTTCCTCCAGCCGTCCCTCACCACCCATGGGGCATCTGCCTCTGATGCTGTGTCAGACACAGGAGAAAGGGCTGCTTTGCTGCCTTCAAATGAGGCAGTGAAGGATGGGGTGGTGGTGGGAACATAAACTACCACCCTGGTCTCTTCCTCCAGGGGTCTCTCAGGCAGGGCTACCTCCTCCTGCACTATCACCTCCTGTGGCATCACCTCCTGCCACTCCTCCTCTTGGGTGGGCAACACCTGCATTGCCGTTTTTTTTTTTTTAAGGCTGTGCTCTCCCCCTGCACTGCTGCCTTTTTGGTGCCATCTCTAAAACACAAGTCTCCTCTCCAAAAAGCTCTCCAGCTATGAATGAACATGCCTTGGAGTGACAGAGGTGACGTTCTGCTGTTTAAATTACCTTTTTTTTCTACTGACCTTTTTTTAACCCCGGAGCCATTACCTTCGACTGCCTCCGACTATCTCCGACTACCTACGACTAACATCACAACCTACTACGACCTACCTACGAGTAAAAAGTATCGATTTTTTTCCATGCCGACCTTTTTTTTACTCGTGGACATTTTTTTATCAGGCTAGAAAAACGCCGCGACCTACTTGATGCCACGAGTACCTACGACTAGCATCATGACCTACTACGACCTCGTGGCGACCATGCTGTGAGTATGAGTCAAGGGCAAACTCGGCAGAGGTCGTGAATTAGGTCGTGAAAGTGGGACAGGGGCTTTAGGAAGAAGATTGAAAAACAGGACGTCTAGAGTGGTTATCTCTGGATATCTTCCTGTACCTCGTGCTGGTGAGGGCAGTAACAGGGAGATAGGGGATCTGAATGTGCGTCCACCCAAGAGGAACTGTGGGCCGAGGAGCTTTTTCATTCAAGTTCGTGACCCAACTCACGGAACTACCTGAATTTTTAACATATTGTGTAAAAATATTATATAAATCATACCTGAAACTTGTCAAGACCAAAACCTGCACATTTTTTTGAAATATGGGAAAAACTTCCAATTTTCCGCGTAGTAATTGTACAATTATTGCACGTTTGACATTGAGGTCAGGCATAAATTGACCAATCCGGCGCTTTGCTTTATGGTCGCTAGGCAGCAAGGACCGTGGGATCATGGCTGCCTCCTAATTACATCAAAACAATAACAAGGTTTCCAAGGAATAAAGGTAATGCTAACCTTGCTGATAATTATGTTTTTAAATTGATTTATCTTTATAAAGTGGGACCCGTTGTCTCCCAGCATCATACGGGAGGGCTGGTCACCCAATGCAATTTTCCACCTCTCCACCAATCCCAATAAGGGAATTCAAGGTAAAGGAGCCATTGGAGGTAGTGACCATAATATAATAAGTTTTAATCTACAATTTGAGAGGGAGAAGAGAAAATAGGAAGTGTCAGTATTAAATTTGAGCAAAGGGGACTATGGAGGCATGAGGGAGGAGCTGGCCAAAGTTGACTGGAAAGAGACGCCAGCAGGGATGACAGTGGAACAACAATGGCAGGTATTTCTGGGAATAATACAGAAGGTGCAGGATCAGTTCATTCCAAAGAGGAAGAAGGATTCTAAGGTGAGTAAGAGGCGACCGTGGCTGACAAGGGAAGTCAAAAACAGTATAAAAATAAAAGAGAACAAGTATAACATGGCAAAATGAGCGGGAAGCCAAAGGATTGGGACTTTTAGACAGCAACAGAAGATAACTAAAAAGGCAATATGGGGAGAAAAAATGATGTATGAAGCTAGCCAAGAATATAAAGGAGGATAGTAAAAGCTTCTTTTGGTATGTGAAGAGGAAAAAATTAGTTAAGAAAAATGTGGGTCCCTTGAAGACAAAAAACAGGTGAATTTATTATGGGGAACAAGGAAATGGCAGATGAGTTGAACAGGTACTTTGAATCTGTCTTCACTAAGGAAGACACAAACAATCTCCCAGATGTACTTGTGGCCATAGGACCTAGGGTGATTGAGGAACTGAAGGAAATTCACATTAGGCAGGAAATTGTGCTGGGTAGACTGATGGGACAAAAGGCTAATAAATCCCCAGGGCCAGATTATCTGCAACCCAGGGTACTCAAAGAGGTGGCTCTAGAAATTGTGGACGCATTGGTGATCATTTCCAATGTTCTATAGATTCAGGGTCAGTTCCTGTGGATTGGAGGATAGCTAATGTATCCCATTTTTTAAGAAAGGGTGGTGGGGAAGATGCTGGTGTTAATTATAAAAGATTAAATAGCAGCACATTTGGATAGCATTAACAGGATCGATATGAGTCAGCATGAATTTACGAAGGGGAAATCATGCTTGACTAATCTTCTGGAATTTTTTGAGGATGTAACTAGGAAAATGGACAAGGGGGAGCCAGTGGATGTGGTGTACCTGAACTTTCAGAAGGCCTTTGATAAGATCCCAAATAGGAAATAAGAACACATGGTATTGGGGGCAGGGTACTGATATGGATAGGAAATTGGTTAGCAGACAGGAAACTAGGGATTAACGGGCCCCTTTCAGAATGGCAGGCAGTGACGAGTGGGGTACAGCAAGGCTCGGTGCTGGGACCGCCACTATTTACAATATACTTTAATGATTTCGATTAGGGGTCGGCAACCTAAGGCCCACGGGCCGAATGCAGCCCATAACCCGAAATCATCCAGCCCACTGGCGGATTTTTTTTCCCCCGAGCACCCCGAGCGCCCCCGCGCTCTGGCTGTAACGCATCCTGCGCAAAGCCACCGGCATGGCCGCGCACCTTCTGTGAACATGTTTAAAAAAAAACTGCAGATGATGGAAAAGATACATTGCTGTCGATACATAGGTAAACATCCCTTATAATACGACACAATAGAACGTTATTTATCCCAGGAGGGTAATTGGTCTGCCAACAGTCATGAAACACAACAAGCTACACGAAACATTAAATTAAAGTCCAGGATTGGGGATGTGCAAAGATTGGGGTGAGGGGGGGGGGTGGGGGGGGGGGGGGGGGGGGGGGGGGGGTGACGGGGGAGGGGGGGTGGTTAGGGGAGTCATACATTACCTTACACCCGGCCATGCATCATAATGTATTCCTTACGTCTTTCTGCTCTCAAATAATCAATGTGCAGCCTGACCAGACATGACAGGGATCAGCAAGATGGGTGTGATCAAGAAGACATACCAATGCTTGATCTCAAACTCATAACTACTTGTTGATACAGACATTGCCTGCAAATTCAGGGATAGTATTTAGTATCTAGAGATGTTGGGACAAAGAGCACAAATGGTTTCCTGCCAGGAAGGGGGCTAATGGCTACAAAAAAAACTTAAGATGCTTTAGGTCAAGATGCAAAGTATTGCAGATGCTGGTTTACAAAACAAAAGACACAAAGTTCTGGAATAACAAGACCAAAAAAGGCACCTATCCATGTTCCTCAGAGATGCTGCCAGACCCGCTGAGTTACTCCAGCACTTTGTGTCCTTTTATGCTTTAGATGAAGGTTGTGCACAATTTGTGCTGCAGAGATCTCTGACAGGATGGGCTATGGCAACTGGCTTCATGCAATGAAATGCGCGAAAACCAAATAGAAATTGAACACTTGTATCAAAGGGTTGCAGATGTCTGGCACCACTGTGATACATGTCTTTGTGATAAGCTTGGAGCCTGTACTTTGCAACACACTTATGAACATGATGGCATTACCAGGTGGCAGTTGTTCAGCTTCCATTAGAGTCATAGAGTCATACAGCGTGGAAATGAGGAAGGGTTAGTTAACAGTCTTGTTGTGCGTGGCCCCTTGGGCAAGAGTGACCATAATATGGTTGAGTTCTTCATTAGGATGGAGAGTGACATAATTAATTCAGAAACAAGGGTTCTGAACTTAAAGAAAGGTAACTTTGAGGGTATGAGACGTGAATTGGCCAAGATAGACTGGCAATTGATTCTTAAAGGGTTGATGGTGGATAGGCAATGGAAGGCATTTAAAGGTTGCATGGATGAACTACAAAAATTGTTCATCCCAGTTTGTCAAAAGAATAAATCAGGGAAGGTAATACATCCGTGGATAACAAGGGGAATCAGGGATAGTATCAAAACAAAAGATGAAGCATACAAATTAGCCAGAAAAAGCAGCCTACCAGAGGACTGGGAGATATTCAAAGGGATTAATTAGGAAAGGGAAAATAGATTATGAAAGAAAACTGGCAGGGAACTGCAAAAGTTTTTATAGATAGTGAAGAGAAAAAGATTAGTTAAAACAAATGTAGGTCCCTTGCAGTCAGAAACAGGTGAATTGATCATGGGAAACAAGGACATGGCAGACCAATTGAATAACTACTTTGGTTCTGTCTTCACTAAGGAAGACATAAATAATCTGCCAGAAATAGCAGGGGACCAGGGGTCAAATGAGATGGAACTGAGTGAAATCCAGGTTAGCCGGGAAGTGGTGTTAGGTAAATTGAATGGATTAAAGGCCAATAAATCCCCAGGGCCAGATAGGCTGCATCCCAGAGTACTTAAGGAAGTAGCCCCAGAAATAGTGGATGCATTAGTGATAATTTTTCAAAACTCTTTAGATTCTGGAATAGTTCCTGAGGATTGGAGGGTAGCTAATGTAACCCCACTTTTTAAAAAAGGGAGGGAGAAAACGAGGAATTACAGACCAGTTAGTCTAACATCGGTAGTGGGGAAACTGCTAGAGTCAGTTATTAAAGATGGAATAGCAGCACATTTGGAAAGTGGTGAAATCATTGGACAAAGTCAGCATGGATTTATGAAAGGTAAATCATGTCTGACGAATCTTATTGAATTTTTCGAGGATGTAACTAGTAGAGTAGAACCAGTGGACGTGTTATATCTGGACTTTCAGAAGGCTTTCGACAAGGTCCCACATAAGAGATTAGTATGCAAACTTAAAGCACACGGTATTGGGGGTTCAGTATTGATGTGGATAGAGAACTGGCTGGCAGACAGGAAGCAAAGAGTAGGAGTAAACGGATCCTTTTCAGAATGGCAGGCAGTGACTAGTGGGGTACCACAAGGCTCGGTGCTGGGACCCCAGCTATTTACAATATATATTAATGATTTGGACGAGGGAATTGCATGCAACATCAAGTTTGCAAATGACACGAAGCTGGGGGGCAGTGTTAGCTGTGAGGAGGATGCTAGGAGGCTGCAAGATGACTTGGATAGGTTGGGTGAGTTGGCAAATGCATGGCAGACGCAGTATAATGTGGATAAATGTGAGGTTATCCACTTTGGTGGCAAAAACAGGAAAGTAGACTATTATTTGAATGGTGGTCGATTAGGAAAAGGGGAGATGCAACGAGACCTGGGTGTCATGGTACACCAGTCATTGAAAGTAGGCATGCAGGTGCAGCAGGCAGTGAAGAAAACGAATGGTATGTTAGCATTCATAGCAAAAGGATTTGAGTATAGGAGCAGGGAGGTTCTACTGCAGTTGTACAGGGTCTTGGTGAGACCACACCCGGAGTATTGCATACAGGTTTGGTCTCCTAACCTGAGGAAAGACATTCTGGGATGTCAGGGACTTTCATATGAAGAAAGACTAGATAGACTCGGCATGTACTCGCTAGAATTTAGGAGATTGAGGGGGGATCTTATAGAAACTTACAAAATTCTTAAGGGGTTGGACAGGCTAGATGCAGGAAGATTGTTCCCGATGTTGGGGAAGTCCAGAACAAGGGGTCAGAGTTTAAGGATAAGAGGGAAGTCTTGTAGGACCGAGATGAGAAAAACATTTTTCACACAGAGAGTGGTGAATCTCTGGAATTCTCTGCCACAGAAGGGAGTTGAGACCAGTTCATTGGCTATATTTAAGAGGGATTTAGATGTGGACCTTGTGGCTAAGGGGATAAGGGGGTGTGGAGAGAAGGCAGGTACAGGATACTGAGTTGGATGATCAGCCATGATCATATTGAATGGCGGTGCAGGCTCGGAGGGCCGAATCAGTCCTGAACCTATTTTCTATGTTTCTATGTTTCTATGAAACAGGCCCCTCGGCCTAACTTTCCCACAATAACCAACAACCAACATGTTCTAACTACACTGGTCCACCTGCCTGCGTTTGTCCATATTCATCTAAACCTGTCCTATCCAGGTATCTGTCTAAATGTTTCTTAAATGTTGCAATAGTCCCTGCCTCAACTACCTCCTCCAGCAGCTCGTTCCATACACCCACCACCCTTTCCGTAAAAAAGCTACCCCTCAGGTTCCTATTAAGCCTTCCCCCCCCTCCCCCCCCCCCCCCCCCCCCCCCCCCCACCTTAAACCTATGTCCTCTAATTCTTCTCTGCATGCGTTGCCAGGGTGCTACACTGGAAGCTAAAGTTGCTCCAAGCAAGCTTAGACCTCGGCCATGACATCTGTTAACCTGTTTACAAACAGTAAATCGTCTCCGGCGTATGTAAGTGGAAAAAGAACCGAAGAGCTAGACACAAAATGCTGGAGTAACTCAGCGGGATTGGAAGCAACTATGGAGAGAAGGAATGGGTGACGTTTTGGGTCGAGAACCTTCTTCACACTTGCAGGAGTTGACAGGGATGTGAGAGAAAATATGTGAGAGGGCTTCAAGGAAACAAAGAGCATGTAGTCTTGTGGGGTTGTTTTGTTGGAAGCCAGCGCGGACCCATTGACGGAGTGTGTCCCTTTGCTAAGCAAGTCAAGTCATTATCGGATACTCATATTCAATACATATTGAAGACACCAGCCATATGCCCAGTAGTCATGCTCCAGTTCCCCACAGTAATTCAAGGGCAGACAGCAGCAGGATAAGTATAGCAAGGACACGGGACATTGACATGTATAATTCATGTTATGGGGCCACATACCAGCCAGACTTTAATGGAAGGCATCTCCTGCTATAGCAATGAAGGATCGAATGACATATATTCAAGGTAGTTTTCATGCTTACATGATCTGTAGTCATAAAGTAGCCACGTGCTCAATCTGTCAATGTGACTCAACTACCTTTGAATTGGGAATTGGTGACCACAGAAAAGAAAACTGGAAAATTGAATTGAATGGAATACTTTATTGCCACATGTGACAAGGCACAGTGAAATTCTTTGCTTGCATACCCGAGGTGTACAAATAGAGCGGCCATCTATGGTGTTGACAAAGTTACAAAGTACGCCGGCTCCACCTTGTTCGCCCCCCCAGCGGTTCCCACTCGCCGAGTCCCCATTGTCCATTGTTCTCCCCCCACACTATGTAAATATCCCATCTCTGATCTGAGAGGAGTCAGCTGCATATAAATAGATCACAACTACTGTGACATTGATATATATGCAGCTTTTTCCATGCTCCAAGATCGTGGTTGTGCGGGTGTTGGATTTCAGTGAGGACATTCTTATTGAAACACAAACAGACACGTTTGGTCTATGAGATTCTTGCAAGGAAATTGACCCCTGTACCACTTAAATGCTTTTGGACTTATTTTGAAGGCGAGAAATAGTATTGGGTAGACTGATGGACCTGAAGGATAATAAATCCCCAAGGCCTGAAGGTCTGCATCCCAGGGTACTTGAGGAGGTGGCTCTAGAAATCGTGAATGCATTGGTGATCATTTTGTAATGTTCTATAGATTCAGGATCAGTTGCTGTGGATTGGAGGGTAGTTAATGGTATCCCACATACCCGAGAGAAAAAGGGGATTTACAGACTAGTTAGCCTGACATCGGTGGTGGGGAAGATGCTGGAGTCAATTATTAAAGAAATAATAACGGCGCATTTGGATAGCAGTAAAAGGATTGGTCCAAGTCAGCATGGATTTATGAAGAGGAAATCCTGCTTCACTAATTTTCTGGAATGTTTTATGTGACAAGTAAATTGGATGAAGGAGAGCCAGTGGATGTAGTGTATCTGGACTTTCAGAAAGCCTTTGATAAGGTCCCACACAGGAGATTAGTGGGCAAAATTAGAGCACATGGTATTGGGGTAGGGTATTAACATGGATAGAGAATTGGTTGGCAGACAGGAAACAAAGAGTAAGAATAAACGGTTCCCTGTCAGAATGGCAGGCAGTGGCGAGTGGAGTGCCACAGGCCAGGTGCTGGGGCCGCAACTATTTACAATATATATTAATGATTTGGATGATGGAATTAAAAGTAACACTAGCAAATTTGCAGATGACACAAAGCTGGGTGGCAGTGTGAACTGTGAAGAGGATGCTATGAGGTTGCAGGGTGACTTGGACAGATTGAGTGAGTGGGCAGATGCATGGCAGATGCAGTATAATGTAGATAAATGTGAGGTTATCCACTTTGCCAGCAAGAACAAGGAGGCAGATTATTATTCAATGGTGTCAGATTAGGAAAAAGGGAGAAAAAGGGACAATGGTGTCAGATTAGAAAAAAAAACGAGACCTGTGTGTCCTTGTACACCAGTCACTGAAAGTAAACATGCAGGTACAGCAGGCAGTGAAGAAAGCTAATGGCATGTTGGCCTTCATAACGAGGGGATAAGAGTATAGGAGTAAAGAAGTCCTTCTACAGTTGCACGGGGTGGGGGGGGGGGGGGGGAGGGGTGGGATTAAAATGTTGTTTTCTCCTGCCTGTCCAAGATGGATTTTCTCGGGCTGCTTAGCTGATGCAGAAAAATCGTTCCGACTTCTGTTCTCAGAAGTTTTTTTTTTAAATCGCGGGACAAAATAAAATAAAAAAGCGACTTCTAATGCCTGCAACGCCTACAATGGGACGGACCTCACGTAGTGGACAAAACACGGGGTAAGTCGTATATTTTACATATAAACTTGCTTCTTAGGATGACTTTAATCAAACTTTCCTTGGCAAAAATGTGATTTTGGCCCCATATGAACAGTGTCTTTTATGCCGATATGGGGTTCAAATTCACTGCAACCGCAACGTTCCAATTGATCGCATTCCATAAAACCCACTCACAAGATTATTTAAAAGCCCATTAATTTATGGGAATTAAACATTAAATTCCTTCCATTTGGCCTATAAATCATGACAATGAGAATTAAAAATTGTGTTGTGAATTTTACTTCGGAGTCACGTGAGTGACTACGTGAAGCCCCGCCAGGCGCATGCGCGTCATTATGTCGACGCATGTCGCACTGAATGGAGCTGGAGAGCGCAGCTCCACCAGTGGGTAAGTAAGAAACCTCGCAGGTAAGTTTAAAAAAAAAACTTTCAGCGAGATTTAAGCTCCGTAAGGCTGGCTTTTGAGTCAGCAGGAGCCTGTTCAGCAGGAGGAACAAGCATGGGCCACGCAGTATTGCAGTCCCATCGCAGCGATCGGGAAAATAAATAAGTGCGGTGCCGGTTCCGATACCGGTGGCCGTTATTCCGTAGGTAATTCCCTCCAGCTGCTCTAAAGTCGTTCGGGCTGAGGCCACAATGATAGGTAAGCATGCAAGGTCTGCTCTGTGTATGTATTACCAGATGCAGTTCCTTAGTTAATGTGTATAATATGTGCATTATTAAACTTTCACCCCTGCTGAGAGAACAAGCAGGTAAATACAAAGGTTGATTCTGGGGCCAGCAAAGGCAGAGAGATGGGTACAAAGTATTATACCCAATACAGCCACATCAACCCTTATATTGGGAGAACTGTGTAAAGGTGAGAGTAATGTAAATATTCTGCAAATAGAATGTGCCTGTCAGAATTCTAAACATGAACATATATGATTATGCACAAATACACAAGTGAATGTAAGTAAAAGTTACTCTCCTCCAAAAAAGGACAAGATTGTGGGGGAGACTACAAATGGAGAAAATGCTCCACACTTACTCAGTCAAGGGTCCAAAGACCCAAAGATTCCCAGGCAGCCTCCAAAGGAGTTCCATAAACTATGTATGGTGCCTGTAAAAAAAAATTTAAAAAATAGGAATCTGGCTCTCCAGTGCCTTCTTAGGTCTGGATAAGGTCTCCCTAGAGCAAGACTAAAATCTCTAAACTTTAATTGGTCAAGGGTGCAAAGACCCACAGATTCCCAGGCAGGCTCCGAAGGAGTTTCCATACACTGAGTATGGTGACTATTAAGAAAAAAAAGAAAAACAAATGGGAATCTGACTCTCCAGTGCCTTTTTTAGGTCTGGATGAGGTCTCCTAGAGCAAGACTCGGGAGTATCAGGGCAGGAGGAGACTGACCCTGAAGCTGGTGTTCCTACTTATGTGTGTACACCAGAGCACAAGAGCCACGCTCCGGGTGTTCCCGATGTAGCATCAAGTTTGCTAGATCGGTATGGACTGGTGAGGCTATGGATGAGACCTGGCTGCCAACATTATTTGGTTTCTCACCTGCTCCAAGAAACTGTTATGACTGAAAAGTGTATATATTAACACCTGTCTATTGTGCCTCGCTCAGGGTGCCAACAGTAAACTCAGTCATTTGGGCATCCATGAGTGCTACGATGCGAGGGCAGGAAATATGGGGGAAATTGGGGGAAAACATACAAGGGTCGATAAATGACCAAAAACATATAAGACAGGCTTGCGTTACTCTGCAGTGGCTATTCGAACCTAATTGTATGATGAAAATTGCCATTTGGCCAACAGTATACCCAAAAATGCAGGACCATGTAGGACAAACAATAACGAGATTAATTATTGGTGAAAAATTGCCAAAACAATTCTGGTTCAATTACGGAGGTAGAGTAACTTTATTCCATCACACATAGAATTCTGGGGTACAACCTCTGGTTGGGTGTAAGATTACAATTATTTTATAATGAATGATGTTTATGTTTCCCCATTTTGCCTGATTAGGCAATGTCACCAAAATAGAGCAAGGCTCCGCCGCAGGCGTTTGGTGGTTCCAAACTGGTCTACACAGCCATTCGTGACAATTCCCAGCCGCAGTAATTGTTGGTGCATCCAGTACAGGAGAAGTCATCCATTACATGATCGTATTGATTGTTAATCTGCAGGTTCTGATGGACTGTCGGATAGGACAATGGATGTTAAAAATGCGGCTTGGAGAGATAGCACTAAGAAACAGTGTATGTCTCATATAGGAAATGGGAAATCTTTTGTAGACAGTCAGATATATTTTATCATACTGCAAACATACCGGATGTATTGGAGTTCCTTGCTATGTTGCACCTGAGATATAGTGCCATTAATAGTGCTCGGAGTATTTGTCCTCCTATTTAGGACAAATTCAGAATGACAATCTATCGGGTTCATCCGTTAATATCCCGATTTATGAGAGGAATTTTAATAAAATCCTACCAAAGCCAGATATACAGAAATCTGGCATGACAGTATAATTCTCATATTGCTTCGGCAGTGGGCTCCAATTACGTCACTGTCTTTTCAGAACTTAATATTTAAAGTGATTATGCTCATGTCATTAGTATCATCACAATGAGTGCAAACATAGCAAATGTTGCGCTTAGATTGTATGCAGTTTTCTGTAAATGAAGTTACGTTTTATGTCTATGATTTAAGCAAGCAAAGCAAGCCAGGGAAGGCTGGAACCAAGGTAATCTTTAAAGCATACCCTGTCGACCAAACATTGTGTGTGGTAAGCATCTGACTCAATATATTAAAGTAAGTTAGAGTCTCCGAGATTGTGAGACACTAATGCTCATTACCCACAAAATTAATTTTTTTTTTAAAAAGTGGCAGTACAAACTATTCTAGATGGTTAAAACAGGTTCTGTATTTAGTTGGAGTTCACACTCATGTGTTAAATCTCAACACCACAAGGGCGGCATCAATGTCCGCAGCAAAGGCGCAGGACATGCCGCTCGACCAAATTCTAGAGGACGCAGGATGGTCTAAAGAAGTAATTTTCTAGATTTATGATAAACCTGTTGTCACAGTGCCAGGGTTGCACATGCTATGTTGTGTTCAGATTGTTTGCTTTGTTTGATATCATTGTTTCATATCATTATTGTAATTTTCCCCTGGGATAGAGGGGTTATTACTTTCATTTTTATTATTATTATTAACATAGTTATTGAATAATTCAAGCAATGTTCAATAATATTATTTACTCACTACTGTGTCAACTGAAGCAGTGTGTCGTATGGAATGAATCTACGGCATGAAAAACACAGAGCTTCAAAATCTTCCCGTAGTCATTCACGTGACTCCGAAGTAAAATAGTAAGATTAAACGAGAACTTACCTGTTCGAAGTTTGATCTTTATTTTATGAGGAGTTACAATGAGGGATTACGTGCCCTCCGCTCCCAACCCTCATAATCTAAACGATCATCTGGTATTTCTAGTCTTTTGTAAGCCTTACTATCTTACTTCGGCTATTGGTTTCTGTGTTTATCACGCCGCTGCTTAGAAGTATGACACGTATGCGCCTGGCGGGGCTTCATGTAATCCCTCATCGTAACTCCTCATAAAATAAAGATCAAACTTCAAACAGGTAAGTTCTTGTTTAATCTTACTATTATATTATATTGTGAATTCTTGTGTGAATGTTATTTGGACACTTAGGCTATTTAAAAATGTTAACCTTTTCTGAAAAAATGGATAGATGTTTAGATCTAGTAATTGGAATTTTGTAATTAGCTACGATGAGGTAACTAACTAATTATATGCTTTAATAGTAAGATTAAATGAGAACTTACCAGTTTGAAGTTTGATCTTGATTTTATGAGGAGTTACGTTGGTGATTACGTGCCCGCCACGCCCAACCCTCTCTCATAAAGGATCATCTGGTAGTTCTCGACTCAGGCATCTTACTATGTCACTTTGGTGTTGTTATTTGTGATTTCATACCGCTGCTTTGAAGATTGGTGCACGTGCGGCCTGGCGGGTCTTCTTCACGTAATCACCAACGTAACTCCTCATAAAATCAAGATCAAACTTCAAACTGGTAAGTTCTCATTTAATCTTACTATTTTACTTTGGAGTCACGTGAGTGATTCCGTGAAGAGTTCAAAGCTTTGTGATTTCATGCCGCCGATTACAAATCTCGGCATCCCACTGTATTGATTGACTCAAATGAGAAATAAATGCATTATTAGTAAAATTGCATTTAATGCAGTAATAAAGTTTATTTAAAAATATAAACAAACAACAGTACCCCTCTATCCCAGGGCACTTTAAACAGAACTTAAAATAGCATTGGCAAACAGCCCTGGATCGGCAATCGGCCGATGATAGAAATTCTGAAACATCAGCTCATTTGCCCATCCGGCGGCCACCAATATATGGTTGACGGGCACGTCCCTCGCCTTAGCCGCCAACGTTGCTGCTGCCCTAGTGGAATGAGATGTAAACACACTATCTAAATGATACGCTGATGTTGATGCTGACCTGGTGGAATGAGATATACAATCATCAGTGTTAATACCTGTATAACCCAGAACGTGCTGCAGCCACCTTGAAATAGTCTAAACTGACCTTCCTTTGTGTAGTTGTTTGTTGACTAATAAACAATGCTGATTCCATACTTCTTAGGATTCTGGTGGCCTTGATAACATAGACGTGAGACCGTGGGGTATCCAAAATGATCTCAAATCATGCCAACCCTAGTCTACTCTGCTTGTGTAGACCAGAATGTAAAATGTAATGTCACCTGCAGCCAATTCCATCCTATCTAGCCACAGCGTTTGCAATGTTTGCCGTCGTTGTGCTGATATAAGTGTCATAACTAAGGATGTAGCTGGAACCCCTTGGTGAAGTAATGTTCACACATTTTCAATAACCAACTACATAATCTTGTAGTGGGAGAACTTGTGTCAAGATCTTTTAACAACTCGATATCCAGGTTGAACCCGACAGCGTAGTTCCCTTATGTTGCAGCTGTAGTGTCTCTATAACTGAATTATTGTCAAATACCATTTAAAATGAACTGGAAAATGTCAGTAACTTGTACTGTATTAAATGTAACATTAACATTTAACAAAACACTTCTGATCCCCTCAATAGGAATGTACTGCTTTTTTGGGTGCTATCCCTGCACACTGCAGTGAGCACCTTCATGGCTTGATGTGACAACCTGAGGCATAAGTCAATCCATTCAAAATGTGTAAATCAATAATTGTTTTACTGTGCATAGGCTGGTCTCCTGAACCACAGTTTGAAACAGCAAGTTCTTGTTTTTTGGAATAACCGTATACCGTTGTGCCATAATGCCTGATGAAGCAGGCAGCATGGACGCTTGGCCAGTCCAACAGTACAAACCCAAGCAAGGTCTTGCTGACTGTTTTAAGACCCGGCTAATGAGGCAAAAATGAGGAAGACATAAAAGAGCATTCCTCCTATTGAAGCGAGAATGTATTTCTCCGCACTGTTGTGCCACATATTTTTGCAATCAGTGAATAACATGCACCAACATGTCAATATTCGATGTAGTATTGAACCATACTTTCATCATACTTTGAGATCCAATACTTATTCTGTGTTATCATCGATCTGAACTGGATGATACATCAGTGGCAAAGGAGATTTAGGTAATTATTACAGGATACTTTTACTTGATTACCATGTGACTAACATATGTCACCATTGTAGAGCAGCAACTTGAATTTGAGCATGTAGAATATGTATATTCGCTCAATAGCCCCTTACCCATGGGGTGCATCTAATCTATACATTTAGTTGATACCAACAATTGAAAAATCGGTAACTCATGCAATCTCCAATACCTCCAAGTAGGTGATGGTATTCGGAACTTCTCATCTTAGTCCTAAGCATCAGTTTGTAATAACTGAATTCGACCGACCACACTACTGTAGCGAGTGTCAAGTTCAAGTTCAATGAGTTATTGTCATGTTCAGCAATGCTAAATACTGTTACTTCATCATTGTGACTGAGGTAGCTTCAGCTGACGTTAGCATAAGGTTGTTAACAATGGTCTAATTGCTACTTACATGATATCAGTTCCTTGATTTGCTCGGCTGAAACACAGCTGCTATATTGCCAATTACTCTTGATGAAAATAAACTCAGTTTTGTAACAGATTGCTATAACTCCAATCTCTTGCCTCAAGGCGGAGTCAAGGCTAATAATAATTAAAGGTAAATCCCAATGACCAACAAACTGTTTATCCCATACCCCAAAGCTTTACTGTTATAGTACAGTTATATTGTCTTTGATAACCTTTGTAATGGGATTTGCATAGCATGGATCTCTGACCTTTATGAATCTGTTGTTAATCAGGAAAATAACTTTTCATATTCGGAGAGTTCATATGCCCGACACTCTCCATTCTTCATAATAACATGCCACTCCTGCCTTGTTCCATGGGTGGTTTGCATGAGAACTTTTGCCCAATTTTCGAACCTTAATTTAAAAAAATAACCCTGGCCATAATCCAAACTTGCTTGGAATGCTCCGACTGTGCCTCAACCAAATATTTTTACCCTTTGTGTGTTGTACAAAACAAATGTAAATATTACAACTTGTGAACAGTGCACTACCCATATTTTGGAAGTGCTAGACCCATTTTGTTGAGTAGGGTTGGTAAGGTGCATGGAAATACTGAGCTATCATTCTGCCCCCAGCTCCAGTGAACCGCTTACTGCCGATGAGTGCCTGGGGTGCGTTCTGAAATGATGACTTTTGCCCGCCGTTGGCCTAATTGATTCATCTGTCAGGCTTTCTTCCCCTGTTGAATAGGCCTACCTGAATAACAGATTCAGCGGCTGGCTCTCACATCCCCCTGTTGACGCTGTTCACTGCCGGCACATATGTGCTTAAGTATGTTCTATTGACTTCTTTAGAGCCTGGAGTCAGTTATATCTTGACCTTTTGCTCTTCCCTCCTCAGAGAGGGTGATTCGTAGGCAACCCTAAACAGGCGCTGCCGCAGGCCGTAGGATACCAATACTGATACGAACCCATTGGCCTTAACGCAAATAGAATATTCTGCTGGAATGGCAACTTTGTTGTCAGGAAAAAGGTACCTCTGACACGTGCCCTTCATCCCTTGGGGTATGCCCCACGGCCATACCTTGAGACTCAGTGTCAGCAGGATACTGACCCGAGTTGGTCTCTGCCTCCAAGAGGGAGACCTCTGTAGCACTGTATGCAACAGTTGCTGTATTTGGGATAGTCGTTTCAACGCATTATCCAGCCCAGGTGTGGAATTCATCCCCGACTCCGTGGGCCTTGCTATCCAGCCCCGGTGGAGAATCATCTCCCGATTCCATGGGCGTAGCAGATATGTGTGAACTTGAGCAACCTTGTCCCAGGCATTGCTGGCGCCGCCTTTCGTAAAGGCCGGCATTTTTTGACAAGAAACAGCCCTGCATCAGGCGCTGCTGGCACGGCTCTCCCGTAGGCCGGCACTTTTATACATGAAGCAGCCCTGTCAGGCGCGGCCTGTCCCATAGGCCCGCACTATTACACATGAAGCAGCCCTATCCCAGGCGCTGCTGGCGTGACCTGTCCCATAGGCCCGCACATATTACACATGAAGCAGCCCTGTCAGGCGCTGCTGGCGCGGCCTGTCCCATAGGCCCGCGCTATTACAGTGTGAGCTCACTAAATCTACATTTTTAGTGTACAGCTTTACCTGTGAAGGGTAAAAATAATTCATAGCAACTTGTGCTAAACAACAATGATTACGTTTATGACTTTAACTTTGGTTTAGCTTTTAACTTTAAGAAAAACACTATAAAATACATACATTTTATTATAAGGAGAAACCCTTTATAGCCAGGCTTACCTGAGTTCAAATAGGGCTGAATGAGTCCCATTTAATTCCTAGCCTGGGGACCAACGTCTGTGAGCCACTGACCCAACTGTCAGTGACTAGCGTTACTTCCTTGCCATTCCAACGGCATCCACACAGGCTGGGAGCTGCTGACTACACTGTCAGCGACTCTGCTTGAATTTCTTGCAGTTTTTATGGCATCCCCGCAGGCTGGGAGCCACTGACTACACTGTCAGCGACTCTGCTTGAATTCCTTGCCGTTTCTACGGCATCCCCGCAGGCTGGGAGCCGCTAACTGCACTGTTAGCGGCTCCTTATCTCGCATCCCAATCTATTTGCCGGTTATCCGCTTCGGCGGTCGGACTGGGGTTTCCCCACAGTCCATAACCGGCACACTCGTCAGGCTGCGAAACTGGCAGGAAAACCTTTGTGAAAAGAGGCTCCTGCCTGAAAAAACCTGGTAAGTAAAAACGAACTTACCTTCTAGGTTTAACTTACCGCTGGCAGGAGCTCTGTCCTGCCAGTCTGGTGCTGGTGCCAGTGCGGCTGACGTACTGGTGCGCATGCGGCCTGGCGGGTCTTCTTCATGGAATCACTCACAAGACTCCGAAGTAAAATTTCAGGTCATCCAAGTAAGATTGTTTCATATTTGTTTCAGAATGCTTCAATCTATAATAACTGAAAATTTATTTCAGTTCTCTTAATTTTTAAGAAAGTTATGGGCTTTTGACTGTCCTCGATCACAGCTTTTGTGAATATTTGTTTCAGAATGCTTCAATCTATAATAACTGAAAATTTATTTCAGTTCTCTTAATTTTTAAGAAAGTTATGGGCTTTTGACTGTCCTCGATCACAGCTTTTGAGTTAAGTCAATGGAACAGCAATAGGGAACAAGATGTTAATTTCCGAGTATGAAAATGGCCATAACGTTTTTAAAACTGAAGATATGAAAGTGAATTAGGTGTCAAATTAAACTTCTTTTTATACTTTATCTAATGGGATAAATTGCAGACTTGATTTTTAAAACCTGAAAATTTTGTAACATTGCTACATGATCACAATGAATGGCGGTGCTGTCTCAAAGGGTCAAATGGCCTCCTCCTGCACCTATTTTCTATGTTTCTATGTTTCTCTGAACTTTCTTCTTGACGAAGACTTTCTTCCTGCAGAAGGACTTGGATAGGTTGGGAGAGTGGGCTGAGAAGTGGAATACAGCGTAGCAAAGTGTGGAGTCATGAATTTTGGTAATGGGACTAAAGGCGTCTACTATTTTCTAAATGGGGAAAGAATAGAGAAATCTGAGGTGCAAAGGGACTTGGGAGTGCTGGTGCAGAATTCCCCAAAAGTTAATTTGCAAGCTGAATTGGCAGTCAGGAAGGCGAATGCAATGCTAGCATCTATTTTGATTGGGCTGCACTATAAAAACAGGGATGTAATGCTGAGGGTTTATAATGCACTGGTCAGACCGCATTGGGAGCATTGGGAGCATGTTTTGGACACCATATCTGAGGAAGGATGTGCTGGCATTGGAGAGGGTCCAGACGGGGTTTACGAGAATGATCCCAGGGATGATTGGGTTAACATATGATGAGCATTTGAAGGCACTGGACCTGTACTCGCTGGAGTTTAGGAGGATGAGGGGGGACCTCATTGAAACGTACCGAATAGTGAAAGGTCTGGATAGAGTGAATGTGGAAAGGATGTTTCCATTAGTGGGAGAGTTTAGGACTAGAGGTCATCGCCTCAGGAAAAAAGGACGTAGCTTTTGAAAGGAGATGAGATGGAATTTCTTTATTCTCAGGGTGGTGAATCTGTGGAATTATTTGTCACAGACGGCTGTGGAGGCCAAGTCAATGCATATTTTTAAGGTGAAGGTGACAGATTCTTGATTAGTGCAGGTGTCGGGGGTTATGGGGAGCAGGCCGGAGAATGGGGTTGAGAGGGAAAGATAGATCAGCCATGATTGAATGGTGGATTAGACTTGATGGGCCGAATGGCCTAATTCTGCACCTAGAACTTATGATCTGCTTGTTCAACCAGGTTGTTACTATATGAGTCAAGCAGAAAGAGCAACACAACGAGTCAGGCAGCATCTCTGGAGGCAACGGACAGACGACGTTCCAGGTCGGGACCCTTCTTACCTTTTTCTGTCCGGTCTCAACTCTTTCTCCCACTGTCATCTTTGGCTGTAAAGCTTGGGAGCAAGATTTCTTTGTCCAGATACCTTGCACTCTGAAAAATTATGAGTCCTTGTCATACCTTCACTTCTTGTGGACGTTTGCAACATGAGGCAACATCAACCCTTGAAAAAAAACAAGGTACGAGAAATTAATCAGGAAATAATCTCTCCAAGAGGTGGATGATCCTTTAAATAACACTGGTAGGGCAGAACATGCATTATAGACAATAGACAATAGGCGCAGGAGTAATTCATTCGGCCCTTCGAGCCAGCACCGCCATTCACTGTGATCATGGCTGATCATCCACAATCAGTAACCCGTTCCTGTCTTCTCCTCAAATCCCTTGACTCCACTATCTTTAAGAGCCCTATCTAACTCTCCCTTGAAAGCATCCAGAGAATTGGCCTCCACTGCCTTCTGAGGCAGAAAATTCCACAGATTCACAAATCTCCATGTAAAAAAGTTTTTCCTCATCTCCATTCTAAATGGCCTACCCCTTATTCTTAAAATGTGGCCCCTGGTTCTGGACTCCACCAACATTGGGAACATGTTTCCTGCCTCTAGAGTGCCCAATCCATTAATAATCCTATATGTTTCAATAAGATCCCCTCTCTTCCTTCTAAATTCCCGTGTATACAAGGTCAGTCGCTCCATTCTTTCAACATATGACAGTTCTGCCATCCTGGGAATTAACCTCGTGAACCTACGCTGCACTCCCTCAATAGCAAGAATGTCCTTCCTCAACTTTGGAGAGGAAAACTACACACAATACTCCAGGTGTGGTCTCACTAAGGCCCTGTACAACTGCAGAAGGACCTATTTGCTCCTATACTCGACTCCTCTTGTTATGAACGTCAACATGCCATTTGCATTCTTCACTGCCTGCTGTACCTGCATGCTTACTTTCAGTGACTGATGAACAAGGACACCCAGATCTTGTTGTACGTCCCCATTTCCAAACTTGACACCTTTCAGATAATAATCTGCCTTCCTGTTCTTGCCACCAAATACACTATATCTGCCGTGCATCTGCCCACTCACCCAACCTGTCCAAGTCACCCTGCATTCTCATAGCATCCTCCTCACAGTTCACACTGCCACCCAGCTTTGTGTCATCTGCAAATTTGCTAATGTTACTTTTAATCCCTTAATCTAAATCATGAATGTATATTGTAAATAGCTGCGGTCCCAGCACCGAGCCTTGCAGTACCCCACTAATCACTGCCTGCCATTCTGAAAGGGACCCGTTAATCCCTACTCTTTGTTTCCTGTCTGCCAACCAACTTTCTATCCGTGTCAGTACCCTACCCCCAATACCATGTGCCCTAATTTTGCCCACTATTCTCCTATGTGGCACCTTATCAAAGGCTTTCTGATAGTCCAGGTACACTACATCCACTGGTTCACCCTTGTCCATTTTCTTAGTTACATCCTCAAAATATTCCAGAAGATTAGTCAAGCATGATTTCTCCTTCGTAAATCCATGCTGACCCGGACCAATCCTGTTACTACTATCCATTGATCCTGACAAGGTCAAGTGAGGAAATTACCTGCCTGTCGTGGTCCAAAATAGCACACGTGGCACCAAATATGTACGGCATGCTGATTGATGTCATGGCTGCTGAGGAGCTGCTGCCCAAAGTCCCTTGGGAAAGGTCGCTATCGGTGGCGCCATTGGCCAGGTGCTCAAGGTGGTTGCTGAGAGCATAGCCACTGCCATCGGTAACAGCAAACACCACCATGCCCCAAAGAAATCAGTAACTTTTGTCAAAGCTGGGGAGAAGCCTCGACCACAACCAAAAACAAGGACGGGCCTCCTCTACACAGCCACTGACTGGCAGCTGCACGTCGATCTGGGCAAACAGCTGAAATGTCCACAGCACATCACAGCAACATCGCTCCGGCCAGACATGGTCATCACCTCCAACAGCTGATCATTCTGGAGCTGACAGTGCCCTGGGAAGAGCATATTGAAGAGGCTAATGAGAGGAAATGCGCAACGTACCAGGAACTGGTGGAGATGTGCCAGGACAGAGGCTGGAAGACATACTATGAGCCCATAGACGTGGGCTGTAGAGGCTTCACTCACTCTGCAAAGTCCTCAACCAGTTGGGCATTACGGGGCTGGCAAAGAAGAGGGCCATTCAATCCGCAAGCGAAGCCGCAGAGAAAGCCACTAGGTGGCTTTGGATTAAGAGGGCAGATCCGTGGGCGGTTGCTGCTGGGACGCAAGTTGGGGCTTGATCAACCCCGGCTGGGCTGCCTGGGCGAGGGTGTCTGATGTTGTGAGACCCGAAACACTCTATAACTCCAGGTCACATCACTGAGGATGCGTTCCAGCGCATATAGAGGATGTATCTTTCACACTTCCTTGTTACAGCCTTTAGATTGATTTTCGGTTTAAATTATGTCTCATTAGTCTAAGCCATATTGTACAGTCGGAGGGTGGTGAATCTGTGGAATTTATTACCACAGACAGCTGTGGAGGTCAAGTCAATTGATATTTTTAAGGCGGAGATTGACAGATTCTCAATTAGTAAGTGTGTCAGAGGTTATGGGGAGAGGATAGGAGAATGGGGTTGAGTGGGAAAGATAGATCAGCCATGATTGAATGGTGGAGTAGATTTGATTTTCGAACGGCCTAATTCTGGACCTAGAATTTATAAACATACGAGTCAGTTGAGTAGATGTAACAGCAAGCCTTGATTATGTAAGGCATTCCTGGACCGAAATTTTAGTATGTTCCATCTGCACCTTGAAATTATTTTTTTTATTACTCCTCAAACTTATTTATCTTGAAGCATAATATATGCATATTTTTTAATAGTGACTGTTAATATGGGGGCATGTATAATTAATGTCCTGGGGACACATACCAGCCAGACCTTGATGGAAGGCATCCCCTGCTGTTGTAATGAAGGATGGAATGACATATATTAAAGGTAATTTTCATGCCAACATTGATACCCAACACCATGGTAAATCTGCACTCATAAAGTAGTCACATGCTCAACCTGTCAATAGGCAATAGGTGCAGGAGTACACCATTCGGCCCTTCGAACCAGCACTGCCATTCAATGTGATCTCGGCTGATCATCCCCAATCAGTACCCAGTTCCTGCCTTTTCCCTATATCCCCTGACTCCGCTATCTATAAGAGCCCCATCTAGCTCTCTCTTGAAAGTATCCAGAGAACCGACATCCACTGCCCTCAGTCAATGTGACTTAACCGCCTTTGAATTGAGAACCTCGGTGACAACAGTAAAGCAAACTGGAAAATGTTGTAAATATCCCATCTCTGACCTGGGAGGAGTCAGTTGCATATAAATAGATCATATAAATCAATCAATCACTTAAATCACATATAAATAGATCTTGTAAAGAGATCACAACTATTCATGACATTTATGACAACTTTCAATGAAGAAATTCTTATATGGATGGATTGAATTAGTTTGATTTTCAATGTGTTGCCTTGATGTAATACTACTTGATGTAAAGAAGTCTCTCAATTTACATTGATAATGGCAATTGTGGCAACTGACCCGCCATTGTAGTTCACACCCAGGTAATGCGTTGAAAATCGTGATTTCCTATCATCAATTAAAACTTAACTTCTACATTTAGGCCAGTAAACATCTTAGAATTGGATATCCAAGAAGAATGACATGATACCAGGGATGCAAATAGACAGCTGGGGTGAATTATACTTTTGGGACATGTTGACATGTGTCAAGAAGTATTTGATGTGTTGGGAGGAACAACAGATGCTGGTTTAAACCGAAGATAGACACAAATTGCTGGACTAACTCAGCGGGACAGGCAGCATCTCTGGATAGAAGGTATGGGTGATGTTTTGGGTTGAGACCCTTCTTCAGACTGAGTCAGGGGAGAGGGAGATAGAGATAAGAAAGTGGATGGTGTGAAAACAAGGCGAAGAGGCTGAAGTCATGGAAAATGCAGAATAGATAATTGTTAGCTAGGAGAAGGTAACAACAAAGCAAACAGAGATAAAACGTAAACGAGGACAGTCAGACTGGATGGAGAACTGGGAAGGGGGAGGGATGGAGAGAGGGGGAAAGCAAGGGTTACTTGAAGTTAGAGAAGTCAATATTCATATCGCTGGGGTGTAAGCTACCCAAGCGGAATACAAGGTGTTGTTCCTCCAATTTGCGCTGGGACAGAGTCGAGGGAGGAGGTATAGGGACAGGTGTTGCACCTCCTGTAGTTACATGGTAAGGTACGTGGGGAGGATGAGTTGGGGGGAAAAGGATGAGTTAACCAGGGAGTTGCAGTGGGAATGTTCTCTTGATTCTGTCCAGGGACCCAAACAATTCTTTCAGTTTAAGCAGAGGTTCACTTGCAACTCCTCCAACCTCATCGACTGTATCCGTTGTTCAAGATGTGGACTCTTATAAATTGGCGGGACCAAACGTAGACTGGGCGATCGTTTCATTGGACACCTACTCTCAGTCCACCTGCACCTACTTGATCTCCTGGTTGCTAAACACTTTAATTCTCCTTCCCATTCCCTCACTGACCTTTGGATAGCATCTCATATTTCGCTTGAGTAGCTTACAATCCAGGGTATTCTATTGATTTCTCTAACTTCAAGTAACCTCTGCATTCCCACTCTCTCCATCCCTCCCCCATCCAAGTCACACCAGATTTTTGCTCTCACCTAGCAAACAGCTAACAATGCCCTGTTACTGTTATCATTGTTACTTTTTTTCCATATCTTTAATTCATATTTTCTCATTATCTCTCTACCTCACCGTCCATATCTCTCTTTTACCTTTCCCGTGACTTTCAGTCTGAAGAAGGGTCTCAACCCGAAATATTACCCATTGCGCCTCGACCCGAAACGTTACCCATTCTTTCTCTCCGGAGATGCTGCCTGTCCCGCTTAGTTACTCCAGCATTTTGTGTTTATCTTCGATTTAAACCAGCATCTGCAGTTCCTTCCTAAACCTTTCTCACAATGTTAGCAAGACAAAGGAGATTATGATTGACTTTAGGAAGCGAAACAGTACACACAGCCCAGTCCACATACATTGATGGTGCCAAAGTAGAGATGTCTGAATGCCTCTAGTTCTTGGGAATAAATATCACCAGCAATTTGTGGTCCACCCACATTGAAGCAATGGCCAAGACCCTTCTGGCAATGGGTCAGTGAGAGAAGTCTTATGGGCCTGTCCCACTTATGCGATTTATTTCCGCGACTTGCCGCAACGCATTATAGTCGCAGCAGTTCGCCGAAAATTTTCAACATGTTGAAAATCCAGTGGCAACCAGAACAAGGTACGACTCTTTGGGCGACTAGTCACGACCATACAGGCTTCACCCAGTGACATGTCGCCAGGGGTCGCCTGTATGGTCGTGAGTAGTCTCCCAGTCGCCCAAAGAGTCGTAGCGTCTTTCTGGTCACCGCTGAATTTTCAACAGTTTTATGAATACTGTTATAGAGTGATACAGTGTGGAAACAGGTCCTTTGGCCCTAATTGCCTACACCGACCAATATGTCCCGGCTACACTTGTCCCACCTGCCTGTGCTGGGCCCATATCCCTCCAAACCTGTCCTATTCATGTACCTGTCTAATTGTATCTTCAGCTTTGTGATAGTCCCTGCCTCGACTACCTCCTCCAGCAGCTCATTCCATACACCCATCACCATGTGCGTGAAAAAGTTACCTCTCAGGTTCCTAGAACATCAGAACAAATATTTCCCCTCCCATCCGTGACCTAGCTATCTCATTGGTCTGTTCTTCTAATTTAGACAACCCGTTACTCTACACTCTCTTGTGAAGCTGGTCTCCACTATGAAACCTGCAACCTGCCCCCTCGACGTTGCCCCCTCTGCCCTTCTGAAGGATGTCATTGCAATAGCCGGTCCCAGCATCCTCGCTATCATCAACAGTTCTCTGGCCACTGGCACTGTTCCAACCTGCTTCAAGCACGTGGTGGTCCATCCCATCCTGAAAAAAATTAACCTAGACCCCACCTTGCCTAGCAACTACAGACCTATTTCCAAACTGCCTTTCCTTTCAAAAGTCCTTGAAAAGGTAATTCTAAAACAACTAATGCCTTACCTTCACCGAATGTTTCCAATCAGGTTTCAGGGCCCACCACAGCACAGAGTCTGCCTTGTTGATGGTACATAACGACCTGCTTCTCACCATTGACTCCGGCGACTGTGCAATCCTGCTCTTTCTCGACCTCAGCGCAGCATTTGATACCACACCATCCTAATTGACCGTCTCCGGTACGGGGTTGGTATTGATGGCACTGCCCTGAGCTGGTTCGTCTCCTACCTCAAAGATAGCAGTTTCTCCACAAACATAGGCAACTCTTTCTCCTCCCCAGCTAGCCTTTGCTGCGGGGTTCCACAAGATTCCATCCTTGGCCCCAATCTCTTCTCCCCGTATATGCTCCCCTTAGGCCAAGTCATTCAAAGGCACGGCATTTCCTTCCACTGCTATGCAGACGATACACAGATCTATCTCCCCTTGAAACCCAACAACCGATCAAATCTACTCAGCCTTATGCGCTGCCTCGAGGATATAAAGTGTTGGATGGCCCAGAGCTTCCTCCAACTAAATGAGAGCAAGTCTGAGGTCATCCTAATTGGCACCTCAGACTCCATCAAAACGCTAACAGGCAGGCTTGGAAGCCTTACCCCATTACTCAAACCTCACGCCAAAAACCTTGGCGTGATATTTGACACCACATTGAAGTTTGACTAACAGGTCAATGCTGTGGGAAAAGCTTGCTTCTTCCAGCTTCACACGATAGCTAAAATCAAACCATTCCTCCAATTTGACGACCTTGAAAAGATCATCCACGCATTTATCTCCTCCCGCCTTGATTACTGCAACTCCCTTTACACTGGCAACAGCCAATCTTCCCTGTCCCGCCTGCAATTGGTCCAAAACGCCGCAGTGAGACTTCTGACGGGCACCCGAAAAAGGGAGCACATCACCCCGATTCTGGCCTCTCTCCACTGGCTCCCAGTGTGGTTCAGAATCAATTTCAAGCTCCTCATTTATGTATACAAAGCCCTTAACGGGCTTGCCCCCACCTACATCCAAAATCTGCTAACCCACCATTCCACCTCCAGGTGCCTCGGGTCGTCCGACCTGGGGCTACTGACTATCCCGCGGTCCAGGTATAAGCTCAGGGGCGACCGCGCTTTTGCAGTTGCAGCACCTAGGCTGTGGAACAGCATCCCTCTTCTCATCAGAACTGCCCCCTCCATCGACTCCTTTAAGTCAAGACTGAAAACTTACTTCTATTCACAAGCGTTTCTTGAGGTCCTCTGAGGGAGCGCTCTATGTATGTATTTATGTATGTCTTGTTAGATCTATGTACCACAATTTGTAGCACGTTAGTACCTGCACTGATGTAAAGCACTTTGGTCAACAAGAGTTGTTTTTAAATGTGCTATAGAAATAAAATTGACTTGACTTGACAATTAAATCTTTCATCCTTCGCCATAAAGCTATGTCCTCTGGTCCCAGATTCCCCTACTCTAGGAAAGAGACTGTGCATCCACCCGATCTATTCCTTCATGATTTGGACTTCCTCTCAAGTGATGGGCTGAAGCGCCTCCTCATTACTTGTGGATGAAGAACAGGACCTCCCCTCCACAGGTCTGATGCAGGTCTCACCCCAGCCTCTTCCTGTCCCTCAATCTCCAGGCCCAGCGACTTTGGTGGAGTGTTTCTGACTTCAACTGGACCCGGCGTGGGGTGACCCCTGTGAGAGGGGGAGGGGAGAAAAAAGGAAGACCCGGCATGGGATACTTTGTAACTTTGCCGGTGCCCTTTATGTGGCAACTCTTTGAATACATATAAAATT